>CM059812.1:40623563-41336063 GCA_030435695.1 Brachymystax lenok tsinlingensis
CAGTCAGTTATTGTATTAAAGGGGAGTTGTGTCTCCAGTGTAATCCAGTCAGTTATTGTATTAAAGGGGAGTTGTGTTAATAGTGTCTCCAGTGTAATCCAGTCAGTTATTGTATTAAAGGGGAGTTGTGTTATCAGTGTCTCCAGTGTAATCCAGTCAGTTATTGTATTAAAGGGGAGTTGTGTTATGAGTGTCTCCAGTGTAATCCAGTCAGTTATTGTATTAAAGGGGAGTTGTGTTATGAGTGTCTCCAGTGTAATCCAGTCAGTTATTGTATTAAAGGGGAGTTGTGTTATCAGTGTCTCCAGTGTAATCCAGTCAGTTATTGTATTAAAGGGGAGTTGTGTTATCAGTGTCTCCAGTGTAATCCAGTCAGTTATTGTATTAAAGGGGAGTTGTGTTATCAGTGTCTCCAGTGTAATCCAGTCAGTTATTGTATTAAAGGGGAGTTGTGTTAATAGTGTCTCCAGTGTAATCCAGTCAGTTATTGTATTAAAGGGGAGTTGTGTTAATAGTGTCTCCAGTGTAATCCAGTCAGTTATTGTATTAAAGGGGAGTTGTGTTAAGTGTCTCCAGTGTAATCCAGTCAGTTATTGTATTAAAGGGGAGTTGTGTTAATAGTGTCTCCAGTGTAATCCAGTCAGTTATTGTATTAAAGGGGAGTTGTGTTATCAGTGTCTCCGGTGTAATCCAGTCAGTTATTGTATTAAAGGGGAGTTGTGTTATCAGTGTCTCCGATGTAATCCAGTCAGTTATTGTATTAAAGGGGAGTTGTGTTATCAGTGTGTCCGGTGTAATCCAGTCAGTTATTGTATTAAAGGGGAGTTGTGTTAAGTGTCTCCAGTGTAATCCAGTCAGTTATTGTATTAAAGGGGAGTTGTGTCTCCAGTGTAATCCAGTCAGTTATTGTATTAAAGGGGAGTTGTGTTAATAGTGTCTCCAGTGTAATCCAGTCAGTTATTGTATTAAAGGGGAGTTGTGTTATCAGTGTCTCCAGTGTAATCCAGTCAGTTATTGTATTAAAGGGGAGTTGTGTTATGAGTGTCTCCAGTGTAATCCAGTCAGTTATTGTATTAAAGGGGAGTTGTGTTATGAGTGTCTCCAGTGTAATCCAGTCAGTTATTGTATTAAAGGGGAGTTGTGTTAGTAGTGTCTCCAGTGTAATCCAGTCAGTTATTGTATTAAAGGGGAGTTGTGTTATCAGTGTCTCCAGTGTAATCCAGTCAGTTATTGTATTAAAGGGGAGTTGTGTTATCAGTGTCTCCAGTGTAATCCAGTCAGTTATTGTATGTAAGAACATGCATCATCATTGAAGGTGTGATAGAGACTGATGAATGATCAAAGGCTTTTTAATGGGGGCTGTCTATCTGTCTGAGATAACAGTTGATGAATTAATTAACTCATTCACTCACCCTTCCATCCCTCTGGATTGTGCTTCTGCCTCCTCATTGCTTGCTCTTTGTGGTTTAGGCTGGGTTACTGTAGAGCTATGTGGTTTAGGCTGGGTTACTGTAGAGCTATTTGTGGTTTAGGCTGGGTTACTGTAGAGCTATTTGGTTTAGGGTGGGTTACTGTAGAGCTCTTTGTGGTTTAGGCTGGGTTACTGTAGAGCTATTTGGTTTAGGCTGGGTTACTGTAGAGCTCTTTGTGGTTTAGGCTGAGTTACTGTAGAGCTATTTGGTTTAGGCTGGGTTACTGTAGAGCTCTTTGGTTTAGGCTGGGTTACTGTAGAGCTCTTTGTGGTTTAGGCTGGGTTACTGTAGAGCTATTTGGTTTAGGTTGGGTTACTGTAGAGCTCTTTGTGGTTTAGGCTGGGTTACTGTAGAGCTCTTTGGTTTAGGCTGGGTTACTGTAGAGCTCTTTGTGGTTTAGGCTGGGTTACTGTAGAGCTATTTGGTTTAGGCTGGGTTACTGTAGAGCTCTTTGTGGTTTAGGCTGGGTTACTGTAGAGCTATTTGGTTTAGGCTGGGTTACTGTAGAACTCTTTGGTTTAGGTTGGGTTACTGTAGAGCTCTTTGTGGTTTAGGCTGGGTTACTGTAGAGCTCTTTGTGGTTTAGGCTGGGTTACTGTAGAGCTCTTTGTGGTTTAGGCTGGGTTACTGTAGAACTCTTTGGTTTAGGCTGGGTTACTGTAGAACTCTTTGGTTTAGGTTGGGGTACTGTAGAGCTCTTTGGTTTAGGCTGGGTTACTGTAGTGGTCTGTGGTTTAGGCTGGGTTACTGTAGAGCTCTTTGTGGTTTTGGCTGGGTTACTGTAGAGCTATTTGGTTTAGGCTGGGTTACTGTAGAGCTATTTGGTTTAGGCTGGGTTACTGTAGAGCTCTTTGATTTAGGCTGGGTTTCTGTAGAGCTATTTGGTTTAGGCTGGGTTACTGTAGAACTCTTTGGTTTAGGCTGGGTTACTGTAGAACTCTTTGGTTTAGGTTGGGGTACTGTAGAGCTCTTTGGTTTAGGCTGGGTTACTGTAGAGCTCTCTGTGGTTTAGGCTGGGTTACTGTAGAGCTCTTTGCGGTTTAGGTTGGGTTACTGTAGAGCTCTTTGTGGTTTAGGCTGGGTTACTGTAGAGCTCTTTGTGGTTTAGGCTGGGTTACTGTAGAACTCTTTGTGGTTTAGGCTGGGTTACTGTAGAGCTCTTTGTGGTTTAGGCTGGGTTACTGTAGAGCTCTTTGTGGTTTAGGTTGGGTTACTGTAGAGCTCTTTGTGGTTTAGGCTGGGTTACTGTAGAGCTCTTTGTGGTTTAGGTTGGGTTACTGTAGAGCTCTCTGTGGTTTAGGCTGGGTTACTGTAGAGCTCTTTGTGGTTTAGGCTGGGTTACTGTAGAACTCTTTGTGGTTTAGGCTGGGTTACTGTAGAGCTCTTTGTGGTTTAGGCTGGGTTACTGTAGAGCTCTTTGTGGTTTAGGTTGGGTTACTGTAGAGCTCTTTGTGGTTTAGGCTGGGTTACTGTAGAGCTCTTTGTGGTTTAGGCTGGGTTACTGTAGAGCTCTTTGTGGTTTAGGCTGGGTTACTGTAGAGCTCTTTGTGGTTTAGGCTGGGTTACTGTAGAGCTCTTTGTGGTTTAGGCTGGGTTACTGTAGAACTGTTTATGACTGCTGCTGAAGTAAAAAGGGCTTTAGAAAATGGATTGATCTGCAGTTCCTGGATCAGTGGAGTGGTGCGGAGGGGAAGCTGAAACTGTGTGTGTGTGTGTGTGTCAACAGTTCCTGGGTCAGTGGAGTGGTGCGGAGGTGAAGCTGAGGGTGACGGAGGTTCTGTACAGCTGGACTTTGTGGCTCAAAGAAGAACCCAAGATTCAGGAGGCCTACCGCATGCTTAAGAAACAAGGTCCGTTACAACACCTCAGAACCTTTGAACCGCTAATCAGAACCGTTATACCATAGAACTCTAGCACCTTAGAACCAGGAGGCCTATCACTCAGGAAACAAGGTCTGTTACTGCTCAGAACCGTTATACCTTCGAACTCTAGCACCTTAGAACCAGGAGGACTATCACTCAGGAAACAAGGTCTGTTACTGCTCAGAACCGTTATACCTTCGAACTCTAGCACCTTAGAACCAGGAGGACTATCACTCAGGAAACAAGGTCTGTTACTGCTCAGAACCATTATATCATAGAACTCTAGCACCTTAGAACCAGGAGGCCTATCACTCAGGAAACAAGGTCTGTTACTGCTCAGAACCGTTATACCATAGAACTCTAGCACCTTAGAACCAGGAGGCCTATCACTCAGGAAACAATGTCTGTTACTGCTCAGAACCATTATACCATAGAACTCTAGCACCTTAGAACCAGGAGGCCTATCACTCAGGAAACAAGGTCTGTTACTGCTCAGAACCGTTATACCATAGAACTCTAGCACCTTAGAACCAGGAGGCCTATCACTCAGGAAACAAGGTCTGTTACTGCTCAGAACCGTTATACCATAGAACTCTAGCACCTTAGAACCAGGAGGACTATCACTCAGGAAACAAGGTCTGTTACTGCTCAGAACCGTTATACCATAGAACTCTAGCACCTTAGAACCAGGAGGCCTATCACTCGGGAAACAAGGTATGTTACTGCTCAGAACCGTTATACCATAGAACTGTAGCACATTAGAACCAGGAGGCCTATCACTCGGGAAACAAGGTCTGTTACTGCTCAGAACCGTTATACCATAGAACTCTAGCACCTTAGAACCAGGAGGCCTATCACTCAGGAAACAAGGTCTGTTACTGCTCAGAACCGTTATACCATAGAACTCTAGCACCTTAGAACCAGGAGGACTATCACTCAGGAAACAAGGTCTGTTACTGCTCAGAACCGTTATACCATAGAACTCTAGCACCTTAGAACCAGGAGGCCTATCACTCAGGAAACAAGGTCTGTTACTGCTCAGAACCGTTATACCATAGAACTCTAGCACCTTAGAACCAGGAGGCCTATCACTCAGGAAACAAGGTCTGTTACTGCTCAGAACCGTTATACCATAGAACTGTAGCACATTAGAACCAGGAGGCCTATCACTCGGGAAACAAGGTCTGTTACTGCTCAGAACCGTTATACCATAGAACTCTAGCACATTAGAACTGTTACAGCTTAGTTACAGGAAGCCCAGTGCATGTTTCTAAAATGAAGGTCCATTCCGATACAGAACCGTTACAACCGGTGGGCCCTGGTCAAAGGTCGGGCTCTGTGAAGAGAACCGGGTGGCGTTTTTGGGAAACATCCACTCATTGTCTCTCCGTGTCTGTTCTTCAGGCCTTGTGAAGAAGGACCCTAAACTCCCAGACACCATTGTGATGCCTCCTCCCTCACAGAGAGCTGAGGACTCTGTGTTCAATCAGGAGGACAAGGCCAAGGTGTGTGTCTGTGAGTGTGTGTCTGTGAGAGCCTTTTTTAGTTGATCTTCTTGTCTTATCTCTCTTAGTGTGTGTGTGTGTGTGTGTTTACAGTTGTTAGCCACACTCCTGAAGAGCAGTAGTCCTGAAGATCTGCAGACAGCCAACAGACTGATCAAGAACACCATCAAAGAAGTGAGACCATGTGTGTGTCTGTCTGTCAGTGTGTGTGTGTCTCTGTGTCTCTGTGTGTGTCTGTCTGTCTGTCTCTGTGTGTGTGTCTGTCTGTCTCTGTGTGTGTGTGTGTCTCTCTGTGTGTGTGTCTGTCTGTCTCTGTCTGTCAGTGTGTGTGTGTCTCTGTGTGTGTGTCTGTCTGTCTGTCTGTGTGTGTGTGTGTGTCTCTCTGTGTGTGTCTCTGTGTGTGTGTCTGTCTGTCTGTCTCTGTGTGTGTGTGTGTGTCTCTCTGTGTGTGTCTGTCTGTCTGTCAGTGTGTGTGTGTCTCTGTGTGTGTCTGTCTGTCTCTGTGTGTGTGTCTCTGTGTGTGTGTCTGTCTGTCTGTCTGTGTGTGTGTGTGTGTGTCTCTCTGTGTGTGTCTCTCTGTGTGTGTGTGTGCATGTTGGTGATGGTTGTATTATTGTCTGTAGGAGCAGCAGAAAGCAGAGCGCGTATCCAGACGTGTCTCTACCCTGGAGGAGGTGGCTAGCAGAACCAGACAGCTGAGAGAGTTACTACTACAACACTGTCCGACTGGGCGCTCCACACACCACACTGACCACCTGAAGGTACGGGGCTGTTTCTCTCTGTCGACACGGTCTCACTGGGCCCGTGTGTGTGTACTAAACAGATACTGTGTGTGTGTGTGCGTGTGTGTGTGTGTGTGTGTGTGTGTGTGTGTGTGTGTGTGTGTACTAAACAGATACTGTGTGTGTGTGCGCTGTACACAGACGGTACTAACACATAACTGTGTATCCTGTCCTTCCTGTAGGCCCTGTACGAGCGCTGTGATAGGCTCAGACCCAACCTGTTCCGATTGGCCAGTGACACCGTCGACGATGATGAAGCTTTAGGTAATTTATCTACATTAATTATTTAGTCTCTATGTATCCAGATCTATAGTGATCATTTAGCCTCTATGTATCCAGATCTACGTTGATCATTTAGTCTCTATGTATCCAGATCTACCTTGATCATTTAGTCTCTATGTATCCAGATCTTCGTCGATCATTTAGTCTCTATGTATCCAGATCTACCTTGATCATTTAGTCTCTATGTATCCAGAACTGCGTTGGTCATTTAGTCTCTATGTATCCAGATCTACGTTGATCATTTAGTCTCTATGTATCCAGAACTGCGTTGGTCATTTAGTCTCTATGTATCCAGAACTGCGTTGGTCATTTAGTCTCTATGTATCCAGGACTACGTTGATCATTTAGTCTCTATGTATCCAGATCTACGTTGGTCATTTAGTCTCTTTGTATCCAGATCTACGTTGATCATTTAGTTTCTATGTATCCAGATCTACGTTGGTCATTTAGTCTCTTTGTATCCAGATCTACGTTGATCATTTAGTCTCTATGTATCCAGATCTACCTTGATCATTTAGTCTCTATGTATCCAGATCTACGTTGATCAGTTAGTCTCTATATATCCAGATCTACCTTGATCATTTAGTCTCTATGTATCCAGATCTACGTTGATAATTTAGTCTCTATGTATCCAGATCTACGTTGGTCATTTAGTCTCTTTGTATCCAGATCTACGTTGATCATTTAGTCTCTATGTATCCAGATCTACGTTGATCATTTAGTCTCTATGTATCCAGATCTACGTTTGTCATTTAGTCTCTTTGTATCCAGATCTACGTTGATCATTTAGTCTCTATGTATCCAGATCTACGTTGGTCATTTAGTCTCTTTGTATCCAGATCTACGTTGATCATTTAGTCTCTATGTATCCAGGTCTACCTTGATCATTTAGTCTCTATGTATCCAGATCTACGTTGATCAGTTAGTCTCTATATATCCAGATCTACCTTGATCATTTAGTCTCTATGTATCCAGATCTACGTTGATCAGTTAGTCTCTATATATCCAGATCTACCTTGATCATTTAGTCTCTATGTATCCAGATCTACGTTGATCATTTAGTCTCTATGTATCCAGATCTACGTTGGTCATTTAGTCTCTTTGTATCCAGATCTACGTTGATCATTTAGTCTCTATGTATCCAGATCTACGTTGATCATTTAGTCTCTATGTATCCAGATCTACGTTGGTCATTTAGTCTTTATGTATCCAGATCTACGTTGGTCATTTAGTCTCTATGTATCCAGGTCTGCGTTGGTCATTTAGTCACAGAAACTCCAAAGAGCAAGTAGCAAGGAAAAACTCCCTAGAAAGGTGAGAACCTAGGAAGAAACCTAGAGAGGAACCGGGCTCTGGGGGGTGGCCAGTCCTCTGGCTGTACCAGGTAGAGAGGAACCGGGCTCTGGGGGGTGGCCAGTCTTCTGGCTGTACCAGGTAGAGAGGAACCAGGCTCTGGGGGGTGGCCAGTCTTCTGGCTGTACCAGGTAGAGAGGAACCGGGCTCTGGGGGGTGGCCAGTCCTCTTCTAGCTGTACCAGGTAGAGAGGAACCGGGCTCTGGGGGGTGGCCAGTCCTCTGGCTGTACCAGGTAGAGAGGAACCGGGCTCTGGGGGGTGGCCAGTCCTCTGGCTGTACCAGGTAGAGAGGAACCAGACTCTGGGGGGGTGGCCAGTCTTCTGGCTGTACCAGGTAGAGAGGAACCGGGCTCTGGGGGGTGGCCAGTCTTCTGGCTGTACCAGGTAGAGAGGAACCAGACTCTGGGGGGGTGGCCAGTCTTCTGGCTGTACCAGGTAGAGAGGAACCAGACTCTGGGGGGGTGGCCAGTCTTCTGGCTGTACCAGGTAGAGAGGAACCAGGCTCTGGGGGGTGGCCAGTCTTCTGGCTGTACCATGTAGAGAGGAACCGGGCTCTGGGGGGTGGCCAGTCTTCTGGCTGTAGCGGATGGAGATTTAATCTGTTCTAGTCCTTCTCTTCACGTCATATCAAGTACCTCTAAATGTACTATTTTGTTCTTGTCATTTATGTTCAAAGCAGTTTCCCAGATCCATAATGAACTATTCATGAGTCTAATCTGTTCCCTCGATTCTAGCTCAGATCTTTTTCATAATAAAAGTTAAATGTTGTGTTGTCCCATAGGCCGGATAGGTGCAGTGAAATGTGTTGTTTTACAGGGTCAGCCATGGTAGTACTGCACCCCTGGAGCAAATTGTGGTTAAGTGCCTTGCTCAAGGGCACATCGGTAGATTTTTCACCTTTTCGACTTGGGTATTCAAACCAGCGACCTTTCAGTTACTGACCCAATGATCTAGCTGCTAGCTAGGCTACCTGCCTCCCTATTTATTGTCTTTCGTGTTCTGTTCATTCTTGTCTTTCATGTTGTGTTCCTTCCATTCCAGCTCAGATCCTGCAGGCCAATGATGAGCTGACCCTGGTGGTCAACATGTATAAAGATATGATGGGGGGGAGACAGAGCAACAGGATGAGAAGAGGAGGAGGAGAGCGCTCCATAAACAGCGGTATCTGTCTAGCTCCTCTCTACACCACTCATACAGTGGCGTTTTGTCTGTCAACGTCTACTAACAGTGTGTGTTCTTGTGTTTGTTCCTCCTTCCTCCAAGGTTTTCCATTTGGAACCTTGTGTGTGTTCTGTGGGTTCTAGTGGGGTTTCAGTCGGAATGTCTCTGTGTTGTCATGTCAGTGGAGTGTTGTCTCTATCCCTAGGACAGAGTACCTTCTGTGTGTTCTAGTGTTCTGTTCTATCCCTAGGACAGAGTACCTTCTGTGTGTTCTAGTGTTCTGTTCTATCCCTAGGACAGAGTGCCTTCTGTGTGTTCTAGTGTTCTGTTCTATCCCTAGGACAGAGTACCTTCTGTGTGTTCTAGTGTTCTGTTCTATCCCTAGGACAGAGTACCTTCTGTGTGTTCTAGTGTTCTGCTCTATCCCTAGGACAGAGTACCTTCTGTGTGTTCTAGTGTTCTGTGTTCTGTTCTAGTGTTGTAGTGTGACTTCATAGAGGACGTGTTGTTTCAGTGTGAATCTCAGTGGTTGTATTTTCATCCAGTCTCCATCCCCAGGTCCCAGCAGCCCCAGAGAGATAAAGAGTTACCATCTAATAGATCTGTCAGCCCTGGACTCTCCACAGACACATAGACCACCTTCTAAGGACATGTCCTCGTCTACCTCCCAGCCTCCCTCCCCTTCCCCTCCCTCCTCTCCTCTCTCCCGTCAACGGCTCAACAGTACTCTCCTATCTCTAATCGATCTGGACGTGACGGGTTTGTACAGGTTCTGTTTCTTTAGAACGTCCCCCTTCATGTGGATGTTTCTGCTGGAGTGTCTTCCTGATCCAGATGTGTTATGAAACAGTATTCACCTCCTTTGTAGTAGTGTTTTTATGTGTTTATGACGTGGTTCTGTTTCTAATGTTAACATGGATACATGTGTTCTTTATTCAGGGCTGGATAAACCAGCATCGTCTCAAAGCCAGAGCAGCACGTACTACGATGAACTACTCCAGGTACCAGTTACCTCTGGCTGCGCCCTAAATGGCTCCCTATTCCCTACATAGTGCACTACTTTTGACCAGGTCTCGTAGGGTCACAACACCACCAGATCATATTTACACTGATTTGTTCCTCTTCAACACCGATGCCTATTCTCCACCCCCCCTTTATTTCAGATGAGAGGAGGAGAGGAGAACACAGGGAGAGACCATTCCCTAACCACGTGGGTGTGTGGAGGGAGAGACCACCCACTAGTGGCCCAGGGTTGCAGCAGTGGCTCGTCAAATGGGACTGACTGGTGAGGGATGGATGGATGGATGGATTGATTGAGAAAGAGAGCGAGAGACAGAGATGCCTTGAGACAGAGATGCCTTGAGACAGAGATGCCTTGAGACAGAGATGCCTTGAGACAGAGATACTGTGACAATTCAATCTTTTCTTCCTATCAGGGCGTTCCTTCAGAACTGTCCAGTTGTGATGTCAGGATCACCATCAAACTCACGGAGTCAGCCAATGACAGAGTCAGGATCTCCAGTGAAATCAGAGAGTTTCAATCTCCCAGAATCCTTAGCAGAGATCCACGTCCCGCTGGAATCCATTAAACCAAGTAAGGATGTGTCCTAAAATGGCACCCTATTCCCTATGTAGTGCACTACTTTTGACCAGAGCCCTATGGGTGCACTATATAGGGAGCCATTTTGGATGCACACTAGGAGTTACAGTGTTGTCACTACAGTTGTCTGTAGTCATTCATGTTAATGGATACCTCTGGTCTTTTCTATTTCAAGTCATCTGTTCTATGTTGGCACGCCCGAGGTGTTCATTTCCTGAATGTCTCCGATAGGTCGATTGGAGCCGATCACGGTGTACGACCAGAATGGCGTCCATGTTTCCCTGCATTTTGCCAAAGACCCGCCCCTGGGACACCCTAACGTTGCTGTGGTTATCGTCTCCACGGTGAACACCTCCGCACTTCCTGTTAAAGACATCCTGTTTCAGGCTGCCGTTCCCAAGGTAACAGACAAACGCCCAAACATGGACAAGACATTTCGTAACTCCTTCAAATGCTTGAAGGCTTCAACTTGAAACAATCTCTCTGTTTGTCTAATGAAGCCTTCGTTTCCATCAATGACTGGTTGACTGAATGTCAGGGTTCCCACAGGTCCTTGAATTTGAGGGAATTGGAGCTGGAAAGTCCTTAAAAAGTCATTGAATTTGATGTTTAAGAAGGTGTGGGAACCCTGGATTGATGGATGGATTCATTGATTGATTCATTGATCTTACTGAATGACTGTCTGGCTGACTGAATGACTGGCTGGCTGACTGAATGACTGGCTGGCTGACTGAATGACTGTCTGGCTGACTGAATGAATGACTGTCTGGCTGACTGAATGACTGGCTGACTGAATGACTGTCTGGCTGACTGACTGAATGACTGGCTGGCTCACTGGCTGGCTGATCTCTCTGTCTGTCCTCCAGACCATGACAGTGAAGCTCCAGCCGTCTTCAGGGAATGACCTCCCCTCCTACAACCCTCTGCTGCCCCCTGCTGCCCTTTCACAGATACTGCTCCTCTCCAACCCACACAGGGTGAGTCTACTGCTCAACCTGACACACTGGAAACACAGAGATTGTTTTGTAGTGGTCAGACCTGTGACTTGGCTGGCATTCATTCATAGGTGCGTCATCAACCAGTGTACTTCACTGTCAACAATGTGGCTTTTAAAGGCAATCTCCCTGACGTTCGTGGTGACCGGGTAAAAGCTGTGGATGCTATCTCAAGGGTTTATTAACTTTGCATGTCAAGTGCAGTGGCTTGTTGACAATGTGCATTTGATAGAATGGGGAGGGTTTGTGTGTCATCGTCCCTCCCAGCGTCAGGTGTGTTTGATAGAAGGGTGATGGTTTGTGTGTCTGATAGAATGGTGATGGTTTGTGTGTCATCGTCCCTCCCAGCGTCAGGTGTGTTTGATAGAATGGTGATGGTTTGTGTGTTTGATAGAATGGTGATGGTTTGTGTGTTTGATAGAATGGTGATGGTTTGTGTGTCATCGTCCCTCCCAGCGTCAGGTGTGTTTGATAGAATGGTGATGGTTTGTGTGTCTGATAGAATGGTGATGGTTTGTGTGTCAGCGTCCGGTGTGTTTGATAGAATGGTGATGGTTTGTGTGTCAGGTGTGTTTGATAGAATGGTGATGGTTTGTGTGTCAGCGTCCGGTGTGTCTGATAGAATGGTGATGGTTTGTGTGTCAGCGTCCGGTGTGTCTGATAGAATGGTGATGGTTTGTGTGTCAGCGTCCGGTGTGTTTGATAGAATGGTGATGGTTTGTGTGTCAGGTGTGTTTGATAGAATGGTGATGGTTTGTGTGTAATCTCCCTCCAGCGTCAGGTGTGTTTGATAGAATGGTGATGGTTTGTGTGTAATCTCCCTCCAGCGTCAGGTTTGTTTGATAGGATGGTGATGGTTTGTGTTTTATCTCCCTCCAGCGTAAGGTGCGTCTGCGCTACAAGCTGACCCTGGTCCATGGTGATGGAGAGCAGAGCCTCAGTGAGATGGGAGAGGTGGAGGACTTCCCTGACTGGGTCTCCTGGATGGGCCTCTGATCTAAGAGAACCCTGCGTGGAATTCTAGAACCTGACAGAGAGAGAGAGAGACATTCTAGAACCTGACAGAGAAATATTTTGGTACCTGATAGAGAAAGGTTCCGCAGCAGAATGTGGAATCCTCTGCGATCGCTGTCTTGACCGCCATGATGTCATGTAGTTGGTCATGTGATCTGTGAAATCTGAGCTGCGTGTGTATTCACTTTTGATATGCGGTCGTCCTTGGAGGTTCTTAACTGATATTTATTTAGTATTTGAAGTAGGCTCTGGGAGACCAGTCTAGTGTTAAGTGTGGGTGTGTTCTTGTGTTCGTCTGATTGACCCGGCTTTGCCAACTCGATGCCAAATGACCCACCTGGGTTACATTTCTCCAGCTTGTTATACCAAACTAGAGCAGGTGAACCAAGAGCCTCTGCTACTGACCTGTTGTTCACGTGACTCCTGTGTGAGCTGCTTGTTGTGTTTTTGTTCATCGTCTAATTGATTGATTGAATGATTGATGCCTCAGATACACTCTGAAATTGGTGATCAATAAAACAAAGAATGCTGTTTTTATCTGGAAGTCTTCTGTGGTCATTCTTTGAGAAAAGGTAGATTAGAATCTGTAACCTTCTGGTCCCTGTCCCAGTGCCTAGTCCACAAGATTAGAACCTGTAACATTCTGGTCCCTATCCCAATGCCTAGTCCACAAGATTAGAACCTGGAACTATCTGGTCCCTATCCCAGTGCCTAGTCCACAAGATTAGAACCTGTAACCTTCTGGTCCCTATCCCAGTTCCTAGTCCACAAGATTAGAACCTGGAACTATCTGGTCCCTATCCCAGTGCCTAGTCCACAAGATTAGAACCTGTAACCTTCTGGTCCCTATCCCAGTTCCTAGTCCACAAGATTAGAACCTGGAACTATCTGGTCCCTATCCCAGTGCCTAGTCCACAAGATTAGAACCTGGAACTATCTGGTCCCTATCCCAGTGCCTAGTCCACAAGATTAGAACCTGGAACTATCTGGTCCCTATCCCAGTGCCTAGTCCACAAGATTAGAACCTGGAACTATCTGGTCCCTATCCCAGTTCCTAGTCCACAAGATTAGAACCTGGAACTATCTGGTCCCTATCCCAGTTCCTAGACCACAAGATTAGAACCTGGAACTATCTGGTCCCTATCCCAGTTCCTAGTCCACAAGATTAGAACATGCAACCTTCTGGTCCCTATCCCAGTTCCTTGACCACGAGATTAGAACCTGTAACCTTCTGGTCCCTATCCCAGTTCCTTGACCACGAGATTAGAACC
The DNA here is from genome assembly GCA_030435695.1 of Brachymystax lenok tsinlingensis. Classification (NCBI taxonomy): domain Eukaryota; kingdom Metazoa; phylum Chordata; class Actinopteri; order Salmoniformes; family Salmonidae; genus Brachymystax; species Brachymystax lenok. The sequence goes on from CM059812.1 coordinate 40,636,862, forward strand.
TGTAACCTTCTGGTCCCTATCCCAGTTCCTAGTCCACTGCACTAGCAGGGGGGAAGGCACCAGTCAATGACTCATTTAGAACGTCAGTAGATTAGAAAGGTGATTAGTTAAGGTTGGAAAACAAAAGTCACAACTGGGATTCAAATTGGCAACCTTGTGGGTCACAACCCGTGTGTAATGCCCTCCATCCTACCACCCGTAAGGCCTTTTCTCATTAGACTCTCCCTGTAAACCCTGCACACTGGCCTGTCACTAAGCTCTGCCCACTGAGCTTTTTCATCCAACCAATCAACTCATCCCTGACTGTATTTGCCAAGGGGCTCGCCTTCCTCCCAACGTGTTGTGCTTGAAAGGAAATGATATGCCTCCACCAATACAATGCTTTGAGATTGGTGGGAAGTAGTGAACGAGTGTACACTTAATATTGGTGCACAACCCCCAGGAAGATCTGATCACAGTCAGTTATTTTATCTACATTTACATTTGACTCATTTAGCAAACATATTTATTGTTAAATATTTTATGCGGATATGGAGCAGGTTGGGGTCCGTCTGATAAAGTGCCAAATACAGATTTACAAAACAACAGAGGTGGTGGAAGACCCTGGCTGCGTCCCAAATTACACCCTATTCTCTATGCTCTGTAGTGCACTACTTTTGACCATAAATAGGAAATCGGAGGCCTTTTGGGATGCAATCACTCTCTCCCCCAACCCCAACCCTGGTCCCACAGTGCATTGCTTTAGAGGAAAGTGACTGATGTTAAACTGATCTTTGATCAGTGTCTAGGGGCAACTTCCAACTTGAGCCCAGGGTAAAGGATATGCAATGACCTCAAGGTAAAGGATGGACCATGACCTCAGGGTAAAGGATGGGCCATGACCTCAGGGTAAAGGATGGACCATGACCTCAGGGTAAAGGATGGACCATGACCTCAGGGTAAAGGATGGACCATGACCTCAGGGTAAAGGATGGACCATGACCTCAGGGTAAAGGATGGACCATGACCTCAGGGTAAAGGATGGACCATGACCTCAGGGTAAAGGATGGACCATGACCTCAGGGTAAAGGATGGACCGTGACCTCAGGGTAAAGGATGGACCGTGACCTCAGGGTAAAGGATGGACCGTGACCTCAGGGTAAAGGATGGACCGTGACCTCAGGGTAAAGGATGGACCGTGACCTCAGGGTAAAGGATGGACCGTGACCTCAGGGTAAAGGATGGACCGTGACCTCAGGGTAAAGGATGGACCGTGACCTCAGGGTAAAGGATGGACCGTGACCTCAGGGTAAAGGATGGGCCGTGACCTCAGGGTAAAGGATGGACCATGACCTCAGGGTAAAGGATGGACCATGACCTCAGGGTAAAGGATGGGCCATGACCTCAGGGTAAAGGATGGGCCATGACCTCAGGGTAAAGGATGGGCCATGACCTCAGGGTAAAGGATGGACCATGACCTCAGGGTAAAGGATGGGCCATGACCTCAGGGTAAAGGATGGGCCATGACCTCAGGGTAAAGGATGGGCCATGACCTCAGGGTAAAGGATGGACCATGACCTCAGGGTACAGAAGGTTCCTGTCTTTTTGCGTTTATTTTTTTCAATTCCGACAAAAATGGAAGAAAAAAAGTCCAGTTGAACGCAGCTCCAGACGAGTCTTGTGTTACAAATATCTCTTAAATATGAAGTATACATACACCAACACCTGGATGTCCAAAATGGCACCCTATTCCCTATGTAGTGCACTTCTTTTGACCAGAATGGCACCCTATTCTTTATGTAGTGCACTTATTTTGACCAGAATGGCACCCTATTCCCTATGTAGTGCACTTCTTTTGACCAAAATGGCACCCTATTCTCTATGTAGTGTACTTCTTTTGACCAGGGCCCATTTGGGAGACAGCCTATAAGTCCCATCAAGCTAGATAGAGGACAATTTATCTATTTTAGTGTGCCCAAAAGCCTGTTTCAGCATGGGCAGTAACATTGAGGACTTTCACCATTTTGAAGTAGTCAACTGGGTGGGACTTCCTGTGGGTTAAGGAAGGATCACATAATTCCATCGAGGTCATCAGGAGGGATCAGCCAATGAATTATACTGGTGAGCAAACATTCCATAACTGCAGGTGGCAGTGAATGGCCAACCTTGGCTTTATACATGTTTAAATAACACACTCCAGGTGGCAGTATGCACCCTTTCAGATTGTTTACCAACTCATAGAAGTAGTAGAAGAAGAAAATGAACTACTTCAAAATGGAGATGGCCTCAATGGTGGTGCCTGTGCGCTCACAGATGCCATAATGAGACAGATACAATGTTGCGATCTCTTAGCATCTCTATGATGGCAGGAATCAATGTGACCTTTGACCTCTATATTGGGTTATTTTCATTCTTGATGCTCAGACTGTAGGATCCAAATAAAGTATTTAAAGTGTTCCGGAATCCCCTAGGTACAGATCCTAGGATCAGCTTCCCCTTCCCCCAATCCTAACCTTAACCATTAGTAGGGGACAATGTTAAACTGACCCAAGATCAGTTTCTAGGGCAACTTCACCCTTCTCCATGTTGAATAGTCCAGTGGAGTCCGAAAAGAGCGTCGTTTATTGGTTTGCATGTGCCGGCCGGTGGGTGACTGTGTTTTACAGTGTGTGTTACAGTCTTAATAGTCCGTAGTGCTACAAAAGAGCTGTTAAAAGAAGGTTCCCCCTGGTGGCAGTGGTCCATGTACAAAGGCTATAGGTCATGAAGACTGAACGAAATGCATTCCAAATGGCAACCTATTCCCTATGTAGTGCACTACTTTTGACCAGAGCCCTTTGTGCATTATATAAGGAATAGGTTGCCATTTGGGACACACAGCCCATGGCCTTGGTTGGGCGAGGTGTGACACTACCTCAGGTGTCAGGGCAGGTGACATCACTTTGTTTCCACGGTGGGATAATGTTTACTAGCTAGCTACCTCCCCTGCAACACAAACTTCTGTTTGTCCCACAGTTCAGCCTGGTGCCCTGTTCTGTAGTACAGTACTGTTGTACAGTAACCGCCCTGTTCAGTAACAGGTAGAGTCTCTGCCAAGGGGGTCCAGGTCTTAATGGCCCAGGAGGTAGTGCTCTTAGCTTACCCTGTAAACACAGAGAACTGGAGGTGGAGGTGGAGGCGCTGTAATTATGAGTCCTTTCTAGTCCTCCTCTTCCTCCATCTCTGTCCATCCAGACCTCCACTGGGTCTATAGTCCTCCTCTCTTCCTCCATCTCTCCTCCTCTTCCTCCATCTCTCCTCCTCTTCCTCCTCCACTGGGTCTGATTTAGCTTCTCTTCTCTCTTTATTTTATCTAGACTTCTTTTTTTATCTCCTCATTTCCAACTAACTTTCCGCTTTCTCTTCTCCTTCCTCCTTTTCCTCTCTTTCATTCTCCTCCTTCTTTCTCCCCCTCCTCTCCTCCTTTCTCCTCATCCTCCTCTTCTTTCTCACCATATTCTCCTTCTTTCTCCTCCTCCTCCTCCTCTCCTTTCTCCTCCTCCTCCTCTTCTTCTTTCTCCTCCTCTCCTTCTTCCTCCTGTTCCTCTCCTTCCTCCTCCTCTCCTCCTCCTTCCTCCTCCCTCTCTTCTCCTTTCTCCTGCTCCTCCCCAACACAGTCTCGTTCTCCATTTTGGTTCTCCACATCCCCATTTTCTTTGATATCCTCCTCTCTTCTTTCCTTCTCTGCTTCCTCCTCTCCTCTTTCTTCCGCCTCCTCTTCAACATGGTCCTCCTCCTCCACCTCTTCAACATGGTCCTCCTCCTCCACCTCTTCAACATGGTTCTCTTCCTCTAACTCTTCAACATGGTCTTCCTCCTCCTCTTCTTCAACATGGTCTTCCTCCTCCTTCTCTTCAACATGGTTCTCCTCCTCCTCCTCTTCAACATGGTTCTCCTCCTCCTCCTCTTCAACATGGTCTTCCTCCTCCTCCTCTTCAACATGGTTCTCCTCCTCAACCTCTTCAACATGGTTCTCCTCCTCCACCTCTTCAACATGGTTCTCCTCCACCTCTTCAACATGGTTCTCCTCCTCCTCTTCTTCAACATGGTTCTCCTCCTCCACCTCTTCAACATGGTTCTCCTCCTCCACCTCTTCAACATGGTTCTCCTCCTCCTCTTCTTCAACATGGTTCTCCTCCTCCTCCTCTTCAACATGGTTCGCCTCCTCCACCTCTTCAACATGGTTCTCCTCCTCCACCTCTTCAACATGGTTCTCCTCCACCTCTTCAACATGGTTCTCCTCCACCTCTTCAACATGGTTCTCCTCCTCCTCCTCTTCAACATGGTCCTTCTCCTCCTCTTCAACGTGGTTCTCCTCCTCCACCTCTTCAACATGGTTCTCCTCCTCCACCTCTTCAACATGGTTCTCCTCCTCCTCTTCAACATGGTTCTCCTCCTCCTCTTCAACATGGTTCTCCTCCTCCACCTCTTCAACATGGTTCTCCTCCTCTTCTTCAACATGGTCCTCCTCCTCCTCTTCAACGTGGTTCTCCTCCTCCACCTCTTCAACATGGTTCTCCTCCTCCTCCTCCTCTTCAACATGGTCCTCCACCTCTTCAACATGGTTCTCCTCCTCCGCCTCTTCAACATGGTTCTCCTCCTCCACCTCTTCAACATGGTTCTCCTCCTCCACCTCTTCAACATGGTTCTCCTCCTCCACCTCTTCAACATGGTCCTTCTCCTCCACCTCTTCAACATGGTTCTCCTCCTCCACCTCTTCAACATGGTTCTCCTCCTCCTCCTCTTCAACATGGTCCTGGTTTCCGTTCAGTCTGACCATGTGGTTGGACCCATTGTGTTGTTGTACGTGGTTGTGGTTGGGCTCCACATCTTCCAGTGCCAGCTCAAACTGGGATAATAAAGAGAAGACAACAGATTGATAGTTAGTTATATTGATAGTCATTGAAAAAGAGCACCATCAACTGGTTTTCTACAGTAATAGTTCATTAATAGATCATCCTTTGTCAGACACAACGGAAATTTGTATTTTTTTGCTCTGCAAGTGTGTGTGTGTGTATTTGTGTGTGTGTATTTGTGCATGCATGTGTTACCTGGAAACGGTCTGTGAGCAGGTGTTTGTCGTAGGGAGGAGAGGGGCTCTGAGGCATGGTGGACTGGTACCAGTCTCTGTTCTCCTCCAGCGTGTCCAGCAGGTCCTGGGCATCAGGGTGGACCAGATCACCCCACGTCTCCCACAGAGGGTGCACTATGTAGTCTATGAAACCCACCTGGAGTCAGGGAGAGGGAGGGAGGGAGGGAGGGAGGGAGGGAGGGAGGGAGGGAGAAAGGGAGAGAGAGAGAGAGGGAGGGAGGGAGAGGGGGAGGGAGGGAGGGAGGGAGGGAGGGAGGGGGAGGGAGGGAGGGAGGGAGAGACAGAGAGAGGCACACCAACAGATTTTTCACCTTGTCTGCTTTGAACTAGTGACCTTTCAGTTATTGGCCCAACACTCTAATTGCTAGCCTAACTGCCGCCCTAATCAGTGATTCTGGGAGGAAGAAGGAGATAGCGAGAAAAATAGAAAGTGTGTGTGTGTTTGAAAGTGTGTATTCTGCCTGTGTGTGTGTTTGAAAGTGTGTATTCTGCGTGTGTGTGTGTGTGTGAGAGACCTGGCTCTTCTCCACCGAGGCAGTGTGTTTGTCACACATGGGGCTGATCTCCATGCCCTTGTCCCTCTCCTTGTCTCCCTGTCTGGAGAACTCCTCCATGATGCGTTCAGTCCACTGGCGATACACACCCAGCGGCTTGGTGGGGTTGCTGAGGTCTGCACAGTGAACCATGTTCCTCAGGACCTACAGAGAGTAGGAGACACCCCCCCAGTGTTAAACATGTTGACGCTGTTTTAGATAGAGACACTGTCCTGGGTCTAAAGTGATTCAACACAGCAGCCCTGTATGGTCTGTAGATGTTACCTGTATGGTCATGTATGGTCTGTAGGTGTTACCTGTATGGTCATGTATTGTCTGTAGATGTTACCTGTATGGTCATGTATTGTCTGTAGGTGTTACCTGTATGGTCATGTATTGTCTGTAGATGTTACCTGTATGGTCATGTATTGTCTGTAGGTGTTACCTGTATGGTCATGTATTGTCTGTAGGTGTTACCTGTATGGTCATGTATTGTCTGTAGGTGTTACCTGTATGGTCATGTATTGTCTGTAGGTGTTACCTGTATGGTCATGTATTGTCTGTAGGTGTTACCTGTATGGTCATGTATTGTCTGTAGATGTTACCTGTATGGTCATGTATTACCTGTAGGTGTTACCTGTATGGTCATGTATTGTCTGTAGGTGTTACCTGTATGGTCATGTATTGTCTGTAGGTGTTACCTGTATGGTCATGTATTGTCTGTAGGTGTTACCTGTATGGTCATGTATTGTCTGTAGGTGTTACCTGTATGGTCATGTATTGTCTGTAGGTGTTACCTGTATGGTCATGTATTGTCTGTAGATGTTACCTGTATGGTCATGTATTGTCTGTAGGTGTTACCTGTATGGTCATGTATTGTCTGTAGATGTTACCTGTATGGTCATGTATTGTCTGTAGATGTTACCTGTATGGTCATGTATTTTCTGTAGATGTTACCTGTATGGTCATGTATTGTCTGTAGATGTTACCTGTATGGTCATGTATTGTCTGTAGGTGTTACCTGTATGGTCATGTATTGTCTGTAGGTGTTACCTGTATGGTCATGTATTGTCTGTAGGTGTTACCTGTATGGTCATGTATTGTCTGTAGGTGTTACCTGTATGGTCATGTATTGTCTGTAGGTGTTACCTGTATGGTCATGTATTGTCTGTAGGTGTTAACTGTATGGTCATGTATTTTCTGTAGGTATTACCTGTATGGTCTGTAGGTGTTACCTGTATGGTCATGTATTGTCTAGATGTTACCTGTATGGTCATGTATTGTCTGTAGGTGTTACCTGTATGGTCATGTATTGTCTGTAGGTGTTACCTGTATGGTCATGTATTGTCTGTAGATGTTACCTGTATGCGTTCTGTATAGTGGTCCAACAGCAGCACTCCTGAACTGGTCACCTTCTTAGTCTCCACCATGGTCTTCAGATCAGCTAGTAGAGTCATGTGTTTAGACATGTCTGTAGCTAACACCTAGAGAGAGAGGGAGGGAGGGGAGAGAGAGAGAGAGAGGGAGGGGAGAGAGAGAGAGAGAGAGAGAGAGAGAGAGAGAGAGAGAGAGAGAGAGAGAGAGAGAGAGAGAGAGAGAGAGAGAGAGAGAGAGAGAGAGAGAGAGAGAGAGAGAGAGAGAGAGAGAGAGAGAGAGAGAGAGAGAGAGAGAGACGGTGTAAATATAAAGACACCGTTTAGTTGCGAAAATCACTGAAACGTTTACCTTTGACCACTCCCACTCCTGCCCCTCCCACTTTTGTCTCCAAACCCTGCTGTGATTGGATGATGATGGACGCTGTCTGTGATGACAGCTCTCTCACCATATCGATGACCAGCTTGCGGAGGCTCTGTCGCTGTCTTTTGGTCAGGTTCTGGAAGATGTCACAGTTTTCCAGGTGGAGCAGCTTGAAGCCCACAGCCAAGTGATGGTTCTCTAACACTGACTCATCATTGTACATGAGAGCCAGCTCAGAGTCTGAGAGGGAGAGAGGGAGAGAGACAGGGAGTAGAGAGAGATAGAGAGAGAGTGGGAGGAGAGAGTGATAGAAACAGGGAGTAGAGAGAGAGAGAGAGAGAGAGAGAGGGAGAGAGAGACAGGGAGTAGAGAGAGAGAGAGAGAGAGAGAGAGAGAGAGAGAGAGAGAGAGAGAGAGAGGGAGTAGAGAGAGTGGGAGGAGAGAGTGATAGAAACAGGGAGTAGAGAGAGAGAGAGAGAGAGAGAGAGAGAGAGAGAGAGAGAGAGAGGTTAGAAGGTCATGGGGCATTGAGGAGACAAGAGACAGAGAGGTGTGTGGATATGTGTGTGTGTGTGTGTGTGTGTGTGTGTGTGTGTGTGTGTGTGTGTGTGTGTGTGTGTGTGTGTGTGTGTGTGTGTACTGACTGGTGTTGATGAGGAACTGGTTAGACACTCCGGGGTGGTCCACATCATGGATGGCTGCAGCAAACAGAGCTGCTAGGATCTCCAGGTCTGTAAACACAGCCTGATGGAGAAGGGGAGAAGGGGGTTCAGTATTTTACAACTTGATGTTAGATGGTGGCAGGTAACCAGCAGGTAACCTAGCTAGCAGTTAGAGCATTGGGACAGTAACCAGCAGGTAACCTAGCTAGCAGTTAGAGCATTGGGTCAGTAACCAGCAGGTAGACTAGCTAGCAGTTAGATCATTGGGTCAGTAACCAGCAGGTAACCTAGCTAGCAGTTAGAGCATTGGGTCAGTAACCAGCAGGTAGACTAGCTAGCAGTTAGAGCATTGGGTCAGTAACCAGCAGGTAGACTAGCTAGCAGTTAGATCATTGGGTCAGTAACCAGCAGGTAGCCTAGCTAGCAGTTAGATCATTGGGACAGTAACCAGCAGGTAACCTAGCTAGCAGTTAGAGCATTGGGTCATTAACCAGCAGGTAGCCTAGCTAGCAGTTAGAGCATTGGGCCAGTAACCAGCAGGTAACCTAGCTAGCAGTTAGAGCATTGGGTCAGTAACCAGCAGGTAGACTAGCTAGCAGTTAGAGCATTGGGTCAGTAACCAGCAGGTAGCCTAGCTAGCAGTTAGAGCATTGGGTCAGTAACCAGCAGGTAACCTAGCTAGCAGTTAGAGCATTGGGTCAGTAACCAGCAGGTAACCTAGCTAGTAGGGTCAGTAACTGAAAGGTTGCTGGTTTGATTACACGAGCCGACAAGGTGAAAAATCTGCCATTGTGTGCCCTTGAGCAAGGCACCTAACCTTAATTTGCTCCAGGAGCACCGTACTACCATGGCTGGCCCTGTAAAACAACACATTTCACTGCACCTATCCGGCCTATGGGACAATACACCATATAATTGTATATGATTCCTCACCCTGAAAGCAGTTTAAAGGAGACACTGATGTTTGGTTTGAATTTCTTTAAAGGGCCTCTACAAACTTCAGCTGGTGGTGGAGGTGCCACTAGCTAACCACTAATGGGAGTGATGGTATTATGAGGCGCCACTAGCTAACCACTAATGGGAGTGATGGTATTATGAGGTGCCACTAGCTAACCACTAATGGGAGTGATGGTATTATGAGGCGCCACTAGCTAACCACTAATGGGAGTGATGGTATTATGATGTGCCACTAGCTAACCACTAATGGGAGTGATGGTATTATGATGTGCCACTAGCTAATCACTAATGGGAGTGATGGTATTATGAGGTGCCACTAGCTAACCACTAATGGGAGTGATGGTATTATGAGGTGCCACTAGCTAACCACTAATGGGAGTGATGGTATTATGATGTGCCACTAGCTAATCACTAATGGGAGTGATGGTATTATGAGGCGCCACTAGCTAACCACTAATGGGAGTGATGGTATTATGATGTGCCACTAGCTAATCACTAATGGGAGTGATGGTATTATGAGGCGCCACTAGCTAACCACTAATGGGAGTGATGGTATTATGAGGTGCCACTAGCTAACCACTAATGGGAGTGATGGTATTATGAGGCGCCACTAGCTAACCACTAATGGGAGTGATGGTATTATGATGTGCCACTAGCTAACCACTAATGGGAGTGATGGTATTATGATGTGCCACTAGCTAACCACTAATGGGAGTGATGGTATTATGAGGTGCCACTAGCTAACCACTAATGGGAGTGATGGTATTATGAGGTGCCACTAGCTAACCACTAACGGGAGTGATGGTATTATGATGTGCCACTAGCTAACCATTAATGGGAGTGATGGTATTATGAGGCGCCACTAGCTAACCACTAATGGGAGTGATGGTATTATGAGGTGCCACTAGCTAACCACTAATGGGAGTGATGATATGGCCTTCTTTTAACAGGCATAGCAGTGCATTCAGAAAGTATTCAGACCCCTTGACTTTTTCCACATTTTGTTACGTTACAGCCTTACTCTAAAATGGATTTAAAAAAGATTATCCTCAGCAATATACACACACAATACCCCATAATGACAAAGCGAAAACAGGTTTTTAGAAATGTTTGCCAATGTATTAAAAATAAAAACAGAAATACCTTATTTACATAAGGTATTTCTGAATTTAATTGATTGGACATGATTTGGAAAGGCACACACCTGTCTATATAAGGTCCTACAGTTGACACTGCATGTCAGAGCAAAAACCAAGCCATGAGGTCGAAGGAATTGTCCGTAAAGCTCAGAGACAGTACTGTTTCAAGGCACAGATCTGGGGAAGGGTCCCAAAACATGTCTGCAGCCTTGAAGGCCCCCAAGAACACAGTGGCCTCCATCATTCTTCAATAGAACAAGTTTGGAACCAACAAGACTCTTCCTAGAGCTGGCCCCCTGGCCAATCTGAGCAATCGGGGGAGAATGGCCTAGGTCAGGGAGGTGACCAAGAACTCGATGTTCACTGACAGTGCGTCCAGACTTCCTCTGTGAAGATGGGAGAACCTTCCAGAAGGACAACCATCTCTGCAGCACTTTACCAATTAGGCCTTTATGGTAGAGTGGCAAGACAGAAGCCACTCCTCAGTAAAAAGCTCATGACAGACCGCTTGGAGTGTGCCAAAAGGCACCTAAAGACTCTCAGACCATGAGAAACAAGATTCTCTGGTCTGATGAAACCAAGATTGAACTCTTTGGCCTGAATGCCAAGCGTCACGCCTGGAGGAAACCTGGCACCATCCTTACGGTGAACCATGGTGGTGGCAGCATCATGCTGTGGGGATGTTTTTCAGCAGCAGGGACTGGGAGACTAGTCAGGATCAAGGCAAAGATGAACGGAGCAAAGTGCAGAGAGATCCTTAATGAAAACCTTCTCCAGAGCGCTCAGGACCTGAGACTGGGGTGAAGGTTCACCTTCCAACAGGACAACAACCCTAAGCACACAGCCAAGACAACGCAGGAGTGGCTTCGGGACAAGTCTCTGAATGACCTTGAGTGGCCCAGCCAGAGCCCGGACTTGAACTCGATCGAACATCTCTGGAGAGACCTGAAAATAGCAGTGCAGCGACGCTCCCCATCCAACCTGACCGAGCTTGAGAGGATCTGCAGAGAATAATGGGAGAAACTCCCCAAATACAGGTGTGCCAAGCTTGTAGCGTCAAACCCAATATGACTTAAGGCTGTAATCGCTGCCAAAGGTGCTTCAACTGAGTAAAGGGTCTGAATACTTAAGTCATCTTTTTTTATAAATTAGCAAAACATTCTAAAAAAACAGTTTTTGCTTTGTCATTATGGGGTGTTGTGATGTCATTATGGGGTGTTGTGATGTCATTATGGGGTGTTGTGATGTCATTATGGGGTGTTGTGATGTCATTATGGGGTGTTGTGTGTAGATTGATGTGGGGGAAAAACGGTTTAATACATTTTAGAATAAGGCTGTAACGTAAAAATACATTTAAAAAGTGAAGGGGTCTGAATACTTTCCGGAGGCACTGTATATATCATTGTAGGTGGCTCACGTCTAGTGCGGGTGTGGAGAGGAGGACATGTGTGGACTGGCAGACGTCGGCGGCATGCAGGCTGTTGTGGTAGGCCACGTTGCCATGGTAATGGTCTTCCAGGGTCATCACGTAGGTCACGAAGGTGTCGACGGGGATACGGAACGTCTTGAGGAGATCACGTTCCTACAGGGGGACATGAGGAGTTAATACACACTGACACACACTTGCATGAACACACACACACACTTGCATGAACACACACACATTCATGAACACACACTTGCATGAACACACACACACACTTGCATGAACACACACACACACACACACACTTGCATGAACACACACACACACTTGCATGAACACACACACACACACACACACGCATGAACATACACACACACACACATGCATGAACACACATTCATGCAGAGCACCTACACATTCACATCATACACACATCACACACTCTCAGCGCACAAAGCACCTACACACACATACGTCTGTTTTACTAGCCTTGTGGGAATCCAAATAACACATCACACACACGTCTGTTTTACTAGCCTTGTGGGAATCAAAATAACACATCACACACACGTCGTGGAAATTCAGTACTGAGAGAGACTTGGTCATTTCTTCAGCCAGTCATCTTTATTTTATATTGATTAATTATTGCAATAATGAAGCCGTCAACCCCACCAGTCTGGACTGTTGTGCCGAGAGCCTAACCTCTACAGACCATGCTGTTCCTTATATACCTCATACCAAGATTGCTCAGTCATAGCTGGTTCAACCCCCCCCCATATAGATTGGGGGGCACCATAAGCCACTTTGGGCTCATCCTGTCTTCATCTGCACCTGGCGTTAACCCCCGACCCTGGCCTAATTTCCCAGATACCAGGATGTCTAAGGACCAGTGAGGCCTTTTGTTCTACTCCTCTCTAACCCAGCTAAACATGCACCATATCTTGTCTATGGAGCGCAGGCTCAATCAGACCGGAGACGTACGTCTCACACGCGCCACTAATCGTAGAACGGAATGTGGCTGTTTGGTTTTTATATCACCGTGACGTCAATCAATCGTCAGCTTCAAGCTGTCTCTAGTAAACCCCCCTGTCCTCGACACCCAGAAACCCCCCTGTCCTCGACACCCAGAAACCCCCCTGTCCTCGTCACCCAGAAACCCCCCTGTCCTCGACACCCAGAAACCCCCCTGTCCTCGACACCCAGAAACCCCCCTGTCCTCGACACCCAGAAACCCCCCCTGTCCTCAACACCCAGAAACCCCCTGTCCTCGACACCCAGAAACCCCCTGTCCTCGACACCCAGAAACCCCCTGTCCTCGACACCCAGAAACCCCCTGTCCTCGACACCCAGAAACCCCCTGTCCTCGACACCCAGAAACCCCTGTCCTCGACACCCAGAAACCCCCTGTCCTCGACACCCAGAAACCCCCTGTCCTCGACACCCAGAAACCCCCTGTCCTCAACACCCAGGAACCCCCTGTCCTCGACACCCAGAAACCCCTGTCCTCAACACCCAGGAACCCCCCTGTCCTCGACACCCAGAAACCCCTGTCCTCAACACCCAGGAACCCCCCTGTCCTCAACACCCAGAAACCCCCCTGTCCTCGACACCCAGAAACCCCTGTCCTCAACACCCAGACTAGCTGCAGGGAGCTAGAGTGGACACCATACAACTCAGCGTTAGCAGGACAGAAATATTACTTACTGTTTGTAAAGTAAATAATTGTTACATATCCAACAAATAAGGTGAATACATCATTTTTCTATCACACACATCACAAAGCACCTACACACACACACGTCTGTTTTTACTAGCCTTGTGGGGATCAAAATAACCTAACCTTAACCCCAAACCTAACCCTAAAACTAAACCTAACCTTAACCCCAAACCTAACCTTAACCCCAAACCTAACCCTAAAACTAAACCTAACCCTAAAACTAAACCTAACCCTAAAACTAAACCTAACCTTAACCCCAAACCTAACCCTAAGACTAAACCTAACCCTAAAACTAAACCTAACCCTAAAACTAAACCTAACCTTAACCCCAAACCTAACCCTAAAACTAAACCTAACCTTAACCCCAAACCTAACCCTAAAACTAAACCTAACCTTAACCCCAAACCTAACCCTAAAACTAAACCTAACCTTAACCCCAAACCTAACCTAAAACTAAATCCTAACCTTAACCCCAAACCTAACCTAAAACTAAACCTAACCTTAACCCCAAACCTAACCCTAAAACTAAACCTAACCTTAACCCCAAACCTAACCCTAAAACTAAACCTAACCTTAACCCCAAACCTAACCCTAAAACTAAACCTAACCTTAACCCCAAACCTAACCCTAAAACTAAACCTAACCTTAACCCCAAACCTAACCTTAACCCCAAACCTAACCCTAAAACTAAACCTAACCTAAAACTAAACCTAACCCTAAACTAAACCTAACCTTAACCCCAAACCTAACCTAAGACTAAACCTAACCTAAAACTAAACCTAACCTAAAACTAAACCTAACCTTAACCCCAAACCTAACCTAAAACTAAACCTAACCTTAACCCCAAACCTAACCTAAAACTAAACCTAACCTTAACCCCAAACCTAACCTAAAACTAAACCTAACCTTAACCCCAAACCTAACCTAAAACTAAACCTAACCTTAACCCCAAACCTAACCTAAAACTAAACCTAACCTTAACCCCAAACCTAACCCTAAAACTAAACCTAACCTTAACCCCAAACCTAACCCTAAAACTAAACCTAACCTTAACCCCAAACCTAACCCTAAAACTAAACCTAACCTTAACCCCAAACCTAACCTAAAACTAAACCTAACCCTAAAACTAAACCTAACCTTAACCCCAAACCTAACCCTAAAACTAAACCTAACCCTAAAACCAAACCTAAACCCTAAAACTAAAACTAAACCTAACCCTAAAACTAAACCTAACCTTAACCCCAAACCTAACTCTAAAACTAAACCTAACCCTAAAACTAAACCTAACCTTAACCCCAAACCTAACTCTAAAACTAAACCTAAACCCTAAAACTAAACTTAACCCCTAAGCTTAAAATAGCCTTTTTCCTTGTGCAGACCGGCAAAATGTTCCCACTTCTCATTATTTTACTTGTTTCACTATCTGGTTCCCAGAAGGATAGTAAAACCAAAGCACACACAGCGTGTCTAACTCTATGTACCTGGAAGATGGCGTACATGATGCAGCTGAGAGGTCTGCTGTTGGAGAACTCTGACACTCTGAAGATGTTGAAACTCCACTTGTCCAGGTCCTCTAGCTCCTACACACACACACACACACCCACAGGCAGGTGCACACACACACACTCACAAGCAGGCACACACACACACACACACGCAGGCATACACACACTCTCAGGCGCACACACACACAGGCACACACATGCAGGCACACACACGCAGGGACACACACGCACACACAGGCAGGCACACACACACGTAGGCAAACACACACACACGCAGACACAGACACACACAATGAGAGAGTGTGAAGCCTTGAATGAGGTAATGAGCTGAGTCTAGTAACCTTGACTGATTGACTGAGAAGGTATTTGTGTATGTGTGTGTGTGTGTGTGTACGTACGTGTTATGGTGCATGCCTTTGCGTGTGTGTGTGTGTGTGTGTGTGTGTGTGTCTGTGTGTGCATATGAGCAAGCCTTGCATACTTTACCCTAGCTAGCTGGTCCTCCTGTTCAGTGTTGACTCCAAAGCGTGGGACAGAAGAGGAGGACAGAGTGGAGCTGTGGGACAGTGTCCTCACTCCACTAATCTGACTCATAGACTTCTCCTTTAGGCTAGGGGACGGCAGCTCCACCTCGTTGGGCTGGTCTAGGGGTTAGAGACACACACACTCTGATATACCCAGGACACAGAAATGTACGGGCAGCCAAGTACAGACAGACAGGTATAGTGATATAGAACGGTATAGACAGGTATAGTGATGTAGAACGGTATAGACAGGTATAGTGATGTAGAACGGTATAGACAGGTATAGTGATGTAGAACGGTATAGACAGGTATAATGATGTAGAACGGTATAGACAGGTATAGTGATGTAGAACGGTATAGACAGGTATAGTGATATAGAACGGTATAGACAGGTATAGTGATATAGAACGGTATAGTGATGTAGAACGGTATAGACAGGTATAGTGATGTAGAACGGTATAGACAGGTATAGTGATGTAGAACGGTATAGACAGGTATAGTGATATAGAACGGTATAGACAGGTATAGTGATATAGAACGGTATAGACAGGTATAGTGATGTAGAACGGTATAGACAGGTATAGTGATATAGAACGGTATAGTGATGTAGAATGGTATAGACAGGTATAGTGATGTAGAACGGTATAGACAGGTATAGTGATATAGAACGGTATAGACAGGTATAGTGATATAGAACGGTATAGACAGGTATAATGATGTAGAACGGTATAGACAGGTATAGTGATATAGAACGGTATAGACAGGTATAGTGATGTAGAACGGTATAGACAGGTATAGTGATGTAGAACGGTATAGACAGGTATAGTGATGTAGAACGGTATAGACAGGTATAGTGATATAGAACGGTATAGACAGGTATAGTGATATAGAACGGTATAGACAGGTATAGTGATGTAGAACGGTATAGACAGGTATAGTGATATAGAACGGTATAGACAGGTATAGTGATATAGAACGGTATAGACAGGTATAGTGATATAGAACGGTACAGACAGGTATAGTGATATAGAACGGTATAGACAGGTATAGTGATGTAGAACGGTATAGACAGGTATAGTGATGTAGAACGGTATAGACAGGTATAGTGATATAGAACGGTATAGACAGGTATAGTGATGTAGAACGGTTTAGACAGGTATAATGATGTAGAACGGTTTAGACAGGTATAATGATGTAGAACGGTTTAGACAGGTATAATGATGTAGAACGGTATAGACAGGTATAGTGATGTAGAACGGTATAGACAGGTATAGTGATGTAGAACGGTATAGACAGGTATAATGATGTAGAACGGTATAGACAGGTATAGTGATATAGAACGGTACAGACAGGTATAGTGATATAGAACGGTATAGACAGGTATAGTGATGTAGAACGGTATAGACAGGTATAGTGATGTAGAACGGTATAGACAGGTATAGTGATATAGAACGGTATAGACAGGTATAGTGATGTAGAACGGTATAGACAGGTATAGTGATATAGAACGGTATAGTGATGTAGAACGGTATAGACAGGTATAGTGATGTAGAACGGTATAGACAGGTATAGTGATGTAGAACGGTATAGACAGGTATAGTGATATAGAACGGTATAGACAGGTATAGTGATGTAGAACGGTATAGACAGGTATAGTGATATAGAAGGGTATAGACAGGTATAGTGATATAGAACGGTATAGACAGGTATAGTGATATAGAACGGTATAGACAGGTATAGTGATATAGAACGGTATAGACAGGTATAGTGATGTAGAACGGTATAGACAGGTATAGTGATATAGAACGGTATAGACAGGTATTAACAGATAGACAGGTGTGAACAGACAGACAGGTATTAACAGACAGGTAAATCCAGGTACGTACAGGTAACTACAGGCATATCCAGGTAGGTGTACTCACCCATGAAGGTGCTGGAGATGTACTCAGACACCTGGTTACCCGAACGACTCATCTCTGATAGGTGAGACAGCTCCCTGTTTAACATCCTCTTAAACTGAGAGAGGGAGGGAGGGAGGGAGAGAGGAGAGAATGGAGGGGGAGAGAATGGAGGGAGGGAGGGAGGGGGAGGGAGGCGGAGAGAATGGAGGGAGGGAGGGAAGGGGGGAGAGAATGGAGGAAGGGGAGGGGGGAGGGAGGCGGGAGAGAATGGAGAGAGGGAGGGAGGGAGGCGGGAGAGAATGGAGGGAGGGAGGGAGGCGGGAGAGAATGGAGGGAGGGAGGAGGGAGGCGGAGAGAGAGAAGGGGGGAGAAGTTTGAGAATGTTTTACTGTATGGTTAGTCAGTTCTACTGCTCATAAGTGTTGAAACTGTGGTAAGATTATATTGTTGTGTTGTAGCTACAGTTGAAGTCAGAAGTTTACATACACCATAGCCAAATACATTTAAACTCAGTTTTTCACAATTCCTGACATTTAATCCTAGTAGAAATCCCCTGTCTTAGGTCAGTTAGGATCACCACTTTATTTTAAGAATGTGAAATGTCAGAATAATAGCAGAGAGAATTATTTATTTCAGCTTTTATTTCTTTCATCACATTCCCAGTGGGTCAGAAGTTTACATACACTCAATTAGTATTCGGTAGCATTGCCTTTAAATTGTTTAACTTGGGTCAAACGTTTCAGGTAGCCTTCCAAAAGCTTCCCACAATAAGTTGGGTGAATTTTGGCCCATTCCTCCTGACAGAGCTGGTGTAACTGAGTTAGGATTGTAGTGCTCCTTGCCCGCACACGCTTTTTAAGTTCTGCAAATTTTCTATGGGATTGAGGTCAGGGCTTTGTGATGGCCACTCCAATAGCTTGACTTTGTTGTCCTTAAGCCATTTTGCCACATCTTTGGAAGTATGCTTGGGGTCATTGTCCATTTGGAAGACCCATTTGCAACCAAGTTTTAACTTCCTGACTGATGTCTTGAGATGTTGCTTCAATATATCCACATAATTGTCCTTCCTCGTGATGCCATCTATTTTGTGAGGTGCACCAGTCCCTCCTGCAGCAAAGCACCCCCACAACATGATGTTGCCACCCCCGTGCTTCACGGTGGGGATGGTGTTCTTCGGCTTGCAATTAGAAGCTTCTAAAGCCATGACATAATTTTCTGGAATTTTCCAAGCTGTTTAAAGGCACAGTCAACATAGTGTATGTAAACTTCTGACCTACTGGAAGTGTGATACAATGAATTATAATTGAAATAATCTGTCTGTAAACAATTGTTGGAAAATGTACTTGTGTCATGCACAAAGTAGATGTCCTAACCGACTTGCCAAAACTATAGTTTGTTAACAATACATTTGTGGAGTGGTTGAAAAACGAGTTTCAATGACTCCAACCTAAGTGTATGTAAACTTCCAACTTCAACTGTATGTCATGGTTATATCGTGGTTGTGTTGTGGTTATATCATGGTTGTGATGTGGTTATATCATGGTTGTGTTGTGGTTATATCATGGTTGAGTTGTGGTTATATCATGGTTGTGTTGTGGTTATATCATGGTTGTGTTGTGGTTATATCACGGTTGTGTTGTGGTTATATCACGGTTGTGTTGTGGTTATATCATGGTTGTGTTGTGGTTATATCACGGTTGTGTTGTGGTTATATCATGGTTGTGATGTGGTTATATCACGGTTGTGTTGTGGTTATATAATGGTTGTGTTGTTGTTATATCATGGTTGTGTTGTGGTTATATAATGGTTGTTGTGGTTATATCACGGTTGTTGTGGTTATATCACGGTTGTGTTGTGGTTATATCACGGTTGTGTTGTTGTTATATCATGGTTGTGTTGTGGTTATATCATGGTTGTGTTGTGGTTATATCACGGTTGTGTTGTGGTTATATCACAGTTGTGTTGTGGTTATATCACGGTTGTGTTGTGGTTATATCACGGTTGTGTTGTTGTTATATCATGGTTGTGTTGTGGTTATATCACGGTTGTGTTGTGGTTATATCATGGTTGTGATGTGGTTATATCACGGTTGTGTTGTGGTTATATCATGGTTGTGTTGTGGTTATATCATGGTTGTGTTGTGGTTATATCATGGTTGTGTTGTTGTTATATCACGGTTGTGTTGTGGTTATATCACGGTTGTATTGTGGTTATATCATGGTAGTACCTTGTTGGAGGCCATATCGCTGACAGAGCGGTGAGTCTGGATGGTCTCTAGCTGGTCCAGACACCAGTCCAGCTCCTCCAGAGTGTCTGTAGCCAGCTGCTCATACTGTTGATCTGATAGAGCTGCTCTGGGGTTGTGGGGCGCTACACCTCCCAGTGGAGACCTCCTGTGGACAACATAGGGAATTACATCAACCAGTTAGAACTCAAGGGGAGTATTAAACATCGGTGTTGTCCGAGGCCCATTGAAAAGTGGTGAGTAAATGTGACCCATAACTATCATTATTGTTATTGGCTAGTCGAGGTAGACAGGCAGCCATTTACATCGACAAGCTACATGTCACATCAGTTATCAGTTAGAAACCAGTTACATTCAAAACACACATTTGAATTGGCTAGCTATCTGGGTAAGTGAGGTAGAAAACTCCCAATAACCAAATGGAAGCCCTATGGGGCCCTGGTCCAAAGTAGATCACTATATAGCAGCCCTATGGGGCCCTGGTCCAAAGTAGTGGACTATATGGCATTTGATTTGGGACGCAGACCAGCTGTTAGATGTTTTGATTGACAGGTGAGCACTGACTTGACGGTTGGCATAGAGACGTTGGCGAGGAGGGTGAAGTTGCTCCGTACCGAGCGCAGGCTGGCCAACACCTGAGCAAAGGGGGTGACAATGAAGTCTTCTCCTGCATGCCTGAAAGGGAGAGAGAGAGGGAGGGAGAGAGAGAGAGAGAGAGAGAGACAGACACAGAGAGAAACAGACAGAGACAGAGAGACAGAGAGAGAGAGAGAGAGAGAGACAGAGAGATTAATAAAGACAGAATATATTAGGATATGTAGTTATGATAATGTCTATTAGCCAATCATTTGACTCATACACACACTAACACTCTCAGAGAGAGAGAAAGAGATAGAGAGAGAATGAGAGAGAGAGACACAGAGAGAGAGTGAGTAAGGGAGAGAGGGAGATAGAGAGTGAGAGAAACGAGAAACAGACAGAGAGAGAGAGAGTGAGAGAGAGACAGAGAGCGAGAGAGAGATGAATAAAAACCGAATATATTAGGATATGTAGTCATGATAATGTCAATTAGCCAATGGTTTGACTCATACACACACTAACACTCTCAGAGTGAGAGAAACAGACAGAGAGAGAATGAGAGAGAGAGACACAGAGAGAGAGTGAGTAAGGGAGAGAGGGAGATAGAGAGTGAGAGAAACAGACAGAGAGAGAGTGAGAGAGAGAGAGACAGAGAGCGAGAGAGAGATGAATAAAAACAGAATATATTAGGATATGTAGTCATGATAATGTCAATTAGCCAATGGTTTGACTCATACACACACTAACACCTCCCCCCTTCTCACCCTTCGCTGGCGATAGAATTGCGTGAGACTGAGTTTTTGGGGGACATGTCGTAGTCAGAGTCTGACCGGTAGAGGAAGGACTCTCGTCGACCCCTCTGGGGGAAGGATGGGTGCAGGGTCAGGCTGGGACTCTGGGAGCCAAGAGGGGTGTGGCCCGGAGACACCCCGTTCTCCAGCTCACTGAGAGGTTGGGGAAGAGAGAGACAGACACTATGATTATTATGACAAACCATTCTCCACCTGGAAACAGAGAGAGAGAGAGAGAGAGAGAGAGAGAGAGAGAGAGAGAGAGAGAGAGAGAGAGAGAGAGAGAGAGAGAGAGAGAGAGAGAGAGCTAGAGAGAGAGAGAGAGAGAGAGAGAGAGAGAGAGAGAGAGAGAGAGAGAGAGAGAGAGAGAGAGAGAGAGAGAGAGAGAGAGAGAGAGAGAGAGAGAGAGAGAGAGTGTTTACAATGCTCCTCAGGACAACAACTCTTCATGAAGGTATAGTTGTAAATCTGGATGGTGTGTGTGTGTGTGTGTGTGTTACCTGTCTGCGTCTGCAGGTGTGATGGCAATGCGTGGTGGGATGCCGAGGGGCAGGGACGTGGGGCGTGGCATGTTACTCAGGATCTCAGGTGAGCGGGTCCTGTCTCGGGGGCGGAGCCAACACGGAACCTGAATGGACAATAGGATTGATTGATTAACCAGGTAACCAATAGGATAGATTTTTATTAAACCAGGTAAGTGTCTTTTGCAGTAATAGCCTGACAGGAACCATAATACCAAAACTCTCTCTATGACACACTCACATTTGACACAGTGGTTGTTGATACAACTAATAGAAGTTTGTCTGCACAAAAAACAAAATTCACACCACTATTGTGCCATGTCTCCAAAAACACCTGTGTAAATATCTTTGTGCAGAAAACTCTCAGTTGTATCCCAAGTAACTGTTGTGTATCGCACTGCGGATGAAATCCAAAGCACATTTCTGCTGTAAAAACATCATATTCTTTCTACTGTTCTACCTGCAAACTGGAGGCCAGCCTCCTGCTCCTCCCCATGCGTAGCTCCGCCCCCAGAGTGGCTCCTGATGTATAGGAGTTGCTGTAGAGCCCTGACTCCGCCTTCTCAGCGCAGCCTGACAAATCAGTGTCATTATCCTGGGGAAAGAAAGAAAGAGAGAGAGGGATAGAGAAAGAGGATGAGATAAGATATATTTTTCACAGTTTTTCACCATATTTGGGTGGCAGAAGAAGTCAATTTACTGATGGACAGGAAGCATAGTGGGTAATGTTACTGAATGACAGGAAGCATAGAGGGTAATGTTACTGAATGACAGGAAGCATAGAGGGTAATGTTACTGAATGACAGGAAGCATAGAGGGTAATGTTACTGAATGACAGGAAGCATAGAGGGTAGTGTTACTGAATGACAGGAAGTAAAGAGGGTAATATTACTGAATGACAGGAAGCATAGAGGGTAATATTACTGAATGACAGGAAGCATAGAGGGTAATATTACTGAATGACAGGAAGCATAGAGGCTAATATTACTGAATGACAGGAAGCAAAGAGGGTAATATTACGTGAATGACAGGAAGCATAGAGGGTAATATTACTGAATGACAGGAAGCATAGAGGGTAATGTTACTGAATGACAGGAAGCATAGAGGGTAATGTTACTGAATGACAGGAAGCATAGAGGGTAATGTTACTGAATGACAGGAAGCATAGAGGGTAGTGTTACTGAATGACAGGAAGTAAAGAGGATAATATTACAATGACAGGAAGCATAGAGGGTAATATTACTGAATGACAAGAAGCATAGAGGGTAATGTAACTGAATGACAGGAAGCATAGAGGGTAATATTACTGAATGACAGGAAGCATAGAGGCTAATATTACTGAATGACAGGAAGCAAAGAGGGTAATATTACGTGAATGACAGGAAGCAAAGAGGGTAATATTACTGAATGACAGGAAGCATAGAATGGAATGTTATGTGAATGACAGGAAGCATAGAGGGTAATATTACTGAATGACAGGAAGCATAGAGGGTAATGTAACTGAATGACAGGAAGCATAGAGGGTAATATTACTGAATGACAGGAAGCATAGAGGGTAATATTACGTGAATGACAGGAAGCATAGAGGGTAATGTTACTGAATGACAGGAAGCATAGAGGGTAATATTACTGAATGACAGGAAGCAAAGAGGGTAATATTACTGAATGACAGGAAGCAAAGAGGGTAATATTACTGAATGACAGGAAGCATAGAATGGAATGTTATGTGAATGACAGGAAGCATAGAGGGTAATATTACTGAATGACAGGAAGCATAGAGGGTAATGTTACTGAATGACAGGAAGCATAGAGGGTAATGTTACTGAATGACAGGAAGCATAGAATGGAATGTTATGTGAATGACAGGAAGCATAGAGGGTAATGTTACTGAATGACAGGAAGCATAGAGGGTAATGTTACTGAATGACAGGAAGCATAGAATGGAATGTTATGTGAATGACAGGAAGCATAGAGGGTAATGTTACTGAATGACAGGAAGCATAGAGGGTAATGTTACTGAATGACAGGAAGCATAGAGGGTAATGTTACTGAATGACAGGAAGCATAGAGGGTAATGTTACTGAATGACAGGAAGCATAGAGGGTAATGTTACTGAATGACAGGAAGCAAAGAGGGTAATATTACTGAATGACAGGAAGCAAAGAGGGTAATATTACTGAATGACAGGAAGCATAGAGGGTAATGTTACTGAATGACAGGAAGCAAAGAGGGTAATATTACTGAATGACAGGAAGCAAAGAGGGTAATATTACTGAATGACAGGAAGCATAGAGGGTAATGTTACTGAATGACAGGAAGCATAGAGGGTAATATTACTGAATGACAGGAAGCATAGAATGGAATGTTATGTGAATGACAGGAAGCATAGAGGGTAATATTACTGAATGACAGGAAGCATAGAGGGTAATGTAACTGAATGACAGGAAGCATAGAGGGTAATATTACTGAATGACAGGAAGCATAGAGGGTAATATTACTGAATGACAGGAAGCATAGAGGGTAATGTAACTGAATGACAGGAAGCATAGAGGGTAATATTACTGAATGACAGGAAGCATAGAGGGTAATGTTACTGAATGACAGGAAGCATAGAGGGTAATATTACTGAATGACAGGAAGCATAGAATGGAATGTTATGTGAATGACAGGAAGCATAGAGGGTAATATTACTGAATGACAGGAAGCATAGAGGGTAATGTAACTGAATGACAGGAAGCATAGAGGGTAATATTACTGAATGACAGGAAGCATAGATGGTAATATTACTGAATGACAGGAAGCATAGAATGGAATGTTATGTGAATGACAGGAAGCATAGAGGGTAATGTAACTGAATGACAGGAAGCATAGAGGGTAATATTACTGAATGACAGGAAGCATAGAGGGTAATATTACTGAATGACAGGAAGCAAAGAGGGTAATGTTACTGAATGACAGGAAGCATAGAATGGAATGTTATGTGAATGACAGGAAGCATAGAGGGTAATGTAACTGAATGACAGGAAGCATAGAGGGTAATATTACTGAATGACAGGAAGCAAAGAGGGTAATGTTACTGAATGACAGGAAGCATAGAATGGAATGTTATGTGAATGACAGGAAGCATAGAGGGTAATATTACTGAATGACAGGAAGCATAGAGGGTAATGTAACTGAATGACAGGAAGCATAGAGGGTAATATTACTGAATGACAGGAAGCATAGATGGTAATATTACTGAATGACAGGAAGCATAGAATGGAATGTTATGTGAATGACAGGAAGCATAGAGGGTAATGTAACTGAATGACAGGAAGCATAGAGGGTAATATTACTGAATGACAGGAAGCATAGAGGGTAATATTACTGAATGACAGGAAGCATAGAATGGAATGTTATGTTAATGACAAGAAGCATAGAGGGTAATGTTACTGAATGACAGGAAGCATAGAGGGTAATGTTATTATGTGAGCTCACTAAATGGAGATTTAGAGAGGCTGTATGCTGGTCTATGGCACCCCATATCTGTGTGTGTGTTTGTGTTGTGTATAAGCCCTCTACCGAGAGAGTGTGATCTGCACTGCAGCAGCGTAGCAACAGAACACAGGGGGAATGGAAGGCAGGCTGCTAGTTGCTAGGCAACAGTGTTCCATGTTCCATGCCTCGTCTCTAGTTGTCCAAACCTCCAGATGTAAAAGAGATGCTTCACTGTTGTTATTGTAGAGGCTACACAGAACACACACACACACACACACACTTTCTACTACCACAGACTGCAGCCTTGAAGTCAGTGGATGGAAGGGAATCCATCCATTAAGAAGAGAAACTCCTGAGACTGTAGGCCAGGGACACCCCAGTCAATAGATCTCCATGCTGTGTGTTTACCCTACAAACGTCTTTGTGTGTGTGTCTGTGTGTGTGTGTGTGTGTGTGTGTGTGTGTGTGTGTGTGTGTGTGTGTGTGTGTGTGTGTGTGTGTGTGTGTGTGTGTGCGTCTGTGTGTGTGTGTCTGTGTGTGTGTTCCTGTGTCCCTGTGTGTGTGTTACCTCCTCTTCTCCGGCCAGCGACAGACGCTGCACGCTGCGGCTCTTCTTCATAGCAATTGGCTGATTGTTCTTTGTGCCCCCTCCCCCGGTGCGGACGGGACCAGAACCCAAGCAGCACAGCAGCTGGAGAGCCAGGACCAGAGGGGTCTGGGGTTACAGGTCAGGGGTTAGAGGTTAGGGGTCAGACCAGCCAGGGTCAGACCGGGCCACAACCACTGGTCACGCCCCCATCGTACTCAGCAGCCAATCACCACGCCAAACGTCTCAGTCCTCCCCAAGCTCTGATTGGCTGGAATCCTGGTTCCTCTAAAATCCCAAAATGTGTAATCCAGTGAGGCGGTGAGGTTAGTAATCCGCAGTCCGATTGGTTGCTTGGAAACAGCGATGAACCCTCGCCATCCTCCGGATTTGTTCTGGGACCAGCAATCCTGTATCTGATTGGTTCGTTGGATTTGGGTTCCGTAGGTTGTGTGGGATGCAAAGCGAGACACCCGTGTGTGATTGGTTCATCTGTGCAATGGAACACCAAAATGTGTAGAATCCCAGCTCTGATTGGTTGAGCGGTGCATCCCTGACACGACTGCCACTGTAACCCTGGTTTTGATTGGCCGGTGTATCAGACAACAGCTCAGTGTCCTGGACAAAGAGGAACACAGTAGACAGAGAGCAGAGCATGACATTGGTAAAAACATCAATATTACAAACATAGTCTGAATCCCAAATTACACCCTATCCCCTATGTATTGCACTCTTTTTGACCAGGATGCTAGAGTACTCCTTTTGACCAGGATGCTAGAGTACTCCTTTTGACCAGGATGCTAGAGTACTCCTTTTGACCAGGATGCTAGAGCACTCCTTTTGACCAGGATGCTAGAGCACTCCTTTTGACCAGGATGCTAGAGCACTCCTTTTGACCAGGATGCTAGAGTACTCCTTTTGACCAGGATGCTAGAGCACTCCTTTTGACCAGGATGCTAGAGCACTCCTTTTGACCAGGATGCTAGAGCACTCCTTTTGACCAGGATGCTAGAGCACTCCTTTTGACCAGGATGCTAGAGTACTCCTTTTGACCAGGATGCTAGAGCACTCCTTTTGACCAGGATGCTAGAGTACTCCTTTTGACCAGGATGCTAGAGCACTCCTTTTGACCAGGATGCTAGACTACAGATCACAGGAGGTTGGTTGGCACCTTAATTGGGGAGGACGGGCTCGTGGTAATGGCTGGAGCGGAATAAGTAGAATGGTATCAAATGGTTTCCATGTGTTTGATGCCATTCCATTTGCTCCGTTCCAGCCATTATTATGAGCCCTCCTCCCCTCAGCAGCCTCCACTGCCACGGATGCCCTACCTTCAGGCTATGCCCAAACCCTATGCCCCAACCCGAGCATTCTGTTCTACTACCTCTGGTCTTTTGGCCTTCCCATGCCTACGGGAGGGCAACTCCCACTCAGCCCAATCAAAGCTCTTCTCTGGCGCCCCAATAGTGGAACAAGCCTCTCCCTAACGTCAGGGCAGCGGAGTCCCTGGTCATCTTCCAAAAAACGTCTGAAACCTCTTCAAAGAGTATGTCAAAAAAGACATCTCTGTCTTCTCATCAGAAAAGAAACACACTAACACACACACACACACACACACACACCAAACACCTTGACATACGCAAGCACACACACACACACACACACACACTCACACACCAAACACCTTGACATACGCAAGCACACACACACACACACACACACTCACACACCAAACACCTTGACACACAGACACAATGACATGAATCCAGAGAAGGCAGGCAGGGACATGCCCACACCATCCTGAGGCAGCCAACTATACACAGTACAACATCCCCGTATAGCTAGCCTCCACAATACAGCATCTCCATGTAGCTAGCTAGCCTGCACAATACAGCATCACCATGTAGCTAGCTAGCCTCCACAATACAGCATCTCCATGTAGCTAGCTAGCCTCCACAATACAGCATCACCATGTAGCTAGCTAGTCTCCACAATACAGCATCACCATGTAGCTAGCTAGTCTCCACAATACAGCATCACCATCTGGCTAGCTAGCCTCCACAATACAGCATATCCATGTAGCTAGCTAGCCTCCACAATACAGCATCTCCATGTAGCTAGCTAGCTAGCCTGCACAATACAGCATCTCCATGTAGCTAGTTAGCCTCCACAATACAGCATCTCCATGTAGCTAGCTAGCCTGCACAATACAGCATCACCATCTGGCTAGCTAGTCTCCACAATACAGCATCACCATGTAGCTAGCTAGCCTCCACAATACAGCATCACCATGTCACCATGTAGCTATCTAGCCTCCACAATACAACATCACCATGTAGCTAGCTAGCCTCCACAATACAGCATCACCATGTAGCTAGTCTCCACCATACAACATCACCATGTAGCTAGCTAGCCTCCACAATACAGCATCACCATGTAGCTATCTAGCCTCCACATTACAGCATCACCATGTAGCTAGCCTCCACAATACAGCATCACCATCTGGCTAGCTAGTCTCCACAATACAGCATCACCATCTGGCTATCTAGCCTCCACAATACAGCATCACCATGTAGATATCTAGCCTCCACAATACAGCATCACCATGTAGCTAGCTAGCCTCCACAATACAGCATCACCATGTAGCTATCTAGCCTCCACAATACAGCATCACCATGTAGCTAGTCTCCACCATACAGCATCAGCATGTAGCTAGCTAGCCTCCACAATACAGCATCAGCATGTAGCTAGCTAGCCTCCACAATACAGCATCACCATGTAGCTAGCTAGCCTCCACAATACAGCATCACCATGTAGCTAGCTAGCCTCCACAATACAGCATCACCATGTAGCTAGTCTCCACCATACAGCATCAGCATGTAGCTAGCTAGCCTCCACAATACAGCATCACCATGTAGCTATCTAGCCTCCACAATACAGCATCACCATGTAGCTATCTAGCCTCCACAATACAGCATCACCATGTAGCTAGCTAGCCTCCACAATACAGCATCACCATGTAGCTAGCTAGCCTCCACAATACAGCATCACCATGTAGCTATCTAGCCTCCACAATACAGCATCACCATGTAGCTATCTAGCCTCCACAATACAGCATCACCATGTAGCTAGTCTCCACCATACAGCATCAGCATGTAGCTAGCTAGCCTCCACAATACAGCATCACCATGTAGCTAGCCTCCACAATACAGCATCACCATGTAGCTAGCTAGCCTCCACAATACAGCATCACCATGTAGCTAGCTAGCCTCCACAATACAGCATCACCATGTAGCTATCTAGCCTCCACAATACAGCATCACCATGCAGCTAGCCTACACAATACAGCATCACCATGTAGCTTGCTAGCCTCCACAATACAGCATCACCATGTAGCTTGCTAGCCTCCACAATACAGCATCACCATGTAGCTATCTAGCCTCCACAATACAGCATCACCATGTAGCTAGTCTCCACCATACAACATCACCATGTAGCTAGCTAGCCTGCACAATACAGCATCACCATGTAGCTAGTCTCCACAATACAGCATCACCATCTGGCTATCTAGCCTCCACAATACAGCATCACCATGTAGCTAGTCTCCACAATACAGCATCACCATCTGGCTATCTAGCCTCCACAATACAGCATCACCATGTAGATATCTAGCCTCCACAATACAGCATCACCATGTAGCTAGCTAGCCTCCACAATACAGCATCACCATGTAGCTAGCTAGCCTCCACAATACAGCATCACCATGTAGCTAGCTAGCTTCCACAATACAGCATCACCATGTAGCTAGCTAGCCTCCACAATACAGCATCACCATGTAGATATCTAGCCTCCACAATACAGCATCACCGAGTAGCTAGCTAGCCTCCACAATACAGCATCACCATGTAGCTATCTAGCCTCCACAATACAGCATCACCATGTAGCTAGTCTCCACCATACAGCATCAGCATGTAGCTAGCTAGCCTCCACAATACAGCATCAGCATGTAGCTAGCTAGCATCCACAATACAGCATCACCATGTAGCTAGCTAGCCTCCACAATACAGCATCACCATGTAGCTAGCTAGCCTCCACAATACAGCATCACCATGTAGCTAGCTAGCCTCCACAATACAGCATCACCATGTAGCTAGCTAGCCTCCACAATACAGCATCACCATGTAGCTAGCTAGCCTCCACAATACAGCATCACCATGTAGCTAGCCTCCACAATACAGCATCACCATGTAGCTATCTAGCCTCCACAATACAGCATCACCATGCAGCTAGCCTACACAATACAGCATCACCATGTAGCTTGCTAGCCTCCACAATACAGCATCACCATGTAGCTTGCTAGCCTCCACAATACAGCATCACCATGTAGCTTGCTAGCCTCCACAATACAGCATCACCATGTAGCTATCTAGCCTCCACAATACAGCATCACCATGTAGCTAGTCTCCACCATACAACATCACCATGTAGCTAGCTAGCCTCCACAATACAGCATCACCATGTAGCTAGCTAGCCTGCACAATACAGCATCACCATGTAGCTAGTCTCCACAATACAGCATCACCATCTGGCTATCTAGCCTCCACAATACAGCATCACCATGTAGCTAGTCTCCACAATACAGCATCACCATCTGGCTATCTAGCCTCCACAATACAGCATCACCATGTAGATATCTAGCCTCCACAATACAGCATCACCATGTAGCTAGCTAGCCTCCACAATACAGCATCACCATGTAGCTAGCTAGCTTCCACAATACAGCATCACCATGTAGCTAGCTAGCCTCCACAATACAGCATCACCATGTAGCTAGCTAGCCACGTCAATACAGCATCACCATGTAGCTAGTCTCCACAATACAGCATCACCATGTAGCTAGCTAGCATCCACAATACAGCATCACCATGTAGCTAGCCTCCACAATACAGCATCACCATGTAGGTAGCTAGCCTCCACAATACAGCATCACCATGTAGCTAGCCTCCACAATACAGCATCACCATGTAGCTAGCCTCCACAATACAGCATCACCATGTAGCTAGCCTCCACAATACAGCATCAACATGTTGCTAGCCAGCCTCCACAATACAGCATCAGCAGGTAGCTAGCCTCCACAATACAGCATCAGCAGGTAGCCAGCTATCCTCCATCCATTCTGCTATTATAGTCTCTCTTGCACACAACATAGACACAACACCCCCCCACACCATAGACACACAACACACACACACACACCCACGCACACACAGAGACTCCACACACACACACACACACGACTGGCACGTTGATTATATGTGGTCTACCCTTTTAACGCCACATGTCATTCTACACACGCATTGCTAACGACATCTGTCAGACACACACACACACACACACACACACACACACACACACTGCAGGGGTGTGGGAGAAAGCACCACTCACCTTGATCGGTTCAAGATCAATGGAGAGATGCGCTCAGCCTCCAGTCTCTGTTTCCCTCGTCTCTCTGACGCTTTCTCTCTCCCTTCCTCTCTCTCTCTCTCCCTTGCTCTGTCTCTCTCTCTCTCTCTCTCTCCCTTGCTCTGTCTCTCCCTTCCTCTCTCTCTCTCTCTCTCTCTCTCTCTCTCTCTGCAGAGTACCAGTGTGTCACAGTGAAGAAAGAGAAATGCCTGGCAGACTCATGAATAATACCCGCAGCTCCACCAGCTACCCCCTCTCTCTTTCTACAGTGGTCTCCCCTAATACCCCCTCACCCTTTTCTCCCCCCTCCCTCTTTATACTGTGGTCTACCCAAATCCCCCCCAGCCTGCCTCCCCTACACAACACAGATTCCCCCCTACACCCCCCTGATGAGATGCATCCCTCCCCTATTATAGTGATACGCACACACACACACACACACACACACACACGCGCGCACACACACAGACATGCATACACAGACATGGACACACACACACAGACATGCACACACAGACATGCACACACACTTGAACTCAATGCAGTACTGCCTAGTTGGATGGGGAGAGGAAAACCAGCTCCTTCTCACATTCATTCTCTCTCACTCACTCACACACATACATTCTCTCTCACTCACATCACACTCTCACTCACACATTCTCTCTCACTCACACTCATACATTCTCTCTCACTCACTCTCACTCATACACTCACTCACATCACACTCTCACTCACTCACTCACTCACTCACTCACACATTCTTCACTCACTCTCTCTCACTCACATTCACTCACTCTCATTCATTCACACACACCCGCTCTCACACACTCTCACTCTTTCTTACACAGCTTAGTCTATTTCTCTCTCTTACATACAGAGTGGACATACAGTTGAAGTCGGAAGTTTACATACACCTTAGCCACATTTAATCCTAGTAGAAATCCCCTGTCTTAGGTCAGTTAGGATCACCACTTTATTTTAAATGTGAAATGTCAGAATAATAGTAGAGAAAATGATTTATTTCAGCTTTTATTTCTTTCATCACATTCCCAGTGGGTCAGAAGTTTACATACACTCAATTAGTATTTGGTAGCATTGCCTTTAAATTGTTTAACTTGGGTCAAACGTTTCAGGTAGCCTTCCAAAAGCTTCCCACAATAAGTTGTATGTCAATATGTCGATATATTTACTGTGGATATAGATACTTTTGTACCTGTTTCCTCCAGCATCTACACAAGGTCCTTTGCTGTTGTTCTGGGATTGATTTGCACTTTTCGCACCAAAGTACGTTCATCTCTAGGAGACAGAACGCGTCTCCTTCCTGAGCGGTATGACGGCTGCGTGGTCCCATGGTGTTTATACTTGCGTACTATTGTTTGTACAAATGAATGTAGTACCTTCAGTCATTTGGAAATTGCTCCCAAGGATGAGCCAATTTTTTTGTCTGAGGTCTTGGCTGATTTCTGTTGATTTTCCCATGATGTCAAGCAAAGAGGCACTGAGTTTGAAGATAGGCCTTGAAATACATCCACAGGTACACTTCCAATTGACTCAAATTATGTCAATTAGCCTATCTGAAGCTTCTAAAGCCATGACATAATTTTCAGGAATTTTCCAAGCTGTTTAAAGGCACAGTCAACTTAGTGTATGTAAACTTCGGACACACTGGAATTGTGATACAGCAAATTAAAAGTGAAATAATCTGTCTGTAAACAATTGTTTGAAAAATGACTTGTGTCATGCACACAGTAGATGTCCTAACTGACCTGCCAAAACTATAGTTTGTTAGCAAGAAATTTGTGGAGTGGTTGAAAAATGAGTTTTAATGACTCCAACCTAAGTGTATGTAAACTTCCGACTTCAACTGTAAATACTAAACTGAACGAACAAAAATAATAAATGCAACATGCAACTAATTTAATTGACCGAGTTACAGGAAATCAGTCAATATAAACTCAAAATGTGTTAGGTCCTAATCTATGGATTTCACATGACTGGGGATACAGATACATTGACTGTTGATCACAGATACATTGAAAGAAATGTAGAGGCGTGGATCAGAAAACCAGTCAGTATCTGGTGGGACCATCACATTCCTCCTGCAGTGCAACACATCTCCTTCACATAGAGTTGATCAGACTGTTGATTGTGGCCTGTGGAATGTTTTCCCACTCCTCTTCAATGGCTGTGTGAAGTTGTACACGTCGATCCAGAGTGAATGAACAGATCCACTCAGCCCTCTTTGAGGATGAATGAATGAACAGCTCCACTCAGCTCTTTTTGAGGAATGAATGAATGAACAGATCCACTCAGCTCTCATTGAGGATGAATGAATGAATGAACAGCTCCACCCAGCCCTCTTTGAGGATGGATGAATGAATGAATGAACGAACAACTCCACTCAGCTCTCATTGAGGAATGAATGAACAGCTCCACTCGGCCCTCATTGAGGATAAATGAATGAACAGCTCCACTCAGCTCTCTTTGATGAGGAATGAATGAACAGCTCCACTCAGCTCTCTTTGATGAGGAATGAATGAACAGCTCCACTCGGCTCTCTTTGAGGATGGATGAATGAATGAACAGATCCACTCTGCTCTCTTTGAGGATGAATGAATGAACAGCTCCACTCAGCCCTCATTGAGGAATGAATGAATGAACAGCTCCACTCAGCTCTCATTGAGGAATGAATGAATGAACAGCTCCACTCAGCTCTCATTGACGAATGAATGAATGAACAGCTCCACTCAGCTCTCATTGAGGAATGAATGAATGAACAGCTCCACTCAGCTCTCATTGAGGAATGAATGAATGAACAGCTCCACTCAGCTCTCATTGAGGAATGAATGAATGAACAGCTCCACTCAGCTCTCATTGAGGAATGAATGAATGAACAGCTCCACTCAGCTCTCATTGAGGAATGAATGAATGAACAGCTCCACTCAGCTCTCATTGAGGAATGAATGAATGAACAGCTCCACTCAGCTCTCATTGAGGAATGAATGAATGAACAGCTCCACTCAGCTCTCATTGAGGAATGAATGAATGAACAGCTCCACTCAGCTCTCATTGAGGAATGAATGAATGAACAGCTCCACTCAGCTCTCATTGAGGAATGAATGAATGAACAGCTCCACTCAGCTCTCATTGAGGAATGAATGAATGAACAGCTCCACTCAGCTCTCATTGAGGAATGAATGAATGAACAGCTCCACTCAGCTCTCTGAGGATATTTACAGTCACTCAACATCAACAAAACAAAGGAGATGATGGTGGACTTCAGGAAACAGCAGAAGGTGCACCCTCCTATCCTCATCGATGGGACCGCAGTGGAGAAGGTGGAAAGCTTCAAGTTCCTCTGTGTAAACATCACGGACAAACTGAAATGGACCACCCACACAGACAGCGTGGTGAAGAAGGCGCAACACAGCCTCTTCAACCTCAGGAGGCTAAAGAAATTTGGCTTGTCACCTAAAACCCTCACAAACTTTTACAGATGCACATTTGAAAGCATCCTGTTGGGCTGTATAAACTGCATCGCCCGCACCTGCAAGGCTCACCAATGGGTGGTGCGGTCTGCCCAACGCATTACTGTGGGCAAACTACCCGCCCTCCAGGACACCTATAGCACCCGATGTCACAGGAAGGCCAAAAATATAATCAAGGACAACAACCACCCGAGCCACTGCCTGTTCACCCCGCTATCATCCAGAAGGCGAGGTCAGAACAGGTGCATCAAAGCTGGGTCCGAGAGACTGAAAAACAGCTTCTGTCTCAAGGCCATCAGACTGATAAACAGCCATCACTAGCACATTAGACAATCCCTCCAGGATTCCGCGATTCTGCAGTTGCATAATTCAATGCAAAATCAACCCATCAGCGCATATTATGCGAGAACTCGCAATGTTGACCAATCCCCACACTTTTAGCGCATAAAAGGGTCCAATCGAAAGCGTGTTTGTAATTATGACCAATTACTGCACTGTTACCATGGAAAATGGCCCAATCCAACCCCAAGTCAACAAAGTTTTTCCCCCTGGCCTGTCAGCGTATTCACGTGGTGATTGTTGATAGCTGACAGGCAGTACAATGAACAGAAATCAATCTCATTTGCCAACAAAAATAAAGTGCCAAACAATTTCCAAATGCTTTTGGAAACGAGAAAGTTGACGACAAACAGTAACTTGGAATCAGCAAAGCATATGAGAATGTCAGAACAGTTCCCACAGCAGCGGCAGATCACCATGACTGAAGTGTTTTACTCCGCTAACCTTTTAGTAGGGTGGTCGGCACTCTGCTCACCCCAGTCTGTCCATGGAGAGCGCTGCTCAAAGCACCGAGTGTAATTTGTCAGCTTTACCGTTTTAAACTCTCTGTAAAACGGATCACGAAAACACAATCTTTCTGGATATTTTTTCTTTTTTTTATTCTGTTTTAAAAGTACATATCAACCACAATACACTATTTTTACATTTTCTGTTTTTTATCTCCCTTACAACCTTTTTAGAAAAAAAATCCCAATCTCAAGTTATTTTGAAGACAACTTATGCGAAATAAATATCATCCACAAATGGCAATCGATTGATCAGCTTTGAATCTAGTTGTTTTTTTTTAGAGAGAGATTGTGAGTGGGAATAGGAGGTGCATCTCGTGTTGATGGCAAGCCCCAAGCCTGATGGAGAGGAGAGGTGTGTGTGAGTGAATGTGTGAGTGGATTATGACAGAGCTGTTTGTTCAGGAAAATAAACAAAATTGAGCACTTTAGATGTTTCTAATTGTGTTTTGGTTTATGTATTCTGCTTGGATCGCAGAATTTCAGAAAAGCTGCCGCAAAATCAAGCATTTTTGGCTGCAGAAATCACAAAAAAAAATGGCGCGGAATCCTGGAGGGACTGTTTAGAGGCTGCTGCCTATAGGCATAGACTAGAAATCACTGGCCACTTTAAGGAATGGAACACTAGTCACTTTAATAATGTTTACATATCTGGCATTACTCATCTCATATGTACATACTGTATTCTATACTATTCTACAGTATCTTAGTCACTTAATGTTTGCATACACTACCGTTCAAAAGTTTGGGGTCACTTAGAAATGTCCTTGTTTTTGAAAGAAAAGCAAAAAAAAAAAAAAAAATTGTCCATTAAAATAACATCAAATTGATCAGAAATACAGTGTAGACATTGTTAATATTGTAAATTACTATTGTACCGGGTAACTGCTGATTTTGAATGGAATATCTACATAGGCGTACAGAGGCCCATTATCAGCAACCATCACTCCTGTGTTCCAATGGCAATTGTGTTAGCACAGCTGAAAACTGTTGTTCTGATAAACAAGTAATACAACTGGCCTTCTTTAGACTAGTTGAGTATCTGGAGCATCAGCATTTGTGGGTTCGATCACAGGCTCAAAATGGCCAGAAACAAAGCACTTTCTTCTGAAACTCGTCAGTCTATTCTTGTTCTGAGAAATGAAGGCTATTCCATGCGAGAAATTGCCAAGAAACTGAAGATCGCGTACAACGCTGTGTACTACTCCCTTCACAGAACAGC
The DNA here is from genome assembly GCA_030435695.1 of Brachymystax lenok tsinlingensis. Lineage (NCBI taxonomy): Eukaryota > Metazoa > Chordata > Actinopteri > Salmoniformes > Salmonidae > Brachymystax > Brachymystax lenok. Next base: position 40,673,290 of record CM059812.1, read on the forward strand.
ACAAACTGGCGCTAACCAAAATAGAAAGAGGAGTGGGAGGCCCCGGTGCACAACTGAGCAAGAGGACAAGTACATTAGAGTGTCTAGTTTGAGAAACAGACGCCTCACAAGTCCTCAACTGGCAGCTTCATTAAATAGTACCCGCAGAACACTAGTCTCAATGTCAACAGTGAAGAGGCGACTCCGGGATGCTGGCCTTCTAAGTAGAGTTGCAAAGAAAAAGACATATCTCAGACTGGCCAATAAAAATAAAAGATGGGCAAAAGAACACAGACACTGGACAGAAGAACTCTGATGAGACCAGTCTTCTGGACGTCTGTTCCTACTGGTGACGAGACCAGTCTTCTGGACGTCTGTTCCTACTGGTGACGAGACCAGTCTTCTGGACGTCTGTTCCTACTGGTGACGAGACCAGTCTTCTGGACGTCTGTTCCTACTGGTGACGAGACCAGTCTTCTGGACGTCTGTTCCTACTGGTGACGAGACCAGTCTTCTGGACGTCTGTTCCTACTGGTGACGAGGCCAGTCTTCTGGACGTCTGCTCCTACTGGTGACGAGACCAGTCTTCCGGACGTCTGTTCCTACTGGTGACGAGACCAGTCTTCCGGACGTCTGTTACTACTGGTGACGAGGCCAGTCTTCCGGACGTCTGTTACTACTGGTGACGAGGCCAGTCTTCCGGACGTCTGTTACTACTGGTGACGAGGCCAGTCTTCCGGACGTCTGTTACTACTGGTGACGAGGCCAGTCTTCCGGACGTCTGTTACTACTGGTGACGAGGCCAGTCTTCTGGACGTCTGTTAGTACTGGTGATCTGACCAGTCTTCTGGTCATCACTGGACAAACATCCGTTACGTAGGTATATTCCTACAGTATATTCCCCCTCACTATCTACAGAACAGTTCAACTCCGTTCTTCTCCATTCCCCCTATTCTACTGTACCTGCTGGATGCTTACCAGTAAATTTCTGTAGAAAGTTATCAGTGGTCATTTCATGAGTGTGTTTCCATTGTCAGGTTGTCATACTATCTACTGTCTTTACCATTGAAAGTATGCATGTTATTGGCCAGTACAACATGTGATATTGGCCAGTACAACATGTGATATTGGCCAGTACAACATGTGATATTGGCCAGTACAACATGTGTTATTGGCCAGTACAACATGTGATATTGGCCAGTACAACATGTGATATTGGCCAGTACAACATGTGTTATTGGCCAGTACAACATGTGTTATTGGCCAGTACAACATGTGTTATTGGCCAGTACAATATGTTTTCACAAATCTATTGGTCAGCCTCAAAAACACCTGCTCACCAGTAATTTGCATAAATCATACAGGGAACGGATGTCATCTTTCTACTGTATCAAAGTCTGGTTTCTGATTGGCTGATGCACTGGGAGAGTGATGTCACCACATAGCAGGTATCTGGCAGTATCCAATGGCATTGATGAAACAATATAAGACCATTTAGGGGTGATATTTTCACTATGTTCATCGAAAGAGAGAGAGAGCGAGAAAGAGAGATCGAGAGAGCGAGAAATAGAGACAGAAAGAGAGCGAGAGACAGAGAGAGCGAGAAAGAGAGAGCGAGACTGAATAAAAGAACAATGTACAAAAGGACAAAGAGTTTTTGCAGCCCAACTTTACTAAAGCAAGAGACACAACTGTAATACGAAAAGGGGCGGAGTCAACTGACAGACCACCCCCGCTCTGTCCCAGCTGCAGCGAGGACTGGTTTTAACCTGTTTCATCTGGTTTGAACCCGTTTGACCCATGCGGAGAGACAGAGAGAGGCCTGAGAGAGAGAGATAGTTTGGTTCAGAGGGGATGGAGGTGAGATTGGAAGGTTTAAAACCGGGGTTGAGCAGTTCTGAATGAGTTTCTGTTGGGTAGCGGTTCTAAGTTCTAGGTAACAGTTCAAAAGACTGGTTCTAGGTGACTAGAAGTGGAGGGAGTGGAACTACACTTATAAAACAAAACAAACAACTATGAATAACAAAATCAACCAGATCATGTGCTATTAAACCGGAAGTGAGGTGGTGGGGGTAAATATAAAGATGGGACTATGGGTAGAAGAGACAGCAGGGTAAGAAGTGAGGTGGGGGGGTAAATATAAAGATGGGACTATGGGTAGAAGAGACAGCAGGGGTAAGAAGTGAGGTGGGGGGTAAATATAAAGATGGGACTATGGGTAGAAGAGACAGCAGGGGTAAGAAGTGAGGTGGGGGGGGTAAATATAAAGATGGGACTATGGGTAGAAGAGACAGCAGGGGTAAGAAGTGAGGTGGGGGGTAAATATAAAGATGGGACTATGGGTAGAAGAGACAGCAGGGGTAAGAAGTGAGGTGGGGGTAAATATAAAGATGGGACTATGGGTAGAAGAGACAGCAGGGGTAGGAAGTGAGGTGGGGGGTAAATATAAAGATGGGACTATGGGTAGAAGAGACAGCAGGGGTAGGAAGTGAGGTGGGGGGTAAATATAAAGATGGGACTATGGGTAGAAGAGACAGCAGGGGTAGGAAGTGAGGTGGGGGTAAATATAAAGATGGGACTATGGGTAGAAGAGACAGCAGGGGTAGGAAGTGAGGTGGGGGGGTAAATATAAAGATGGGACTATGGGTAGAAGAGACAGCAGGGGTAGGAAGTGAGGTGGGGGGGTAAATATAAAGATGGGACTATGGGTAGAAGAGACAGCAGGGGTAGGAAGTGAGGTGGGGGGGGGTAAATATAAAGATGGGACTATGGGTAGAAGAGACAGCAGGGGTAGGAAGTGAGGTGGGGGGGTAAATATAAAGATGGGACTATGGGTAGAAGAGACAGCAGGGAGTAAGAAGTGAGGTGGGGGGGTAAATATAAAGATGGGACTATGGGTAGAAGAGACAGCAGGGGTAAGAAGTGAGGTGGGGGGGTAAATATAAAGATGGGACTATGGGTAGAAGAGACAGCAGGGGTAAGAAGTGAGGTGGGGGGGTAAATATAAAGATGGGACTATGGGTAGAAGAGACAGCAGGGTAAGAAGTGAGGTGGGGGGGTAAATATAAAGATGGGACTATGGGTAGAAGAGACAGCAGGGGGTAAGAAGTGAGGTGGGGGGGTAAATATAAAGATGGGACTATGGGTAGAAGAGACAGCAGGGGGTAAGAAGTGAGGTGGGGGTAAATATAAAGATGGGACTATGGGTAGAAGAGACAGCAGGGGTAAGAAGTGAGGTGGGGGTAAATATAAAGATGGGACTATGGGTAGAAGAGACAGCAGGGGTAAGAAGTGAGGTGGGGGTAAATATAAAGATGGGACTATGGGTAGAAGAGACAGCAGGGGTAAGAAGTGAGGTGGGGGGGTAAATATAAAGATGGGACTATGGGTAGAAGAGACAGCAGGGGTAAGAAGTGAGGTGGGGGTAAATATAAAGATGGGACTATGGGTAGAAGAGACAGCAGGGGTAAGAAGTGAGGTGGGGGGGTAAATATAAAGATGGGACTATGGGTAGAAGAGACAGCAGGGTAAGAAGTGAGGTGGGGGTAAATATAAAGATGGGACTATGGGTAGAAGAGACAGCAGGGGTAAGAAGTGAGGTGGGGGGGTAAATATAAAGATGGGACTATGGGTAGAAGAGACAGCAGGGGTAAGAAGTGAGGTGGGGGTAAATATAAAGATGGGACTATGGGTAGAAGAGACAGCAGGGTAAGAAGTGAGGTGGGGGGGTAAATATAAAGATGGGACTATGGGTAGAAGAGACAGCAGGGGTAAGAAGTGAGGTGGGGGGGTAAATATAAAGATGGGACTATGGGTAGAAGAGACAGCAGGGGTAAGAAGTGAGGTGGGGGGTAAATATAAAGATGGGACTATGGGTAGAAGAGACAGCAGGGGGTAAGAAGTGAGGTGGGGGTAAATATAAAGATGGGACTATGGGTAGAAGAGACAGCAGGGGTAAGAAGTGAGGTGGGGGGGTAAATATAAAGATGGGACTATGGGTAGAAGAGACAGCAGGGGTAAGAAGTGAGGTGGGGGGGGGTAAATATAAAGATGGGACTATGGGTAGAAGAGACAGCAGGGGTAAGAAGTGAGGTGGGGGGGGTAAATATAAAGATGGGACTATGGGTAGAAGAGACAGCAGGGGTAAGAAGTGAGGTGGGGGGGTAAATATAAAGATGGGACTATGGGTAGAAGAGACAGCAGGGGTAAGAAGTGAGGTGGGGGTAAATATAAAGATGGGACTATGGGTAGAAGAGACAGCAGGGGTAAGAAGTGAGGTGGGGGTAAATATAAAGATGGGACTATGGGTAGAAGAGACAGCAGGGGGTAAGAAGTGAGGTGGGGGGTAAATATAAAGATGGGACTATGGGTAGAAGAGACAGCAGGGGTAAGAAGTGAGGTGGGGGGGTAAATATAAAGATGGGACTATGGGTAGAAGAGACAGCAGGGGTAAGAAGTGAGGTGGGGGTAAATATAAAGATGGGACTATGGGTAGAAGAGACAGCAGGGGTAAGAAGTGAGGTGGGGGTAAATATAAAGATGGGACTATGGGTAGAAGAGACAGCAGGGGTAAGAAGTGAGGTGGGGGGGTAAATATAAAGATGGGACTATGGGTAGAAGAGACAGCAGGGGTAAGAAGTGAGGTGGGGGGGGGTAAATATAAAGATGGGACTATGGGTAGAAGAGACAGCAGGGGTAAGAAGTGAGGTGGGGGTAAATATAAAGATGGGACTATGGGTAGAAGAGACAGCAGGGGTAAGAAGTGAGGTGGGGGTAAATATAAAGATGGGACTATGGGTAGAAGAGACAGCAGGGGTAAGAAGTGAGGTGGGGGGGTAAATATAAAGATGGGACTATGGGTAGAAGAGACAGCAGGGGTAAGAAGTGAGGTGGGGGTAAATATAAAGATGGGACTATGGGTAGAAGAGACAGCAGGGTAAGAAGTGAGGTGGGGGTAAATATAAAGATGGGACTATGGGTAGAAGAGACAGCAGGGGTAAGAAGTGAGGTGGGGGGTAAATATAAAGATGGGACTATGGGTAGAAGAGACAGCAGGGGTAAGAAGTGAGGTGGGGGGTAAATATAAAGATGGGACTATGGGTAGAAGAGACAGCAGGGGTAAGAAGTGAGGTGGGGGTAAATATAAAGATGGGACTATGGGTAGAAGAGACAGCAGGGGTAAGAAGTGAGGTGGGGGTAAATATAAAGATGGGACTATGGGTAGAAGAGACAGCAGGGGTAAGAAGTGAGGTGGGGGTAAATATAAAGATGGGACTATGGGTAGAAGAGACAGCAGGGTAAGAAGTGAGGTGGGGGGTAAATATAAAGATGGGACTATGGGTAGAAGAGACAGCAGGGGTAAGAAGTGAGGTGGGGGGGGTAAATATAAAGATGGGACTATGGGTAGAAGAGACAGCAGGGGTAAGAAGTGAGGTGGGGGGGTAAATATAAAGATGGGACTATGGGTAGAAGAGACAGCAGGGGTAAGAAGTGAGGTGGGGGTAAATATAAAGATGGGACTATGGGTAGAAGAGACAGCAGGGGTAAGAAGTGAGGTGGGGGTAAATATAAAGATGGGACTATGGGTAGAAGAGACAGCAGGGGTAAGAAGTGAGGTGGGGGGGTAAATATAAAGATGGGACTATGGGTAGAAGAGACAGCAGGGGTAAGAAGTGAGGTGGGGGGGTAAATATAAAGATGGGACTATGGGTAGAAGAGACAGCAGGGGTAAGAAGTGAGGTGGGGGGGTAAATATAAAGATGGGACTATGGGTAGAAGAGACAGCAGGGGTAAGAAGTGAGGTGGGGGGGAGTAAATATAAAGATGGGACTATGGGTAGAAGAGACAGCAGGGTAAGAAGTGAGGTGGGGGGGTAAATATAAAGATGGGACTATGGGTAGAAGAGACAGCAGGGGTAAGAAGTGAGGTGGGGGGTAAATATAAAGATGGGACTATGGGTAGAAGAGACAGCAGGGGTAAGAAGTGAGGTGGGGGTAAATATAAAGATGGGACTATGGGTAGAAGAGACAGCAGGGAGTAAGAAGTGAGGTGGGGGGGTAAATATAAAGATGGGACTATGGGTAGAAGAGACAGCAGGGGTAAGAAGTGAGGTGGGGGTAAATATAAAGATGGGACTATGGGTAGAAGAGACAGCAGGGTAAGAAGTGAGGTGGGGGGGGGTAAATATAAAGATGGGACTATGGGTAGAAGAGACAGCAGGGGTAAGAAGTGAGGTGGGGGTAAATATAAAGATGGGACTATGGGTAGAAGAGACAGCAGGGGTAAGAAGTGAGGTGGGGGGGTAAATATAAAGATGGGACTATGGGTAGAAGAGACAGCAGGGTAAGAAGTGAGGTGGGGGGGGTAAATATAAAGATGGGACTATGGGTAGAAGAGACAGCAGGGGTAAGAAGTGAGGTGGGGGGGGGTAAATATAAAGATGGGACTATGGGTAGAAGAGACAGCAGGGTAAGAAGTGAGGTGGGGGGGTAAATATAAAGATGGGACTATGGGTAGAAGAGACAGCAGGGGTAAGAAGTGAGGTGGGGGGGGGTAAATATAAAGATGGGACTATGGGTAGAAGAGACAGCAGGGGTAAGAAGTGAGGTGGGGGTAAATATAAAGATGGGACTATGGGTAGAAGAGACAGCAGGGGTAAGAAGTGAGGTGGGGGTAAATATAAAGATGGGACTATGGGTAGAAGAGACAGCAGGGGTAAGAAGTGAGGTGGGGGTAAATATAAAGATGGGACTATGGGTAGAAGAGACAGCAGGGGTAAGAAGTGAGGTGGGGGGGTAAATATAAAGATGGGACTATGGGTAGAAGAGACAGCAGGGGTAAGAAGTGAGGTGGGGGGTAAATATAAAGATGGGACTATGGGTAGAAGAGACAGCAGGGGTAAGAAGTGAGGTGGGGGTAAATATAAAGATGGGACTATGGGTAGAAGAGACAGCAGGGGTAAGAAGTGAGGTGGGGGGGTAAATATAAAGATGGGACTATGGGTAGAAGAGACAGCAGGGTAAGAAGTGAGGTGGGGGTAAATATAAAGATGGGACTATGGGTAGAAGAGACAGCAGGGGGTAAGAAGTGAGGTGGGGGTAAATATAAAGATGGGACTATGGGTAGAAGAGACAGCAGGGGGTAAGAAGTGAGGTGGGGGTAAATATAAAGATGGGACTATGGGTAGAAGAGACAGCAGGGGTAAGAAGTGAGGTGGGGGTAAATATAAAGATGGGACTATGGGTAGAAGAGACAGCAGGGTAAGAAGTGAGGTGGGGGGGTAAATATAAAGATGGGACTATGGGTAGAAGAGACAGCAGGGGTAAGAAGTGAGGTGGGGGGGTAAATATAAAGATGGGACTATGGGTAGAAGAGACAGCAGGGAGTAAGAAGTGAGGTGGGGGTAAATATAAAGATGGGACTATGGGTAGAAGAGACAGCAGGGTAAGAAGTGAGGTGGGGGTAAATATAAAGATGGGACTATGGGTAGAAGAGACAGCAGGGGTAAGAAGTGAGGTGGGGGTAAATATAAAGATGGGACTATGGGTAGAAGAGACAGCAGGGGTAAGAAGTGAGGTGGGGGGGTAAATATAAAGATGGGACTATGGGTAGAAGAGACAGCAGGGGTAAGAAGTGAGGTGGGGGGGTAAATATAAAGATGGGACTATGGGTAGAAGAGACAGCAGGGGTAAGAAGTGAGGTGGGGGGGGGTAAATATAAAGATGGGACTATGGGTAGAAGAGACAGCAGGGGTAAGAAGTGAGGTGGGGGTAAATATAAAGATGGGACTATGGGTAGAAGAGACAGCAGGGGTAAGAAGTGAGGTGGGGGTAAATATAAAGATGGGACTATGGGTAGAAGAGACAGCAGGGGTAAGAAGTGAGGTGGGGGGGTAAATATAAAGATGGGACTATGGGTAGAAGAGACAGCAGGGGTAAGAAGTGAGGTGGGGGTAAATATAAAGATGGGACTATGGGTAGAAGAGACAGCAGGGGTAAGAAGTGAGGTGGGGGGGTAAATATAAAGATGGGACTATGGGTAGAAGAGACAGCAGGGGTAAGAAGTGAGGTGGGGGTAAATATAAAGATGGGACTATGGGTAGAAGAGACAGCAGGGGTAAGAAGTGAGGTGGGGGTAAATATAAAGATGGGACTATGGGTAGAAGAGACAGCAGGGGTAAGAAGTGAGGTGGGGGGGTAAATATAAAGATGGGACTATGGGTAGAAGAGACAGCAGGGGTAAGAAGTGAGGTGGGGGGGTAAATATAAAGATGGGACTATGGGTAGAAGAGACAGCAGGGTAAGAAGTGAGGTGGGGGGTAAATATAAAGATGGGACTATGGGTAGAAGAGACAGCAGGGGTAAGAAGTGAGGTGGGGGTAAATATAAAGATGGGACTATGGGTAGAAGAGACAGCAGGGTAAGAAGTGAGGTGGGGGGGGTAAATATAAAGATGGGACTATGGGTAGAAGAGACAGCAGGGGTAAGAAGTGAGGTGGGGGTAAATATAAAGATGGGACTATGGGTAGAAGAGACAGCAGGGTAAGAAGTGAGGTGGGGGGGTAAATATAAAGATGGGACTATGGGTAGAAGAGACAGCAGGGGTAAGAAGTGAGGTGGGGGGAGTAAATATAAAGATGGGACTATGGGTAGAAGAGACAGCAGGGTAAGAAGTGAGGTGGGGGTAAATATAAAGATGGGACTATGGGTAGAAGAGACAGCAGGGGTAAGAAGTGAGGTGGGGGGGGTAAATATAAAGATGGGACTATGGGTAGAAGAGACAGCAGGGGTAAGAAGTGAGGTGGGGGGTAAATATAAAGATGGGACTATGGGTAGAAGAGACAGCAGGGGTAAGAAGTGAGGTGGGGGTAAATATAAAGATGGGACTATGGGTAGAAGAGACAGCAGGGGGTAAGAAGTGAGGTGGGGGGGTAAATATAAAGATGGGACTATGGGTAGAAGAGACAGCAGGGGTAAGAAGTGAGGTGGGGGGGTAAATATAAAGATGGGACTATGGGTAGAAGAGACAGCAGGGGTAAGAAGTGAGGTGGGGGGGTAAATATAAAGATGGGACTATGGGTAGAAGAGACAGCAGGGGTAAGAAGTGAGGTGGGGGTAAATATAAAGATGGGACTATGGGTAGAAGAGACAGCAGGGGTAAGAAGTGAGGTGGGGGGGGGTAAATATAAAGATGGGACTATGGGTAGAAGAGACAGCAGGGGTAAGAAGTGAGGTGGGGGTAAATATAAAGATGGGACTATGGGTAGAAGAGACAGCAGGGGTAAGAAGTGAGGTGGGGGGGTAAATATAAAGATGGGACTATGGGTAGAAGAGACAGCAGGGGTAAGAAGTGAGGTGGGGGTAAATATAAAGATGGGACTATGGGTAGAAGAGACAGCAGGGGTAAGAAGTGAGGTGGGGGTAAATATAAAGATGGGACTATGGGTAGAAGAGACAGCAGGGGTAAGAAGTGAGGTGGGGGTAAATATAAAGATGGGACTATGGGTAGAAGAGACAGCAGGGGTAAGAAGTGAGGTGGGGGGGTAAATATAAAGATGGGACTATGGGTAGAAGAGACAGCAGGGGGTAAGAAGTGAGGTGGGGGTAAATATAAAGATGGGACTATGGGTAGAAGAGACAGCAGGGTAAGAAGTGAGGTGGGGGTAAATATAAAGATGGGACTATGGGTAGAAGAGACAGCAGGGGTAAGAAGTGAGGTGGGGGGGGGTAAATATAAAGATGGGACTATGGGTAGAAGAGACAGCAGGGGTAAGAAGTGAGGTGGGGGGGGGTAAATATAAAGATGGGACTATGGGTAGAAGAGACAGCAGGGGTAAGAAGTGAGGTGGGGGTAAATATAAAGATGGGACTATGGGTAGAAGAGACAGCAGGGGTAAGAAGTGAGGTGGGGGGGTAAATATAAAGATGGGACTATGGGTAGAAGAGACAGCAGGGTAAGAAGTGAGGTGGGGGGGTAAATATAAAGATGGGACTATGGGTAGAAGAGACAGCAGGGGTAAGAAGTGAGGTGGGGGTAAATATAAAGATGGGACTATGGGTAGAAGAGACAGCAGGGGTAAGAAGTGAGGTGGGGGGGTAAATATAAAGATGGGACTATGGGTAGAAGAGACAGCAGGGTAAGAAGTGAGGTGGGGGTAAATATAAAGATGGGACTATGGGTAGAAGAGACAGCAGGGGTAAGAAGTGAGGTGGGGGTAAATATAAAGATGGGACTATGGGTAGAAGAGACAGCAGGGGTAAGAAGTGAGGTGGGGGGGTAAATATAAAGATGGGACTATGGGTAGAAGAGACAGCAGGGGGTAAGAAGTGAGGTGGGGGGTAAATATAAAGATGGGACTATGGGTAGAAGAGACAGCAGGGTAAGAAGTGAGGTGGGGGTAAATATAAAGATGGGACTATGGGTAGAAGAGACAGCAGGGGTAAGAAGTGAGGTGGGGGGGTAAATATAAAGATGGGACTATGGGTAGAAGAGACAGCAGGGGTAAGAAGTGAGGTGGGGGTAAATATAAAGATGGGACTATGGGTAGAAGAGACAGCAGGGTAAGAAGTGAGGTGGGGGGTAAATATAAAGATGGGACTATGGGTAGAAGAGACAGCAGGGGTAAGAAGTGAGGTGGGGGGGTAAATATAAAGATGGGACTATGGGTAGAAGAGACAGCAGGGGTAAGAAGTGAGGTGGGGGGTAAATATAAAGATGGGACTATGGGTAGAAGAGACAGCAGGGGTAAGAAGTGAGGTGGGGGTAAATATAAAGATGGGACTATGGGTAGAAGAGACAGCAGGGGTAAGAAGTGAGGTGGGGGGGGTAAATATAAAGATGGGACTATGGGTAGAAGAGACAGCAGGGGTAAGAAGTGAGGTGGGGGGGTAAATATAAAGATGGGACTATGGGTAGAAGAGACAGCAGGGGTAAGAAGTGAGGTGGGGGTAAATATAAAGATGGGACTATGGGTAGAAGAGACAGCAGGGGGTAAGAAGTGAGGTGGGGGGTAAATATAAAGATGGGACTATGGGTAGAAGAGACAGCAGGGGTAAGAAGTGAGGTGGGGGGGTAAATATAAAGATGGGACTATGGGTAGAAGAGACAGCAGGGTAAGAAGTGAGGTGGGGGTAAATATAAAGATGGGACTATGGGTAGAAGAGACAGCAGGGGTAAGAAGTGAGGTGGGGGGGTAAATATAAAGATGGGACTATGGGTAGAAGAGACAGCAGGGGGTAAGAAGTGAGGTGGGGGTAAATATAAAGATGGGACTATGGGTAGAAGAGACAGCAGGGGTAAGAAGTGAGGTGGGGGGGTAAATATAAAGATGGGACTATGGGTAGAAGAGACAGCAGGGGTAAGAAGTGAGGTGGGGGGGTAAATATAAAGATGGGACTATGGGTAGAAGAGACAGCAGGGTAAGAAGTGAGGTGGGGGTAAATATAAAGATGGGACTATGGGTAGAAGAGACAGCAGGGGTAAGAAGTGAGGTGGGGGGGTAAATATAAAGATGGGACTATGGGTAGAAGAGACAGCAGGGGTAAGAAGTGAGGTGGGGGTAAATATAAAGATGGGACTATGGGTAGAAGAGACAGCAGGGGTAAGAAGTGAGGTGGGGGGGTAAATATAAAGATGGGACTATGGGTAGAAGAGACAGCAGGGGTAAGAAGTGAGGTGGGGGGGTAAATATAAAGATGGGACTATGGGTAGAAGAGACAGCAGGGTAAGAAGTGAGGTGGGGGGGTAAATATAAAGATGGGACTATGGGTAGAAGAGACAGCAGGGGTAAGAAGTGAGGTGGGGGTAAATATAAAGATGGGACTATGGGTAGAAGAGACAGCAGGGGTAAGAAGTGAGGTGGGGGTAAATATAAAGATGGGACTATGGGTAGAAGAGACAGCAGGGTAAGAAGTGAGGTGGGGGGGTAAATATAAAGATGGGACTATGGGTAGAAGAGACAGCAGGGGTAAGAAGTGAGGTGGGGGTAAATATAAAGATGGGACTATGGGTAGAAGAGACAGCAGGGTAAGAAGTGAGGTGGGGGTAAATATAAAGATGGGACTATGGGTAGAAGAGACAGCAGGGGTAAGAAGTGAGGTGGGGGTAAATATAAAGATGGGACTATGGGTAGAAGAGACAGCAGGGGTAAGAAGTGAGGTGGGGGTAAATATAAAGATGGGACTATGGGTAGAAGAGACAGCAGGGGTAAGAAGTGAGGTGGGGGTAAATATAAAGATGGGACTATGGGTAGAAGAGACAGCAGGGTAAGAAGTGAGGTGGGGGTAAATATAAAGATGGGACTATGGGTAGAAGAGACAGCAGGGGTAAGAAGTGAGGTGGGGGTAAATATAAAGATGGGACTATGGGTAGAAGAGACAGCAGGGGTAAGAAGTGAGGTGGGGGGGTAAATATAAAGATGGGACTATGGGTAGAAGAGACAGCAGGGGTAGGAAGTGAGGTGGGGGGGTAAATATAAAGATGGGACTATGGGTAGAAGAGACAGCAGGGGTAGGAAGTGAGGTGGGGGGTAAATATAAAGATGGGACTATGGGTAGAAGAGACAGCAGGGGTAGGAAGTGAGGTGGGGGTAAATATAAAGATGGGACTATGGGTAGAAGAGACAGCAGGGGTAGGAAGTGAGGTGGGGGTAAATATAAAGATGGGACTATGGGTAGAAGAGACAGCAGGGGTAGGAAGTGAGGTGGGGGTAAATATAAAGATGGGACTATGGGTAGAAGAGACAGCAGGGGTAAGAAGTGAGGTGGGGGGTAAATATAAAGATGGGACTATGGGTAGAAGAGACAGCAGGGTAGGAAGTGAGGTGGGGGGTAAATATAAAGATGGGACTATGGGTAGAAGAGACAGCAGGGGTAAGAAGTGAGGTGGGGGGTAAATATAAAGATGGGACTATGGGTAGAAGAGACAGCAGGGGTAAGAAGTGAGGTGGGGGGGTAAATATAAAGATGGGACTATGGGTAGAAGAGACAGCAGGGGTAGGAAGTGAGGTGGGGGGGTAAATATAAAGATGGGACTATGGGTAGAAGAGACAGCAGGGGTAAGAAGTGAGGTGGGGGGTAAATATAAAGATGGGACTATGGGTAGAAGAGACAGCAGGGGTAGGAAGTGAGGTGGGGGTAAATATAAAGATGGGGTCATGGAGAAAGGGACTATGGGTAGAAACGGAAGCAGGGTGAAGTTTGGTACATGTGATGTTGTTCAGATTAAATTTGAGATCAGCAGTCCTACAGTATTTACAAAGACACTCTCTGTAAAATACTGGCCCGGTGCAGGTTTTACTGGCCTGGGTCAGGCTAATGCTAGCGATACTAGCACAATTAACGCTAGGGAAGTCAGCATCTTCACAGCATGTTTGCAATAAGACAAGCTAATGCTAGTAAAGGGTGTAGCTAGGTCTGAAAAGGTCAAAAGTCTAACGGAAGGATTCAATTTAAGGAGAGTCATTTATTTTCCTCCGCCTCTCCCTCCTTCTCTGGTTCTTCCTCGTCTTCTTTGTCCTCCTTTTCCTCTTCTTCTTTGTCCTCTTCGTTGTCAGTATTGGCGTTGGGAACCCAGAGTCCTGAGTCAATACACCTCTTCATGTGGACCTTTGCCTCCTGCGGAACCCCACAACACACACAGGTTAGAGTTAGAGAGAGAGCTAGAGAGAGAGAGAGCGCGAGAGAGAAAGACAGGAGACACTCACCATGGGGTCCATCTTGCTGATAGCTTCCTGCAGCATTGAGATGTCTTTATCATCAAAACACTTCTTCATTTCCTGTAAAACAGGATGTGACATCACAAGTCAGAGGTCAGAAAAGAAGACAGGGTTGGCGACCACTTCCTCTGAATATGTGGCCATAGGTTGCTGCCTATTATGATGTTGATGTGGTCTGTCTGTGTCTCTGTGTGTGTCTCTGTGTGTGTGTGTGTGTCTCTCTCTGTGTGTGTGTGTGTCTCTCTGTGTCTCTCTGTGTCTCTGTGTGTGTGTGTGTGTGTGTCTCTGTGTGTGTGCGCGTGTCTCTCTGTGTGTGTGTCTCTCTCTCTCTGTGTGTGTGTGTGTGTGTGTGTGTTACCTCTGGCAGAGTGTCGTAGACTTCCACAGGGTCCAGTCCACCAGGCCCCAGTCTGTTCTGTCTCTCCTCCTCCTCATACTCCTCCATCGCCTTTAACAATTATTTTATTATTTTCATTTTCAACCCCACTAATGCCTCATATTTAACTCTATGTACAGCCAAAGTCAGAAGTTTACATACACCTTAGCCAAATACATTTAAACTCAGTTTTTCACAATGCCTGACATTAAAATCAGAGTAAAAATTCCATCTTAGGTCAGTTAGGATCACCACTTTATTTTAAGAATGTGAAATGTCAGAATAATAGCAGAGATAATTATTTATTTCAGCTTTCATCACATTCCCAGTGGGTCAGAAGTTTACATACACTCAATTAGTATTTGGTAGCATTGCCTTTAAATTGTTTAACTTGGATAAAACATTTCAGGTAGCCTTCCATAAGCTTCCCACAATAAGTTGGGTGAATTTTGGCCCATTCCTCCTGACAGAGCTGGTGTAAATGAGTCAGGTTTGTAGGCCTCCCTGCTCACACGCTTTTTCAGTTCTGCCCACAAATCTTATATGGGATTGAGGTCAGGGCTTTGTGATGGCCACTCCAATACCTTGACTTTGTTGTCCTTAAGTCATTTTGCCACAACTTTGTTAGTATGCTTGGGGTCATTGTCCATTTGGAAGACCCATTTGCAACCAAGCTTTAACTTCCTGACTGATGTCTTGAGATGTTGCTTCAATATATCCACATAATTTTCATCCCTCATGATGCCATCTATTTTGTGAAGTGCACCAGTCCCTCCTGCAGCAAAGCACCCCCACAACATGATGCTGCCACCCCCATGCTTCACGGTTGGGATGGTGTTCTTCGGCTTGCAAGCCTCCCCCTTTTTCCTCCAACCATAACGATGGTCATTATGGCCAAACAGTTCTATTTTTGTTTCATCAGACCAGAGGACATTTCTCCAAAAAGTACGATCTTTGTCCCCATGTGCAGTTCAAACCGTAGTCTGGCTTTTTATAGCGGTTTTGGAGCAGTGGCTTCTTCCTTGCTGAGTGGCCTTTCAGGTTATGTAGATATAGGACTCATTTTACTGTGGATATAGATACTTTTGTACCTGTTTCCTCCAGCATCTTCACAAGGTCCTTGCTGTTGTTCTGGGATTGATTTGCACTTTTTGCACCAAAGTACGTTAATCTCTAGGAGACAGAACGCGTCTCCTTCCTGAGTGGTATGAGGGCTGCGTGGTCCCATGGTGTTTATACTTGCGTACTATTGTTTGTACAGATTAATGTGGTACCTTCAGGCGTTTGGAAATTGCTCCCAAGGATGAACCAGACTTGTGGAGGTCTTGGCTGATTGCTTTTGATTTTCCCATGATGTCAAGCAAAGAAGCACTGGGTTTGAAGGTAGGCCATGAAATACATCCACAGGTACACCTCCAATTGACTCAAAATTATGTCAATTAGCCTATCAGAACCTTCTAAAGCCAAGACATAATTTTCTGGAATTTTCCAAGCTGTTTAAAGGCACATTCAACTTAGTGTATGTAAACTTCTGACCCACTGGAATTGTGACACAGTGAATTATAAGTGAAATAATCTGTCTGTAAACAATTGTTGGAAAAATGACTTGTGTCATGCACAAAGTAGATGTCCTAACAGACTTGCCAAAACGTTCAACTTCAACTGTATTTATGTAGGTATATATATATATATATATATATATTTTAGTTTTCTATTCATCAGTCTGCAGTTTTGATACAGTCCCAGAAAAGTGTGAATGTCAGAATGTTTTTGGATTGAATATCGCTTTGATCTTCTCCCACTTCCATAAAAAATACTTTCAAACACTTGAAGCAAGAAAAAAATAAATGATTGAGGGAAAATTACCTTTTGTATCCTGATCTTAGCCCTGCCTCGAACCCGCTCCTTAAATGACTCCAGCTCATCAGTAAAGGCCTCCTGGTAGGGCTGGTCTGCAGTCTGACAGAGACACACAGAGGTGTGACACACCGATATACGTGTACACAGTATACACACACACGTGAAGTTAAACATCAACTCATAAAGCCGGGATTCAATCAAAGGGCAGAGAAAACAGCGTTTTGCATTTAAAAAGGTCATTTTCACTTGAACCGATATCTGCAACGTTTCTGTCTGTATGCAATAACCTCTGATTGAATACCGGCCTTATAATGAACAAAGGCAACACACACACACACACACACACACCTACCTTGATCTTCTGGAAGAACTGTCTGAAGCATCCTCGAGGGTCGATCTTCAGGCTCTTAGCCAGCTCCAAGATGAACTGCATCACTATGGTCTGATGGGCTACCTGATCCATCAAACCACGTTTCTATACACACACAGGTTAACATACACAAAGACACACACACAGGTTAACATACACAAAGACACACAAAGATGTAAACACACACACAATATCTGTGAACCCCTCCTCACCTCCTCCACCTCCAGGTCGATACACATGATAACCAGGTAGTTAGCTGTCTCTTCACACACCAGGTAAGGGTGGTCAGACAGGTACTTCTGACTGTCCTCCCAACGCCGAAGCATCCCTACACACACACACACACACAGGTTAGAAAGAGAGGGAGAGAGGAAGAGAGAGACAGAGAGAAGAGAGTAGAGATAGACATTAAATGGTTTAGTTGTGTGTGTGGTGTGTTGAAACTCACCAAAGTGTTTGATCTGTTTCTTGTGTTTTTCCACAAAGGTCTGGTGTTTCTCCTCCTTCTGTTCCTCCGTCTCTTCTGGCGCTTCAGGCTTGATGTTCAACACACTCTGGGAGAAGAAGAGATGGAGAGGAGGGGAGAGAGAGAGAGAAATATATTTTCAGTGGACAGTAGGACAGTTCTCTGAATAACATGTGACATCAATAGTTGTGATGATAGCCCATATCTTCATGATTTATCCTTCAACAAAGTCATGTATTGTCTCCTATCTCACCTGGCTGAAGCCCTCTTTGTTGAGGGAGTGCTGTATCTCCTATCTCACCTGGCTGAAGCCCTCTTTGTTGAGGGAGTGATGTATCTAAAAATCAAATCTAATTGACTTGTCACATACACATATTTAGCAGATGTTATTGCGGGTGTAGCGAAACGCTACAGCCTCAAATATCTCACCTTGCTGAATCCCTCTTTGCTGAGTGTGTCAACGTTCCAAGGCATCTTTTTCTCCTCTCTCCGATGTTCCTCCATCTTCTTCTCCCACGAGCGTTGATCCTTTCTGTATTTCTTCTCCTCTGCCTGGGCCTTGCTCAGCGCCGTCTTCCTCTCCTCCTCTCCCTCCTCCTCCTCCTCCTCCTCTAACTCCTTGACTCTGTGCTGCGCCTCTTCCAGACGTCTCTTACACTCCGCCATGCTCCTCTCCAGCTCCTCTCCTTTCTCCTCGAAGGCCACCTGTTTCTCCACACGCGCCTAGGAGGGAGAGGAGGGGTGATGAGAGGAAGGGTGGAGGGAGGTGTAGTGGAAGATTAGAGCAGTGGAGAGAGGGAGGAGGAGAGATGAAAGATGGGAGGGACATGGATGGATGAAGGGTGGAGGGGAGGGGTGGAGGAGGAGCGAGGACAAAGGGGTGGTTTGATAGTAACATTGTTGTTCTTTAAAAGTGTACCTATTAGCTAGCTAACCAAACATCTTAGAGGAATGGGAATAATGAAGATAATTTAAATGTAGGTAGGCCGTGACTGGCCTCACACTCCAGTACAGTAGGTGGCGGTGTATGCAACGTAAACGTTGGATGCAATCCGCCAACAAAATCCCAAAGAAGAAGAAATAAAAACAATGCCGTCCAAGGCAAGATATTCTGCTGGATTAGTTTGATGGAGCTAGACATGGTTACGGCGCATCACAGGCTGTGTGGACAAACTCTTATTAAGCGTGAGAGACAGATAGAGAGAGACAGATAGAGAGACAGATAGACAGACAGATAGAGAGAGACAGATAGAGAGAGACAGATAGAGCTGTGGACAAACTTATTGATAGAGAGAGACAGACAGTTAGAGAGAAACGGATAGAGGGAGAGAGACAGAGCGAGCTGTGGACAAACTCTTATCGAGCAAGAGAGAGACAGGAAGGAATGGTAGAAACGACCTCTTATTGAGCAACTAGGCTACTGGTGTTGAAAGCCTTGCCTAGCTCACGCCCTGGACCAGAGCTAAGCCTCGCTAGCACCAGCTGGATTAACGTTAGTCACGTTAGTGGACCAGCTAACTAGATTAGCCGGTTGGGATCTGATCTCTATGGCTATGACACCGGGCTAAGGAGGACAGCTAGTGTTTGCTGACACGGCTACTGTCGCCAGCTGCCTAACTAGCCATGTGCGTCAGCTAGTACCGTTTGCGTATTATTTCCGTGAAGACATGTGGCCTCTTGTCATAGCTACCTGATGCCTCCATCGGAAGAGGCTCGGGGTGTCGATGTTGGGGTGCGTCTCATCCTCGTCGTCCGATACTTCGATGTGGTCCCACACGCTGTAATCAATAGTCCTAGAAGTCATCTTCTACCCCTCTCTCTCTCTCTCTCTCTCTCTCTCTCTCTCTCTCTCTCTCTCTCTCTCTTTTCAACAACAGCACACTCAATGGAATGGCGTGTAAAGGGACAATGTAAAACGTTGGTCCTGTTGTTGAAAGAGAGTAAAGTTGCAGAGAAGCCGCCGGCCTCGACTCGCTGCTTTCAGCTCAGCTCTGGGAAAAGCCTCTGTCGCTTCCGACCTGCGCGGTAGACATGGGGGGGGGGGTTGGAGACTTCGAGAAGCAGAGGGTCCTGATCTGATAATTCACTGTGAAAGTAAACCTTTTTATATTTATAGACTTGGTTCATTTTAATCTATGTGAGATGCTTCTTTATTTCTAGAGCAAAAAAACATTAAAGTTGCAGTCTGTTTTATAATAACACATGTAATCTATAGCGTCAGCCACAAGAGGGCGCACAAGGAGCAAAAAAACAGATTTTTGTTGTTGTTGAAATTACATCAAGTTACACCTTCCGAGAGCTTCCAAACGGTTCTTTATTGGAAAAATATATACAAAATAAATGCATTAATCTACACACACATATGCATACATCTATATTAGTGCTTTCTTTGCACACAGATCCTGTTATTTTGGTACTTTATGATGACTGAGTGAATTAGACAAATCAAATCAAATTTGATATATTATTAACATGGTTAGCAGATGTTAATGCGAGTGTAGCGAAATGCTTGTGCTTCTAGTTCCGACCATGCAGTAGTATCTAACAAGTAATCTAACAAATTCACAACAACTACCTTATACACACAAGAGTAAAGGAATGAATACGAGGATGTACATATAAATATATGGATGAGCGATGCCTGACCGGCGTAAGCAAGATGCAGTAAGTTAATAAATACTGAAATGAACATGATCTGCAATTGAAAAGTGTAGCATTTGATTTTGCGCCGGTCTGCAAGTGTAACCAGATACACTACATGACCAAAAGTAAATGGACACGAACATCTCATTCTAAAATCATAGGCATTTAATATGGAGTTGGTCCCCCCCCTTGCTGCTATAACAGCCTCCACTCTTCTGGGAAGGCTTTCTACTAGATGTTGGAACATTGCTGCTATAACAGCCTCCACTCTTCTGGGAAGGCTTTCTACTAGATGTTGGAACATTGCTGCAGGGACTTGCTTCCATTCAGCACTGATGTTGGGTGATTAGGCCTCCTGGCTAGCAGCCGGCGTTCCAATTCATCCCAAAGGTGTTCAAAGTGGTTGAGTTTAGGGCTCTGTGCAGGCCAGTCAAGTTCTTCCACACCACAAGAGATTGGTGGCACCTTAATTGGGGAGGACGGGCTCGTGGTAACGGCTGGAGCGGAATCAGTGGAATGGTATCAAATCTGTCAAACACATGGTTTGATGCCATTCCATTTGCTCCATTCCAAACATTATAATGAGTTGTTCTCCCTCAGCAGCCTCCAATATTCCACACCGATGTCAACAAACCCTTTCTGTATGGACCTCGCTTTGTGCATAGAGGCATTGTCATGCTGAAACAGGAAAGGGCCTTCCCCAAACTGTTGCCAAAATGTTGGAAGCACAGAATTGTCTAGAATGTCATTGTATGCTGTAGCGTTGAGATGTCCCTTCACTGGAACTAAGGGGGCCGAACCATGAAAAACAGACCATTATTCCTCCTCACCAAACTTTACAGTTGGCACTGTGCATTGGGGCAGGTAGCGTTTGCCTGGCGTCCACCAAATCCAGATTCGTCCATCGGACTGCCAGATGGTGAAGCGTGATTCATCAGTCCAGAGAATGCGCTTCCACTGCGCCAGAGTCCAATGGTGGCGAGCTTTACACTACTTCAGCCGACGCTTGGCATTTTGCATGGTATCTTAGGCTTGTGTACGGCTGCTCGGCCATGAAACCCCTTTCATGAAGCTCCCGACAAACAGTTATTGTGCTGACATTGCTTCCAGAGGCAGTTTGGAACTCGGTAATGGGTGTTGCAACCGAGGACAGACGATTTTTGCGTGCTACGCGCTTCAGAACTCGGCGGTCCTGTTCTGTGATCTTGTGTGGCCTACCACTTCGCGGGCTGAGCCGTTGTTGCTCCTAGATGTTTGCACTTCACAATAACAGCACTTACAGTTGACCAGGGAAGCTCTAGCAGGGCAGAAATTTTACGAACTGACTTGTTGGAAAGGTGGCATCCTATGATGGTGCCACGTTGAAAGTCACTGAGCTCTTCAGTAAGGCCATTCTACCGGCAATGTTTGTCTATGGAGATTGCATGGCTCTGTGCTCAGCATTTACACCTGTCAATAACGGGTGTGGCTGAAATAGCCGAATACACTAATTTGACATAGGCCTACATACTCAGGCAATTAATTAGTTAAGCTATTGTATGAAATGTTAAATTCCAATGTTATTAAATAGCATTGCTATTGGCTCCCGAGTGGCGCAGCGGTCTATGGCACTGCATCTCAGTGCAAGAGGTCCTTGGTTTGAAACCAGGCTGCATCACATCCGGCCATGTTTGGGAGGTAGGCTGAAAGTGAATTATTCATAAGTGAATTAATAAAATATATATATTAGTTAAATTACAGTCAAAAATTATGAATTAAAAACCTTTTGCTCCTGAATTTCGTTTTAAAGACTGCTGGATTTAAAATCTTGCATTATTCAAATAACATTTAGTGCAATTGTACATCATGGATTGTATATGTGCAGGTAAAGGAACAACAAAGAAAATGAATGTGCAGGTGAGTTGAAAAGACTTTACATAAAATCTCCTCATAGAGCAGATATTAATGGTGACATTTTAATTAAATAATTAAAATATACTTAGCTTTTTAAGTATTACTTACTAAAGAATTTCAAAACAAAAACTTACTAAATAGATTTTAACACACTTGTGTGAAACCTTATGCCATAATCTTCTACAGTGGTAACTGGCAGCCCAAGGGGACAGTTACGGCCAGTTACCGCGGTAATTAAAAAGAAAACGGTTATTTTCATGAATTTCATGAAATAACATTAAAAAAAAGTGTAAACTGGAGCCATGTATCTCCATTTATAGTTTATTCTCCTAGACATGACCTTTATCCACTTAGCAATATTTTCACCAAATGTTGCTTATTTTGTGTCAGCAATTAAACGTTGTTCTTAGTGGGAGGCTAGTTACCTTCTGGTACCTTACAGGCTGTGACTTACTTAGAATTAAATATAAACTCGACGATTTTTTTTAAACAGGAGTTTGGACAGTCTGTTTCTTCAGGCCCATGGGATGGTGCCTGGAGCGCCGGGGTTGTGGGCTGAAACCCCCTTCTATCTTGGGACTGCAAGGCCTGGCACACTTCAGAACCATTTTGGTAGCTCATGTCGAAATTAATAATGAATGTATGTGTGTTACATTAAACAGAGTGAGTGAAATGTAGGCAATGAACTTTTCAGAACATCTACTAGTCGAATAAGACGTGGGAGAGATGACGAGTTTTGTCAAAGAGGTGTATTTATAGACTAATACACATGAAACAAATTAGCCAATCCGAAAACTGCAGACATTACTAGTGCCTGCCCCGCGATCAAACCGACATGAAAACGCTGCCTAACGTGATCATTGACAGCTGCCTTGAAGGAAGGAAGATTTCACAATGATTCTTTAGTTGTGGATGGTTCATATAGCCAGCGTGTAATAACTGCTATATCACAAGCATAAAAATATGGCAGTAAAGCACCATACCAGCAGGTGGCATCCTTACACATAACAGTGGACTCTACATTACCGCACTCCCTTTCTTGATCTTGGTCCTCATCTTTGTATCTAAATCATCTTGATTTAGACCCTGTGTGTTTTATCCGTTTCTTTATGAAAATATTTAGCGAACTCCATGACAGTAGCTAAAGCAAGGCGCTATTAGCAGCACACACGTAGACCGCGAATGTATGCTCGGCCGTGCATTCCCTGAGCTCCTGAAGTGAGCGCGCTACTGGAGCGAAATTGGAGCACGGTAGAAGACCGACGTCCCAGCCTTTGGGACTCTCGCTCCACGATCCAGTCAAATTGGGCACGCTCTGCTTCGTTCCAAGCTCCGCTCACGTACTCTGGTCCCTAACAGCCTACGGTGTTGCACTGGCAAATGCTTCACAATGTATTTATTTTATAGCCTGGAAATAATATAGCTTTCTCAGGCTCCTGACCAATTTAGTGTGTAAATACTGTTTAATGTGACATTTAGCCTATTTGAAATTATGTTCGGTCTAAGACACTGTATCTCAGTGCTAGAAGCATCACTACAGGCCTGGTTCGATTCCAGGCTATATCACAACCGGCTGTGATTGGGAGTCCCATAGGGCAGGCGCACAATTGTTGGAGTTGGAGACTTATATCTCCCTCAGTAACTTTAAGCTGCAGCTGTCAGAGCAGTTTACGGATCATCTGTAAATAGCCCATCCAACGACCTACCTCATCCCCATATAGTTTTTTGTTGTTGCTATTTTGCACCTCAGTATCTCTACTTGCACATCATCATCTGCACATCTATCAGTCCAGTGTTAATGCTGAATTATAATGATTCTGCCGCTATGGCCTATGTATTGCCTTAGCTACCAAATCTTACTTCAATTGCTCACACTGTATATAGATTTCTCTATTGTGTTATTGACTGTACGTTTATGTGTAACTCTGTGTTGTTGTTTGTTGTTGTCGAACTGCTGTGCTTTATCTTGGCCAGTTCGCAGCTGTAAATGAGAACTTGTTCTCAACTGGCCTACCTGTATTATGACATCAGATAGAACTACCTGGTTAAATAAAAGGTGCAATTAAAAAATTGGCCCAGCGTCGTCCGGATTTGGCCGGGGCAGGCAGTCATTGTAACTACGAATTTGTTCTTAACAGGCCTGCCTAGTTAAATAAAGGTTACATTTACAAAAAAATCTTACATCCAGAATGTCATGTTTTTTTTTTACAATTGGTAGGTCCAGGTAGTCACAAAAATATATCGGTGTTTATTCAATTGTAATTTTAATGAATGGAGCGAATTTGGAGAGGTGTTTTTTTCTTCTGTGTGGGAGCGGTAGGAAAGGACGTGGACCGCACCCGCTCATCGGGATTTCCAAGCGCTCAACTTTTCTCACATGCTCGGACCCCAGCCCCTCCTCTACATAAAGGACTGGTCCATTCCGTTGTGGTGCGCCACGTGTTTGTTTTTGTGTCGTCGTGGCAACAAGTCTTTCAGCTGGTAGTGGCCCATGCGCCTGTGTTTATAGTAAGAGGAGTAGATAAAACAGGAGATCGCCAAGAGGATTACCAACGCAGCTGCAGCCAGCCCTGCAATGATGGGCAGGTAGTCCACTACAGGGCAGGAGAGTAGAACGAGAGGAGAGGTAGATCGGAGAGAGGGACAGAGGGGAGGAGGAGAGGAGAGGTAGATCGGAGAGAGGGACAGAGGGGAGGAGGAGAGGGAGAGAGGAGAGGAAGGGAGATTCAGTGCATTCAGAAAGTATTCAAACCCCTTCCATTTTCCCACATGTTGCTATGTTAGAGCCTTATTCTACAATGGCTAAATAAATACAATCCTCATCAATCTACACACAATACCCCATAATGACAAAGCGAAAACTGTTTTTTAAATTACATTTTTATACTAAAAATAAAATACATAAATACCTTATTTACATAAGTATTTGAACACTTTGCTATGAGACTCGAAATTGAACAGGTGCATCCTGGTTCCATTGATCATCCTTGAGATGTTTCTAGAACTCGATTGGAGTCCACCTGTGGTAAAATCAATTGATTGGACATGATTTGGAAAGACACACACCTGTCTATAAAAGGCTCCACAGTTGACAGTGCATGTCAGAGCAAAAACCAAGCCATGAGTTCGAAGGAATTGTCCGTAGAGCTCTGAGATGTGATTGTGTCGAGGCACAGATCTGGGGAAGGGTACCAAAAAATGTAATTGAAGGTCCCCAAGAACAAATTGACCTCCATCATTCCTAAATGGAAGAATTTGGAACCACCAAGACTCTTCCTAAAGCTGGTAGCCCGGCCAAACTGAGCAATCAGGGGAGAAGGGCCTTGGTCGGGGAGGTAACCAAGAACCCGATGGTCACTGAAAAAGCTCCAGAGTTCCTCTGTGGAGATGGTTGTCCTTCTGGAAGGTTCTCCCATCTCTGCAGCAATCCACCAATCAGGCCTTTATGGTTGAGTGGCCAGACGGAAGCCACTCCTCAGTAAAATAAACATGACAGCCCGCTTGGAGTTTGCCAAAAGGCAGCTAAAGGACTCTCAGACCAATGAGAAACAAGATTCTCCGGTCTGATGAAACCAAGATGGAACTCTTTGACATGAATGCCAAGCGTCACGTGTGGAGGAAACCTGGCATCATCCCTGCGGTGAAGCATGGTGGCGGCAGCATCATGCTGTGGGGATGTTTTTCAGCAGCAGGGACTGGGAGACTAGTCAGGATCGAGGGAAAGATGAACGGAGCAAAGTACAGAGAGATCCTGGAGAGACCTGAAAATAGCTGTGTAGCAACGCTCCCCATACAACCTGACAGAGCTTGAGAGGATCTGCAGAGAAGAATGGGAGAAACTCCCCAAATTTTACATTGTAAATATAACCTTTATTTAACTAGGCAAGTTCAGTTAAGAACAAATTCTTCTTTACAATGACAACCTACCCCGGCCAAACCCGGACGACACTTGGCCAATTGTGTGCCGCACAATGGGACTCCCAATCACAGCCGGATGTGATACAGCCTGGATTCTGTTAGATTCTGGGTTAAACTTGGAACATTGTTATACTCAGAAGGATAGTATATAAAGGAGTGAAGGAGACTGGTTTTTACATCATAGTATGTAAAGGAGTGAAGGAGACTGGTTTTTACATCATAGTATATAAAGGAGTGAAGGAGACTGGTTTTTACATCATAGTATATAAAGGAGTGAAGGAGACTGGTTTTTACATCATAGTATATAAAGGAGTGAAGGAGACTTGGTTTTTACATCATAGTATATAAAGGAGTGAAGGAGACTGGTTTTTACATCATAGTATATAAAGGAGTGAAGGAGACTGGTTTTTACATCATAGTATATAAAGGAGTGAAGGAGACTGGTTTTTACATCATAGTATATAAAGGAGTGAAGGAGACTGGTTTTTACATCATAGTATATAAAGGAGTGAAGGAGACTTGGTTTTTACATCATAGAATATAAAGGAGTGAAGGAGACTGGTTTTTACATCATAGTATATAAAGGAGTGAAGGAGACTGGTTTTACATCATAGTATATAAAGGAGTGAAGGAGACTGGTTTTTACATCATAGTATATAAAGGAGTGAAGGAGACTGGTTTTTACATCATAGTATATAAAGGAGTGAAGGAGACTGGTTTTTACATCATAGTATATAAAGGAGTGAAGGAGACTGGTTTTTACATCAGAAGTTAATGGTTATCTGTAGGAGGAGACAGATGGCTGTGGAATGTGTTAGGGGAGACGGGTGGAGATCTTGGGATTAGGCCTCAAAGGGGGTTGAGGTCAGATCAGTTTCCCTTAAGGGAGAAACAATGGTTAATTGTCCTATCACTTCCTCTTCCTGTGGAACCATAAGATGTAAAGACTGGAGAGAAGGAGGAGTGACTAAATTGGAGTATATATACTTGTAGCAGTGGAAACGTGACGTGTGAATGCAGCTGTAACGACCCTCTGTAACGACCCTCTAAACTTGGTTGAGATTTCATAAACGTCCGTTGAGTTTTTTACTCTGAGAATTAGAACCTGACAATTCGAACCAGGGACTGTAGTGACGCCTCTTGAACTTAGATGCAGTGCCTTAGACCGCTGCACCACTCGGGAGCCCAAATACAGGTGTGCCAAGCTTGTAGCGTCATACCCATAAAGACTCAAGGCTGTAATCACTGCCAAAGGTGCTTCAACAAAGTACTGAGTAAAGGTTCTGAATACTTATGTAAATGTGATAATTAAGTTTTGTATTTCTTTATAAATTTGCAAAAAAAAATCTAAAAAGCAGTTTTTGCTTTGTCATTATGGGGTATTGTGATGTCATTATGGGGTATTGTGATGTCATTATGGGGTATTGTGTGTAGATTGATGAGGGGGGGGGACAATTTAATACATTTTAGAATATGGTTGTAACGTGACACAATTTGAAAAAAAGTCAAGGGGTCTGAATGCTTTCCAAATGCAACCAACCAATCATTCAATGAACCATCCAACCAATCATCCATCCATCTCACCTGTGACCTCCACGTTAACAGTACAGGTGGTGTTTCCCAGGAGGTTGAGAGCGATGCAGGTGTACTCTCCAGAGTGAGACTTGGCCACGTTGGTGATGGTCACTACGGATCTCTCCTCTGTGGTGTTGGGGGCGGCTTGGGGGAGCAACCAATCGTACGAGGGGGAAGGGTTACCCTTTGCACTACAGTTAAGGGATAGAGTGTCGCCCTCTGTGATGCTCATGGAGAAACATCCAAGACTCGTAGTGATCTGAGGCTTGTCTAGAAGACCGAGGGAAAGAGGAGAGAGAGAGAGAGAGGGAGAGAGGGAGAGAGAGAGAGAGAGATACAGAATGAGATAAAGAGAAAGAGAGATGAGAAACAAGTTGATTAATGAGCGATAAAGAGAAAGAGATGAAACAAGTTGATTAATGAGAGATAAAGAAAAAGAGAGATGAGAAACAAGTTGATTAATGAGCAATATAGAGAAAGAGATGAAACAAGTTGATTAATGAACAATAGAGAGAAAGAGATGAAACAAGTTGATTAATGAGAGATAAAGAGAAAGAGATGAAACAAGATGATTAATGAGCAATAGAGAGAAAGAGATGAAACAAGTTGATTAATGAGCAATAGAGAGAAAGAGATGAAACAAGTGGATTAATGAGAGATAAAGAGAAAGAGATGAAACAAGTTGATTAATGAGAGATAAAGAGAAAGAGAGATGAGAAATAAGTTGAGTAATGAGAGATAAAGAGAGATGTGAAACAAGTTGATTAATGAGAGATAAAGAGAAAGAGAGATGAGAAATAAGTTGAGTAATGAGAGATAAAGAGAGATGTGAAACAAGTTGATTAATGAGAGATAAAGAGAGATGAGAAACAAGATGAGTAATGAGAGAGAAAGAGAAAGAGATGAGAAACAAGTTGAGTAATGAGAGATAAAGAGAGATGAGAAACAAGTTGATTAACGAGAGAATATCAAGTGAAAACAACATCAGTCAACCGTAACACCATTCATGACTTGCCTGGTATCTAAGTAACGGTTGTACAAAATGTGTGGAGACAGAGAACCAGATGGACTCACAGTGCACAGTGATGTTGAGGTTGTCTGATTTCATTACAGGATGAGGTTTGGGTCCCTCTGGTCCCAGATCCAACATGGCTGAACACCACAACTGGGCCCCGTCATCATCTCTACTAGGGGTGAAGTCCAGGGTATAGGTCCTATTCACTGGTGTACTGATGTTGTCCTTGGAATTCTGTTGTGTGTTTAATTCTGTCTGTTCACCAGTGGTATTGACTTTGTAGAAGGTCACCCTGAGTCTCTCAATAGGAGCGATGTTCTGGACATGACACTCTAGCTGGTACTGATGCCTCTCAACCATCGGATCAGGGTACTTCCTATAGCTGATGGACACACTGTCTGGAAGCTCTGTGGAGGAATGGAAACACACACACACAGTGATTTAATGGTGCCATACTAAGAATACATTCAGAAACACCAGAGAAGATAAGAGAGAGAGACGTCACTCACTATAAACTGTGATGTTCAGCTGTTTCTGACACAGGCCTCCCTCTGTGTAGCACTTAGGTGTGATATTCCAGTCAGTCACACTGTTAAATTAAATTAAATATTTAATCAAGAAATGTCTAAATCACAGTAAAACCATTCATTAAAGGCCATTGAAGCTAAATCACAGTAAAACCCATTCATTAAAGGCCATTGAAGCTAAATAACAGTAAAAACCATTCATTTTAGGCCATTGAAGCTAAATCACAGTAGAAACCATTCATTAAAGGCCATTGAAGCTAAATCACAGTAAAGACCATTCATTAAAAGCCATTGAAGCTAAATCACAGTAAAACCATTCATTAAAGGCCATTGAAGATAAATCACAGTAAAAACCATTCATTAAAGGCCATTGAAGCTAAATAACAGTAAAAACCATTCATTAAAAGCCATTGAAGCTAAATCACAGTAAAACCATTCATTAAAGGCCATTGAAGCTAAATCACAGTAAAACCCATTCATTAAAGGCCATTGAAGCTAAATAACAGTAAAACCATTCATTAAAGGCCATTGAAGCTAAATAACAGGAAAAACCATTCATTAAAGGCCATTGAAGCTAAATAACAGTAAAAACCATTCATTAAAGGCCATTGAAGCTAAATAACAGGAAAAACCATTCATTAAAAGCCATTGAAGCTAAATCACAGTAAAACCATTCATTAAAGGCCATTGAAGCTAAATAACAGTAAAGTCAAGCCAAGTTAAAAAGGTTATTTAAAAAAATAAAAGTTTATTCTGTGTCTGCCTCTCTTACCTGTCCACCCTCCAGTTTAGGAACTTCACAGTCCCGTTTGTCAGACCCGTCCCTCCCTGGGTGGCTTCCCAGCCCATCTCTACAGGGGTATCTGAGATGCAGTTAGATGAGGCTGGGTCTCCATACTTCACCACCAGCCTGGCAGGACTGATCACAGGGCACTCAGCATCTGGAAGACCAAGGTCAAGTTAAAACTTGTGAAGGAGACTGGTTTTTACATCATAGTATATAAAGGAGTGAAGGAGACTGGTTTTTACATCATAGTATATAGGACGATATTAGTGTCCAATGTTTATCTAGCTGTATGTTAATCAACCACATGTTACACTCCATAACCAGAAGTTGCCACACACACGCTACAGTACATCTCCCGTACCAGCAGACCCCATGCTACAAATGACCTTATCACTATGGCAACATCTGGACATCTGGACACTCCTCTTCCTGCCATTGTGCTTCGTGATGCCAAACACACACACACACACCAGTGGAGGCTGCTGAGGGGAGAACGGCTCAACATAATGGGTAGTACGGGGCAAATGGAATGGCATCAAACACGTGGAAACCATGTGTTTAATGTACTTGATACCATTCCACTATTCCACGAGCCCGTCCTCCCCAATTAAGGTGCCACCAACCTCCTGTGACACACACAAACACACAGAGAGAACCTGTTGAAGCAACCTCTGCCTAGTATTCACCAATCATACCATGACAAATGAGTGATTAGCCCACATCCACACACACACACACACACACACACACACACACACACACACACACACACACACACACACACACACACACACACACACACACACACACACACACACACACACACACACACACACACACACACACACACACACACACACCTACAGCCAGATCCACTCAGAATCTTTGGATTCTAAATTCTATTTCACTCTTCCCTAAAAAGTACCACAAAACACACAGGCTTTCCAATTTATCCATTTCAAAATACTTCATATTAAATACATAAAGTAGTAAAATATAAAAACGGAACAGACAAACCTCCTAAGCTATTAGGAGTCGATGGCGTCAATCTACTTGATATAGTAATAAAATCACCATCAAAATACATCTGTTGAAGCGTTTTTGTGTGTGGGCTGCGTCTCAATCTACTGCATCCGCCTTTTGTCCTCATTCTGCATCTACAGTGGAAAGTGGAAGAGCTACAGTGGAAAGATGAGACTTTCAAGAATATGATAGTGTTCTCCGTTTTGCTCTACGACCTCCACAAGCCCCACGGGACTCGTCTGAAGTCGGTACCGCCGATGTGCCAACTTCTGTCTGTAGCGTCCGAACCGTTTGGTATACAAACTAATATGGCCCCCCTATGGAAACCGTTTGGTATACAAACTAATATGGCCCCCCTATGGAAACCGTTTGGTATACAAACTAATATGGCCCCCCTATGGAAACCGTTTGGTATACAAACTAATATGGCCCCCTATGGAAACCGTTTGGTATACAAACTAATATGGCCCCCTATGGAAACCGTTTGGTATACAAACTAATATGGCCCCCTATGGAAACCGTTTGGTATACAAACTAATATGGCCCCCCTATGGAAACCGTTTGGTATACAAACTAATATGGCCCCCCTATGGAAACCGTTTGGTATACAAACTAATATGGCCCCACTATGGAAACCGTTTGGTATACAAACTAATATGGCCCCACTATGGAAAGGGGAAGCTCTCACGTAAAAATAAATAAATGGTGGGAGTTTTGTGTCCCTCCCAAAAAATGTGTTAAATATGTGTCAAAAGCAAAGTATATTTATATTTTTCCTTTTAAATATTTTTGGGGATACTTACAGAAATCCTAAAATCAAATAGGTAAATGATCAATGGTATGACCATCTTCAAACAATTCCATATGTTAGCTTGGTAGAATTTAATTTACCAAGCACCTGTATCACAACGTTGTACTAGAACAGAAGTCTAACTTACCAAGCACCTGAATCACAACGTTGTACTAGAACAGAAGTCTAACTTACCAAGCACCTGTATCACAACGTTGTACTAGAACAGAAGTCTAACTTACCAAGCACCTGTATCACAACGTTGTACTAGAACAGAAGTCTAACTTACCAAGCACCTGTATCACAACGTTGTACTAGAACAGAAGTCTAACTTACCAAGCACCTGTATAACAACGTTGTACTAGAACAGAAGTCCAACTTACCGGTGAAGTCACAATACAGAGACAATAATGAAACAAGTATTACAATCTCCATCCCCGTAATAATCCCTGAGCGTCTCTCAGTGAAGGATACTGGATTCTGTTAGGCGAGCTGAATGATTTTTACTGGAAACTCTCCAACGACCACCCCCCTCCTCTCTCTCTCTCTCTCTCTCTCTCTCTCTCTCTCTCTCTCTCTCTCTCTCTCTCTCCTGCTTCTCTAAGGGCAGTGAGGGGGGAGAGGATGGGGGGGGGGGGACATTGTTCTGTTACTTCCCGAGACCAGCTAGAGAAAAACATTGTTCTGTTACTTCCCGAGACCAGAAACATAGTAATAATTCTGTGTGACAGTACAGGCTAAAGAGAGTGAGTGAAAGAGTGAGAGATAGGGAGATGGGTGAGAGAGAGAGAGACCCAAATAAGGACAGTAGTGTATAATGGAGTGTTGGAAATAGAGAACTGTCCGATTATTCTCTGTCCCACCAGGCGTCTCTCACTCTCGCGCACAAACACACACTGTCTCATCTGGTGAGCACATTCTACTGAAATGTAGCTGTTACACCCAAATTACTTTCGTTTCTGTGTTTTTTTTTTACCATAATTCTACACTGAGTATAGCAAAACCAAGCAGCGTTGCAGTTCTTGTCACAAACTGGTGCGTCTGGCACCTATTACCATACCCCGTTCAAAAGGCACTTAAATATTTTGCCTTGTCCATTCACCCTCTAAATGGCACACATACACAATCCATGTCTCAATTGTCTCAAGGCTTAAAAATCCTTCTTCAACCGGTCTCCTCCCCTTCATCTACACTGATTGAAGTGGATTTAACAAGTGACACCAATAAGAGATCATAGATTTCACCTGGTCAGTATATATATACACAATAGTATTTGGGACAGTGACATATGTTGTGTTGTTGTGGCTCTGTACTTCAGCACTCTGGATTGTAAATGATACATTGACTACGAGGTTAAACTGCAGACTGTCAGCTTTAAATCTGGTGAACCGTTTAGAAATGACAGCATTTTGTGTACAAAGTCCCCCGCCATTTTAAGGGACCAAAAGTATTGGGACAAATTCACTTATATGTGTATTAAAAGTAGTAAAAAAGTTAAGTATTTGGTCCCATATTCCTTGTACTAAATGATCACATAAAGCTTATGATTCTACAATCTTGTTGGATGCATTTGCTGTTTGTTTTGGTTGTGTTTAGATAATGTTGTGCCCAATAGAAATGAATGGTAAATAATGTATTGTATAATTTTGGAGTCTCTTTTATTGTAAATAAAAATAGAATATGTTTCTAAACACTTCTACATTCATATGGATGCCACCATGATTGTGGATAGTCCTGCATTTTGAATACTGATGAGTGAGAAAGTTACAGACCCACAAATATCATACCCCCCCAAGACATGCTAACCTCTCACCATTACAATAACAGGGGAGGTTAGCATTTTATATCATACCCCCAAGACATGCTACCTCTCACCATTACCAATAACAGGGGAGGTTAGCATTTTATATCATACCCCCAAGACATGCTAACCTCTCACCATTACAATAAACAGGGGAGGTTAGCATTTTATATCATACCCCCAAGACATGCTAACCTCTCACCAATACAATAACAGGGGAGGTTAGCATCATATATCATACCCTCAAGACATGCTAACCTCTCACCATTACAATAAACAGGGGTGGTTAGCATCATATATCATATCCCCAAGACATGCTAACCTCTCACCATTACAATAACAGGGGAGGTTAGCATTATATATCATACCCCCAAGACATGCTACCTCTCACCATTACAATAACAGGGGAGGTTAGCATTTTATATCATACCCCCAAGACATGCTAACCTCTCACCATTATAATAACAAGGGAGGTTAGCATTTTATATCATACCAACAATGACATGCTAACCTCTCACCATTGCCAATAACAGAGGAGGTTAGCATCATATATCATACCCCCAAGACATGCTAACCTCTCACCATTACAATAACAGGGGAGGTTAGCATCATATATCATACCCCCAAGACATGCTAACCTCTCACCATTACAATAACAGGGGAGGTTAG
This sequence comes from Brachymystax lenok tsinlingensis, assembly GCA_030435695.1. Classification (NCBI taxonomy): domain Eukaryota; kingdom Metazoa; phylum Chordata; class Actinopteri; order Salmoniformes; family Salmonidae; genus Brachymystax; species Brachymystax lenok. The sequence continues at coordinate 40,706,696 of CM059812.1, forward strand.
CATTATATATTATACCCCCAAGACATGTTAAACTCTCACCATAACAATAACAGGGGAGGTTAGCATCATATATCATACCCCCAAGACATGCTAACCTCTCACCATTACAATAACAGGGGAGGTTAGCATTATATATCATACCCCCAAGACATGCTACCTCTCACCATTACAATAACAGGGGAGGTTAGCATTTTATATCATACCCCCAAGACATGCTAACCTCTCACCATTATAATAACAAGGGAGGTTAGCATTTTATATCATACCAACAATGACATGCTAACCTCTCACCATTGCCAATAACAGAGGAGGTTAGCATCATATATCATACCCCCAAGACATGCTAACCTCTCACTATTACAATAACAGGGGAGGTTAGCATTATATATCATACCCCCAAGACATGCTAACCTCTCACCATAACAATAACAGGGGAGGTTAGCATTATTGGGCGGTATGATATTTGTGTGCCAGGGAACTAAACAGAACTGAGGAAGTTGATTAAATCTGAACAACATTCCTGAACTACCTCTCTTTAATGTCAGCCCTCCTCCTCTTCCTGTACTTGTCCCAAATGACATCTAATTCCAAATATAGTGCACGACTTTACCCTAAGATACATCCCAAATAGTGCACTACTTTACCCTAAGATACATCCCAAATAGTGCACTACTTTACCCTAAGATACATCCCAAATAGTGCACTACTTTACCCTAAGATACATCCCAAATAGTGCACTACTTTACCCTAAGATACATCCCAAATAGTGCACTACTTTACCCTAAGATACATCCCAAATAGTGCACTACTTTACCCTAAGATACATCCCTAATGGCACCCTATTCTCTACATAGTGTACTACTTTACCCTAATATACATCCCTAATGGCACCCTATTCTCTACATAGTGTACTACTTTACCCTAATATACATCCCTAATGGCACCCTATTCCCTACATAGTGCGCTAATTTACCCTAAGATACATCCCTAATGGAATAGTATGCCATTTGAGAATTCACAACCCTTGGTACTGACTACCCTTGGTACTGACAACCCTTGGGACTGACTACACTTGGTACTGATTACCCTTGGCCTTGGTACTGACTACCCTTGACCTTGGTAATGACTACCCTTGGTACTGACTACCCTTGGTACTGACTACCCTTTGCCTTGGTACTGACTACGCTTGGTACTGATTACCCTTGGCCTTGGTACTGACTACCCTTGGCCTTGGTACTGACTACCCTTGACCTTGGTACTGACTACCCTTGGTACTGACTACCCTTGGCCTTGGTACTGACTACCCTTGGCCTTGGTACTGACTACCCTTGGTACTGACTACACTTGGTACTGATTACCCTTGGCACTTACTACCCTTGGCCTTGGTACTGACTACCCTTGGCATTGGTACAGAGCACCCATATGGGAGCTGGATGGGTGACATGTTTTATATTATAATATATTTTAAACCCATATATAAATGTGACATACATTTTAGAACACATTATCATATATTTTAATAACATATATAAAGCACCTCTCATACAAAACATTATAATATAGATATGTATTTTAATCATGCTAAATGTACTCAGATAAAAAAAAATCGATGCATTTATTGCTCTGAAAAGTATTCCCGAAAATATGTTTTGTTGCATGGAATATATACAGTACCAGTCAAAAGTTTGGACACGCCTACTCATTCAAGTGTTTTTCTTTATTTAAAAAGAAAAACACATTTCTACATTGTAGAATAATAGTGAAGACATCAAAACCACACTTAACCAAAAAAATTAAAAGTGTTAAACAAATAAAAATATATTCTAGATTCTTCAAAGTAGCCACCCTATGCCTTGATGACAGCATGTGTGTGTGTAATATATATATATATATATATATATATATATACACACATATACACAGTTAAAGTCGGAAGCTTACATACACCTTAGCCAAATACATTTAAACTCAGTTTTTCACAATTCCTGACATTTAATCCTGGTAGAAATTCCCTGTTTTAGGTCAGTTAGGATCACCACTTAATTTTAAGAATATGAAATGTCAGAATAATAGTAGAGAGAATTATTTATTTCAACTTTTATTTCTTTCATCACATTCCCAGTGGGTCAGAAGTTTACATACAGTACACTCAATTCGTATTTGGTAGCATTGCCTTTAAATTGTTTAACTTGGGTCAAACGTTTTGGGTAGCCTTCCACAAGCTTCCCGCAATAAGTTGGGTGGATTTTGGCCCATTCCTCCTGACAGAGCTGGTGTAACTGAGTCAGGTGTGTAGCCTTTTTCAGTTCTGCCCACAAATCCTCTATGGGATTGAGGTCAGGGCTTTGTGATGGCCACTCCAATACCTTGACTTTGTTGTCCTTAAGACATTTTGCCACAACTTTGGAAGTATGCTTGGGGTCATTGTCCATTTGGAAGACCCATTTGCAACCAAGCTTTAACTTCCTGACTGATGTCTTGAGATGTTGCTTCAATATATCCACATAATTTCCCTTCCTCATGATGCCATCTATTTTGTGAAGTTGTCTGTAATCATGGTGTCTGTAATCATGGCCGTGTGTCATTGGTTAATTCTCAGATATAAAAAGAACATATCAAAAACATGAATGGATAGCATACGATCATAGATACACGTTTTCGGACCCTCCATCGATCCTATTCTCGCGGGGTAGAAATCTGAGAGATCATTTGGTAAACTCTGATTTACCACCCCAAGATATCCCTGCACAACGTCTATTTGCACCCCTACTGGATGGAAACTACAAGTGTAATGGCTGTGCTCAATGCAATGGCACTTATAAATGTAGATCCTTCAAACACCCCCAAACAGGGAAACCGATCCCAATCAAAAGGTGTTATCACGTGTGCCACTAAGACAGTTATTTATCTTATAACTTGTCCTTGTGGTTAAAAATGATGTGGGTAAAACAAAGCGCAAATTAAAAGTACAAATATCGGAGCATCGTAGCACCATTGGGTGCAAAAACTCGACCAAGGTAAAGACAGTTTCAAGTTGGATATTCGACGGACATTCGCGCTTTCAAACCTCAATAGCTTTCAAACCACTTGAGTCCAAACAAGTGTCATTATGTTGGAAAAATTGCACACAACATTGCACAGCTCTTATTTTCACGATTTGGACATTAATTCGCTTTCCAAAGCTAATAAACATGTGGAAATGTGAGCAGCATTTTGTATTCCTAGTTTAATTATTTAGGGAGCATAAACAAAATACTAACTTTTTTTACATTTGAATTTCAATAGCTCCTTGGTCATGTGACCTAGTGACTCCAAACAAGATTCAGAATGTCCACTCAGTGGGCCTACACATTGCACACCCTTTAGTTTGTCTATTTTCACACCCCATGACTTTCAAATGGCACCCTTGACCTGTATGCATTCTCTCCTGATTGGCTCTGAGGTGCACAGTCTGGCACAGTCTGGCAGTCTGACTAAAGTGCCAGAGGTATGAGGAGCGACATCCTCCTTTTGTTTTCATGGGAACAAATATTTCCTAAGACCTTGGATACTATTCTTGGACAGTTAGAAGACACAATGCGTCCATGCAACAAAAAAATCATAATATATATATATATACTAATTACTGTCCATGAGTAACCTCAACCTTGTGGGTCTGTGGGTGTTTGGGCCAGTAAAGTGCCAACTCAATTCTACCACTGACTAGTCTCTCATGCCCCTATGAACGGGGACACAGGGCAATAGTTTTTAATCTAAACCAGCCCTTTTTTACTGGAGTACACTAACCCCTAATTGGGGCTCTTTTCTTGACACACTGTAGCAGTTCACCAGATAAGAAGTCAAGAAGATCAAAAAGCAGATTGTTGTAAGGGTGTATTACGTCCTGTGCTGGCCCCATTGTCGTATCTATTCTGGATTCTGAGTGGTAAAATCATAGCTGAAAAATACCTCTATGTATGTGTATACATTTTCCGCCAAGACAGAACTGCCAAAGGGGGTGGAGTTGCAATCTACTGCAGAGACAGAACTGCAGAGTTCTGTCATGCTATCCAGGTCTGTGCCCAAACAGTTCGAGCTTCTACTTTTAAAAATCCACCTTTCCAGAAATAAGTATCTCACTGTTGCAGCTTGTTACAGAACCCCCTCAGCCCCCAGCTGTGCCCTGGACACCATATGTGAATTAATTGCCCCCCATTTATCTTCAGAGTTTGTACTGTTAGGTGACCTAAACTGGGATATGCTTAACACCCCAGCCGTCCTACAATCTAAGCTAGATGCCCTCAATCTCACCCAAATTATCATGGAACCTACCAGGTACAACCCCAAATCCGTAAACTCAAGCACCCTCATAGATATCATCCTGACCAACCTGCCCTCTAAATACACCTCTGCTGTCTTCAACCAGGATCTCAGCAATCACTGCCTTATTGCCTGCGTCCGTAATGGGTCCACGGTCAAACGACCACCCCTCACCACAGTCAAACGCTCCCTAAAACACTTCAACGAGCAGGCCTTTCTAATCGACCTGGCCCGGGTATCCTGGAAGGATATTGACCTCATTCCGTCAGTAGAGGATGTCTGGTTATTCTTTAAAAGTGCTTTCCTCACCATCATAAATAAGCATGCCCCAATCAAAAAATGTAGAACCAGGAACAGATATAGTCCTTGGTTCACTCCAGACCTGACTGCCCTTGACCAGCACAAAAACATCCGGTGGCATACTGCATTAGCATCGAATAGCCCCTGCGATATGCAACTTTTCAGGGAAGTTAGGAACCAATATACACAGGCAGTTAGGAAAGCAAAGGCTAGCTTTTTCAAACAGAAATTTGCATCCTGTAGCACAAACTCCAAAAAGATCTGGGACACTGTAAAGTCCATGGAGAATAAGAGCACCTCCTCCCAGCTGCCCACTGCACTGAGGCTAGGAAACACTGTCACCACCGATAAATCTGAGATAATTGAGAATTTCAATAAGCATTTTTCTACATGCTTTCCACCTGGCTACCCCCACCCCAGTCAACAGCCCTGCACCCCCCCTCAGAAACTTGCCCAAGCCTCCCCATTTCTCCTTCACCCAAATCCAGATAGCGGATGTTCTTAAAGAGCTGCAAAATCTGTACCCCTACAAATCGGCCGGCTAGACAATCTAGACCCTCTAAAATTATCCACCGAAAATGTTGCAACCCCTATTACTAGCCTGTTCAACCTCTCTTTTGTATCGTCTGAGATCCCCAAAGATTGGAAAGCTGCCACTGTCATCCCCCTCTTCAAAGGGGGAGACACTCTAGACCCAAACTGCTACAGACCTATATCTATCCTACCCTGCCTTTCTAAGGTCTTCGAAAGCCAAGTTAACAAACAGATCACCGACCATTTCGAATCTCACCCTACCTTCTCCGCTATGCATTCTGGTTTCCGAGCTGGTCATGGGTGCACCTCAGCCACGCTCAAGGTCCTAAACAATATCATAACCGCCATCGACAAGAGACATTACTGTGAGGCTGTATTTATTGACCTGGACAAGGCTTTCGACTCTGACAATCACCACATTCTTTTCGGCAGACTCAACAGCCTTGGTTTCTCCAATGACTGCCTCGCCTGGTTCACCAATTACTTCTCAGATAGAGTTCAGTGTGTCAAATCGGAGGGCTCGTTGTCCGGACCTCTGGCAGTCTCTATGGGGGTGCCACAGGGTTCAATCCTCGGGCCGACTCTTTTCTCTGTATACATCAATGATGTCGCTCTTTCTGCTGGTGATTCTTTTATCCACCTCTACGCAGACAACACCATTTTGTAAACTTCTGGCCCTTCCTTGGACGAGCTTCAATGCCATACAACTCTCCTTCCGTGGCCTCCAACTGCTCTTAAATGCAAGTAAAACTAAATGCATGCTCTTCAATCAATTGCTGCCCACTCCTGCCCACCCTTCCAGCATCACTACTCTGGACGGTTTTGACAAAAAATATGTGGACAACTAAAAATACCTAGGTGTCTGGTTAGCCTGTAAACTCTCCTTCCAGACTCACATCAAGCATCTCCAATCCAAAATTAAATCTAGAATTGGCTTCCTATTTCGCAACAAAGCATCCTTCACTCATGCTGCCAAACATACCCTCGTAAAACTGACTATACTACCGATCCTTGACTTCAGCGATGTCATTTACAAAATAGCCTCCAACACTCTACTCAGAAAATTGGATGCAGTCTATCACAGTGCCATCCGTTTTGTCACCAAATCCCCAAATACTACCCACCACTGCGACCTGTATGCTGTCGTTGGCTGGCCCTCACTTCATATTCGTCGCCAAACCCACTGGCTCCAGGTCATCTATAAGTCTTTGCTAGGTAAAGCCCCGCCTTATCTCAGCTCACTGGTCACCATAGCAGCACCCACCCGTAGCACACACTCCAGCAGGTATATTTCACTGGTCACCCCCATAGCCAATTCCTCCTTCAGCCGGCTTTTCTTCCAGTTCTCTGCTGCCAATGACCGGAACGAATTGCAAAAATCACTGAAGCTGGAGACTCATATCTCCCTTTACTAGCCCATAAATAGCCCATCCAACCACCTCATCCCCGTACTGTTATTAATTTCTCCTTTGCTCCTTTGCACCCCAGTATCTCTACTCGCACACTCATCTGCTGCACATCTATCACGCCAGTGTTTAATTGCTATATTGTAATTATTTTCGCCACTATGGCCTATTTATTCCCTTACCTCCCTTATCCTACCTCATTTGCACACACTGTATATAGACTTGTTCTATTATATTATTGACTGTATGTTTGTTTATTCCATGTGTAACTCTGTGTTGTTGTTTGTGTCGCACTGCTTTGCTTTATCTTGGCCAGGTCGCAGTTGTAAATGAGAACTTGTTCTCAACTAGCCTACCTGGTTAAATAAAGGTTAAATAAATAAAATAAATAAAAAATCTTAAATGGAAGAAGTTTGGAACCACCAAGACTCTTCCTAGAGCTGGTAGCCCGGCCAAACTGAGCAATCGGGGAAGAAGGGTCTTGGTCAGGGAGGTGACCAAGAAGCCGATGGTCACTCTGACAGAGTTCCAGGGTTCCTCTGTCCAGAAAGTCAACCATCTCTGCAGCACTCCACCAATCAGGCCTTGATGGTAGAGTGGCCAGGTAAAGATGGTAAAGGTAAAGATGATCGAGGGAAAGATGAACGGACCTCAGACTGGGGCGAAGATTCACCTTCCAACAGGACAACGACCCTAAGCACACAGCCAAGACAAACGCAGGAGCGGCTTTGGAAGAATTCTCTGAATATCCTTGAGTGGCCCAGCCACAGCCCGGACTTGAACCTGATTAAACATCTCTGGAGAGACCTGAAAATAGCTGTGCAGCTTCGCTCCCCATCCAACCTGACAGAGCTTGAGAGGATCTGCAGAGAAGAAAGGGAGAAACTCACCCCAAATACAGGTGTGCCAAGCTTGTAGCGTCATACCCAAGAATACTTGAGGCTGTAATCGCTGCCAAAGGTGCTTCAACAAAGTACTGAGTAAAAGGTCTGAATACTTATGTAAATGTTATATTTAAGTTTTTTATTATAAATGTTTTAGCAAAAAACCTGTTTTACTTTTTCATTATGGGGTATTGTGTTGAGATTGATGAGGGGGAAAAAATGATTTAATCCATTTTAGAATAAGGCTGTAACGTAACAAAATGTTGAAAAAGTGAAGGGGTCTGAATAGATTCCGAATGCGCTGTATATTATTTAGTATACGTAAAGACAACATTAAATTGATCAGCTCAGTTCAGCCTAAATTCAACACACCTGGTCTTCCAGGTCGGTATAAATCAAAAACATGAAGTGCCTGTGGCACTACAGAACCAGGGTTGCCAGTTACACTTTATTTGGATAATCCTAAACAGTCATAATATCAACAAACTATCCATTGATAAGCAGAAGCTTACTAAATTTACGGTTAAGGTTAAGTTTAGAATAATGGTTAGGGTTATGTCTAGGGTTAGGGTGAGGGTTAAGGTGAGGGTTATTAGATAGTTGACATGTTACTGATAGTCTGTAGATCATCTGTTCTGTTATTGTTCTGTTATTGTTGATTTTATTGTTCAAACCAAACAGGACAATATTAGTGTCTAATGTTTATCTATCTGCATGTTAATCAGCCACATGTTACACTCCATAACCCAGAAATAGCCACACACACAAGAAGAAGAACATGCACTCACACACACACACACATACACACACACAATAACCTGGTGAAGCAACCCCTCCCTAGTATTCACCAATCATACCATGTCAAATGAGTAACTAGTTTAACTCTAGGCTAGGAAGGGAGGGAAGGAAGGAAGGAAGGAAGGAAGGAAGGAAGGAAGGAAGGAAGGAAGGAAGGAAGGAAGGAAGGAAGGAAGGAAGGAAGGAAGGAAGGAAGGAAGGAAGGAAAACAGATTCCTGAAGAATTTGAAAGGAGGGAGGGAAGGAGAGGGGCATAGAGGCCAGATCGACTCAGAACCTTTTGACTCCAAATTATAGTATATTTCACTCGGTCCTAATAAGTACAACGCAACACACAGGCTTTCCAATATATTAATTTAAAAATACTTCATAGTAAATATATAAAGTACTAAAATATAAAAGCGAAACAGAAAAAATAAATACCTATGCACATTTATCACAACGTTGTACTAGACCAGAAGTCTAACTTACCGGTGAAGTCACAATACAGAGACAATAATGAAACAAGTATTACAATCTCCATCCCGTAATAATCCCTGAGCGTCCCTCCGTGAAGGATACTGGATTCTGTTAGGCGAGCGGCAGACGCTGTTGCTTCTCGGGTGACCGTTGAAAGTGAAAGTAGCATTTACTGGAAACCCCTAAACGACCCATTCCTCCTCTTCTTATCTCTCTCTCACACTCTCTCTCTCTCTCTCTCTCTCTCTCTCTCTCTCTCTCTCTCTCTCTCTCTCTCTCTCTCTCTCTCTCTCTCTCTCTCTCTCTCTCTCTCTCTCTCTCTCTCCCACACACACACACAGTGTTCTATCCCTCTCTCCTCTTCTTCTCTAGGGGCAGTGAGAGGATGACAGGGGAAAGGATGGATGGAGGGGGGGTCGGGTTCCAAATAAGGACATGACAGTAGGCTATATTAGAGTGTTTAGGTTAGGGGGGGTTACAGCGGGATTCTGGCTCTTCTTTGAGCAAGTCTTCTCTACATAATTCTACATCTAGCAGCTAAGGTGTTTTGTGGTTGTAGAATCAGTATTTATGAAAATCGAAATGTGCATGAAAATGAGCTACTTAGCCAGTGTCTGCTCGCCGCATATTGGCTGAACTGGTCTTAAATCAACCCATATATCAAACTGAAAGGGATGCTAACAAGGCCAGTTGTAGCTGGTGTACTGGACTTCTAGCTAATAGCACAACTCCGTTTTCATGGTAAGGTGGTTTCCATGCTGTCGTGATAAGTGCGCGGAGTTCTGCAGCACAGCTGACTGTTTCTAGCTGCGATGTGATCACCTTGGCCACATGTTAAAACGTCTCCGGCTGTCAGAACCAGATACATCCGAATCGCTTTAAACAGTCCCATAACGTTGGTTCCGTACAGCTTCATAAAGCAGCTCCCGGAATGGCCGGAGAAAGCTAGCTGGAGAAAGTTTGCTCAGCTGATCAGGTTTACTATAGTAGCCGTGTTTCCAGTGGTCAGCCTGAGTCGCCACTACGTACCTTTGGGGAAAGGGAGTAAGTGCATACCGTTATTTATTTATTCATTTTTATTTAACCTTTATTTAACTAGGCAAGTCAGTTAAGAACAAATTCTTCTTATTTACAACGACGGCCTACCCTAGTCAGTTGCACGACTGAAGGCATTCAACCGAAATGTGTTTTTCCTCTGAATCAGAGAGTTGAGGGCGGCTGCCTTATCGACATTCATGTCATCTGTGCCCGGGGAGCAGGTGCTGTTGGGGGACAAAATGCCTTGCTCAAGGGTAGAACAGTAGATATTTTTCACCTTGCTGGCTCAGGAATTCGAACTGACCACCTTCAGTTACTGGCCCCACGCTCTTAAGAGCTAAGCTACCAGCTAGTCATGTCATTGCTGAGATGCGGTGTGTTTTCTGTTCCCAGGAAATATCACATTTTATTTAGTATAGAATGTGGATCTCAAAAGGGTTTGAAGACGAGGTCAGGTGACCATTACCTTAACTCAAAAATATGGATATTGAAAGGAAAATGTTATGCATTTAAAAAAAAGAGTTTTCTATTGCCGGGTGTTATTCATCAACTTCCACGAGAAATATAATCCTTAAAATAATAACATATTTAAAGTCTCTCTTCATCATTTTATATTTCTAGTTCAATTTTCTCTCATCAATAACGTTTTATTTTCATGATTATTGTATTTATTATTATTATTTTAAGATTTTCTGTGTCCCTGATATCACTTTTCACGCTGTTCGTTTGTTGTAATTCTCCATTTAAGAAAACAACCCCTTCCTACAATGACGCCACATTCAGGAAGTGTCATCATTTCTGTGGTGGGAAAACAACAGTGCAACGCTGCATACATAGAAACACTCAGTTTGATCTATTTTTCCATGTTTCATGTTGTTACTCACAAACCTCCACCCTGTTATGCAAAATTAACCAAATGTTTTCATGTTAAAGTATGTTTGATAGAGAAGTTAAAATCCGGTTCAAGTGTCTAATTTGGACTCCAAATGTCCACCCTGTTAAGTTCCACCCTGTTAGGACAATGCACCTAAAAAAATAACTGTCTGAGATTGACCAATATGTTTTTATAACGGTACATCTAAACGGCTTGCATTGAGTGACAGCCCTGATTCACACGGACAAGAGTACCTCTTCTCTGCCTCTGTGAAGCAGGATGTGAAATCTGAAACCACTTGAAGCTGTTTTGTCCCTCCTACCATTTCATTCGCTCTTCCGACTGCCCATCAAGTCCTGGCTGAACCCCACGTCACAGCTCCTGACAAACCACATGCCAATGACAAAGCACATTTTAGATTCCGCTGGCATGAGCAGTAATGAGCAGTAATGCGGCGTTCAAAACAACTGGGAAAATACGAGGGATCTTCATATTTGAAAGAGGCCCGAGTTAGAATTCCGAGTCGGATGACCGTTCAAATCGATTTTTCCCAGTCTGAGCTCGTTTTTTCCCCCGAGTTCCCAGTTGTTTTTAATACAGAAGTTGGGAGATTTCCGAGTTCCCAGTTGCGAGCCCCCAGGTGTTGTGAACGCGGCATAAGCGCCGACTTGGGAAACAGTTTCAGCTTGATCACCAAATTAATTGGGAAATACAGAAACGTCTCAACAGCTAGCTACCGATCCATTTTAGTTTCACTGTCTGATCATTAAAAAAACGAACCCACTAATTGTTATTTTCACCTTACCACAAAAGGTCTGGTATGTGTTTCTTGACATGAGCACGTAAACTCAAATGTATCACAGAATTGGTCACTTTTTCTTTATTTAACCTTTATTTAACTAGGCAAGCCAGTTAACCTCTCAGGGATTGCTGGGGCACTAGAGGGCTGCTCCCGACACTACCAGGTGAAATGTAAGGCGCCAAATTCAAAATCCAAAAGTTGAATTATTAAACATACACCAATATACAAGTGTTCCATACTCATCAAAAGCTCTGTTTCTTGGCAATATCACAGCGTTGTCAGATTTCAAAAAGGCTTTACGGTGAAAGCAGCACATTTGATTGTTTGAGGGTAGCACCTCACATATTTTTCCCATAGCCATGAATCGATTAGCCATCATGGCACACACATAACACATTTCACAGCGAAAACAAATCAATTACCTGTTGAAGAACTTCTGCTGAGGTCATCCTAAGTGTCCAACGAAGACAATCCATGGTTCTTTTGTTAGAAAAAGTAATGTATTTTATCCATAAATCTCCATTTGGTTCGCGCGTTATAATCAGAAACGACAGCTTCCACTCCTCCATTGAAACGTGACGCAAACTCGTTCATCTTATACCTATAAACTTGTCCAAGAACAATCAAACATAGTTTTAAATGTATCCTTAGGAACACTTTTACGTATATTTACTATTATAAATCAACCGGAATATAAACTGATCGATAAAGACGGTAAAAAAGACACTGCGCACTGGGTACTGTTGACATAAAAAGTACACTTCCTGGTTTGCTCTTCTTCTCTGGTCTAATTCATCCAAATTGAAAATTTACACTGTCTCGAGACTGTTGACATCTAAAGGAAGAGATGGGTACTGCATTTATATGCCCTTATATGGTCATTTTCATGAGGGAGGGGTTCCAAATGAGCAATGTGTCAAAATCACTTTTTCCAGGACAGACATTCCTCGGGGTTTCGCCTGCCATATGCGTTCTGTTTCACTCACAGACAAATGGTTAACACTTTTGGAAAATTCAGAAATGTCCTATCCAATGGTACTAAATATGTGCATATCCTATTTTCTGGGCCTGAATGGGAGGCATTTTACTTTGGGCACGCCAGGCTCTCCAAAACCGACCCCTCAGCTGCCACTCCCTAACAAGTTAAGAACAAATTCTTATTTACCATCACGGCCTACCTCGGTCAAAACCTAACGACGCTGGGCCAATTGTGCGCCGCCCTTTGGGACTCCAAATCGCGGCCTTGGACCACTGGGCCACTCTGGAGCCCAATGAGTCATGAGTCCACGTTAGTTAGTGGCTAGTGCCTTGCCAGTCATCTAGCCAGCTTCATGTCAGTAATGCTGCATGACGATGTCATAAACTGTATTTTCTACAAGTTATTTAAAATATGAAGGAGGAAAAAAACAACATGATTGTAAAGAATTCATTACAACAACAACAAAACGATTTAAGAAACAAACGTTGAAATGAAGGGGATATATGGGTGAGCTTCACCGAAACAGTCTCGCACGCAGTCAAAAAGGTGAGTTTGGGAAATTCAATGCACGCAAAATGCTCATTAGATGTCCAGAGATGCCTGAGTCAATTCTATAAGAAAAATAGACACTCAAAATTCATGTTGCTTATGTTTAACATTGGGTGTTAAGTGATGCAAACCACACATTTTATGATTAAATAATTAAGCAATAAGGCCCGAGGGGTGTGTGGTGTATATGGCCAATATACCACGGCTAAGGGCTGTTCTTAAGCATGACTCAACGCAGAGTGCCTAGATAAATCTAAATTTATTTGTCACATGTGCCGAATACAACAGGTATAGATAGATCTTACAGTGAAATGCTTACTTACAAGCCTTTAACCAACAATGCCGTTTTAAGAAAAACAAGTGTTAAGACAGTATTTACTCAAATAAAGTGAAAAAAAAAATAAGAAATGTAAATTAATATAATAAGAAAATAGAACAGCCCGTAGCCGTGGTATATTGGCCATATACCACAATCCCCGAGGTGCCTTATTGCTATTAGAAACTGGTTACCAACATAATTAGCGCAGTAAAAATAAATGTTTTGTCATACCTGTGGTATACGGTCTGATATACCACGGCTGTCAGCCAATCAGCAATCAGGGCTCGAACCACCCAGTAAATAATGCTTTATATACAATAACATTGCAACACTAATACAAATATTATTTTGTAACATATGTGTTTTTCGAATTGTATGGTTTATTACTATTAACAAATAATGCCAAACATCCCCTTTAACTGTGAATCCCCCTGATTTATTTTGCGGGCGGCACACACAAATGATCCTAATTACAGCCTAAGACTTACCTAGCAGTACATACTGGATGCTACCATTTGAAATGTCGATAAAGGGTGCGGTATGGCAGTATTTCCTTGTAAAGGATGACGCCAAAAAAGTGGAAAGGAAACTCCTCAAACAGCGGCCTGCTTACTATAGATTGACAAACGAATATGACATACCACTTGAAAACAGTTAGTTGGCCTACTTTGTTTTAATAGTTGCATGCTATAACATTGACAGGTTTTACACAGAGAAGTGACAAACGGAGACGGGACAAACGGAGACGGGACAAACGGAGACGGGACAAACGGAGACGGGACAAACGGAGACGGGACAAACGGAGACGGGACAAACAGAGACGTGACCAGAGTGGCCAGATGGAAGCTACTGCTCAGTAAAAGTCACATGACAGCCCACTTGGAGTTTGCCAAAAGGCACCTAAAGGACTCTCAGACCATGAGAAACAAGATTCTCTGATCTGAAGAAACTAAGATTGAACTCTTTGGCATGAATGCCAAGCGTCACCTTTGGAGGAAACCTGGCAACATCCCTACGGTGAAGCATGGTGCTGGCAGCATCATGCTGTGGGAATGTTTTTCAGCGGCAGGAACTGGGAGTCTTGTCAGGATCGGGGAAAGATGAACAGAGCAAAGTACAGAGAGATCCTTGATGGACCTCAGACTGGGGGCGAAGGTTCACCTTCCAACAGGACAATGACCCTAAGCACACATGCAAGACAATGCAGGAGTGGCTTCGGGACAAGTTTCTGAATATCCTTGAGTGGCCCAGCCACAGCCCGGACTTGAACCCGATTTAACATCTCCGGAGAGACCTGAAAATAGCTGTGCAGTAACGCACCCCATCCAACCATACAGAGCTTTTGAGGATCTGCAGAGAATAATGGGAGAAACTCCCCAAATACAGGTGTGCCAAGCTTGTAGCGTCAAACCCAATATGACTTAAGGCTGTAATCGCTGCCAAAGGTGCTTCAACAAAGTACTGAGTAAAGGGTCTGAATACTTATGTAAATGTGATATTTAAGTTTTTATTATAAATGTTTTAGCAAAAAATCTAAAACCTGTTTTGCTTTGTCATTATGGGGTATTGTGATGTCATTATGGGGTATTGTGTGTTGAGATTGATGAGGGGGGAAACAGTTTAATCCATTTTAGAATGAGGTTGTAACGTAACAAAATGTTGAAAAAGTCAAGGGGTCTGAATAGATATCGAATGCGCTGTATATTATTTAGTATACGTCAAGACAACATTAAATTGATCAGCTCAGTTCAGCCTAAATTCAACACACCTGGTCTTCCAGGTCGGTTTAAATCAAAAACATGAAGTGCCTGTGGCACTGCAGAACCAGGGTTGCCAGTTATACTTTATTCCTATACAGTCATAATATCAACAAACTATCTATTGATAAGCAGAAGCTTACTAAATGTACGGTTAAGGTTAGGTTTAGAATAAGGGTTAGGGTTATGTCTAGGGTTAAGTTTAGGGTTAAGATATGGGTTAAGGTGAGGGTTAAGTTTAGGGTTAAGATAAGGGTTAAAGTTAGGGTAAAGTTTAGGGTTAAGATAAGGGTTATGTTTAGGGTTAAGATAAGGGTTAAAGTTAGGGTAAAGTTTAGGGTTAAGATAAGGGTTAAGTTTAGGGTTAAGATAAGGGTTAAGGTTAGGGTAAAGTTTAGGGTTAAGATAAGGGTTAAAGTTAGGGTAAAGTTAGGGTAAAGTTTGGGGTTAAGATAAGGGTTAGGTTTAGGGTTAAGATAAGGGTTAAGGTTAGGGTAAAGTTTAGGGTTAAGATAAGGGTTAAAGTTAGGGTAAAGTTAGGGTAAAGTTTGGGGTTAAGATAAGGGTTAGGTTTAGGGTTAAGATAAGGGTTAAGGTTAGGGTAAAGTTTAGGGTTAAGATAAAGGTTAAGGTGAGGGTTAGGTTTACGTTTAGGGTGAAGATTAGGGTAAAGTTTAGGGTTAAGATAAGGGTTAAGGTGAGGGTTAAGATAAGAGTTAAGGTGAGGGTTAAGATAAGGGTTAAGGTTAGGGTTAAGATAAGGGTTAAGGTGAGGGTTAGGGTTACGTTTAGGGTTAAGATTAGGAGTAAAGTTTACGGTTAAGATAAGGGTTAAGGTGAGGGTTAAGATAAGGGTTAAGGTGAGGGTTAGATAAGGGTTAAGGTGAGGGTTAGTAGATAGTTGACATGTTACTGATAGTCTGTAGATCATCTACAGATGGACTATCCAAATAAAGTGTTACCGGGTTGCCTACCCCTGCCCTATATAGTGGACTACATTTGACCATATAGGGAATAGGGTGCCATTAGGGATGTATATTAGGGCAAAGTAGTGTACTATGTAGGGAATAGGGTGCCATTAGGGATGTATATTAGGCTAAAGTAGTGCACCATATAGGCAATAGGGTGCCATTAGGGATGTATCTTAGGGTAAAGTAGTACACTATGTAGGGAATAGGGTCCCATTTGGGACTCACTCTTCCAGGAGTTTATAATGTCTCTGGTAATGTTGCATTCAAGTAGTGTTCAATCAGACTCTCAGATGTCTCTTTCTCCCTCTGCCCTATCTCTCACCCTCTGCCCTATCTCCCTCCCTCTGCCCTCTCTCTCTCCCTCTGCCCTCTCTCTCTCCCTCTGCCCTCTCTCCCTCCCTCTGCCCTCTCTCCCCCTATGTCCAATTGTTCTGTCTTCCTCCCCCAGCAGAGTGAGCAGAGAGACCGAGAGAGCAGAGAGAGTAGACAGAGAGTAGAGAAAGAGAGAACAGAGAGACAGAAAGAGCAGAGACAGAGAGAGCAGAGAAAGAGGGAGCAGACACAGAGAGACAGAGAGAGTAGATACAGACAGAACAGAGAGACAGACAGCAGAGACACAGAGAGACAGAGGGAGCAGAGACACAGAGACCACAGAGACAGACATCACCAGTCGAGTCACAGAGAAACAGATGGACTCACAGTGCACGCTGAGGTTGAAGGGCTCTGATTCCATTTCAGGAGGAGGTTGGGGTCCCAGTTCTCCCAGTCCTAACAGGGCTGAACACCAGAGCTGGGCCCCATCATCACCTCTACTGGGGGACCACAGCAGGGGATATTCCCCACTAATAGGTTCCTTGGTGGTCTGCCTTGCTACATCTGCTGCGTATAGCAATGTCTTTTTACCGATGGTAGAGGTTTTGTAGAAGGACACATTGAGACTGTTAATTGGAGCGACATTCTGGATGAAACACTTAAACTTGTATTCTTTCCCTCAACCATCGGACCTGAGGGACCTGTCATGGACACACTGTCTGGAAGCTCTGTGGAGGAATGGAAACAAACAAAGTGATTTAACAGTGCAGAGCCATACTGCAGTATACATTCAGAAACACCAGAGAAGATAAGAGAGAGACGTCACTCACTATAAACTGTGATGTTCAGCTGTTTCTGACACTGGCCTCGGTCTGTGTAGCACTTAGGTTTGTTATTCCAGGTAGTCACACTGTCAAATCAAATTAAATATTTAAAGTGCATTTAAAATAAATCAATAAATAATAAAGGCAATATAAGAGATGATCAAATGTCTAAATAACAGTAAAACCATTACCTAAAAGCAATTGAAGCTAAATGACAGGAGAATCAAGCCAAGTTAAAGATTTTTATTTTTTTACTAGTTTTAAAAATCTCATTTGTGTCTGCCTCTCTTACCTGTCCACCTTCCAGTTTAGGAACTTCACCTTCTTGTCTGTTAGACCCGTCCCTCCCTGGGTGGCTTTCCAGCCCATCGCTACAGGGGTATCTAAGCTGCAGTTAGATGAGGCTGGGTCTCCATACTTCACCACCAGCCTGGCAGGACTGATCACAGGGCACTCAGCATCTGGAAGACCAAGGTCAAGTTAAAACTTTACTGTTCTGTTATTGTTACTTTGATTGTTCAAACCAAACAGGACGATATTATTGTATAATGTTCATGTATCTGCATGTTGATCCACCACATGTTACACTCCATAACCCAGAAATAGCCACACACACACAAGAAGAAGAACATGCACTCACACACATACACACACACAAGAACCTGGTGAAGCAACCCCTCCCTAGTATTCACCAATCATACCATGTCAAATGAGTAACTAGTTTAACTCTAGGCTAGGAAGGGAGGGAGGGAAGGAGAGGGCCAGATCGACTCAGAACCTTTTGACTCCAAATTATAGTATATTTCACTTGGTTGTGGATAACTTTATTTATTTATTTATTTATTTATATTTAACCTTTATTTAACTAGGCAAGTCAGTTAAGAACAAATTCTTCTTATTTACAATGACGGCCTACCCTAGTCAGTTGCACGACTGAAGGCATTCAACCGAAATGTGTTTTTCCTCTGAATCAGAGAGTTGAGGGCGGCTGCCTTATCGACATCCATGTCATCTGTGCCCGGGGAGCAGGTGCTGTTGGGGGACAAAATGCCTTGCTCAAGGGTAGAACAGTAGATATTTTTCACCTTGCTGGCTCAGGAATTCAAACTGACCACCTTCAGTTACTGGCCCCACGCTCTTAAGAGCTAAGCTACCAGCTAGTCATGTCATTGCTGAGATGCGGTGTGTTTTCTGTGCCCAGGAAACATCACATTTTATTTAGTATAGAATGTGGATCTCAAAAGGGTTTAAAGACGAGGTCAGGTGACCATTACCTTAACTCAAAAATATGGATCTTGAAAGGAAAATGTTATGCATTTAAAAAAAGTGTTTTTGTGGATGTAGGAGTTTTCTATTGCCGGGTGTTATTCAACAACTTCCACGAGAAATATAAGCCTTAAAATAATAACCTATTGAAAGTCTCTCTTCATCATTTTATATTTCTAGTTCAATTTTCTCTCATCAATAACGTTTTATTTTCATGATTATTGTATTTATTATTATTATTTAAAGATGTTCTGTGTCCCTGATATCACTTTTCACGCTGTTCGTTTGTTGTAATTCTCCATTTAAGAAAACAACCCCTTCCTACAATGACGCCACATTCAGGAAGTGTCATCATTTCTGTGGTGGGAAAACAACAGTGCAACGCTGCATACATAGAAACACTCAGTTTGATCTATTTTTCCATGTTTCATGTTGTTACTCACAAACTAACACCCTGTTATGCAAAATTAACTGTGCAGAGATACAGTACTGCTAATAGGAGAAAGACATGACATAGTGCAGAGATACAGTACTGCTAATAGGAGAAAGACATGACATTGTGCAGAGATACAGTACTGCTAATAGGAGGATGACAGAGAGCAGAACTGCAGTACTGCTAATAGGAGAAAGACATGACATAGAGCAGAGATACAGTACTGCTAATAGGAGGAAGACGACATAGAGCAGAGCTGCAGTACTGCTAATAGGAGGAAGACATGACATACAGCAGAGATACAGTACTGCTAATAGGAGGAAGACATGACATAGAGCAGAGATACAGTACTGCTAATAGCAGAAAGACATGACATACAGCAGACCTGCAGTACTGCTAATAGGATGAAGACATGACATACAGCAGAGATACAGTACTGTTAACAGGTGAAAGACATGACATACAGCCGAGATACAGTACTGTTAACAGGAGAAAGACATGACATAGAGCAGAGATACAGTACTGCTAATAGGAGAAAGACATGACATACAGCAGAGATACAGTACTGTTAACAGGTGAAAGACATGACATAGAGCAGAGATACAGTACTGTTAGCTACTTAGGGAGCAGTAGGACACTACCTGGTGAAATGTGAGGCGCAAAATTCAAAATCCAACAGTTGAATTATTAAACATTCATCAATATACAAGTGTTGCATAGTCATACAAAGGCTCTGATTCTTGGCAATATCACAGCGTTGTCAGATTTCAAAACGGCGAAAGCACAACATTTGATTGGTTGAGGATAGCACCTCTCATATTTTATGCATTAGCATAAATCCATAACCAACGCGGGTCTCAAAAAACGCATAAAATCGCTAATATAAAATCCCTTACCTTTTGAAGAACGTCTGCTGAGGGCTTGCCAAGCGTCCAGCGAAGACATCCAATGGTTCTTTTGTTAGAAAAAGCCATTAATTATATCCATAAATCTCAGTTTGGTTGGCGCGTTATGATCATAAAATCCACCGTTTGAGTCGCCCATTGAACCGTGAAGAGAACACGTTCAAATTATACATATACACTTTCTACAAACAAATCAAACATCATTTTTAGGTATCCTTTTATGTATTTTTGCAGTAATATTTCAACTGGATGATAACGTGAACGATAGGAAGGAAAGTGGTGTGAGTTCACCAATCTCGTGCGCATCAAACCTTGTTTACAAAAGTGGTCCTCTGACTTCTTGCTGTTCCTATCCGTTCTGGTTACTCCTAGAATTCCCAGTCTTTGTATAGAGACTGTTGACATCTAGTGGAAGTAATAGGCACTGCAGTCTCAGTCCTACATAACATTGTATGCAATAGGCATATAAAACTGCAAATCCAGATGGATTTTCCTCGGGTTTTCTCCTGCTATATCGGTTCTGTTATACTCACATACATTATTTTAACACTCTTAGAAACTTCAGAGTGTTTCCTATCCAATAGTACTAATTATGTGCAGATCCTATTTTCTGGGCCTGAGTGGCAGGCATTTTACTTTGGGCACGCCAGACTCTCCAAAACCGTCACCTATGCAGCCGCTCCCTAAGAAGTTAACAGGAGAAAGACATGACATAGAGCAGAGATACAGTACTGCTAATAAGAGAAAGACATGACATAGAGCAGTGATACAGTACTGTTAATAGCAGAAAGACATGACATAGAGCAGAGCTGCTAATAGGAGAATACCAATAAAAGTAAAAAGGAAGTTGTGTTCTTTTGTAACATGTTTAATATAATATCATTCCAATGGCTAATCATTACCCATGAGACTGAGTTGATAGCCTATCAGTAATACCACATACATTAACAACGATGTTTAACAACCATCAAGTTTGTTTCTGTTCCGAATACCACCATTAAGGTGGATTTATGATAGTTAGTACTCTGCTGGTAAGCATGACCTAACTGTTACTTCTGATTTCCTTTGTCACTGTTCCTCCACACACACACACACACACACACACACACAGTTTCTGCTGTTAGATCCTGTGAACTCTGCCCTCATCTCTTTCCTCTCCAGTTGAGATTGAGCCTATGAGCAACAGAGAGACTGACTAACACAGTCAGCAACACTGAACAGCCATGCAGGCGAAGGGAACACAACACACAGTTTCAGCTGTCATATAGTGGATCCTCTGTCCCTCTCATTACAAACACACAGTTTCAGCTGTTATATAGTGGATCCTCTGTCCCTCTCATTACAGACACACAGTTTCAGCTGTTATATAGTGGATCCTCTGTCCCTGTCATTACAGACACACAGTTTCAGCTGTTATATAGTGGATCCTCTGTCCCTGTCATTACAGACACATTGTTTCAGCTGTTATATAGTGGAGCCTCTGTCCCTGTCATTACAGACACATTGTTTCAGCTGTTATATAGTGGATCCTCTGTCCCTGTCATTACAGACACACAGTTTCAGCTGTTATATAGTGGAGCCTCTGTCCCTCTCATTAAAGACACAGTTCCAGCTGTTATATCCTGGATCCCCTGTCCCTCTCATTACAGACACAGAGTTCCTGCCGTTACATCCTATGAACTCTGCCCCTCTCATTTCCCACATTAAATCTTTCTGATTGAGAGGGGTCAAATACTTATTTCCCTCATTAAAATGCAATTCCATTTATAAAATTTTTCACATGCGTTTTTCTGGATTTTTTTGTTGTTATTCTGTCTCTCACTGTTCAAATAAACCTACCATTAAAATTATAGACTGATCATTTCTTTGTCAGTGGGCAAACGTACAAAATCAGCAGGGGATCAAATACTTTTTTCCCTCACTGTAAATGGACTTAACATGGGGAAAGTCATTGTGGGAGGTTTTGAAAACGAAGACAGGAACACAGTTCTGTACTGTGAAGTTAGCGTGAATATGTGCTTCATATTATAACATATAGAGGCCTATATATCCTCATATGTGTGTTCTGCTGTAGCCTATATTGATTTATTTCATTTGAAGTTATATTCCGATACTGTGTTATTTGTTCTACCGCAACATTGATGTGTTGAAAAGCCCCACAGCAGAGTGTGTGTTCATATGCGTATGGCCCCGATAATGCAATGGGATCAAGGGAACACATTGTCTTACTGTTGAATCTGTAAGAACTCTAAAGTTTCATCAGGGATTTAATGCACGGTCTCGACACTTACATCACAATATCATGTCAATGTTTTATGGAATTGAAAAAAAGTTATCATTTAATACAGTTCAAATGTTTACAAATGAGATGCGCTGAAATGAAAGCAACAGCCTAAAATGACCACTCGGATCAGAGTGATGTCACGTCTGATCTCACAAACAATGTAAAGTAGGTTTAGACAGGTGTAATCTAGAGTCAAGCATGTTAAAGTAGGTTTAGACAGGTGTAATCTAGAGTCAAGCATGTTAAAGTAGGTTTAGACAGGTGTAATCTAGAGTCGAGCATGTTAAAGTAGGTTTAGACAGGTGTAATCTAGAGTCAAGCATGTTAAAGTAGGTTTAGACAGGTGTAATCTAGAGTCAAGCATGTTAAAGTAGGTTTAGACAGGTGTAATCTAGAGTCAAGCATGTTAAAGTAGGGTTAGACAGGTGTAATCTAGAGTCAAGCATGTTAAAGTAGGTTTAGACAGGTGTAATCTAGAGTCGAGCATGTTAAAGTAGGTTTAGACAGGTGTAATCTAGAGTCGAGCATGTTAAAGTAGGTTTAGACAGGTG
Organism: Brachymystax lenok tsinlingensis; assembly: GCA_030435695.1. Lineage (NCBI taxonomy): Eukaryota > Metazoa > Chordata > Actinopteri > Salmoniformes > Salmonidae > Brachymystax > Brachymystax lenok. Next base: position 40,729,240 of record CM059812.1, read on the forward strand.
TAATCTAGAGTCAAGCATGTTAAAGTAGGTTTAGACAGGTGTAATCTAGAGTCAAGCATGTTAAAGTAGGTTTAGACAGGTGTAATCTAGAGTCAAGCATGTTAAAGTAGGTTTAGACAGGTGTAATCTAGAGTCAAAGATGTCCTGCTATTGACACACTGATGCAGAAGAAATTCTCACTCGGACCTGTCATTTGTATATTAACAAAGTCTAGTTCATTGTATTTTATCTGACACCATAACTTAATAAGGAAATGTGAAATGAAGTATTATGAGTTATAGCTGACTAACATCACGAATGGTCAGAGATAGTGAAATAAAATGCAAGTAATACAATTTGTAAAATGAATGAAATCCATTATATATATATACATATACAGTACCAGTCGAAAGTTTGGACACACCTACTATTCCAGGGTTTTTCTTTATTTTTACAATTTTCTACATTGTAGAATAATAGTGAAGACATCAAAACGGTGAAATAAAACATCTAGAATCATGTAATAACCAAAAAGTGTTCAACTAATCAAAATATATTTTAGATTTTAGATTCTTCAAAGTCGCCACCTTGATTTGCCTTGATGACAGCTGTGCACACTATCTACAATGAAGAACATAGAACAAATAAAGAAAAACCATTGAATGTGTAGGTGGGTCCAAACCGTTGACTGGTACTGTATATAAGGCAAAATCATAAAGTTACAAGGTAATATTATCAAAGTATTGTAGGCATAGTTATCAATCAATCAATCAATACAATAATTGATCAATAGTTAGCAGAAAGTGGAACGACAGCCGCCACTCACAGTGGGAGGGGGATGTAAATAAAAGCACATGTATTCAGCCAATCAGTGGGTTCAGGAAGTGGTCTTACAGCCAATGAATGAGTTGGAGGAGCAGCACAGCCACCATGGCACTTCCAGCAGCCTGACAGGAAGCTGCTGAGGAGGGAAACAGATGTTTAGGCTGCGATTACACAGGCAGAACAATTCTGATCTTTTGCCAATTATTTGGCATGTTTGATACAGTGCATTCGGAAAGTATTCAGACCCCTTTACTTTTCCACATGTTGTTATGTTACAGGCCTAAATTCCTCATCAATCTACACACAATACCCCATAATGACAAAGCGAAAACTGGCTTTTAGAAATGTTTGCTAATTTATTAAAAATTAAAAACAGTAATACCTTATTTACTATAGTATTCAGACTCTTTGCTATGAGACTCAAAATTTGAGCTCAAGTAAATCCTGTTTTCATTGATCATCCTTGAGATGTTTCAACAACTTTATTGGAATCCACCTGTGGTAAATTCAATTGATTTGACATGATTTGGAAAGACACACACCTGTCTATAGGTCCCACAATTGACAGTGCATGTCAGAGCAAAAACCATACCAAAAGGTCGAAGGAATTGTCCGTAGAGCCCCGACACAGGATTGTGTCGAGGCACAGATCTGGGGAAGGGTACCAAAACATTTCTGCAGCATTGAAAGTCCCCAAGAACACAGTGGCCTCCATCATTCTTAAATGGAAGAAGTTTGGAACCACCAAGAATCTTCCTAGAGCTGTCCTCCCGGCCAAACTGAGCAATCGGGGAAGAAGGGTATTGGTCACGGAGGTGACCAAGAACCCGATGGTCACTCTGACAGAGCTCCAGAGTTCTTCTGTCCAGAAGGTCAACCATCTCTGCAGCACTCCACCAATCAGATGGAAGCTACTGCTCAGTAAAAGTCACATGACAGCCCACTTGGAGTTTGCCAAAAGGCACCTAAAAGACTCTCAGACCATGAGAAACAAGATTCTCTGATCTGAAGAAACTAAGATTGAACTCTTTGGCCTGAATGCCAAGCGTCACGTCTGGAGGAAACCTGGCAGCATCCCTATGGTGAAGCATGGTGCTGGCAGCATCATGCTGTGGGAATGTTTTTCAGCGGCAGGAACTGGGAGTCTTGTCAGGATCGGGGAAAGATGAACAGAGCAAAGTACAGAGAGATCCTTGATGGACCTCAGACTGGGGGCGAAGGTTCACCTTCCAACAGGACAATGACCCTAAGCACACATGATAGATAATGCAGGAGTGGCTTCGGGACAAGTTTCTGAATATCCTTGAGTGGCCCAGCCACAGCCCGGACTTGAGCCCGATCTAACATCTCCGGAGAGACCTGAAAATAGCTGTGCAGTAACGCACCCCATCCAACCATACAGAGCTTTTGAGGATCTGCAGAGAATAATGGGAGAAACTCCCCAAATACAGGTGTGCCAAGCTTGTAGCGTCAAACCCAATATGACTTAAGGCTGTAATCGCTGCCAAAGGTGCTTCAACAAAGTACTGATTAAAGGGTCTGAATACTTATGTAAATGTGATATTTAAGTTTATTATAAATGTTTTAGCAAAAAAAATCTAAAACCTGTTTTGCTTTGTCATTATGGGGTATTGTGTTGAGATTGATGAGGGGAAAAACGATTTGATCCATTTTAGAATAAGGCTGTAATGTAACAAAATGTTGAAAAGGTCAAGGGGTCTGAATAGATTCCGAATGCACTGTATATTATTTAGTATACGTAAAGACAACATTAAATTGATCAGCTCAGTTCAGCCTAAATGCAACACACCTGGTCTTCCAGGTCGGTTTAAATCAAAAACATGAAGTGCCTGTGGCACTACAGAACCAGGGTTGCCAGTTACACTTTATTTGGATAATCCTAAACAGTCATAATATCAACAAACTATCCATTGATAAGCAGAAGCTTACTAAATTTATGGTTAAGGTTAGGTTTAGAAATAATGGTTAGGGTTATGTCTCGGGTTAAGTTTAGGGTTAAGATATGGGTTAAGGTGAGGGTTAAGTTTAGGGTTAAGATAAGGGTTAGGTTTAGGGTTAAGATAAGGGTTAAGGTTAGGGTAAAGTTTAGGGTTAAGATAAGGGTTAAGGTTAAGATAAGGGTTAAGGTTAGGGTAAAGTTTAGGGTTAAGATAAGGGTTAAGGTGAGGGTTAAGATAAGGGTTAAGGTGAGGGTTAAGGTTAGGGTTAAGATAAGGGTTAAGGTTAGGGTTAAGATAAGGGTTAAGGTGAGGGTTATGATAAGGGTTAAGGTGAGGGTTAGTAGATAGTTGACATGTTACTGATAGTCTGTAGATCATCTACAGATGGACTATCCAAATAAAGTGTTATCGGGTTGCCTACCCCTGCCCTATATAGTGGACTACATTTGACCATATAGGGAATAGGGTGCCATTAGGGATGTATATTAGGGTAAAGTAGTGTACTATGTAGGGAATAGGGTGCCATTAGGGATGTATATTAGGGTAAAGTAGTACACTATGTAGGGAATAGGGTCCCATTTGGGACTCCCTCTTCCAGGAGTTTATAATGTCTCTGGTAATGTTGCATTCAAGTAGTGTTCAATCAGATTCTCAGATGTCTCTGCCTCCCTCTGCCCTCTCTCCCCCTCTGTCCAATCGTTCTGTCTTCCTCCCCAGCAGAGAGAGCAGAGAGAGCAGAGAGAGCAGAGAGGCCGAGAGAGCAGAGAGACAGAGAGACAGAAAGAGCAGAGAAAGAGGGAGCAGACACAGAGAGAGCAGAGAGAGCAGAGAGAGCAGAGAGAGTAGATACAGAGAGAGCAGAGAGACAGAAAGAGCAGAGACAGAGAGAGCAGAGAGAGCAGAGAAAGAGGGAGCAGACACAGAGAGAGCAGAGAGACAGAGAGAGTAGATACAGACAGAGCAGAGACACAGAGAGCAGAGACACAGAGAGAGCAGAGACACAGAGAGACAGAGGGAGCAGACACACAGAGACCACAGAGACAGACATCACCAGTCGAGTAACAGAAACAGATGGACTCACAGGGCACGCTGAGGTTGAAGGGCTCTGATTCCATTTCAGGAGGAGGTTGGGGTCCCAGTTCTCCCAGTCCTAACAGGGCTGAACACCAGAGCTGGGCCCCATCATCACCTCTACTGGGGGACCACAGCAGGGGATATTCCCCACTAATAGGTTCCTTGGTGGTCTGCCTTGCTACATCTGCTGCGTATAGCAATGTCTTTTTACCGATGGTAGAGGTTTTGTAGAAGGACACATTGAGACTGTTAATTGGAGCGACATTCTGGATGAGACACTTAAACTCGTATTCTTTCCCCTCAACCATCGGACCTGAGGGGCCTGTCATGGACACACTGTCTGGAAGCTCTGTGGAGGAATGGAAACAAACACACACACACACAAAGTGATTTAACAGCGCAGAGCCATACTGCAGTATACATTCAGAAACACCAGAGAAGATAAGAGAGAGACGTCACTCACTATAAACTGTGATGTCCAGCTGTTTCTGACACTGGCCTCGGTCTGTGTAGCACTTAGGTTTGTTATTCCAGGTAGTCACACTGTCAAATCAAATTAAATATTTAAGGTGCATTTAAAATAAATCAATAAATAATAAAGGCAATATAAGAGATGATCAAATGTCTAAATAACAGTAAAACCATTCACTAAAAGCAATTGAAGCTAAATGACAGGAGAATCAAGCCAAGTTAAAAAAAACATTATTAATTTTTTTACTAGTTTTAAAAATCTTGTTTGTGTCTGCCTCTCTTACCTGTCCACCCTCCAGTTTAGGAACTTCACCTTCTTGTCTGTTAGACCCGTCCCTCCCTGGGTGGCTTTCCAGCCCATCGCTACAGGGGTATCTAAGCTGCAGTTAGATGAGGCTGGGTGTCCATACTTCACCACCAGCCTGGCAGGACTGATCACAGGGCACTCAGCATCTGGAAGACCAAGGTCAAGTTAAAACTTTACTGTTCTGTTATTGTTACTTTTATTGTTCAAACCAAACAGGACGATATTATTGTATAATGTTCATGTATCTGCATGTTGATCCACCACATGTTACACTCCATAACCCAGAAATAGCCACACACAAGAAGAAGAACATCCACTCACACACACACACACACACAAGAACCTGGTGAAGCAACCCCTCCCTAGTATTCACCAATCATACCATGTCAAATGAGTAACTAGTTTAACTCTAGGCTAGGAAGGAAGGAAGGAAGGAAGGAAGGAAGGAAGATCCATTCCTGAAGAATTTGAAAGGAGGGAGGGAAGGAGAGGGGCATAGAGGCCAGATCGACTCAGAACCTTTTGACTCCAAATTATAGTATATTTCACTCGGTTGTGGATAACTTTATTTATTTATTTATATTTAACCTTTATTTAACTAGGCAAGTCAGTTAAGAACAAATTCTTTTTATTTACAACGACGGCCTACCCTAGTCAGTTGCACGACTGAAGGCATTCAACCGAAATGTGTTTTTCCTCTGAATCAGAGAGGTGAGCTGAGAGCTGCCTTATCGACATCCATGTCATCTGTGCCCGGGGAGCAGGTGCTGTTGGGGGACAAAATGCCTTGCTCAAGGGTAGAACAGTAGATATTTTTCACCTTGCTGGCTCAGGAATTCGAACTGACCACCTTCAGTTACTGGCCCCACGCTCTTAAGAGCTAAGCTACCAGCTAGTCATGTCATTGATGAGATGCTGTGTGTTTTCTGTGCCCAGGAAATATCACATTTTATTTAGTATAGAATGTGGATCTCAAAAGGGTTTGAAGACGAGGTCAGGTGACCATTACCTTAACTCAAAAATATGGATCTTAAAAAAAATGTTTTTGTGGATGTAGGAGTTTTCTATTGCCGGGTGTTATTCATCAACTTCCACGAGAAATATAATCCTTAAAATAATAACATATTTAAAGTCTCTCTTCATCATTTTATATTTCTAGTTCAATTTTCTCTCATCAATAACGTTTTATTTTCATGATTCTTGTATTTATTATTATTATTTTAAGATTTTTTGTGTCCCTGATATGACTTTTCACGCTGTTCGTTTGTTGTAATTCTCCATTTAAGAAAACAACCCCTTCCTACAATGACGCCACATTCAGGAAGTGTCATCATTTCTGTGGCGGGAAAACAACAGTGCAACGCTGCATACATAGAAACACTCAGTTTGATCTATTTTTCCATGTTTCATGTTGTTACTCACAAACTAACACCCTGTTATGCAAAATTAACTGTGCAGAGATACAGTACTGCTAATAGGAGAAAGACATGACATAGTGCAGAGATACAGTACTGCTAATAGGAGGATGACAGAGAGCAGAACTGCAGTACTGCTAATAGGAGAAAGACATGACATAGAGCAGAGATACAGTACTGCTAATAGGAGGAAGACGACATAGAGCAGAGCTGCAGTACTGCTAATAGGAGGAAGACATGACATACAGCAGAGATACAGTACTGCTAATAGGAGGAAGACATGACATAGAGCAGAGATACAGTACTGCTAATAGCAGAAAGACATGACATACAGCAGACCTGCAGTACTGCTAATAGGATGAAGACATGACATACAGCAGAGATACAGTACTGTTAACAGGGGAAAGACATGACATACAGCCAAGATACAGTACTGTTAACAGGAGAAAGACATGACATAGAGCAGAGATACAGTACTGCTAATAGGAGAAAGACATGACATAGAGCAGTGATACAGTACTGTTAACAGGTGAAAGACATGACATAGAGCAGAGATACAGTACTGTTAATAGGGGAAAGACATGACATAGAGCAGAGATACAGTACTGTTAATAAGAGAAAGACATGACATAGAGCAGAGATACAGTACTGTTAATAGGGGAAAGACATGACATAGAGCAGAGATACAGTACTGCTAATAGGAGAAAGACATGACATACAGCAGAGATACAGTACTGCTAATAGGATGAAGACATGACATACAGCAGAGATACAGTACTGTTAACAGGGGAAAGACATGACATACAGCCAAGATACAGTACTGTTAACAGGAGAAAGACATGACATAGAGCAGAGATACAGTACTGCTAATAGGAGAAAGACATGACATAGAGCAGAGATACAGTACTGTTAATAGGGGAAAGACATGACATAGAGCAGAGATACAGTACTGCTAATAGGAGAAAGACATGACATAGAGCAGAGATACAGTACTGTTAATAGGGGAAAGACATGACATAGAGCAGAGATACAGTTCTGCTAATAGGGGAAAGACATGACATAGAGCAGAGATACAGTACTGCTAATAGGGGAAAGACATGACATAGAGCAGAGATACAGTACTGTTAATAGGGGAAAGACATGACATAGAGCAGAGATACAGTACTGCTAATAGGAGAAAGACATGACATAGAGCAGAGATACAGTACTGTTAATAGGGGAAAGACATGACATAGAGCAGAGATACAGTTCTGCTAATAGGGGAAAGACATGACATAGAGCAGAGATACAGTACTGTTAATAGGGGAAAGACATGACATAGAGCAGAGATACAGTACTGTTAATAGGGGAAAGACATGACATTGAGCAGAGCTGCTAATAGGAGAATACCAATAAAAGTAAAAAGGAAGTTGTGTTCTTTTGTAACATGTTTAATATAATATCATTCCAATGGCTAATCATTACCCATGAGACTGAGTTGATAGCCTATCAGTAATACCACATACATTAACAACGATGTTTAACAACCATCAAGTTTGTTTCTGTTCCGAGTACCACCATTAAGGTGGATTTATGATAGTTAGTACTCTGTTAGTACTCTCTTAGTACTCTATTTATGATAGTTAGTACTCTCTACTTCTGATTTCCTTTGTCACTGTTCCTCCACACACACACACACACACACACACACACACACACACACACACACACACACACACACACACACACACACACACACACACACACACACACACACACACACACAGTTTCTGCTGTTACATCCTGTGAACTCTGCCCTCATCTCTTTCCTCTCCAGTTGAGATTGAGCCTATGAACAACAGAGAGACTGACTAACACAGTCAGCAATGATTATGTGAAAGCTCATATCACATTGGAGCTACGGAGCTTCTATTTGGTGTTAGTGTTTCCATGTTGTGATGCTCCTCTACAATTCCAGAGATTAACTTTTCATTACAAAGAGAGCATGGTCACAGAGGTAGGATGAGAGCTTTCATTATACCATGTGTGAATTCTATTGTTTTATTTTTAATATATATATATATATTTTTTTCATAACAGGACCTTCTCGACCGACCAAGACCGATGGCCGACCGACCGGCGAATCTATCAACCTACCTACCTACCTACCAACCAACCAACCAACCAACCAACCTACCTACAAACCTACCTACAAACCTACCTACCTACCTACCTACCTACCTACCTACCTACCTACCAACCAACCAAACTATCAACCAACTAACCTAACAACCAATCAATTAAGCAATCTTCCAACCAACTTACCAACCAACCATCCAACCTACCAAACAACCAACCAATCATTCAACAAACCTACCAATCATCCATCCATCTCACCTGTGACCTTCACGTTAACAGTCCAGATGCTGTTTCCCAGGGGGTTCCTGGCGTTGCAGGTGTAATTTCCAGAATGAGTCTTGGCCACGTTGGTTATGGTCACTACGGATCTCTCTTTCATGGTGTTGGGGTTGGCATGGGGGAGCAACCAATCGTACGAGGGGGCAGGTTTACCCTTTGCACTACAGTTAAGTGATAGGGTGTCGCCCTCTGTGATGCTCATGGAGAAACGTTCAGGACTCATAGTGATCAGAGGCTTGTCTGGGGGGGTTGAGAGAATACGAAGTGAAAACAACATCAGTCAACCGTAACACCATTCATGACTTGTCTGGTATCTAAGTAACGGTTGTACAAAATGTGTGGAGACAGAGAACCAGATGGACTCACAGTGCACAGTGATGTTGAGGTTGTCTGATTTCATTACAGGAGGAGGTTGGGGTCCCTCTGGTCCCAGATCCAACATGGCTGAACACCACAACTGGGCCCCGTCATCATCTCTACTAGGGGTGAAGTCCAGGGTATAGATCCTATTCACTGGTGTCTTGATGTTGTCCTTGGAATTCTGTTGTGTGTCTAATTCTGTCTGTTCACCAGTGGTATTGACTTTGTAGAAGGTCACCCTGAGTCTCTCAATAGCAGCGATGTTCTGGACATGACACTGTAGCTGGTACTGATGCCCCTCAACCATCGGATCAGGGTACTTCCTATAGCTGATGGAGACACTGTCTGGAAGCTCTGTGGAGGAATGGAAAACACACACACACAGTGATTAACGGTACCATACTAAGAAACACCAGAGAAGATAAGAGAGAGAGACGTCACTCACTATAAACTGTAATGTCCAGCTGTTTCTCACACTGGCCTCCCTCTGTGTAGCACCTAGGTTTGTTATTCCAGTCAGTCACACTGTCAAATCAAATGAATTATTTAAAGTGCATTTAAAATAAATCAATGAAAAAAAACTGAAGGCAACACAAGAGATGAATACATTTCTAAAACAACAGTAAAACCATTAATTAACGGCCATTGAAGCTAAACAACAGTAAAACATTCATGAAAGTCAATTGAAGCTACATAACAGTAAAGTCAAGCCAAGTTAAAAAGGTTATTTAAAACAATATATATATATATATTCTGTGTCTGCCTCTCTTACCTGTCCACCCTCCAGTTTAGGAACTTCACCTTCTTGTCTGTTAGACCCGTCCCTCCCTGGGTGGCTTCCCAGCCCATCTCTGCAGGGGTATCTAAGCTGCAGTTAGATGAGGCTGGGTCTCCATACTTCACCACCAGCCTGGCAGGACTGATCACAGGGCACTCAGCATCTGGAAGACCAAGGTCAAGTTAAAACTTTATTGTTCTGTTGTTGTTGATTTTATTGTTCAAACCAAACAGGACGATATTATTGTATAATGTTCATGTATCTGCATGTTGATCCACCACATGTTACACTCCATAACCCAGAAATAGCCACACACAAGAACCTGGTGAAGCAACCCCTCCCTAGTATTCACCAATCATACCATGTCAAATGAGTAACTAGTTTAACTCTAGGCTAGGAAGGGAGGGGAGGAAGGAAGGAAGGAAGATAGATTCCTGAAGAATTTGAAAGGAGGGAGGGAAGGAGAGGGGCATAGAGGCCAGTTCGACTCAGAACCTTTTGACTCCAAATTATAGTATATTTCACTCGGTCCTAATAAGTACAACGCAACACACAGGCTTTCCAATATATTCATTTAAAAATACTTAATAGTAAATATATAAAGTACTAAAATATAAAAGGAAACAGAAAAAATAAATACCTATGCACATTTATCACAACGTTGTACTAGACCAGAAGTCTAACTTACCGGTGAAGTCACAATACAGAGACAATAATGAAACAAGTATTACAATCTCCATCCCGTAATAATCCCTGAGCGTCCCTCCGTGAAGGATACTGGATTCTGTTAGGCGAGCGGCAGACGCTGTTGCTTCTCGGGTGACCGTTGAAAGTGAAAGTAGCATTTACTGGGAACCCCTCCTCTTCTTATATATATCTCTCTCTCTCTCTCTGTCTCTCTCTCTCTCCCTCACACAGTGTTCTATCCCTCTCTCTCTCCCTCACACAGTGTTCTATCCCTCTCTCTCTCCCTCACACAGTGTACTATCCCTCTCTCTCTCCCTCACAGTGTTATATCCCTCTCTCGCTCCCTCACACAGTGTTCTATCCCTCTCTCTCTCCCTCACAGTGTTCTATCCCTCTCTCTCTCCCTCACAGTGTTCTATCCCTCTCTCTCTCCCTCACAGTGTTCTATCCCTCTCTCTCTCTCTCTCTCTCTCTCTCTCTCTCTCTCTCTTTCTCTCCCTCACAGTGTTCTATCCCTCTCTCTCTCTCTCTCTCTCTCTCTCTCTCTCTCCCTCACAGTGTTCTATCCCTCTCTCTCTCTCCCTCACAGTGTTCTATCCCTCTCTCTATCCCTCTCTCTCTCTCTCTCTCTCTCTCTCTCTCTCTCTCTCTCTCTCTCTCTCTCCCTCACAGTGTTCTATCCCTCTCTCTCTCCCTCACAGTGTTCTATCCCTCTCTCTTATTTCTTTCTTTTCTTCCTTTTTCTTCTTCTTTTTATTAACAAATATCAACAAACAAAAGAGGAATAGTCACATGCAAACAAGCATATATACAAACTATTTACATTGCCAGGAATCCTAAACAAACAAATCATATTCATTAATAATAAAACAAGTTTTAATTGCCTTTTTGTTTTTCATTTTAGTTAAAGTAGTGCCATATTGTTTAACTTCATTTATAAAGGGTTAGGTTTCGAATTAGACCATTTGCATTTGTGAATATGACATTTACCTAATATTATTAGCAGTTGAATTAAATATACTACATCTTTATCAATGTCAGAATTTCTGAAATAAATCATTATATCAAAACCATTAAATAGTACAACTGGTCCTATTTTTTATGTAACAAAGTTCTGTATGTCAATCCAAAACATTCTACTATAAATACAGGCAAAAACCAATGCAAAATGGTCTCCTTCTCCATTCCACAGAAATCACATTTCTAGTCAATATTCAGCTTGAATCTTTCCAAAACATGTTTCACAGGATAAATTCTATGTAACATTTTAAATGAAACTTCCTTTACCTTGTTACTGATACAATATTTGTTAGCAATTTTCCATGCTTTCCCCCATTGTATATCACCATAGATATTTGACCAAAAGAACCTTGCTGAGGGAATTGTAGTATCACAAACAATATTCCTAATCTGTTTATTACTGCATTTATCTTTGATGTTAATATTGCCAATGAATATATTTTAATGTAAATCTATGTTACTGACATCAACCACAGAGGAATTTAAAAGAGATACAACCCCCCCTTGGAAACGCATCAAAAACAATTGCATATTCTTTCGGGGTTATTGGAATTTTAAACTTATCAATAAATTCCCCATATGAGAGTAGATATCCATCCTCATTCAGTAACTGACCAACCAAAATCATTTTATTCTCAAACCAGTTACAAAAAAGAGACTTATTTTTAAATCGTATATCTTTGTTGTTCCATAGAAAGTATCTGTGAGGGGAAAAATTGTGTTTATACGCTAACATCCAAGCTAAAATTGCCTGCTTATGGAATTTGGCCAATTTAACTGGGATTTTGTCAACATCAAAATTACATTGAAGCAAAAATTCTAAACCACCAACAGAGTCAAATAAATACTTAGGGAAGACATTCCAAATACTGTTCTGGTTCTTAATATACTTCAGAATCCAATTTATTTTAAAAGTATTATTTAGAGTATTGAAATCTAAAACCTCAAGACCTCCTTGTTCTTGGGTATTAGTGAGAATATCTTTCCGTAGATAGTGAGGCTTGTTCCTCCAAATAAAATTATAAAGAATCTTATCTAAGTCCTTTACAATTTTAGTGGATAATTCAAGTGATAACGAGACATAAACCGATCTGGATAACCCTTCAGCTTTGGACAATAAAACCCGACCGTAATAACGAAATATCTCTCAGCAACCAGAGGTTCAATTTCTTCTCAATAATGGGGTTAAAATTTAATTCACTCCTTGGTTTTTCATCCTTGCATATAACAATTCCAAGATAAGTAACCTTATCTTGTATTGGGATACCATATATTTCCTGTAAAACACAATCCTTGAGTGGAAATAAGATGTTAATTATATGATGCAAGCCTTGTTTCAACCTCTTAGCAAATACAAGGGCAAATAGTTTCCCATCATTATTCAACAGGCTAATGGGCCTCCAGGTGTCTATATAAAAGACGATCCTTATTACGTCTGGTAATCAGAGTAATTACACCTTGCTTTAAGGAAGACGGTAACTCCCCCTTTTCTATTGATTCTTGGAACATAGCAAGAATGAAAGGAATCAATTTATAATTGAATGCTTTATAAAACTCGCTTATTAAACCGTCATTTCCAGGGGACCTATTGTCCTTCAGGCTTTTAATACAGTCTTTTATCTCAATTTCAGATAGCTCATCATCACAAAAATCCCTGAAATCATTATCTATCTTTTTGCTACATTGTCTAAGAAAAGATCCATATTAGAAGTTGACTGGGCTGATGTATACAGACTCTGATAAAACTGGGCAACATGCTGAGAGATTTCTTTTGGATTTTCATTGGGAGTATTATTAATCATTAATTTACATATGGAAGTCTTTTCGCCTGCCCTTTTTTCTAAATTAAAGAAATATTCCATCCATTTTCGTTGTGATCTTACAAACGCTCCCCGGGCCTTTTCCTCGTAGATACAGTCTAACTGCGTTTGCAATGATGATAGCTCCAGTAACTCCTGATTAGTTAGTTCAGTATTTTTAGGATAATCCATTATTCCGTTTATGATGTCATATTCTTTCTCTCTCTTGGCACGAGCAATTTCTTTCCCCGTTGAAATGGCCAAAAGCCTTATATCAAATTTAATTAGCTCCCAGTAACTTCCAAACGTATTCATAACACAGGCACAATTCCAGTATTTATCAATAAGTCCTGCTACTTCCTTCTTAAATACTTCATTATCTAGTAAGGTCTTGTTCATTTTCCAGTAACCTTTACTAACTTTTTTTGTTGACAAACCATGCATATTTATCTTTATTGAGATCCCTTTGTGGTCTGTTAAAATCGATGGTTCAATCGAGACTATCAACCTCGTCAGCCATATCTTCAGATATCAGCCAGAAATCAATAGGGATTGTATAGATACATCTTTGGTACTCCATGTAAACATAATCTTATCTGGGTTCTTATGTATCCAAATATCCAGAACACCTAACCTTAGACATATATTCCTTATCTCACAAACAGAATTGCTATCCTTAGGAGGCCATCGATCTAGATTATCATGTAATACTGTATTAAAATCTCCACCCCATATTACTTTGGCCAATGGAAATTTAGACATAATTTTACTTATTTTCCTCTCAATGTCTCTAAATAAAACACAGTTACTTGACTTGATACTGGAAGCATAAGTATTTCCAGCAATGAATTGAACGTGGTTGACATCTACCAATAGTATAATCCATCTCCCTGTATTATCTGCTTCATGACCCAATATATGACCCTTAAAGTTGCCTTTTAAAACAGCGACACCTGCTGACCGATTAGTACCAACTGAAAACCAAATAACATTCCCCCATTGACTCTTCCAAAACGCAGTATCTGTGGAACAGGCATGAGTTTCTTAAATGAAATAATAGTCGGCACTTTTACCATTACAATACAAAAATAAAGTATTACGGATTCCCCTGGCATTAATAGAAAAAACAGAAATTGACATTTACTATCACCGTGACTATATGAAAAATATTAAACTTGTATACGTTCACATGAATCGGGTTCTCACAAAAAGAAAAGTTCTAACTAGTTGCAAATAAAAACAGTCCTTTGCACCACGCAAGTGGTTGAGCTAAATTATATCTTATTTATTTTTTATACAATTGCAAATAACATTGTACCATAGATTGGTAAAACGAATAGCCATCAAGCTAACATTAAGTGTCAGTGCGAATTTCCAGCCATAAAAAAAAATTATATATAAAAAAAAGCTTGGCTCACACAAACAATGCTCTTTCCTCAAGAAATATAAAGATTTATTAGATGCAAATAAAACTCAGTCCTGCACAACTCCCTTGATGAACCCAGCCGTCAACAAGCTACGCGTAAGCGTGAATTTCCCTTCCATTAACAAAAGCCTTGGCTCCCACAAAGTATGCACTTATCCCCTCCTTCCTTGCTCTCTCAATCATCGGCCACAGACGATTCCGAGCATCTTTGTCAAATGCTGTCAGATCCTCCTTGCACCTCAGATTGTTCTTCTTTAAATAGTCATTTGTCTTTGCACTTTTCCACGTCATATCCCTCGCTGTCGTGGAGATGAATCTCATGATCACTGGTCGTGGTGGCTGGTTGTTTCCCCCATCTCTCAGCCTACCCAGGCGGTGCACTACATCCAGAGAACCTGCAACAACATTTCGCTCCTCCTCCGGGACTATTGCCCTGCAAATGTCCTTCACTCTTGCTTTTATGTTCTCGTCAGATGTTTCTGTTATTCCATAAATTGGAAGATTCCATCTCCGACCATACCGGTCATTCTCCTCTACCATTGACTCCATTTCAGTGAGTTTCTTCTCCTGTTTTGCAACCTGAATTTTCAATGTTGCGTTCTGCTGCTTCAGAGTTTTTACTAACTCAGCATTGAAATCAATCGCTTTCTTCAGGTTAACGATACTGATAGTGTTATTTTTCACCAAATCCATGATGTTCTCTGCGCTCTTTGATTTTTAGCCGTGAGGATGCGGACGACGTCGTCCTGTAGCTGGCTCAGTGATGGTTCACTTCTCAGCTGCTTTGGAAGTTGCTCCTTGATTGGGGTATTCGGGTATGAATCACATTCACCCCATTCATGTCATCTGTGCCCGGGGAGCAGGTGCTGTTGAGGGACAAAATGCCTTGCTCAAGGGTAGAACAGTAGATATTTTTCACCTTGCTGGCTCAGGAATTCGAACTAACCACCTTCAGTTACTGGCCCCACGCTCTTAAGAGCTAAGCTACCAGCTAGTCATGTCATTGCTGAGATGCGGTGTGTTTTCTGTGCCCAGGAAATACCACATTTTATTTAGTATAGAATGTGGATCTCAAAAGGGTTTGAAGACGAGGTCAGGTGACCATTACCTTAACTCAAAAATATGGATCTTGAAAGGAAAATGTTATGCATTTAAAAAAAAATTTTGTGGATGTAGGAGTTTTGTATTGCCGGGTGTTATTCATCAACTTCCACGAGAAATATAATCCTTAAAATAATAACATATTTAAAGTCTCTCTTCATCATTTTATATTTCTAGTTCAATTTTCTCTCATCAATAACGTTTTATTTTCATGATTCTTGTATTTATTATTATTATATCAAGATTTTCTGTGTCCCTGATATCACTTTTCACGCTGTTCGTTTGTTGTAATTCTCCATTTAAGAAAACAACCCCTTCCTACAATGACGCCACATTCAGGAAGCGTCATCATTTCTGTGGTGGGAAAACAACAGTGCAACGCTGCATACATAGAAACACTCAGTTTGATCTATTTTTCCATGTTTCATGTTGTTACTCACAAACCTCCACCCTGTTATGCAAAATTAACCAAATGTTTTCATGTTAAAGTATGTTTGATAGAGAAGTTAAAATCCTGTTCAAGTGTCTAATTTGGCCTCCAAATTTCCACCCTGTTAAGTTCCACCCTGTTAGGACAATGCACCTAAAAATATAACTGTCTGAGATTGACCAATATGTTTTACATATTGTACATAGGTACATCTAAACGGCTTGGATTGAGCGACAGCCCTGATTCTCACGGACACGAGTACTCTCTGCCTCTGTGAAGCAGGATGTGAAATCTGAAACCACTTGAAGCTGTGTTGTCCCTCCTACCATTTCATTCGCTCTTCCGACTGTCCATCAAGTCCTGGCTGAACCCCACGTCACAGCTCCTGACAAACCACATGCCAATGACAAAGCACATTTTACATTCCGCTGGCATGAGCAGTAATGAGCAGTAATGCGGCGTTCAAAACAACTGGGAAAATACGAGGGATCTTCATATTTGAAAGAGGCCCGAGTTAGAATTCCGAGTCGGATGACCGTTCAAATCGATTTTTCCCAGTCGGAGCTCGTTTTTTCCTCCGAGTTCCCTGTTGTTTTTAATACAGAAGTTGGGAGATTTCCGAGTTCCCAGCTGCGAGCCCCCAGGTGGTTTGAACGCGGCATAAGCGCCGACTTGGGAAACAGTTTCAGCTTGATCACCAAATTAATTGGGAAATACAGAAACGTCTCAACAGCTAGCTACCGATCCATTTTAGTTTCACTGTCTGATCATTAAAAAAACGAACCCACTAATTGTTATTTTCACCTTACCACAAAAGGTCTGGTATGTGTTTCTTGACATGAGCACGTAAACTCAAATGTATCACAGAATAGGTCACTTTTTCTTTATTTAATCTTTATTCAACTAAGCAAGCCAGTTAAGAACAAATTCTTATTTACCATCACAGCCTACCTCGGTCAAAACCTAACGACGCTGGGCCAATTGTGCGCCGCCCTTTGGGACTCCAAATCTTGGCCTTGGACCACTGCGCCAGTCTGGAGCCCAATGAGTCATGAGTCCACGTTAGTCAGTGGCTAGTGCCTTGCCAGTCATCTAGCTAGCTTAATGTCAGTAATGCTGCATGACAATGTCATAAACTGTATTTTCTACAAAAATAATACTTATTTCCCTGTTTAAAATGCAATTCCATTTATAAAAATTTTCACATGCGTTTTTCTGGATTTTTTTGTTGTAATTCTGTCTCTCACTGTTCAAATAAACCTACCATTAAAATTATAGACTGATCATTTCTTTGTCAGTGGGCAACCGTACAAAATCAGCAGGGGATCAAATACTTTTTTCCCTTACTGTAAATGGACTTGACATGGGGAAAGTCATTGTGGGAGGTTTTGAAAACTAAGACAGGAACACAGTTCTGTACTGTGAAGTTAACTGAATATGTGCTTCATATTATAACATATGGAGGCCTATATATCCTCATATGTGTGTTCTGCTGTAGCCTATATTGATTTAGTTTATTTGAAGTTATATTCCGATACTGTGTTATTTGTTCTACTGCTACATTGATGTGTTGAAAAGCCCCACAGCAGAGTGTGTGTTCATATGCGTATGGCCCCAATAATGCAATGGGATCAAGGGAACACATTGTCTTACTGTTGAATCTGTAACAAATCTAAAGTTTCATCAGGGATTTAATGCACGGTCTCGACACTTACATCACAATATCATGTAAATGTTTTATGGAATTGAAAAAAAGTTATCATTTAATACAGTTGAAATGTTTACAAATGAGATGCGCTGAAATGAAAGCAACAGCCTAACATGACCACTCGGAACAGAGTGATGTCACGTCTGATCTCACAAACAATGTAAAGTAGGTTTAGACAGGTGTAATCTAGAGTCAAGCATGTTAAAGTAGGTTTAGACAGGTGTAATCTAGAGTCAAGCATGTTAAAGTATGTTTAGACAGGTGTAATCTAGAGTCAAGCATGTTAAAGTAGGTTTAGACAGGTGTAATCTAGAGTCAAGCATGTTAAAGTAGGTTTAGACAGGTGTAATCTAGAGTCAAGCATGTTAAAGTATGTTTAGACAGGTGTAATCTAGAGTCAAGCATGTTAAAGTAGGTTTAGACAGGTGTAATCTAGAGTCAAGCATGTTAAAGTAGGTTTAGACAGGTGTAATCTAGAGTCAAGCATGTTAAAGTAGGTTTAGACAGGTGTAATCTAGAGTCAAGCATGTTAAAGTATGTTTAGACAGGTGTGTAATCTAGAGTCAAGCATGTTAAAGTAGGTTTAGACAGGTGTAATGTAGAGTCAAGCATGTTAAAGTAGGTTTAGACAGGTGTAATCTAGAGTCAAAGATGTCCTGCTATTGACACACTAGTGCAGAAAATATCCTCACTCGGACTTATGTCATTTGTATATTAACAAAGTCTAGTTCATTGTATTGTATCTGACACCATAACTTAATAAGGAAATGTGAAATGAAGTATTATGAGTTATAGCTGACTAACATCACGAATGGTCAGAGATAGTGAAATAAAATGCAAGTAATAACATTTGTAAAATGAATGAAATCCATTATATATATATATAAATACAGTACCAGTCGAAAGTTTGGACACACCTACTATTCCAGGGTTTTTCTTTATTTTTACTATTTTCTACATTGTAGAATAATAGTGAAGACATCAAAACGGTGAAATAACACATATGGAATCATGTAATAACCAAAAAGTGTTATTTTAGATTTTAGATTCTTCAAAGTCGCCATCTTGATTTGCCTTGATGACAGCTGTGCACACTATCTACAATGAAGAACATAGTACAAATAAAGAAAAACCATTGAATGTGTAGGGGGGTCCAAACCTTTGACTGGTACTGTATATAAGGCAAAATCATTAAGTTACTAGGTAATATTATCAAAGTATTGTAGGCATAGTTATCAATCAATCAATAGTTAGCAGAAAGTGGACAGACAGCCGCCACTCACAGTGGGAAGGGGCTGTAAATAGAAGCACATGTATTCAGCCAATCAGTGGGTTCAGGAAGTGGTCTTACAGCCAATGAATGAGTTGGAGGAGCAGCACAGCCACCATGGCACTTCCAGCAGCCTGACAGGAAGCTGCTGAGGAGGGAAACAGATGTTTAGGCTGCGATTACACAGGCAGAACAATTCTGATCTTTTGCCAATTATTTGGCATGTTTGATACAGTGCATTCGGAAAGTATTCAGACCCCTTTACTTTTCCACATGTTGTTATGTTACAGGCTTATCTAAAATGGATTAAATTAAATAAATTCATCATCAATCTACACACAATACCCCATAATGACAAAGCGAAAACGGGCTTTTAGAAATGTTTGCTAATTTATTAAAAATTAAAAACAGTAATACCTTATTTACTATAGTATTCAGACAATTTGCTATGAGACTCAAAATTTGAGCTCAGGTAAATCCTGTTTTCATTGATCATCCTTGAGATGTTTCAACAACTTTATTGGAGTCCACCTGTGGTAAATTCAATTGATTTGACATGATTTGGAAAGACACACACCTGTCTATATAAGGTCCCACAATTGACAGTGCATGTCAGAGCAAAAACCATGCCAAAAGGTCGAAGGAATTGTCCGTAGAGCCCCGACACAGGATTGTGTCGAGGCACAGATCTGGGGAAGGGTACCAAAACATTTCTGCAGCATTGAAAGTCCCCAAGAACACAGTGGCCTCCATCATTCTTAAATGGAAGAAGTTTGGAACCACCAAGACTCTTCCTAGAGCTGTCCTCCCGGCCAAACTGAGCAATTGGGGAAGAAGGGTCTTGGTCAGGGAGGTGACCAAGAACCCGATGGTCACTCTGACAGAGCTCCAGAGTTCTTCTGTCCAGAAGGTCAACCATCTCTGCAGCACTCCACCAATCAAGCCTTTATCATAGAGTGGCCAGATGGAAGCTACTGCTCAGTAAAAGTCACATGACAGCCCACTTGGAGTTTGCCAAAAGGCACCTAAAGGACTCTCAGACCATGAGAAACAAGATTCTCTGATCTGAAGAAACTAAGATTGAACTCTTTGGCCTGAATGCCAAGCGTCACGTCTGGAGGAAACCTGGCAGCATCCCTATGGTGAAGCATGGTGCTGGCAGCATCATGCTGTGGGAATGTTTTTCAGCGGCAGGAACTGGGAGTCTTGTCAGGATCGGGGAAAGATGAACAGAGCAAAGTACAGAGAGATCCTTGATGGGACCTCAGACTGGGGGCGAAGGTTCACCTTCCAACAGGACAATGACCCTAAGCACACATGATAGACAATGCAGGAGTGGCTTCGGGACAAGTTTCTGAATATCCTTGAGTGGCCCAGCCACAGCCCGGACTTGAGCCCGATCTAACATCTCCGGAGAGACCTGAAAATAGCTGTGCAGTAACGCACCCCATCCAACCATACAGAGCTTTTGAGGATCTGCAGAGAATAATGGGAGAAACTCCCCAAATACAGGTGTGCCAAGCTTGTAGCGTCAAACCCAATATGACTTAAGGCTATAATCGCTGCCAAAGGTGCTTCAACAAAGTACTGATTAAAGGGTCTGAATACTTATGTAAATGTGATATTTAAGTTTATTATAAATGTTTTAGCAAATAAAATCTAAAACCTGTTTTGCTTTGTCATTATGGGGTATTGTGTGTAGATTGATGAGGGGAAAAACGATTTGATCCATTTTAGAATAAGGCTGTAACGTAACAAAATGTTGAAAAAGTGAAGGGGTCTGAATAGATTCCGAATGCACTGTATATTATTTAGTATACGTAAAGACAACATTAAATTGATCAGCTCAGTTCAGCCTAAATGCAACACACCTGGTCTTCCAGGTCGGTTTAAATCAAAAACATGAAGTGCCTGTGGCACTACAGAACCAGGGTTGCCAGTTACACTTTATTTGGATAATCCTATACAGTCATAATATCAACAAACTATCTATTGATAAGCAGAAGCTTACTAAAGTTATGGTTAAGGTTAGGTTTAGAATAAGGTTTAGGGTTATGTCTCGGGTTAAGTTTAGGTTTAAGATATGGGTTAAGGTGAGGGTTAAGTTTAGGGTTAAGATAAGGGTTAAAGTTAGGGTAAAGTTTAGGGTTAAGATAAGGGTTAAAGATAGGGTAAAGTTTAGGGTTAAGATATGGGTTAAGGTGAGGGTTAGGGTTACGTTTAGGGTTAAGATTAGGGTAAAGTTTAGGGTTAAGATAAGGGTTAAGGTGAGGGTTAAGATAAGGGTTAAGGTGAGGGTTAAGATAAGGGTTAAGGTTAGGGTTAAGATAAGGGTTAAGGTGAGGGTTAAGATAAGGGTTAAGGTTAGGGTTAAGATAAGGGTTAAAGTGAGGGTTAAGATATGGGTTAAGGTGAGGGTTAATAAATATTTGACATGTTACTGATAGTCTGTAGATCATCTACAGATGGACTATCCAAATAAAGTGTTACCGGGTTGCCTACCCCTGCCCTATATAGTGGACTACATTTGACCATATAGGGAATAGGGTGCCATTAGGGATGTATATTAGGGCAAAGTAGTGTACTATGTAGGGAATAGGGTGCCATTAGGGATGTATATTAGTCTAAAGTAGTGCACCATATAGGGAATAGGGTGCCATTAGGGATGTATCTTAGGGTAAAGTAGTACACTATGTAGGGAATAGGGTGCCATTTGGGATGTATATTAGGCTAAAGTAGTGCACTAAGTAGGGAAAAGGGTGCCATTAGGGATGTATATTAGGGTAAAGTAGTGCACCATATAGGGAATAGGGTGCCATTAGGGATGTATCTTAGGGTGAAGTAGTGCACTATGTAGGGAATAGGGTGCCATTAGGGATGTACCTTAGGGTAAATTTGTACACTATGTAGGGAATAGGGTCCCATTTGGGACTCACTCTTCCAGGAGTTTATAATGTCTCTGGTAATGTTGGATTCAAGTAGTGTTCAATCAGATTCTCAGATGCCTCTGCCTCCCTCTGCCCTCTCTCCCTCTGCCCTCTCTCCCTCCCTCTGCCTCTCCCTCCCTCTACCCTCTCTCCCCCTCTGTCCAATTGTTCTGTCTTCCTCCCCCAGCAGAGTGAGCAGAGAGACCGAGAGAGCAGAGAGAGTAGACAGAGTAGAGACAGAGAGAGCAGAGAGACAGAAAGAGCAGACAGAGAGAGCAGAGAGAGCAGAGAAAGAGGGAGCAGACACAGAGAGAGCAGAGACAGAGAGAGTAGATACAGACAGAACAGAGAGACAGACAGCAGAGACACAGAGAGACAGAGGGAGCAGAGAGACAGAGAGACCACAGAGACAGACATCACCAGTCGAGTCACAGAAACAGATGGACTCACAGGGCACGCTGAGGTTGAAGGGCTCTGATTCCATTTCAGGAGGAGGTTGGGGTCCCAGTTCTCCCAGTCCTAACAGGGCTGAACACCAGAGCTGGGCCCCATCATCACCTCTACTGGGGGACCACAGCAGGGTATATTCCCCACTCCTGGGTTCCTTGGTGGTCTGCCTTGGTACATCTGGTGCGTATAACAATGTCTTTGTCTTTTTACCGATGGTAGAGGTTTTGTAGAAGGACACATTGAGACTGTTAATAGGAGCGACATTCTGGATGAAACACTGAAACTCGTATTCTTTCCCCTCAACCATCGGTCCTGAGGGACCTATCATCAACACAATGTCTGGAAGCTCTGTGGAGGAATGGAAACAAACACACACACACACACAAAGTGATTTAACAGTGGAGAGCCATACTGCAGTATACATTCAGAAACACCAGAGAAGATAAGAGAGATGTCACTCACGATAAACTGTGATGTCCAGCTGTTTCTGACACTGGCCTCCATCTGTGTAGCACTTAGGTTTGATATTCCAGTCAATCACACTGTTAAATGAAATGAAATATTTAAAGTGCATTTAAAATAAATCTATGAAAATAAAAACCATTAAAGAAAGATAACAGTAAAACCATTGATTTAGTGCGGTTGAAGCTAAATTACAGTAAGGTCAAGCCAAATTAAAAATGTGTTTTCTTCAACGAGTTTTAAAATTCTCAGCTGTGTCTGCCCCTCGTACCTGTCCACCTTCCAGTTTAGGAACTTCACCTTCTTGTCTGTTAGACCCGTCTCTCCCTGGGTGGCTTTCCAGCCCATCGCTACAGGGGTATCTGAGCTGCAGTTAGATGAGGCTGGGTCTCCATACTTCACCACCAGCCTGGCAGGACTGATCACAGGGCACTCAGCATCTGGAAGACCAAGGTCAAGTGAAAACTTTATTGTTCTGTTATTATTGATTTTATTGTTCAAACCAAACAGGACGATATTATTGTATAATGTTCATGTATCTGCATGTTGATCCACCACATGTTACACTCCATAACCCAGAAATAGCCACACACACACACACACACAAGAAGAAGAACATGCACACGCATACACACACACCACACACACACAAATGGATATGCACACACTAGTGATCCATGAAGGCAAAAAGGGACACTGTCGAAGTTTAATTCAATATGACAACATCTGAGATTGGCAAGTTGAAAATAAAGAGAAGGGGGGGCCAGAAAAGAAATGTTTGGAAAATAAGTGGTGACGCGGTAAAAGAGTGACGATTAGGAGGCGCTATATAAATTCGACAGTCGGGACTTCAAATAGGGCTATGGCACGTCAAGGGAACTGTAGCCTACTGTTTAGATGGGTTACATGGAAACAGAAATCTGTTGGTAGGTCTATAACTTCTCACATAGCCTTAATATGAACTCTTGCATATCTAAGCATTTCTTGCAGTAAAATGATACACCAAATGTAGGCAAAATGTGGACTTGGGAACAGGAGTGGAGAAATGTGATTTCTTTCTTTCTGGATCTTGAGAGAATACAATGCTCAGTTAGATACCATCTGTAGAGGTGCTGCCTTCATCATAAAACCTGACAGTATTTCAACCGCATAAAATGTCCATCCTAGCCGAACTACAATCTTATCAGAAACATGCTGGGTCATTTTCACAGCTTTCTGTTTCCTTACAACCGGTCAAACTGATGTCACTTGGACATTCTGCACAGAAAATCTTTCACCTGTTTTTGTTGTTGCATCATTGTATTTTCTCTCCGGTCCCTAAACCTCTCCATTGTATGTTCTCCCCGGTCCCTAAACCTCGTCATTGTATTTTCTCCCCGGTCCCTAAACGTCTTCATTGTTTTTTCTCCCCGGTCCCTAAACCTCTTCATTGTATTTTCTCCCCGGTCCCTAAACGTCTTCGCTCTGCAAAATATGACAGAGAACACTTTACAGATGTCAACTAGATTGAAACATTCATCCTATTGATCTATTAAATTATGTCAATCACCACATTCTTTTTGGCAGACTCAACAGCCTTGGTTTCTCAAATGATTGCCTCGCCTGGTTCTCCAACTACTAGTGTGTCAAATCGGAGGGTCTGTTGTCCGGACCTCTGGCAGTCTCAATGGGGGTGCCACAGGGTTCAATTCTCGGGCCGACTCTCTTCTCTGTATACATCAATGATGTCGCTCTTGCTGCTGGTGATTCTCTGATCCACCTCTACGCAGACGACACCATTCTGTATACTTTTGGCCCTTCTTTGGACACTGTGTTAACTAATCCCCAGACGAGCTTCAATGCCATACAACTCTCCTTCCGTGGCCTCCAACTGCTCTTAAATGCAAGTAAAACTAAATGCATGCTCTTCAACCGATCACTGCCCGCACCTGTCCGCCCGTCCAGCATCACTTCTCTGGACGGTTCTGACTTAGAATATGTAGACAACTACAAATACCTAGGCGTCTGGTTAGACTGTAAACTCTCCTTCCAGACTCACATTAAGCATCTCCAATCCAAAATTAAATCTAGAATCGGCTTCCTATTTCGCAACAAAGCATCCTTTACTCATGCTGCCAAACATACCCTCGTAAAACTGACCATCCTACCGATCCTCGACTTCGGCGATGTCATTTATAAAATAGCCTTCAACACCCTACTCAACAAATTGGATGCAGTCTATCACAGTGCCATCCGTTTTGTCACCAAAGCCCCATATACTACCCACCACTGCGACCTGTCTGCTCTCGTTGGCTGGCCCTCGCTTCATACTTGTCGCCAAACCCACTGGCTCCAGGTCATCTACAAGTCCCTGCTAGGTAAAGCCCCGCCTTATCTCAGCCCACTGGTCACCATAGCAGCACCCACTCGTAGCACGCCCTCCAGCAGGTTTATCTCTTTGGCCACCCCCAAAGCCAATTCCTCCTTTGGCCGCCTTTCCTTCCAGTTCTCTGCTGCCAATGACTGGAACAAACTGCAAAAATCACTGAAGCTGGAGACACTTATCTCCCTCACTAGCTTTAAGCACCAGCTGTCAGAGCAGATCACAGATCACTGCACCTGTACATAGCCCATCCAACTACCTCATCCCCATACTGTATTTATTTATTTATCTTGCTCCTTTGCACCCCAGTATCTCTATTTGCACATTAATCTTCTGCACATCTACCATTCTAGTGTTTAATTGCTATATTGTAATTACTTCGCCACTGTGGCCTATTTATTGCCTTACCTCCCTTATCTTACCTCATTTGCACTCACTGTATATAGACTTTTTGGTTTCCTTTTCTACTGTATTATTGACTGTATTTTTTGTTTATTCCATGTGTAACTCTGTGTTGTTGTATGTGTCGACCTGCTGTGCTTTATCTTGGCCAGGTCGCAGTTGTAAATGGGAACTTGTTCTCAACTAGCCAGAAAAATGTTGATCAAGGGTTTATTTAGTATTCTAGGTAAACATATAATGACGAAAGAGAAGCTACACGCATCCAGCTATAGATAAGTTGACTAATAAACAGTCTACCAAAATGTCGACATTTTTCATTTATATCTAAATCAGGTTAAAAAAAAAAACTACTCACCCTGTCAAAAAAATCTTTGACTGTAGCCTATAGCATATTTTCTATATTTGCGGGTTAGGGTTGGGTGCGGCCCTCAGACTTTCATATATTCCTAAAGAATTCAACCATTCACTGTCAGTCAGTAGTTATCTAAAACACTTTCAATCAAATACACAGTACTACAATATATTTAAGGTAACAAAACAAAAAAATACCTAAACTATTAAACTCAACTTAATTCCGAATTAGACAGAAGTCTAACTTACCGGTGAAGTCACAATACAGAGACAATGATGAAAGAAGTAGACCAATTACAATCTCCATTTTACATCTAACAATCAACGAGCGTCCACCGGTGAAGTATTCCGTTATTCCGTTAGACGAGTTGAAGAAGAAATACGCTTGCACTTCTGCTTTTTTGAATTTGAATGTAGTATTCTTTACTGGAAAACACCCCAACGACCCCTCCTCTGCCTCCTCTCTCTCTCTCTCAGAGTCTTCTATTATCTACAGCACTGGTATTCATAGTCGGGGTCACAAACTCGAGGGAGAACTGCAGTGCACTCGCCCCAAAAATGTATAAGAGTATAGATTATTGTATGGGACAATAGGAGAGGATGGAGGGCCGGGGTGGAGAGGAAGAGGGTATTGGCAGGAGGGCAGATATATCAACCAGTCAACCGACATTGTCACACACATAATTCTATCATGGACACTGGTGCCCAATCTATCTGAGAGATAGATAACAGAGAGACAGAGATATAAGGACAGTAGTCTATAATGAGTGCTGTTCAGGTTAGAGGTGTCTTTCATCAAACAGGAACAGTGACCCAGATCAGGACAGTAGTCTATAATGGAGTGTTGTTCAAGTTAGAGGTGTCTTTCATCAAACAGGAACAGTGACCCAGATCCCGACAGTAGTCTATAATGGAGTGTGGTTCAGGTTAGAGGTGTCTTTCATCAAACAGGAACAGTGACCCAGATCAGGACAGTAGTCTATAATGGAGTGTTGTTCAGGTTAGAGGTGTCTTTCATCAAACAGGAACAGTGACCCAGATCAGGACAGTAGTCTATAATGGAGTGTTGTTCAGGTTAGAGGTGTCACTTTAATCAAACAGAACCAGAAGGAAAGTATCATTGGTGCTTCTCACTCTGAAACCCCGGAAAAGCACATTCTATTAATATGTTCTCATATTCCCTGATCAATTAAGTTCACGGTGTCTCCATGGTAACAGGCATGCATGTCCAGTCACCTGGGAGCTAAAAAGAGGAAGTGAATCTGCAGGGCAGGAAGTTGATTAGATCTGACAGAGAGAAAAATATATACCGTCTTCCTGACAGCCTTACGAGAGGCTAAACGTCACAGCCAAGGCCCGCGCATGGCTTTGAGCAAGAAACTGAACATGCCCGAACCAAGGCGCATTTAGTGGCAGCAAGCCTTGTAGACAAAGCTAAAGAGGACACGCAGCTTCTAGTTAACACTCAAAATGAAGTCTTTTGAACAGACTTACAAAGAGGATAAATGTCACAGCCACAAGAAACTGACTGTTAGGAGTTAAATGGACTTGACATGGGGAAAGTCATTATGGGTTTTGAAAACTAAGACAGGAACACAGTTCTGTACTGTGAAGTTAACGTGAAGTTAACGTATTATAACATATGGAGGCCTATATATCCTCATATGTGTGTTCTGCTGTAGAATATATTGATTTATTTTATTTGAAGTGATATTCTGATATTGTGATATTTGTTCTACTGTTACATTGATTTCTTGTAAGGCCCACAGCTGAGTATGTGTTCAGATGCATATGGCCCGTGTTCTGCAATGACATCTAAAAATGTTGCTGTATATTGATGTCTCTAAATTAGGCTACAAGAAATGCTCACTTGTGTAAGCCCCACAGCTATACTTGAGTATGTTGGCATACTATAGGCCCCTCACACTGACTTGTGTAAGCCCCACAGCTATACTTGAGTATGTTGGCATACTATAGCCCCCTCACACTCAACTCTGGATCTCGAAGCCAGTTCCACTGTACAGAATGGTTTCGTCTGCGTAGAGGTGGATCAGAGAATCAGCAAGAGCGACATCATTGATGTATACAGAGAAAAGAGTCCGACCGAGAATTGAACCCCATAGAGACTGCCAGAGGTCCGGACAACAGGCCCTCCGATTTGACACACTGAACTCTGAGAAGTAGTTGGTGAACCAGGCGAGGCAGTCATTTGAGAAACCAAGGCTGTTGAGTCTGCCGTTAAGTATGCAGTGATTGACAGAGTCGAAAGCTTTGGCCAGGTCGATGAAGACGGCTGCACAGTATTGTCTTTTATCGATGGCGGTTATGATATCGTTTAGGGCCTTGAGCGTGGCTGAGGTGCACCCATGACCAGCTCGGAAACCAGATTGCATAGTGGAGAAGGTAGGGTGGGATTTGAAATGGTCGGTGATCATATATATTGTTGGCTATTTGAAGAGCGCTGTCCGTTTCACCACCATATAAATAGTAGGCTACTTGAAGAGCGCTGTCCGTTTCACCACCATATATATAGTAGGCTACTTGAAGAGTGCTGTCCGTTTCACCACCATATAAATAGTAGGCTACTTGAAGAGCGCTGTCCGTTTCACCACCATATATATAGTAGGCTACTTGAAGAGCGCTGTCCTTTCACCATATATAGTAGGCTATTTGAAGAGCGCTGTCCGTTTCACCATATATAGTAGGCTATTTGAAGAGCGCTGTCCATTTCACCGCCATATATATAGTAGGCTACTTGGCTGTTTACTCTGCTGCGCTGCTACAATGTGTTTGAAACTTTATTTTTTCATGTGTTCTGGTGCCTCAGGCCCTCCGGATACCCCGCCCTCACTATAAATGAGATGCGCTGAAGTGAAAAGCTATTTACAAATTAAGCCTTTCATGCGTGAGTTCCAAATATCTCTAACGGCCCCAGCGTGAGTTATTTTATGCACGTGATGATGTTATGACGTTCTCTCCATAATAGAATGTGATTGTTATTCAACAATACATTTAATCCGCGCTGCCCTCAAAACAAGGAGCCTGTTTTTATTTATAGGCTTTTTCAACTTCCAATGATTTTCTAGAGCAGTTTGAATTGAGCTGTGTTCCGCCTCCTCGTTCATTCCCATAAAAATAGTCATTTTAACTTTTACCGACAATTACATTTTTGGGACATTTCTGACCCTGACAAAATTCCCCAAGCACTTTCAAATTGTTTGTGCAGTTCACGTCTGCAGACATTTTCTCATCGGAACGATCTGCACACGTGTTCACATTTTCCTTATTTTGCCAGCATCGCAGTCATTGTTGTTTTCGTTACTAATAATAACTTTGGAAATGTGTGTGTTTCTATCAAAGTAAGTGCCTTATTACGTTGTAATATAGTTTCAGTATGTCGTGTTATGTCGTTTCTATTGTAGCTCACTGTATTTATGGAGCATAATATATTTGTATATTCCTTATAACCGCGGACACGTGAGGTAACGTTACTCATTTCATAACCTTTATGGTGTTATATTCAATCTTCCTTAGGTAGCTAATCTAATGAATAAGTCCACTTCATTCTATACTTTCAGAAACCACACCATAATCATAACTGGAACTGGACATCTTTCGAGCTGAAGATTGAGGCCAGCCTATGTATGCTAGCGTACACTCCTTAACAGCTTTACTGGATGAAAACACAGCAAGAAAACACATAGGCCAAAATGTAATAGTCGTCAATTTTATTGCAGTATGGGTGGTGGTTGGTTCAACAACAACTTGTTTTGCTAGAGGGAAAAAAAACGGAATTTGCATAACCCATATTTAATATTCATGCAGTGACTGAACAACAACTGCACCTCTGAAGGCATAGTATCACGGCAGGTCACCTGTCAAGCCACCTGTCAGGTCAGTCAGTCACTTATTGCTGCAGATGTGCTCAATAGTGCTTGAGTGTATGATACTCCTCAAAGCATGGTGAAACACATAGAGGTGTATCACAAGCTAAACACATGTATTTTGTCAACTTCCTCTGCTTACTTCTCCTGGTGCCAGACAGGCAGACTTTGCAGTGCCTCCGTGTGTGGCTACCTTGAGCAGCAGTTTGAGGGACTTTGCAGGGAAAATGCCGTGCAGTGAGGCGTAGGGGATTGTCCGCAGCAGGGCGACCCCAGTGGATGGGCGCCGAGGGGTGTGGTGCTCCTCCAGCAGCTCTCTCATGAGGTTCTCTCTATACTATTGGTAGGTAATTACTTTACCTATGAGGGAGTGGGGAGGATGAGGAAAGTTAGGGGATGATGAGGCAGTGGGTAGGTGGGTGAGATATTGTCACTATAATTGCATAATGTATTTGTATGTGAACTGTACATCCAATTACAAAAAAATACCTTGTTCAGTAATCATCTCACCTGTTAGTTGGCGGTGAACTATGCTGCCGTTGAGGACAGCAGTGTCGATCGGATGGAAAAATATCTTCTTATACCACTTGGTCGTTTTCCGAGCGCATTCGACAAAGCTGTTTATCATGTCCGCCTTATCCACTGCCCCCATGTTGAGGTTATAGTCAAACAGACAGTCTGGTTTGATCTTTCTCTCTCCCGTCCACCTTCCCTGTGGCTGACACGGTTGCTGTGTGGACAGTGGAGAGGACATGGACGTCTCGTTTGTCATGCCACTTTAATGCCAGCTGTTGACCATTCTCCTTGAACTCCACCTCCCTGCAGCCGAATGCCGGCATCCCCTTCCTGTTCGACCTGACTGTGCCACAGGCCCCTGTGCTGTTGGAGAGCAGATGCTGGAAGAGTGTGGGACTGCTGTACCAATTGTCCACGTACAAAGTGTGTCCCTTGCCGAGATGAGGAGCCAGCGTGGTCATCCCCACGGACCCGGACACACCAAGCCCCTCATAATGTTTGATGTCAGTGGTGGACCCTGTGTAAACTATAATGTCCTGGACAAATCCCGTCTTCACGTCGCACATGACAAAGAACTCGACTCCAAACCTGTGCCTTTTGGAGGGAATATATTGACGGAACGCCAGCCTACCTTTCCATAACATCATGGACTCATCAATGCATAGGTCCTTGTATGGCACAAAGACCCGACCAAATGCTGATGTCAGGCTGATAAGAACATTTCTTATTTTGTGTAACGGGTCACTTAGGATGGCAGTAGCATTGTTGACAAAATGCAGGCATCGCAGCAGAGCTAGGAAGCGGTCTGGGGAAAAGAGGGTGGCAAAGAAGGGAGTTGCAAACATAGGATCTGTGCTCCAGTATTCTCTTAGGGAGTTCTTCTTTACTATCCCCATGAGGAGGAATGTCACCAGGAAAGTATACATTTCACTAATTGTGGTTGTCACCCATTTAGCGAGTTTCCCCCTCACTCCTGGCTCTCTCTTCTCCTGTAGCTCCAAGGCATAGCGATTGGTCTCCTCTACTATGTTTCCCACCAGCTCCTCTGTCAGAAACAACTTGAAGCACTCTGCCTCAGTTGGAAATGGCAAGGGGCGTTGCACTCCAGACTGGGACTCATCAAAGCAAACAGCAGGGCCAGGAGGGATGAAATGACTGGCGGCCTTCCAGCTACCACAGAACTCCTGTACTTCATCCACTGTCGGTCTGCCTCCATCACCACCAGCATCATCAAAGGGACCTGCTACTTAGTCAGTGGACAAGGGAACCTCGGCAGCTCCTCACTGTCACTGTCAGAATCAGATTCCTGACTTTCATACTCAGACTCATTGTCAGAATTTTAAAAAATCTCCAGAATTTCTACATTTGTGAGTGGTCTCCTTTTGAAAGACATTGCTAATGCTACAGCTTAGCTCACTAGCTACATAAACAACAACACTGAGTGAGAGGTTACGTTGAGCACGCGACACATATCAATAAATCACTATCAGAAAATATGTTTTGTGTGGTAATTATTTATATATTCACTGTTTTATTCACATTTTCAATTACAGGTGACAAATCATGCATTCCGATTCTTGCATAGATTGTAATGGGCACATATTCTGTGTGTAAAATATTCTAGCTGTGTAGCCATGTTTGTTGACATAATGCATTCTGGGTGTCACGTAATCGTCTGTTTGACCAAAGATGTTATAGAAAAATGAGGTGAGTAAGGGTTCACTCATTTTTTGAGGACTTGAATGGTGGGATGTGAACTACAGTAGACGACACATCCCTTCAACGCGCATCCTATAAACAGACCAAAGTCATCTTGTGTTCTCTTATCTTTGCGCGCTGAAAGTCATTTACTTTCGATGTCATGAAAGTGTTTTACCTAATTATTTCGGTCAATAGTGAGCTCACCCGTGATGTGATTAATTATACACAGTAATTGCTATTAACTAATTCATATTGTAGTTTGTCAGCCGAGAGTTAGAAAATATGACCATTGTTGCGTCAATCTCTCAGTTAGCGCGAGGTTAGGGTGATTGTGTTATGCTGTAGCTACTTCTGTGAATGTGTGAATGTTGAATCCAAAAATAAAAACTGTTCACATTCTGGACATAACTTTGTAAGGACTGTGTTTGTGTAACTAGTTTCTGAAGGAAAAAAAAAGTGTGGCCAGCTCAATTGTTGATTGTGGTCATTTGAAACTGGCGTTTTTAAATGTTCTAATCACAAGGATGAGATCGTACACCTGAGGGACCACTGTAGAACGATCACAGCTATGAGATGGTACGTGTGAAAGGGGTTAAGCACAGCAGACATGGACATGCATGGTCACTCAGTAGCAACGCACAGGACCCCCGCCTACCTGAGGACCTGTTTTTTCCAGTAATCAATTTCCTGTGTTTGAGGGGAGTAAAATGCACTTGTCAGTTAAATCTCGCTCCATTTATTGCTTTTATTTTATTCCTGCGACTCTCGTACTCTTGCTTGTGCCTGACGTTTTTTTAATTTTCTTCCGTTAACGGTACAGCCGCGGAATTGTTTGTAATGACATGTCAAACACACCCCGATAATGGCTGAAATGGGATCGATGGAATACATTATTTTACCGTTGAATCGATAATAACTCTTAATCTTCGACGCGGTCTCCACTCATACATCACAAGAAAGAGAGGTGTTCATTTTATGGAATTTAAAAAAAGAAATAATTTTAAATATAGTTGAAATGTTTACAACTGAGATGCGCTGAAATGAAAGCAACAGCCTAAAATGAACACTCGGATTAGAGTGATGTCACGTCTGATCTCACAAACAATGTAAAGTAGGTTTAGACAGGTGTAATCTAGAGTCAAGCATGTTAAAGTAGGTTTAGACAGGTGTAATCTAGAGTCAAGCATGTTAAAGTAGGTTTAGACAGGTGTAATCTAGAGTCAAAGATGTCCTGCTATTGAGACACTAGTGCAGAAAATATCCTCACTCGGACCTATGTCATTTGTATATTAACAAAGTCTAGTTCATTGTATTTTATCTGACACCATAACTTAATAAGGAAATGTGAAATTAAGTATTATGAGTTATAGCTGACTAACATCACGAATGGTCAGAGATAGTGAAATAAAATGCAAGTAATACAATTTGTAAAAAGAATGAAATCCATATATATACACACACACAGCAAAATCCTGAAGTTCCAGGGTAATATTATCAAAGTATTGTAGGCATGGTAATCAATAAAATAATTAATCAATAGTTAGCAGAAAGTGGACAGACAGCCGCCACTCACAGTGGGAGGGGGCTGTAAATAAAAGCACATGTATTCAGCCAATTAGTGGGTTCAGGAAGTGGTCTTACAGCCAATGAATGAGTTGGAGGAGCAGCACAGCCACCATGGCACTTCCAGCAGCCTGACAGGAAGCTGCTGAGGAGGGAAACAGATGTTTAGGCTGCGATTACACAGGCAGAACAATTCTGATCTTTTGCCAATTATTTGGCATGTTTGATACAGTGCATTCGGAAAGTATTCATACCCCTTTACTTTTCCACATGTTGTTATGTTACAGGCTTATTCTAAAATGGATTAAATTAAATAAATTCATCAATCTACACACAATACCCCATAATGACAAAACGAAAACTGGCTTTTAGAAATGTTTGCTAATTTATTAAAAATTAAAAACAGTAATACCTTATTTACTATAGTATTCAGACAATTTGCTATGAGACTTAAAATTTGAGCTCAAGTAAATCCTGTTTTCATTGATCATCCTTGAGATGTTTCAACAACTTTATTGGAGTCCACCTGTGGTAAATTCAATTGATTTGACATGATTTGGAAAGACACACACCTGTCTATATAAGGTCCCACAGTTGACAGTGCATGTCAGAGCAAAAACCATGCCAAAAGGTCGAAGGAATTGTCCGTAGAGCCCCGACACAGGATTGTGTCGAGGCACAGATCTGGGGAAGGGTACCAAAACATTTCTGCAGCATTGAAAGTCCCCAAGAACACAGTGGCCTCCATCATTCTTAAATGGAAGAAGTTTGGAACTACCAAGACTCTTCCTAGAGCTGGCCGTCCAGCGAAACTGAACACTTGGGGAAGAAGGGTCTTGGTCAGGGAGGTGACCAAGAACCCGATGGTCACTCTGACAGAGCTCCAGAGTTCTTCTGTCCAGAAGGTCAACCATCTCTGCAGCACTCCACCAATCAGATGGAAGCTACTGCTCAGTAAAAGTCACATGACAGCCCACTTGGAGTTTGCCAAAAGGCACCTAAAAGACTCAGACCATGAGAAACAAGATTCTCTGATCTGAAGAAACTAAGATTGAACTCTTTGGCCTGAATGCCAAGCGTCACGTCTGGAGGAAACCTGGCAGCATCCCTACGGTGAAGCATGGTGCTGGCAGCATCATGCTGTGGGAATGTTTTTCAGCGGCAGGAACTGGGAGTCTTGTCAGGATCGGGGAAAGATGAACAGAGCAAAGTACAGAGAGATCCTTGATGGACCTCAGACTGGGGGCGAAGGTTCACCTTCCAACAGGTCAATGACCCTAAGCACACATGATAGACAATGCAGGAGTGGCTTCGGGACAAGTTTCTGAATATCCTTGAGTGGCCCAGCCACAGCCCGGACTTGAACTCGATCTAACATCTCCGGAGAGACCTGAAAATAGCTGTGCAGTAACGCACCCCATCCAACCATACAGAGCTTTTGAGGATCTGCAGAGAATAATGGGAGAAACTCCCCAAATACAGGTGTGCCAAGCTTGTAGCGTCAAACCCAATATGACTTAAGGCTGTAATCGCTGCCAAAGGTGCTTCAACAAAGTACTGATTAAAGGGTCTGAATACTTATGTAAATGTGATTAAGTTTGTTATTATAAAATGTTTTGGCAAAAATCATCAAAACCTGTTTTGCTTTGTCATTATGGGGTATTGTGATGTCATTATGGGGTATTGTGATGTCATAATGGGGTATTGTGATGTCATAATGGGGTATTGTGTTGAGATTGATGAGGGGGAAAACAGTTTAATCCATTTTAGAATAAGGCTGTAACATAACAAAATGTTGAAAAAGTGAAGGGGTCTGAATAGATTCCGAATGCGCTGTATATTATTTAGTATACGTCAAGACAACATTACATTGATCAGCTCAGTTCAGCCTAAATGCAACACACTTGGTCTTCCAGGTCGGTTTAAATCAAAAACATGAAGTGCCTGTGGCACTACAGAACCAGGGTTGCCAGTTACACTTCATATGGATAATCCTATACAGTTATAATATCAAACTATCCATTGATAAGCAGAAGCTTACTAAATTTACAGTTAAGGTTAGGTTTAGTAAATAGTTGACATGTTACTGATAGTCTGTAGATCTACAGATGGATTATCCAAATAAAGTGTTACTGGGTTGCCTACCCCTGCCCTATATAGTGGACTACATTTGACCATATAGGGAATAGGGTGCCATTAGGGATGTATCTTAGGGTAAAGGAGTACACTATGTAGGGAATAGTGTGCCATTTGGGACTCACTCTTCCTGGAGTTTATAATGTCTCTGGTAATGTTGCATTCAAGTAGTTTTCAGATTCTCTGCCCTCTCTCCCACCCTGTCCAATCGTTCTGTCTTCCCCACCCCAGAGAGCAGACACACCACAGAGAGCAGACAAGAGCAGGGACAGAGAGACAGAGAGACCACAGAGACAGATGGACTCACAGGGCACGCTGAGGTTGAAGGGCTCTGATTCCATTTCAGGAGGAGGTTGGGGTCCCAGTTCTCCCAGTCTTAACAGGGCTGAACACCAGAGTTGGGCCCCATCATCACCTCTACTGGGGGACCACAGCAGGGGATATTCCCCACTCCTGGGTTCCTTGGGGGTCTGCCTTGGTACATGTGGTGCGTATAACAATGTCTTTGTCTTTTTACCGGTGGTAGAGGTTTTGTAGAAGTACACATTGAGACTGTTAATTGGAGCGACATTCTGGATGAGACACTTAAACTCGTATTCTTTCCCCTCAACCATCGGACCTGAGGGACCTGTCATGGACACACTGTCTGGAAGCTCTGTGGAGGAATGGAAACACAAAGTGATTTAACAGTGCAGAGCCATACTGCAGTGTCAGAAGCTCAGGGTTAGGACTAGTGTGAAAACATGAACAGTCAGAAAGGTGATCCCAAATGCAGAAAAACAGATGACAGTCCTGGGAAATGTCTTCAAATCCTTTATTTGATGATAAGGAACATCCAAACATTCCTAGGATGTATCCAAAAAGAAACTAAAAACATTGACAATGGTTCCAAAGTGAAAATAAGAAGTCCAAAGATAATCCAAAAGGAATTTGAAAAAAGGTTCACAAAGAACAGTGAGTACTCCAAAAATGTCAAATAGCAAAAGTAAATAAAACAAAGGAACCCTACGAGGTACACGAAGTAGAATAAGATCGCTCCAAAGGAGGCACAGCACGGGAATGACCTAGACACGGTCATGGCACTGGAAAAACTCACCAAATTACTCAGGAGAAAGGTGACTTAAATACACAAACAGGGAACAAGGCACAGGTGACAACAATATGACCTAATGACAGAGACTGAAAACCAAAAAGAGACGCAATGGGGACCTCTAGTGGCCAAACATAAGTCTAAGACCCTGACACAGCAGTATACATTCAGAAACACCAGAGAAGATAAGAGAGAGACGTCACTCACTATAAACTGTGATGTCCAGCTGTTTCTGACACTGGCCTCCCTCTGTGTAGCACTTAGGTTTGTTATTCCAGGTAGTCACACTGTCAAATCAAATGAAATATTTAAGGTGCATTTAAAATAAATCAATAAATAATAAAGGCAATATAAGAGATGATCAAATGTCTAAATAACAGTAAAACCATTCACTAAAAGCAATTGAATCTAAATGACAGGAGAATCAAGCCAAGGTAAAAATAAAAAATAAAACTAGTAAAAAATGTTTTACTAGTTTTAAAAATCTAATTTGTGTCTGCCTCTCTTACCTGTCCACCCTCCAGTTTAGGAACTTCACCTTCTTGTCTGTCAGACCCGTCCCTCCCTGGGTGGCTTCCCAGCCCATCTCTGCAGGGGTATCTGAGCTGCAGTTAGATGAGGCTGGGTCTCCATACTTCACCACCAGCCTGGCAGGACTGATCACAGGGCACTCAGCATCTGGAAGACCAAGGTCAAGTTAAAACTTTATTGTTCTGTTGTTGTTGATTTTATTGTTCAAACCAAACAGGACGATATTATTGTATAATGTTCATGTATCTGCATGTTGATCCACCACATGTTACACTCCATAACCCAGAAATAGCCACACACACACACAAGAAGAAGAACATGCACTCACACACACACACACACGAACCTGGTGAAGCAACCCCTCCCTAGTATTCACCAATCATACCATGTCAAATGAGTAACTAGTTTAACTCTAGGCTAGGAAGGGAGGAAGGAAGGAAGGAAGGAAGGAAGGAAGGAAAATAGATTCCTGAAGAATTTGAAAGGAGGGAGGGAAGGAGAGGGGCATAGAGGCCAGATCGACTCAGAACCTTTTGACTCCAAATTATAGTATATTTCACTCGGTCCTAATAAGTACAACGCAACACACAGGCTTTCCAATATATTCATTTAAAAATACTTCATAGTAAATATATAAAGTACTAAAATATAAAAGGAAACAGAAAAAATAAATACCTATGCACATTTATCACAACGTTGTACTAGACCAGAAGTCTAACTTACCGGTGAAGTCACAATACAGAGACAATAATGAAACAAGTATTACAATCTCCATCCCGTAATAATCCCTGAGCGTCCCTCCGTGAAGGATACTGGATTCTGTTAGGAGAGCGGCAGACGCTGTTGCTTCTCGGGTGACCGTTGAAAGTGAAAGTAGCATTTACTGGAAACCCCTAAACGACCAATTCCTCCTCTTCTTATCTCTCTCTCACACACTCTCTCTCTCTCTCTCTCTCTCTCTCTCTCTCTCTCTCTCTCTCTCTCTCTCTCTCTCTCTCTCTCTCTCTCTCTCTCTCTCACACACACAGTGTTCTATCGATCTCTCTTCTTCTTCTCTAGGGGCAGTGAGAGGATGACAGGGGAAAGGATGGATGGAGGGAGGGGTCGGGTTCCAAAGAAGGACATGACAGTAGGCTATATTAGAGTGTTTAGGTTAGGGGGGGTTACAGCGGGATTCTGGCTCTTCTTTCTAACAGAAACAGAGCTCCCTGTGTAACCCGCCATTGTCTCAGGTCTGCTCTGATCTGTGTGATCACTCGCAAAACACTCATGGGATAGATAGCTACAATAGGCTGTCCTAACGCTCTATAATATTACCATGGTGACATCGTCCACTGGACCCACTTTCATCACCACAAGAGTTAAACTCACCAAAAGCTAGAATAAACCTGGAGACAATATTTAGTGTTTTTTTCATGAGCAAGTCTTCTCTACCTAATTCTACATCTAGCAGCTAAGGTGTTTTGTGGTTGTAGAATCAGTATTTATGAAAATCGAAATGTGCATGAAAATGAGCTACCTAGCCAGTGTCTGCTCGCTGCATATTGGCTGAACTGGTCTTAAATCAACCCATATATCAAACTGAAAGGGACGCTAACAAGGCCAGTTGTAGCTGGTGTAGTGGACTTCTAGCTAATAGCACAACTCCGTTTTCATGGTAAGGTGGTTTCCATGCTGTCGTGATAAGTGCGCGGAGTTCTGCAGCACAGCTGACTGTTTCTAGCTGCGATGTGATCACCTTGGCCACATGTTAAAACGTCTCCGGCTGTCAGAACCAGATACATCCGAATCGCTTTAAACAGTCCCATAACGTTGGTTCCGTACAGCTTCATAAAGCAGCTCCCGGAATGGCCAGAGAAAGCTAGCTGGAGAAAGTTTGCTCAGCTGATCAGGTTTACTATAGTAGCCGTGTTTCCAGTGGTCAGCCTGAGTCGCCACTACGTACCTTTGGGGAAAGGGAGTAAGTGCATACCGTTATTTATTTATTCATTTTTATTTAACCTTTATTTAACTAGGCAAGTCAGTTAAGAACAAATTCTTCTTATTTACAACGACGGCCTACCCTAGTCAGTTGCACGACTGAAGGCATTCAACCGAAATGTGTTTTTCCTCTGAATCAGAGGTGAGGGCGGCTGCCTTATCGACATCCATGTCATCTGTGCCCGGGGAGCAGGTGCTGTTGGGGGACAAAATGCCTTGCTCAAGGGTAGAACAGTAGATATTTTTCACCTTGCTGGCTCAGGAATTCGAACTGACCACCTTCAGTTACTGGCCCCACGCTCTTAAGAGCTAAGCTACCAGCTAGTCATGTCATTGCTGAAATGCGGTGTGTTTTCTGTGCCCAGGAAATATCACATTTTATTTAGTATAGAATGTGGATCTCAAAAGGGTTTGAAGACGACCATTAGCTTAACTCAAAAATATGGATCTTGAAAGGAAAATGTTATGCATTTAAAAAAAAATGTTTTTGTGGATGTAGGAGTTTTCTATTGCCGGGTGTTATTCATCAACTTCCACGAGAAATATAAGCCTTAAAATAATAACATATTTAAAGTCTCTCTTCATCATTTTATATTTCTAGTTCAATTTTCTCTCAACAATAACGTTTTATTTTCATGATTATTGTATTTATTATTATTATTTTAAGATTTTCTGTGTCCCTGATATCACTTTTCACGCTGTTCGTTTGTTGTAATTCTCCATTTAAGAAAACAACCCCTTCCTACAATGACACCACATTCAGGAAGTGTCATCATTTCTGTGGTGGGAAAACAACAGTGCAACGCTGCATACATAGAAACACTCAGTTTGATCTATTTTTCCATGTTTCATGTTGTTACTCACAAACTTCCACCCTGTTATGCAAAATTAACCAAATGTTTTAATGTTAAAGTATGTTTGATATAAGTTAAAATCCGGTTCAAGGGTCTAATTTGGACTCCAAATTTCCACCCTGTTAGGACAAAAATATAACTGTCTGAGATTGACCAATATGTTTATATAACGGTACATCTAAACGGCTTGCATTGAGCGACAGCC
Source organism: Brachymystax lenok tsinlingensis (assembly GCA_030435695.1). Lineage (NCBI taxonomy): Eukaryota > Metazoa > Chordata > Actinopteri > Salmoniformes > Salmonidae > Brachymystax > Brachymystax lenok. Next base: position 40,769,662 of record CM059812.1, read on the forward strand.
CTGATTCTCACGGACACGAGTACCTCTTCTCTGCCTCTGTGAGGCAGGATGTGAAATCTGAAACCACTTGAAGCTGTGTTGTCCCTCCTACCATTTCATTCGCTCTTCCGACTGTCCATCAAGTCCTGGCTGAACCCTACGTCACAGCTCCTGACAAAGCACATGCCAATGACAAAGCACATTTTAGATTCCGCTGACATGAGCAGTAATGAGCAGTAATGCTGTGTTCAAAGATCTTCATATTTGAAAGAGGCCCGAGTTAGAATTCGGATGACTGTTCAAATCGATTTTTCCCAGTCTGAGCTCGTTTTTTCCTCCGAGTTCCCAGTTGTTTTCAATACAGAAGTTGGAGATTTCCGAGTAACCAGTTGCGAGCCCCCAGGTGTTTTGAACGCGGCATAAGCGCCGACTTGAGAAACAGTTTCAGCTTGATCACCAAATTAATTGGGAAATAAAGAAACGTCTCAACAGCTAGCTACCGATCCATTTTAGTTTCACTGTCTGATCATTAAAAAAACGAACCCACTAATTGTTATTTTGACCTTACCACAAAAGGTCAGGTATGTGTTTCTTGACATGAGCACGTAAACTCAAATGTATCACAGAATTGGTCACTTTTTCTTTATTTAACCTTGATTTAACTAGGCAAGCCAGTTAAGAACAAATTCTTATTTACCATCTTCTTATTTACCAAAACCTAACGACGCTGGGCCAATTGTGCACCGCCCTTTGGGACTCCAAATCGTGGCCTTGGACCACTGCGCCAGTCTGGAGCCCAATGAGTCATGAGTCCACGTTAGTTAGTGGCTAGTGCCTTGCCAGTCATCTAGCTAGCTTAATGTCAGTAATACTGCATGACAATGTCATAAACTGTATTTTCTACAAAAATAATACTTATTTCCCTCATTAAAATGCAATTCCATTTATAAAAAATTTCACATGCGTTTTTCTGGATTTTTTTTTTGTAATTCTGTCTCTCACTGTTCAAATAAACCTACCATTAAAATTATAGACTGATCATTTCTTTGTCAGTGGGCAAATGTACAAAATCAGCAGGCCATCAAATACTTTTTTCCCTCACTGTAAATGGACTTGACATGGGGAAAGTCATTGTGGGAGGTTTTGAAAACGAAGACAGGAACACAGTTCTGTACTGTGAAGTTAACGTGAATATGTGCTTCATATTATAACATATAGAGGCCTATATATCCTCATATGTGTGTTCTGCTGTAGCCTATATTGATTTAGTTTATTTGAAGTTATATTCCGATACTGTGTTATTTGTTCTACTGCTACATTGATGTGTTGAAAAGCCCCACAGCAGAGTGTGTGTTCATATGCGTATGGCCCCAATAATGCAATGGGATCAAGGGAACACATTGTCTTACTGTTGAATCTATAAGAACTCTAACGTTTCATCAGGGATTTAATGCACGGTCTTGACACTTACATCACAATATCATGTCAATGTTTTATGGAATTGAAAAAAAGTTATCATTTAATACAGTTGAAATGTTTACAAATGAGATGCGCTGAAATGAAAGCAACAGCCTAAAATGACCACTCGGATCAGAGTGATGTCACGTCTGATCTCACAAACAATGTAAAGTAGGTTTAGACAGGTGTGATCTAGAGTCAAGCATGTTAAAGTAGGTTTAGACAGGTGTAATCTAGAGTCAAGCATGTTAAAGTATGTTTAGACAGGTGTAATCTAGAGTCAAGCATGTTAAAGTAGGTTTAGACAGGTGTAATCTAGAGTCAAGCATGTTAAAGTATGTTTAGACAGGTGTAATCTAGAGTCAAGCATGTTAAAGTAGGGTTAGACAGGTGTAATCTAGAGTCAAGCATGTTAAAGTAGGTTTAGACAGGTGTAATCTAGAGTCAAGCATGTTAAAGTAGGTTTAGACAGGTGTAATATAGAGTCAAGCATGTTAAAGTAGGTTTAGACAGGTGTAATCTAGAGTCAAGCATGTTAAAGTAGGTTTAGACAGGTGTAATCTAGAGTCAAGCATGTTAAAGTAGGTTTAGACAGGTGTAATCTAGAGTCAAGCATGTTAAAGTAGGTTTAGACAGGTGTAATCTAGAGTCAAAGATGTCCTGCTATTGACACACTAGTGTAGAAAATATCCTCACTCGGACCTATGTCATTTGTATATTAACAAAGTCTAGTTCATTGTATTTTATCTGACACCATAACTTAATAAGGAAATGTGAAATGAAGTATTATGAGTTATAGCTGACTAACATCACGAATGGTCAGAGATAGTGAAATAAAATGCAAGTAATAACATTGTCAAATGAATGAAATCCATTATATATATATACAGTACCAGTCGAAAGTTTGGACACACCTACTATTCCAGGGTTTTCTTTATTTTTACTATTTTCTACATTGTAGAATAATAGTGAAGACATCAAAACGGTGAAATAAAACATCTAGAATCATGTAGTAACCAAACAGTGTTCAACTAATCAAAATATATTTTAGATTCTTAAAAGTCGCCACCTTGATTTGCCTTGATGACAGCTGTGCACACTATCTACAATGAAGAAAATAGTACAAATAAAGAAAAACCATTGAATGTGTAGGTGGGTCCAAACCTTTGACTGGTACTGTATATAAGGCAAAATCATAAAGTTACAAGGTAATATTATCAAAGTATTGTAGGCATAGTATTGTAGGCATTATCAATCAATCAATCAATACAATAATTGATCAATAGTTAGCAGAAAGTGGACAGACAGCCGCCACTCACAGTGGGAGGGGGCTGTAAATAAAAGCACATGTTTTCATCCAATCAGTGGGTTCAGGATGGGGTCTTACAGCCAATGAATGAGTTGGAGGAGCAGCACAGCCACCATGGCACTTCCAGCAGCCTGACAGGAAGCTGCTGAGGAGGGAAACAGATGTTTAGGCTGCGATTACACAGGCAGAACAATTCTGATCTTTTGCCAATTATTTGGCATGTTTGATACAGTGCATTCGGAAAGTATTCAGACCCCTTTACTTTTCCACATGTTGTTATGTTACAGGCTTATCTAAAATGGATTAAATTAAATAAATTCATCATCAATCTACACACAGTACCCCATAATGACAAAGCGAAAACTGGCTTTTAGAAATGTTTGCTAATTTATTAAAAATTTAAAACAGTAATACCTTATTTACTATAGTATTCAGACAATTTGCTATGAGACTTAAAATTTGAGCTCAAGTAAATCCTGTTTTCATTGATCATCCTTGAGATGTTTCAACAACTTTATTGGAGTCCACCTGTGGTAAATTCAATTGATTTGACATGATTTGGAAAGACACACACCTGTCTATAGGTCCCACAATTGACAGTGCATGTCAGAGCAAAAACCATGCCAAAAGTTCGAAGGAATTGTCCGTAGAGCCCCGACACAGGATTGTGTCGAGGCACAGATCTGGGGAAGGGTACCAAAACATTTCTGCAGCATTGAAAGTCCCCAAGAACACAGTGGCCTCCATCATTCTTAAATGGAAGAAGTTTGGAACCACCAAGAATCTTCCTAGAGCTGTCCTCCCGGCCAAACTGAGCAATCGGGGAAGAAGGGTATTGGTCAGGGAGGTGACCAAGAACCCGATGGTCACTCTGACAGAGCTCCAGAGTTCTTCTGTCCAGAAGGTCAACCATCTCTGCAGCACTCCACCAATCAGATGGAAGCTACTGCTCAGTAAAAGTCACATGACAGCCCACTTGGAGTTTGCCAAAAGGCACCTAAAAGACTCTCAGACCATGAGAAACAAGATTCTCTGATCTGAAGAAACTAAGATTGAACTCTTTGGCCTGAATGCCAAGCGTCACGTCTGGAGGAAACCTGGCAGCATCCCTACGGTGAAGCATGGTGCTGGCAGCATCATGCTGTGGGAATGTTTTTCAGCGGCAGGAACTGGGAGTCTTGTCAGGATCGGGGAAAGATGAACAGAGCAAAGTACAGAGAGATCCTTGATGGACCTCAGACTGGGGGCGAAGGTTCACCTTCCAACAGGTCAATGACCCTAAGCACACATGATAGACAATGCAGGAGTGGCTTCGGGACAAGTTTCTGAATATCCTTGAGTGGCCCAGCCACAGCCCGGACTTGAGCCCGATCTAACATCTCCGGAGAGACCTGAAAATAGCTGTGCAGTAACGCACCCCATCCAACCATACAGAGCTTTTGAGGATCTGCAGAGAATAATGGGAGAAACTCCCCAAATACAGGTGTGCCAAGCTTGTAGCGTCAAACCCAATATGACTTAAGGCTGTAATCGCTGCCAAAGGTGCTTCAACAAAGTACTGATTAAAGGGTCTGAATACTTATGTAAATGTGATATTTAGGTTTATTATAAATGTTTTAGCAAAAAAAATCTAAAACCTGTTTTGCTTTGTCATTATGGGGTATTGTGATGTCATAATGGGGTATTGTGTTGAGATTGATGAGGGGAAAAACGATTTGATCCATTTTAGAATAAGGCTCTAACGTAACAAAATGTTGAAAAGGTCAAGGGGTCTGAATAGATTCCGAATGCACTGTATATTATTTAGTATACGTAAAGACAACATTAAATTGATCAGCTCAGTTCAGCCTAAATGCAACACACCTGGTCTTCCAGGTCGGTTTAAATCAAAAACATGAAGTGCCTGTGGCACTACAGAACCAGGGTTGCCAGTTACACTTTATTTGGATAATCCTATACAGTCATAATATCAACAAGCTATCTATTGATAAGCAGAAGCTTACTAAATGTATGGTTAAGGTTAGGTTTAGAAATAATGGTTAGGGTTATGTCTAGGGTTAAGTTTAGGTTTAAGATATGGGTTAAGGTGAGGGTTAAGTTTAGGGTTAAGATAAGGGTTAAAGTTAGGGTAGAGTTTAGGGTTAAGATAAGAGTTAAAGTTAGGGTTAAGTTTAGGGTTAAGATAAGGGTTAAGGTGAGGGTTAGGGTTAAGATTAGGGTAAAGTTTAGGGTTAAGATAAGGGTTAAGGTGAGGGTTAGGTTTAGGGTTAAGATAAGGGTTAAAGTTAGGGTAAAGTTTAGGGTTAAGATAAGGGTTAAAGATAGGGTAAAGTTTAGGGTTAAGGTGAGGGTTAGGGTTACGTTTAGGGTTAAGATTAGGGTAAAGTTTAGGGTTAAGATAAGGGTTAATGTGAGGGTTAAGATAAGGGTTAAGGTGAGGGTTAAGATAAGGGTTAAGGTTAGGGTTAAGATAAGGGTTAAGGTGAGGGTTAAGGTAAGGGTTAAAGTGAGGGTTAAGATATGGGTTAAGGTGAGGGTTAAGATAAGGGTTAATAAATATTTGACATGTTACTACTGATAGTCTGTAGATCATCTACAGATGGACTATCCAAATAAAGTGTTACCGGGTTGCCTACCCCTGCCCTATATAGTGGACTACAATTGACCATATAGGGAATAGGGTGCCATTAGGGATGTATATTAGGGCAAAGTAGTACACTATGTAGGGAATAGGGTGCCATTAGGGATGTATATTAGGGCAAAGTAGTGTACTATGTAGGGAATAGGGTGCCATTAGGGATGTACCTTAGGGTAAAGTAGTACACTATGTAGGGAATAGGGTGCCATTAGGGACTCACACATCCAGGAGTTTATAATGTCTCTGGTAATGTTGGATTCAAGTAGTGTTCAATCAGATTCTCAGATGTCTCTGCCTCCCTCTGCCCTATCTCTCTCCCTCTGCCCTCTTTCCCTACATCTGCCCTCTCTCCCTACCTCTGCCCTCTTTCCCTCCCTCTACCTCTCCCTCCCTCTGCCCTCTCTCCCCCTCTGTCCAATTGTTCTGTCTTCCTCCCCCAGCAGAGTGAGCAGAGAGACCGAGAGAGCAGAGAGAGTAGACAGAGAGTAGAGACAGAGAGAGAAGAGAGACAGAGAGACAGAAAGAGCAGAGACAGAGAGAGCAGAGAGAGCAGAGACAGAGAGAGCAGACACAGAGAGAGCAGAGAGACAGAGAGAGTAGATACAGACAGAACAGAGAGACAGACAGCAGAGACACAGAGAGACAGAGGGAGCAGAGACACAGAGACCACAGAGACAGACATCACCAGTCGAGTCACACAGAGACAGATGGACTCACAGGGCACGCTGAGGTTGAAGGGCTCTGATTCCATTTCAGGAGGAGGTTGGGGTCCCAGTTCTCCCAGTCCTAACAGGGCTGAACACCAGAGCTGGGCCCCATCATCACCTCTACTGGGGGACCACAGCAGGGGATATTCCCCACTAATAGGTTCCTTGGTGGTCTGCCTTGCTACATCTGCTGCGTATAACAATGTCTTTTTACCGATGGTAGAGGTTTTGTAGAAGGACACATTGAGACTGTTAATTGGAGCGACATTCTGGATGAGACACTTAAACTCGTATTCTTTCCCCTCAACCATCGGACCTGAGGGACCTGTCATGGACACACTGTCTGGAAGCTCTGTGGAGGAATGGAAACACACACACACACACACAAAGTGATTTAACAGTGCAGAGCCATACTGCAGAATACATTCAGAAACACCAGAGAAGATAAGAGAGAGACGTCACTCACTATAAACTGTGATGTCCAGCTGTTTCTGACACTGGCCTCGGTCTGTGTAGCACTTAGGTTTGTTATTCCAGGTAGTCACACTGTCAAATCAAATTAAATATTTAAAGTGCATTTAAAATAAATCAATAAATAATAAAGGCAATATAAGAGATGATCAAATGTCTAAATAACAGTAAAACCATTCATTCAAAGCAATTGAAGCTAAATGACAGGAGAATCAAGCCAAGTTAAAAAAAACATTATTAATTTTTTTACTAGTTTTAAAAATCTTGTTTGTGTCTGCCTCTCTTACCTGTCCACCCTCCAGTTTAGGAACTTCACCTTCTTGTCTGTTAGACCCGTCCCTCCCTGGGTGGCTTTCCAGCCCATCGCTACAGGGGTATCTAAGCTGCAGTTAGATGAGGCTGGGTCTCCATACTTCACCACCAGCCTGGCAGGACTGATCACAGGGCACTCAGCATCTGGAAGACCAAGGTCAAGTTAAAACTTTATTGTTCTGTTATTGTTACTTTTATTGTTCAAACCAAACAGGACGATATTATTGTATAATGTTCATGTATCTGCATGTTGATCCACCACATGTTACACTCCATAACCCAGAAATAGCCACACACACACACAAGAAGAAGAACATGCACTCACACACACACACACGAACCTGGTGAAGCAACCCCTCCCTAGTATTCACCAATCATACCATGTCAAATGAGTAACTAGTTTAACTCTAGGCTAGGAAAGGAGGGAAGGAAGGAAGATCCATTCCTGAAGAATTTGAAAGGAGGGAGGGAAGGAGAGGGGCATAGAGGCCAGATCGACTCAGAACCTTTTGACTCCAAATTATAGTATATTTCACTTGGTTGTGGATAACTATATTTATTTATTTATTTATTTATATTTAACCTTTATTTAACTAGGCAAGTGAGTTAAGAACAAATTCTTCTTATTTACAACGACAGCCTACCCTAGCCAGTTGCACGACTGAAGGCATTCAACCGAAATGTGTTTTTCCTCTGAATCAGAGAGGTGAGGGCGGCTGCCTTATCGACATCCATGTCATCTGTGCCCGGGGAGCAGGTGCTGTTGGGGGGCAAAATGCCTTGCTCAAGGGTAGAACAGTAGATATTTTTCACCTTGCTGGCTCAGGAATTCGAACTGACCACCTTCAGTTACTGGCCCCACGCTCTTAAGAGCTAAGCTACCAGCTAGTCATGTCATTGCTGAGATGCGGTGTGTTTTCTGTGCCCAGGAAATACCACATTTTATTTAGTATAGAATGTGGATCTCAAAAGGGTTTGAAGACGAGGTCAGGTGACCATTAGCTTAACTCAAAAATATGGATCTTGAAAGGAAAATGTTATGCATTTAAAAAAAAATAGTTTTGTGGATGTAGGAGTTTTCTATTGCCGGGTGTTATTCATCAACTTCCACGAGAAATATAAGCCTTAAAATAATAACATATTTAAAGTCTCTCTTCATCATTTTATATTCCTAGTTCAATTTTCTCTCATCAATAACGTTTTATTTTCATGATTATTGTATTTATTATTATTATTTTAAGATTTTCTGTGTCCCTGATATCACTTTTCACGCTGTTCGTTTGTTGTAATTCTCCATTTAAGAAAACAACCCCTTCCTACAATGACACCACATTCAGGAAGTGTCATCATTTCTGTGGTGGGAAAACAACAGTGCAACGCTGCATACATAGAAACACTCAGTTTGATCTATTTTTCCATGTTTCATGTTGTTACTCACAAACTAACACCCTGTTATGCAAAATTAACCAAATGTTTTCATGTTAAAGTATGTTTGATAGAGAAGTTAAAATCCTGTTCAAGTGTCTAATTTGGACTCCAAATTTCCACCCTGTTAAGTTCCACCCTGTTAGGACAATGCACCTAAAAAATGATGCGTTCAAAATAACTGGTGATCTTCATATTTGAAAGAGGCCCGAGTTAGAATTCCGAGTCGGATGACCGTTCAAATCGATTTTTCCCAGTCTGAGCTCGTTTTTTCCTCAGAGTTCCCAGTTGTTTTTAATACAGAAGTTGGAGATTTCCGAGTACCCCGTTGCGAGCCCCCAGGTGTTTTGAACGCTGCATAAGCACCGACTTGGGAAACAGTTTCAGCTGATCACCAAATTAATTGGGAAATAAAGAAACGTCTCAACAGCTAGCTACCGATCCATTTTAGTTTCACTGTCTGATCATAAAAAAAACGAACCCACTAATCGTTATTTTGACCTTACCACAAAAGGTCTGGTATGTGTTTCTTGACATGAGCACGTTTGTCACGTCCAGGCCAGAGTTTTTAGGCTGGCGTGTTTAGTTTAGTTTTTGGTGTAGGGTTTTTAGTTCTAGGTGTTGTATTTCTATGTTGGGGAAATGGTTCCCAATTAGAGGCAGCTGAGTGTCGTTACCTCTAATTGGGAACCATATATATGTTTGTAGTTTTCACTAGGGGTTTGTGGGTTATTGTTTTGTTCATAGCGTCATTGTGTTTCTTGTTGCGATCATTGTTGCGATCTTCGTTCGTTTTTTGTTATTTTTCCCAGTTACGTTTCATTTAAATAAAGATGTATACTGGATGCCTCGCTGCGCCTTGGTCTGTCCCTTCAGGAGATCGTGACAGAATAACCCACCATAAAAAGACCAAGCAGCGAGAGACCCGGGAGTTCTGGACTTGGGAGGAGATATTGGCTGGTAAGGGGCCTTGGAGGAAAACGACGGAGCATCGTCACCCCAAGAAGGAGATGGAAGCGGCGAAGACTGAGCGAGGGAGTTATGAGGATTTATATGGAGCGTGGAACCCGGAGAGGGAGAGATATGTTGGGACTCGCCTGGCGCGGAAACCTGATCGGCAGCCCCCAAATTCTTTTTGGGGGGAGCACACGGGGAGTTTGGCCGGTTCAGCATGGACTCCTGAGCCAACTCCTCGTGCTCTTTGGAGGGGAGCGTCGCACTGGAAAGACGCCGTACTATGCAGTTTTGCGCACGGTGTCTCCAGTGCGCATTCATAGGCCGGTGCGCGAGATTCCAGCTCCACTCATCTGTCAGGGGAGGGTGAGTGTGCAGCCTGGAGGAGTGGTGCCGGCTCTGCGCGCTAGGTCTCCAGTACACCTTCTGGGACCGAGATATCCTGCACCGGTTCTGCGTGTGGGGTCTCTGGTTCGCATCCACAGCCCAGTGCGTGACATTCCAGCTCCCATCATCCGTGAGGCAAGGGTGAGTGAACAGCCGGGGAGAGAAGTACCAGCTCCACGCACCAGGTCCCCTGTATGCCACGGCTGTCAGCCAATCAGCAATCAGGGCTCGAACCACCCAGTAAATAATGCTTTATATACAATAACATTGCAACACTAATAAAAATATTATTTTCTAACATATGTGTTTTTCGAATTGTATGGTTTATTACTATTAACATATAATGCCAAACATCCCCTTTAACTGTGAATCCCCCTGATTTATTTTGCAGACGGCACACACAAATGATCCTAATTATAGCCTAAGACTTACCTAGCAGTACATACTGGATGCTACCATTTGAAATGTCGATAAAGGGTACGGTATGGCAGTATTTCCTTGTAAAGGATGACGCCAAAAAAGTGGAAAGGAAACTCCTCAAACAGCGGCCTGCTTACTATAGATTGACAAACGAATATGACATACCACTTGAAAACAGTTAGTTGGCCTACTTTGTTTTAATAGTTGCATGCTATAACATTGACAGGTTTTACACAGAGAAGTGACAAACGGAGACGGGACAAACGGAGACGGGACAAACAGAGACGTGACCAGAGTGGCCAGATGGAAGCTACTGCTCAGTAAAAGTCACATGACAGCCCACTTGGAGTTTGCCAAAAGGCACCTAAAGGACTCTCAGACCATGAGAAACAAGATTCTCTGATCTGAAGAAACTAAGATTGAACTCTTTGGCATGAATGCCAAGCGTCACCTTTGGAGGAAACCTGGCAACATCCCTACGGTGAAGCATGGTGCTGGCAGCATCATGCTGTGGGAATGTTTTTCAGCGGCAGGAACTGGGAGTCTTGTCAGGATCGGGGAAAGATGAACAGAGCAAAGTACAGAGAGATCCTTGATGGACCTCAGACTGGGGCGAAGGTTCACCTTCCAACAGGACAATGACCCTAAGCACACATGCAAGACAATGCAGGAGTGGCTTCGGGACAAGTTTCTGAATATCCTTGAGTGGCCCAGCCACAGCCCGGACTTGAACCCGATTTAACATCTCCGGAGAGACCTGAAAATAGCTGTGCAGTAACGCACCCCATCCAACCATACAGAGCTTTTGAGGATCTGCAGAGAATAATGGGAGAAACTCCCCAAATACAGGTGTGCCAAGCTTGTAGCGTCAAACCCAATATGACTTAAGGCTGTAATCGCTGCCAAAGGTGCTTCAACAAAGTACTGAGTAAAGGGTCTGAATACTTATGTAAATGTGATATTTAAGTTTTTTATTATAAATGTTTTAGCAAAAAAAATCTAAAACCTGTTTTGCTTTGTCATTATGGGGTATTGTGATGTCATTATGGGGTATTGTGTGTTGAGATTGATGAGGGGGGAAACAGTTTAATCCATTTTAGAATGAGGTTGTAACGTAACAAAATGTTGAAAAAGTCAAGGGGTCTGAATAGATATCGAATGCGCTGTATATTATTTAGTATACGTCAAGACAACATTAAATTGATCAGCTCAGTTCAGCCTAAATTCAACACACCTGGTCTTCCAGGTCGGTTTAAATCAAAAACATGAAGTGCCTGTGGCACTGCAGAACCAGGGTTGCCAGTTATACTTTATTCCTATACAGTCATAATATCAACAAACTATCTATTGATAAGCAGAAGCTTACTAAATGTACAGGTTAAGGTTAGGTTTAGAATAAGGGTTAGGGTTATGTCTAGGGTTAAGTTTAGGGTTAAGATATGGGTTAAGGTGAGGGTTAAGTTTAGGGTTAAGATAAGGGTTAAAGTTAGGGTAAAGTTTAGGGTTAAGATAAGGGTTATGTTTAGGGTTAAGATAAGGGTTAAAGTTAGGGTAAAGTTTAGGGTTAAGATAAGGGTTAAGTTTAGGGTTAAGATAAGGGTTAAGGTTAGGGTAAAGTTTAGGGTTAAGATAAGGGTTAAAGTTAGGGTAAAGTTAGGGTAAAGTTTGGGGTTAAGATAAGGGTTAGGTTTAGGGTTAAGATAAGGGTTAAGGTTAGGGTAAAGTTTAGGGTTAAGATAAGGGTTAAAGTTAGGGTAAAGTTAGGGTAAAGTTTGGGGTTAAGATAAGGGTTAGGTTTAGGGTTAAGATAAGGGTTAAGGTTAGGGTAAAGTTTAGGGTTAAGATAAAGGTTAAGGTGAGGGTTAGGTTTACGTTTAGGGTGAAGATTAGGGTAAAGTTTAGGGTTAAGATAAGGGTTAAGGTGAGGGTTAAGATAAGAGTTAAGGTGAGGGTTAAGATAAGGGTTAAGGTTAGGGTTAAGATAAGGGTTAAGGTGAGGGTTAGGGTTACGTTTAGGGTTAAGATTAGGGTAAAGTTTACGGTTAAGATAAGGGTTAAGGTGAGGGTTAAGATAAGGGTTAAGGTGAGGGTTAGATAAGGGTTAAGGTGAGGGTTAGTAGATAGTTGACATGTTACTGATAGTCTGTAGATCATCTACAGATGGACTATCCAAATAAAGTGTTACCGGGTTGCCTACCCCTGCCCTATATAGTGGACTACATTTGACCATATAGGGAATAGGGTGCCATTAGGGATGTATATTAGGGCAAAGTAGTGTACTATGTAGGGAATAGGGTGCCATTAGGGATGTATATTAGGCTAAAGTAGTGCACCATATAGGCAATAGGGTGCCATTAGGGATGTATCTTAGGGTAAAGTAGTACACTATGTAGGGAATAGGGTCCCATTTGGGACTCACTCTTCCAGGAGTTTATAATGTCTCTGGTAATGTTGCATTCAAGTAGTGTTCAATCAGACTCTCAGATGTCTCTTTCTCCCTCTGCCCTATCTCTCACCCTCTGCCCTATCTCCCTCCCTCTGCCCTCTCTCTCTCCCTCTGCCCTCTCTCTCTCCCTCTGCCCTCTCTCCCTCCCTCTGCCCTCTCTCCCCCTATGTCCAATTGTTCTGTCTTCCTCCCCCAGCAGAGTGAGCAGAGAGACCGAGAGAGCAGAGAGAGTAGACAGAGAGTAGAGAAAGAGAGAACAGAGAGACAGAAAGAGCAGAGACAGAGAGAGCAGAGAAAGAGGGAGCAGACACAGAGAGACAGAGAGAGTAGATACAGACAGAACAGAGAGACAGACAGCAGAGACACAGAGAGACAGAGGGAGCAGAGACACAGAGACCACAGAGACAGACATCACCAGTCGAGTCACAGAGAAACAGATGGACTCACAGTGCACGCTGAGGTTGAAGGGCTCTGATTCCATTTCAGGAGGAGGTTGGGGTCCCAGTTCTCCCAGTCCTAACAGGGCTGAACACCAGAGCTGGGCCCCATCATCACCTCTACTGGGGGGACCACAGCAGGGGATATTCCCCACTAATAGGTTCCTTGGTGGTCTGCCTTGCTACATCTGCTGCGTATAGCAATGTCTTTTTTACCGATGGTAGAGGTTTTGTAGAAGGACACATTGAGACTGTTAATTGGAGCGACATTCTGGATGAAACACTTAAACTTGTATTCTTTCCCCTCAACCATCGGACCTGAGGGACCTGTCATGGACACACTGTCTGGAAGCTCTGTGGAGGAATGGAAACAAACAAAGTGATTTAACAGTGCAGAGCCATACTGCAGTATACATTCAGAAACACCAGAGAAGATAAGAGAGAGACGTCACTCACTATAAACTGTGATGTTCAGCTGTTTCTGACACTGGCCTCGGTCTGTGTAGCACTTAGGTTTGTTATTCCAGGTAGTCACACTGTCAAATCAAATTAAATATTTAAAGTGCATTTAAAATAAATCAATAAATAATAAAGGCAATATAAGAGATGATCAAATGTCTAAATAACAGTAAAACCATTACCTAAAAGCAATTGAAGCTAAATGACAGGAGAATCAAGCCAAGTTAAAGATTTTTTATTTTTTTTTACTAGTTTTAAAAATCTCATTTGTGTCTGCCTCTCTTACCTGTCCACCTTCCAGTTTAGGAACTTCACCTTCTTGTCTGTTAGACCCGTCCCTCCCTGGGTGGCTTTCCAGCCCATCGCTACAGGGGTATCTAAGCTGCAGTTAGATGAGGCTGGGTCTCCATACTTCACCACCAGCCTGGCAGGACTGATCACAGGGCACTCAGCATCTGGAAGACCAAGGTCAAGTTAAAACTTTACTGTTCTGTTATTGTTACTTTGATTGTTCAAACCAAACAGGACGATATTATTGTATAATGTTCATGTATCTGCATGTTGATCCACCACATGTTACACTCCATAACCCAGAAATAGCCACACACACACAAGAAGAAGAACATGCACTCACACACATACACACACACAAGAACCTGGTGAAGCAACCCCTCCCTAGTATTCACCAATCATACCATGTCAAATGAGTAACTAGTTTAACTCTAGGCTAGGAAGGGAGGGAGGGAAGGAGAGGGCCAGATCGACTCAGAACCTTTTGACTCCAAATTATAGTATATTTCACTTGGTTGTGGATAACTTTATTTATTTATTTATTTATTTATATTTAACCTTTATTTAACTAGGCAAGTCAGTTAAGAACAAATTCTTCTTATTTACAATGACGGCCTACCCTAGTCAGTTGCACGACTGAAGGCATTCAACCGAAATGTGTTTTTCCTCTGAATCAGAGAGTTGAGGGCGGCTGCCTTATCGACATCCATGTCATCTGTGCCCGGGGAGCAGGTGCTGTTGGGGGACAAAATGCCTTGCTCAAGGGTAGAACAGTAGATATTTTTCACCTTGCTGGCTCAGGAATTCAAACTGACCACCTTCAGTTACTGGCCCCACGCTCTTAAGAGCTAAGCTACCAGCTAGTCATGTCATTGCTGAGATGCGGTGTGTTTTCTGTGCCCAGGAAACATCACATTTTATTTAGTATAGAATGTGGATCTCAAAAGGGTTTAAAGACGAGGTCAGGTGACCATTACCTTAACTCAAAAATATGGATCTTGAAAGGAAAATGTTATGCATTTAAAAAAAGTGTTTTTGTGGATGTAGGAGTTTTCTATTGCCGGGTGTTATTCATCAACTTCCACGAGAAATATAAGCCTTAAAATAATAACCTATTTAAAGTCTCTCTTCATCATTTTATATTTCTAGTTCAATTTTCTCTCATCAATAACGTTTTATTTTCATGATTATTGTATTTATTATTATTATTTAAAGATGTTCTGTGTCCCTGATATCACTTTTCACGCTGTTCGTTTGTTGTAATTCTCCATTTAAGAAAACAACCCCTTCCTACAATGACGCCACATTCAGGAAGTGTCATCATTTCTGTGGTGGGAAAACAACAGTGCAACGCTGCATACATAGAAACACTCAGTTTGATCTATTTTTCCATGTTTCATGTTGTTACTCACAAACTAACACCCTGTTATGCAAAATTAACTGTGCAGAGATACAGTACTGCTAATAGGAGAAAGACATGACATAGTGCAGAGATACAGTACTGCTAATAGGAGAAAGACATGACATTGTGCAGAGATACAGTACTGCTAATAGGAGGATGACAGAGAGCAGAACTGCAGTACTGCTAATAGGAGAAAGACATGACATAGAGCAGAGATACAGTACTGCTAATAGGAGGAAGACGACATAGAGCAGAGCTGCAGTACTGCTAATAGGAGGAAGACATGACATACAGCAGAGATACAGTACTGCTAATAGGAGGAAGACATGACATAGAGCAGAGATACAGTACTGCTAATAGCAGAAAGACATGACATACAGCAGACCTGCAGTACTGCTAATAGGATGAAGACATGACATACAGCAGAGATACAGTACTGTTAACAGGTGAAAGACATGACATACAGCCGAGATACAGTACTGTTAACAGGAGAAAGACATGACATAGAGCAGAGATACAGTACTGCTAATAGGAGAAAGACATGACATACAGCAGAGATACAGTACTGTTAACAGGTGAAAGACATGACATAGAGCAGAGATACAGTACTGTTAGCTACTTAGGGAGCAGTAGGACACTACCTGGTGAAATGTGAGGCGCAAAATTCAAAATCCAACAGTTGAATTATTAAACATTCATCAATATACAAGTGTTGCATAGTCATACAAAGGCTCTGATTCTTGGCAATATCACAGCGTTGTCAGATTTCAAAGCGAAAGCACAACATTTGATTGGTTGAGGATAGCACCTCTCATATTTTATGCATTAGCATAAATCCATAACCAACGCGGGTCTCAAAAAACGCATAAAATCGCTAATATAAAATCCCTTACCTTTTGAAGAACTTCTGCTGAGGGCTTGCCAAGCGTCCAGCGAAGACATCCAATGGTTCTTTTGTTAGAAAAAGCCATTAATTATATCCATAAATCTCAGTTTGGTTGGCGCGTTATGATCATAAAATCCACCGTTTGAGTCGCCCATTGAACCGTGAAGAGAACACGTTCAAATTATACATATACACTTTCTACAAACAAATCAAACATCATTTTTAGGTATCCTTTTATGTATTTTTGCAGTAATATTTCAACTGGATGATAACGTGAGCGATAGGAAGGAAAGTGGTGTGAGTTCACCAATCTCGTGCATCAAACCTTGTTTACAAAAGTGGTCCTCTGACTTCTTCCTGTTCCTATCCGTTCTGGTTACTCCTAGAATTCCCAGTCTTTGTATAGAGACTGTTGACATCTAGTGGAAGTAATAGGCACTGCAGTCTCAGTCCTACATAACATTGTATGCAATAGGCATAAAAAACTGCAAATCCAGATGGATTTTCCTCGGGTTTTCTCCTGCTATATCGGTTCTGTTATACTCACATACATTATTTTAACACTCTTAGAAACTTCAGAGTGTTTCCTATCCAATAGTACTAATTATGTGCAGATCCTATTTTCTGGGCCTGAGTGGCAGGCATTTTACTTTGGGCACGCCAGACTCTCCAAAACCGTCACCTATGCAGCCGCTCCCTAAGAAGTTAACAGGAGAAAGACATGACATAGAGCAGAGATACAGTACTGCTAATAAGAGAAAGACATGACATAGAGCAGTGATACAGTACTGTTGATAGCAGAAAGACATGACATAGAGCAGAGCTGCTAATAGGAGAATACCAATAAAAGTAAAAAGGAAGTTGTGTTCTTTTGTAACATGTTTAATATAATATCATTCCAATGGCTAATCATTACCCATGAGACTGAGTTGATAGCCTATCAGTAATACCACATACATTAACAACGATGTTTAACAACCATCAAGTTTGTTTCTGTTCCGAATACCACCATTAAGGTGGAGTTATGATAGTTAGTACTCTGCTGGTAAGCATGACCTAACTGTTACTTCTGATTTCCTTTGTCACTGTTCCTCCACACACACACACACACACACAGTTTCTGCTGTTACATCCTGTGAACTCTGCCCTCATCTCTTTCCTCTCCAGTTGAGATTGAGCCTATGAGCAACAGAGAGACTGACTAACACAGTCAGCAACACTGAACAGCCATGCAGGCGAAGGGAACACAACACACAGTTTCAGCTGTTATATAGTGGATCCTCTGTCCCTCTCATTACAGACACACAGTTTCAGCTGTTATATAGTGGATCCTCTGTCCCTCTCATTACAGACACACAGTTTCAGCTGTTATATAGTGGATCCTCTGTCCCTGTCATTACAGACACACAGTTTCAGCTGTTATATAGTGGATCCTCTGTCCCTGTCATTACAGACACATTGTTTCAGCTGTTATATAGTGGAGCCTCTGTCCCTGTCATTACAGACACATTGTTTCAGCTGTTATATAGTGGATCCTCTGTCCCTCTCATTACAGACACACAGTTTCAGCTGTTATATAGTGGAGCCTCTGTCCCTCTCATTAAAGACACAGTTTCAGCTGTTATATAGTGGATCCTCTGTCCCTGTCATTACAGACACACAGTTTCAGCTGTTATATAGTGGATCCTCTGTCCCTGTCATTACAGACACATTGTTTCAGCTGTTATATAGTGGATCCTCTGTCCCTGTCATTACAGACACATTGTTTCAGCTGTTATATAGTGGATCCTCTGTCCCTCTCATTACAGACACAGAGTTCCTGCCGTTACATCCTATGAACTCTGCCCCTCTCATTTCCCACATTAAATCTTTCTGATTGAGAGGGGTCAAATACTTATTTCCCTCATTAAAATGCAATTCCATTTATAAAAATTTTCACATGCGTTTTTCTGGATTTTTTTGTTGTAATTCTGTCTCTCACTGTTCAAATAAACCTACCATTAAAATTATAGACGGATCATTTCTTTGTCAGTGGGCAAACGTACAAAATCAGCAGGGGATCAAATACTTTTTTCCCCTCACTGTAAATGGACTTGACATGGGGAAAGTCATTGTGGGAGGTTTTGAAAAGGAAGACAGGAACACAGTTCTGTACTGTGAAGTTAACGTGAATATGTGCTTCATATTATAACATACAGAGGCCTATATATCCTCATATGTGTGTTCTGCTGTAGAATATATTGATTTATTTTATTTGAAGTTATATTCCGATACTGTGTTATTTGTTCTACTGCTACATTGATGTGTTGAAAAGCCCCACAGCAGAGTGTGTGTTCATATGCGTATGGCCCCGATAATGCAATGGGATCAAGGGAACACATTGTCTTACTGTTGAATCTGTAAGAACTCTAAAGTTTCATCAGGGATTTAATGCACGGTCTCGACACTTACATCACAATATCATGTCAATGTTTTATGGAATTGAAAAAAAGTTATCATTTAATACAGTTGAAATGTTTACAAATGAGATGCGCTGAAATGAAAGCAACAGCCTAACATGACCACTCGGAACAGAGTGATGTCACGTCTGATCTCACAAACAATGTAAAGTAGGTTTAGACAGGTGTAATCTAGAGTCAAGCATGTTAAAGTAGGTTTAGACAGGTGTAATCTAGAGTCAAGCATGTTAAAGTATGTTTAGACAGGTGTAATCTAGAGTCAAGCATGTTAAAGTATGTTTAGACAGGTGTAATCTAGAGTCAAGCATGTTAAAGTAGGGTTAGACAGGTGTAATCTAGAGTCAAGCATGTTAAAGTAGGTTTAGACAGGTGTAATCTAGAGTCGAGCATGTTAAAGTAGGTTTAGACAGGTGCAATCTAGAGTCGAGCATGTTAAAGTAGGTTTAGACAGGTGTAATCTAGAGTCAAGCATGTTAAAGTAGGTTTAGACAGGTGTAATCTAGAGTCAAGCATGTTAAAGTAGGTTTAGACAGGTGTAATCTAGAGTCAAGCATGTTAAAGTAGGTTTAGACAGGTGTAATCTAGAGTCAAGCATGTTAAAGTAGGTTTAGACAGGTGTAATCTAGAGTCAAAGATGTCCTGCTATTGACACACTAGTGCAGAGAATATCCTCACTCGGACCTATGTCATTTGTATATTAACAAAGTCTAGTTCATTGCATTTTATCTGACACCATAACTTAATAAGGAAATGTGAAATGAAGTATTATGAGTTATAGTTGACTAACATCACGAATGGTCAGAGATAGTGAAATAAAATGCAAGTAATACAATTTGTCAAATGAATGAAATCCATTATATATATAGATACAGTACCAGTCGAAAGTTTGGACACACCTACTATTCCAGGGTTTTTCTTTATTTTTACTATTTTCTACATTGTAGAATAATAGTGAAGACATCAAAACGGTGAAATAAAACATATGGAATCATGTAGTAACCAAAAAGTGTTCAACTAATCAAAATATATTTTAGATTTTAGATTCTTCAAAGTTGCCACCTTGATTTGCCTTGATGCCAGCTGTGCACACTATCTACAATGAAGAACATAGTACAAATAAAGAAAAACCATTGAATGTGTAGGGGGGTCCAAACCTTTGACTGGTACTGTATATAAGGCAAAATCATAAAGTTACAAGGTAATATTATCAAAGTATTGTAGGCATAGTTATCAATCAATCAATAGTTAGCAGAAAGTGGACAGACAGCCGCCACTCACAGTGGGAGGGGGCTGTAAATAAAAGCACATGTATTCAGCCAATCCGTGGGTTCAGGAAGTGGTCTTACAGCCAATGAATGAGTTGGAGGAGCAGCACAGCCACCATGGCACTTCCAGCAGCCTGACAGGAAGCTGCTGAGGAGGGAAACAGATGTTTAGGCTGCGATTACACAGGCAGAACAATTCTGACCTTTTGCCAATTATTTGGCATGTTTGATACAGTGCATTCGGAAAGTATTCAGACCCCTTTACTTCCACATGTTGTTATGTTACAGGCTTATCTAAAATTGATTAAATTAAATAAATTCATCATCAATCTACACACAATACCCCATAATGACAAAGCGAAAACTGGCTTTTAGAAATGTTTGCTAATTCATTACAAATTAAAAACAGTAATACCTTATTTACTATAGTATTCAGACCCTTTGCTATGAGACTCAATTTGAGCTCAAGTAAATCCTGTTTCCATTGATCATCCTTGAGATGTTTCAACAACTTTACTGGAGTCCACCTGTGGTAAATTCAATTGATTTGGAAAGACACACACCTGTCTATAGACACCGGCCTATCCCACAATTGACAGTGCATGTCAGAACAGGACAATGACCCTAAGCACACATGCAAGACAATGCAGGAGTGGCTTCGGGACAAGTTTCTGAATATCCTTGAGTGGCCCAGTCAGAGCCCGGACTTGAACCCGATCTAACATCTCTGGAGAGACCTGAAAATAGCTGTAACGCACCCCATCCAACCATACAGAGCTTTTGAGGATCTGCAGAGAATGGGAGAAACTCCCCAAATACAGGTGTGCCAAGCTTGTAGCGTCATACCCAATATGACTTAAGGCTGTAATCGCTGCCAAAGGTGCTTCAACAAAGTACTGATTAAAGGGTCTGAATACTTATGTAAATGTGATTAAGTTTGTTATTATAAAATGTTTTGGCAAAAATCATCAAAACCTGTTTTGCTTTGTCATTATGGGGTATTGTGATGTCATTATGGGGTATTGTGATGTCATTATGGGGTATTGTGATGTCATTATGGGGTATTGTGTTGAGATTGATGAGGGGGAAACAGTTTAATCCATTTTAGAATAAGGCTGTAACATAACAAAATGTTGAACAGATCAAGGGGTCTGAATAGATTCCGAATGCACTGTATATTATTTAGTATACGTCAAGACAACATTAAATTGATCAGCTCAGTTCAGCCTAAATGCAACACATCTGGTCTTCCAGGTCGGTTTAAATCAAAAACATGAAGTGCCTGTGGCACTACAGAACCAGGGTTGCCAGTTACACTTTATTTGGATAATCCTATACAGTCATAATATCAACAAACTATCCATTGATAAGCAGAAGCTTACTAAATTTACAGTTCAGGTTAGGTTTAGGTCTAGGGTTAGTAAATAGTTGACATGTTACTGATAGTCTGTAGATCTACAGATGGATTATCCAAATAAAGTGTTAACGGGTTGCCTACCCCTGCCCTATATAGTGGACTACATTTGACCATATAGGGAATAGGGAGCCATTAGGGATGTATATTAGGGCAAAGTAGTGTACTATGTAGGGAATAGGGTGCCATTAGGGATGTATCTTAGGGTAAATTAGTACACTATGTAGGGAATATGGTGCCATTAGGGATGTATATTAGGGTAAAGTAGTACACTATGTAGGGAATAGGGTCCCATTAGGGACTCCCTCTTCCAGGAGTTTATAATGTCTCTGGTAATGTTGCATTCAAGTAGTGTTCAATCAGATTCTCAGATGTCTCTGCCTCCCTCTGCCCTCTCTCTCACCCTCTGCCTCCCTCTGCCCTCTCTCCCTCCCTCTGTCCTATCTCCCTACCTCTGCCCTCTCTCCCTCCCTCTGCCCTCTCTCCCTCCCTCTGCCCTCTCTCCCTCCCTCCCTCTGCCCTCTCTCTCTCCCTCTGCCCTCTCTCCCTCCCTCCCTCTGCCCTCTCTCCCTCCCTCTGCCCTCTCTCCCTCCCTCTGCCCTCTCTCCCTCCCTCTGCCCTATCTCCCCCTCTGTCCAATCGTTCTGTCTTCCTCCCCAACAGAGAGAGCAGAGAGAGCAGAGAGAGCAGAGAGACCGAGAGAGCAGAGAGAGTAGACAGAGTAGAGACAGAGAGAGAGAGAGAGAGAGAGAGAGACAGAGGGACAGAGAGAGACAGAGAGACAGAAAGAGCAGAGACAGAGAGAGCAGAGAGAGCAGAGAGACAGAGAGAGCAGAGTGACAGAGAGCAGAGACACAGAGAGAGCAGAGTGACAGAGAGAGTAGATACAGAGAGAGCAGAGAGACAGAGAGAGTAGATACAGAGAGAGCAGAGTGACAGAGAGCAGAGACACAGAGAGAGCAGATACAGAGAGAGCAGAGTGACAGAGAGAGCAGAGTGACAGAGAGAGCAGAGTGACAGAGAGAGTAGATACAGAGAGAGCAGAGACAGAGAGAGCAGAGTGACAGAGAGAGTAGATACAGAGAGAGCAGAGACAGAGAGAGCAGAGTGACAGAGAGAGCAGAGTGACAGAGAGAGTAGAGACACAGAGAGAGCAGAGACACAGAGAGACAGAGGGAGCAGAGACACAGAGATCACAGAGACAGACATCACCTGTCGAGTCACAGAGAAACAGATGGACTCACAGGGCACGCTGAGGTTGAAGGGCTCTGATTCCATTTCAGGAGGAGGTTGGGGTCCCAGTTCTCCCAGTCCTAACACGGCTGAACACCAGAGCTTGGCCCCATCATCACCTCTACTGGGGGACCACAGCAGGGTATAGATCCCAGTAATAGGTTCCTTGGTGGTCTGCCTTGGTACATCTGGTGCTTCTAACAATGTCTTTTTACCGATGGTAGAGGTTTTGTAGAAGGACACATTGAGACTGTTAATTGGAGCGACATTCTGGATGAAACACTGAAACTCGTATTGTTTCCCCTCAACCATCGGACCTGAGGGACCTGTCATGAACACATTGTCTGGAAGCTCTGTGGAGGAATGGAAACAAACACACACACACACAAAGTGATTTAACAGTGCAGAGCCATACTGCAGTATACATTCAGAAACACCAGAGAAGATAAGAGAGATGTCACTCACTATAAACTGTGATGTCCAGATGTTGCTGACACTGGCCTCCATCTGTGTAGCACTTAGGTTTGTTATTCCAGTCAGTCACACTGTTAAATGAAATGAAATATTTAAAGTGCATTTAAAATAAATCCATGAAAATAAAAACCATTAAAGAAAGATAACAGTAAAACCATTGATTTAGTGCGGTTGAAGCTAAATTACAGTAAGGTCAAGCCAAATTAAAAATGTGTTTTCTTCAACGAGTTTTAAAATTCTCAGCTGTCTGCCCCTCGTACCTGTCCACCCTCCAGTTTAGGAACTTCACAGTCCCGTTTGTCAGACCCGTCCCTCCCTGGGTGGCTTCCCAGCCCATCTCTACAGGGGGATCTGAGATGCAGTTAGATGAGGCTGGGTCTCCATACTTCACCACCAGCCTGGCAGGACTGATCACAGGGCACTCAGCATCTGGAAGACCAAGGTCAAGTTAAAACTTTATTGTTCTGTTATTGTTGATTTTATTGTTCAAACCAAACAGGACGATATTATTGTATAATGTTCATGTATCTGCATGTTGATCCACCACATGTTACACTCCATAACCCAGAAATAGCCACACACAAGAAGAAGAACATCCACTCACACACACACACACACAAGAAGAAGAACATGCACACGCATACACACACACCACACACCCACAAATGGATATGCACACACTAGTGATGCCGGGTTGACTCATAGGGTCATTAAATGTTGTGTGGCTGAAGGGCGGGTGGGTTGAAAAAAGAGAAACTAGTAAATCAATAAATTTATAATTCTTGTGCAATTTATACAGGTTACAATTAGGTTTTTCTTTCATTATTTTGGGCTATCTGGTATTAGTGCTGTAGCAATATTGATGTTACACATATTGATGTTACACAGGAAACGGAAGGCAGGGGGAGGCTTACGTAAGTAAAGTGCTGGTTGACAACGTGCCTAGTAAAAGTTGCTTAATGTTACATCTTTGTTTGTCGTGATTACAACACAAAGCAAATTGAAACAAGTACATAAGCCTAACCTGTAGAATTTAACTGCACGCGCGCCTAATAGCCTAAACTGACAATCGCCAAATAATGCTTTTGGGAACTGGCAGCAAATGTTAACGTCAATCCATGAAGGCAAAAAGGGACACTGTCGAAGTTTAATTAAATATGACAAAATCTGAGAATGGCAAATTGAAAATAAAGAGAAGGGAGGGCCAGAAAAGTAATGTTTGGAAAAGAAGTGGTGACGTAGTAAAAGAGAGTGACGATTAGGAGGCGCTATATAAATTCGACAGTCGGGACTTCAAATAGGGCTATGGCACGTCAAGGGAACTGTAGCCTTCTGTTTAGATGGGTTACATGGAAACAGAAAACTGTTGGTAGGTCTATAACTTCTCACATAGCCTTAATATGAACTCTTGCATAGCTAAGCATTTCTTGCAGTAAAATGATACACCAAATGTAGGCAAAATGTGGACTTGGGAACAGGAGTGGAGAAATGTGATTTCTTTCTTTCTGGATCTTGAGAGAATACAATGCTCAGTTAGATACCATCTGTAGAGGTGCTGCCTTCATCGTAGAACCTGACAGTATTTCAACCACATAAAATGTCCATCCTAGCCGAACTACAATCTTATCAGAAACATGCTGGGTCATTTTCACAGCTTTCTGTTTCCTTACAACCGGTCAAACTGATGTAATTTGGACATTTTGCACAGAAAATCTTTCCCGTTTCTTTTGCGTTATTGTATTTTCTCGCCGGTCCCTAAACGTCTTCGCTCTGCGGAAGACGACAGAGAAAACTTTACAGATGTCAACAAAATGTCGGAAATTATCATTTATATCTAAATCAGGTTAAAAAAAATCATACTCCCCCTGTCAAAAAAATCGTTCCGCAATCTTTGACTGTAGCCTATAGCATATTTTCTATATTTGCGGTTTAGAGTTGGGTGCGGCCCTCAGACTTTCACTTTATCACATATAGTCGGGTTGATGTGGACGGGTTGTTAGCAATTGCGGGCGGGTGCGGGTGAACAAACATCGAACCCGCGCACCACTAACACATAGTACGTCATTGAACAATGGAGTGAGGGAGGATATATTCCTAAAGAATTCAACCATTCACTGTCAGTCAGTAGTTATCTAAAACACTTTAAATCAAATACACAGTACTAAAATATATTTAAGGTAACAAAACAAAAAAAATACCTAAACTATTAAACTCAACTTAATTCCGCACTTGTCACAGAGTTGTGGAATTAGACAGAAGTCTAACTTACCGGTGAAGTCACAATACAGAGACAATGATGAAAGAAGTAGACCAATTACAATCTCCATTTTACATCTAACAATCAACGAGCGTCCCCCGGTGAAGTATTCCGTTATTCCGTTAGACGAGTTGAGAAGAAATACGTCCGCACTTCTGCTTTTCAGAAGAC
This sequence comes from Brachymystax lenok tsinlingensis, assembly GCA_030435695.1. Classification (NCBI taxonomy): domain Eukaryota; kingdom Metazoa; phylum Chordata; class Actinopteri; order Salmoniformes; family Salmonidae; genus Brachymystax; species Brachymystax lenok. The sequence goes on from CM059812.1 coordinate 40,794,916, forward strand.
CGTTTCAAAGTGAAAGTATTCTTTACTAGAAAACACCTCAACGACCCCTCCTCTTCCTCCTCTCTCTCTCTCTCTCTCTCTCTGAGTCTTCTATTATCTACAGCAGTTGTATTCATAGTCGGGGTCACGAACTCGAGGGAGAACTGCAGTGCACTCGCCCAAAAAAAAAAAATAAGAGTATAGATTATTGTATGGGACAATAGGAGAGGATGGAGGCCGGGGTGGAGAGGAAGAGGGTATTGGCAGGAGGGCAGATATATCAACCAGTCAACCAACATTGTCACACACATAATTCTATCATGGACACTGGTGCCCAATCTATCTGAGAGATAGATAACAGAGAGAGATAGAAATAAGGACAGTAGTCTATAATGGAGTGTTGTTCAGGTTAGAGGTGTCTTTCATCAAACAGGAACAGTGACCCAGATCAGGACAGTAGTCTATAATGGAGTGTTGTTCAGGTTAGAGGTGTCTTTCATCAAACAGGACCAGAATGAAAGAATCATTGGTGCTTCTCACTCTGAAACCCCGGAAAAGCACATTCTATTGATATATTCTCATATTCCCTGATCAATTAAGTTCACGGTGTCTCTAGGCATGTTTGTCCAGCCGCTGGGAAGCTAAACAGAGGAAGTGAATCTGCAGGGCAGGAAGTTGGTTAGATCTGCCAGAGAGAAAAAAAAATATACCGTCTTCCTGACAGCCTTACGAGAGGCTAAACGTCACAGCCAAGGCCCGCGCATGGCTTTGAGCAAGAAACTGAACATGCCCAGACAAAGCTAAAGAGGACACGCAGCTTCTAGTTAACACTCAAAATGAAGTATTTCGAACAGACTTAAAAAGAGGATAAATGTCACAGCCACAAGAAATTGACTGTCAGGAGTTAAATGGACTTGACATGGGGAAAGTCATTGTGGAAGGTTTTGAAAACTAAGACAGGAACACAGTTCTTTTCTGTGAAGTTAATGTGAATATGTGCTTCATACTATAACATATGGAGGCCTATATATCCTCATATGTGTGTTCTGCTGTAGCCTACATTGATTTATTTTATTTGAAGTGATATTCTGATATTGTGATATTTGTTCTACTGTTACATTGATTTCTTGTAAGGCCCACAGCTGAGTATGTGTTCAGATGCATATGGCCCGTGTTCTGCAATGACATCTAAACATGTTGCTGTATATTGATGTCTCTAAATTAGGCTACAAGAAATTCTGGCTTGTGTAAGCCCCACAGCTATACTTGAGTATGTTGGCATACTATAGGCCCCTCACACTGACTTGTGTAAGCCCCACAGCTATACTTGAGTATGTTGGCATACTATAGGCCCCTCACACTGACTTGTGTAAGCCCCACAGCTATACTTGAGTATGTTGGCATACTATAGGCCCCTCACACTCAACTCTGGATCTCGAAGCCAGTTCCACTGTACTTTTTTCCATTGTTCCCCTCTAATCAGGAACCGCTTTAGACCTGGGACACCTGGTGTGTGCAATCAACTATTAGGTAGAACAGAAAACCAGCAGGCTCCGGACCTCGTGGGGTCAGAGTTGAGGACCCCTGGTGTCTGCTATACGTATGACGGGTGTTCAGCAGTGACGTCTAAAATGGTTTGAAGGAATCAGCACCTTGAAGAGCCCTGTCTGTTTCACCATCGTATATATAGTAGGCTACTTGAAGAGCGCTGTCCGTTTCACCACCATATATATAGTAGGCTACTTGAAGAGCGCTGTCCGTTTCACCACCATATATATAGTAGGCTACTTGAAGAGCGCTCTCAGTTTCACCATCATATATATAGAAGGCTACTTGAAGAGCGCTGTCCGTTTCACCACCATATATAGTAGGCTACTTGGCTGTTTACTCTGCTGCGCTGCTACGTAGTGATTGACACGTGATTTTCTCATGCGTTCCGGTACCTCAAGCCCCCCGGATATCCCCCTATAAGCTATTGTAAGAGAGATAAAAAAGTAAGAGAGAGAGAGAGAGGATAGAGAGCAAGATAGATAAAGGAGAGAGAGAGATTGAGTAAGAGAGTAAGGATAGAGAGCAAGGGAGATAAAGGAGAGAGAGAGCTTGAGTAAGAGAGTAAGGATAGAGAACAAGAGAGATAAAGGAGAGAGAGAGCTTGAGTAAGAGAGTAAGGATAGAGAGCGAGAGAGAGAAAGGAGAGAGAGAGATTGAATGAGAGAGTAAGGATAGAGAGCGAGAGAGATAAAGGAGAGAGAGAGATTGAGTAAGAGAGTAAGGATAGAGAGCAAGAGAGATAAAGGAGGGAGACAGATTGAGTAAGAGAGTAAGGATAGAGAGCAAGGGAGATAAAGGAGGGAGACAGATTGAGTAAGAGAGTAAGGATAGAGAGCAAGGGAGATAAAGGAGGGAGACAGATTGAGTAAGAGAGTAAGGATAGAGAGCAAGGGAGATAAAGGAGGGAGACAGATTGAGTAAGAGAGTAAGGATAGAGAGCAAGGGAGATAAAGGAGAGAGAGAGCTTGAGTAAGAGAGTAAGGATAGAGAGCGAGAGAGAGAAAGGAGAGAGAGAGATTGAATGAGAGAGTAAGGATAGAGAGCGAGAGAGATAAAGGAGAGAGAGAGATTGAGTAAGAGAGTAAGGATAGAGAGCAAGAGAGATAAAGGAGGGAGACAGATTGAGTAAGAGAGTAAGGATAGAGAGCAAGGGAGATAAAGGAGAGAGATTGAGTAAGAGAGTAAGGATAGAGAGCAAGGGAGATAAAGGAGGGAGACAGATTGAGTAAGAGAGTAAGGATAGAGAGCAAGGGAGATAAAGGAGGGAGACAGATTGAGTAAGAGAGTAAGGATAGAGAGCAAGAGAGATAAATGAGGGAAATGCTCGCTGTCTTGAACATAGAACCCTAACAATCTCTTTTTTTGGTATCACAAGATTTTTATGTCAGTCTCATTTTTAAGACTATACAACTGTCAGCGTACAAGTTTAATCTTTATTGTCAACATAGCAGACGATTAGGCATGACACTTCCTCCCACCGGTGTCCAAACAGAGCGATTGTAAGGCCACGCCTCCCAACAAGTCACAACTCCAAACACTATCTCATATCAGTTAGCAAACAAAACCAGGCAATAGTTGGATTGGCAGTGTCCGTCCATCGACCTATTTTCTCCGATTGGACTGATGTGTGTTAACTTCATTGTTTACCACGTCTTCTAGCTAGCTAGCTGAAAAGTTATCATGTCGACTATATCTAATCATTTTTAATCTCAGCATGAAGGAAATGTAGGGATAAAACGTCTCGGGGTGCTCATCAGCCATTAAACAATGACATGAAGCCATCCGTTGAAATAAAGCAAGCTGGAAAAGTAGATTCAACTGTGGTTGGTGGTGGATAGAAGCGGTGGCTATAACGTGTGTTTTGAGGAAGCTATACAACGTGTCTTGTAATTCATGTTTGATGCCAGTCTGTTATGCCCCACGGAACTGGAACGACACAATAGATGAAGCGGGAGAGTAACTTTATAAACATTGTTGTTTTATTCTTAATTGGGACATGTTGGTAACAGGCAGGCTCAGAGCGTTTTATTTGTACCAATGCTATAACAATGTAGAAGTATTGTAGACCCATGCTGAATTTGACTTAGGGAAGTAGCCTATAAGCTGATCATAACCAAATATTATCTTTGATTTGTCGTTGTAACGTTTGAGTGTGAAGTGGTTTCGATGCATAATAGCTTTTTTTGATAGAGGTTGCCCCACTGAACACCAGAACTGGGCCCCGTCATCAGCACTACTAAGGAAGAAGTCCTCCAAAAACAGCTGTCATCACTATGAACTGTAATGTCCAGCTGTCATCACTATAAACTGTAATGTCCAGCTGTCATCACTATAAACTGTCATGTCCAGCTGTCATCACTATGAACTGTCATGTCCAGCTGTCATCACTATGAACTGTCATGTCCAGCTGTCATCACTATAAACTGTCATGTCCAGCTGTCATCACTATAAACTGTCATGTCCAGCTGTCATCACTATGAACTGTCATGTCCAGCTGTCATCACTATAAACTGTCATGTCCAGCTGTCATCACTATAAGCTGTCATGTCCAGCTGTCATCACTATAAGCTGTCATGTCCAGCTGTCATCACTATAAGCTGTCATGTCCAGCTGTCATCACTATAAGCTGTCATGTCCAGCTGTCATCACTATAAGCTGTCATGTCCAGCTGTCATCACTATAAGCTGTCATGTCCAGCTGTCATCACTATAAACTGTAATGTCCAGCTGTCATCACTATAAGCTGTAATGTCCAGCTGTCATCACTATAAGCTGTAATGTCCAGCTGTCATCACTATAAGCTGTCATGTCCAGCTGTCATCACTATGAACTGTCATGTCCAGCTGTCATCACTATAAACTGTAATGTCCAGCTGTCATCACTATAAACTGTAATGTCCAGCTGTCATCACTATAAACTGTGATGACAGGCCTCCCTCTGTAAAGCATGAAGGGTTGTTCTTCCAGGCAGTCACAATCAAATCATCACCCCCCCGTTGTGTGGATAGTTGTCTGTTCAACACTCTTGGAGCCTGTAGAAGGTCACAGTGAGGCTGTCAATGGGAGCAGTAACATGGTCATCACACACTAGCTGGTCCTGATCCCTCTCTACCATTAGACCAGAGGGTAGAGGCTGCAGCCAATAGCTGATGGACACACTGTAGCTGGTCCTGATCCCTCTCAACCATTAGACCAGAGGGTGGAGGCTGCAGCCAATAGCTGATTGACACACAGTCTGAAAGCTGTGGAGGAATGGAAACACTCACAGTGATTAAACAGTGCAGAGCCATACTGCAGTATACTGTACAATCAGAAACACCAGTGAAGGAGCTTCCCGAATGGTGCAGATGTCTAAGGCACTGCATTGCAGTGCTAGCTGTGCCACTAGAGATTCTGGGTTCGAGTCCAGGCTCTGTCGCAGCCGGCCGCAACTGGGAGACCCATGGGGCGGTGCACAATTGGCTCAGCGTCGTCCAGGTTAGGGGAGGGTTTGGCTGGCAGCCCATGGGGTGGCGCACAACCGGGAGACCCATGGGGCGGCGCACAATTGGCTCAGCGTCGTCCAGGTTAGGGGAGGGTTTGGCTGGCAGGGATATTCTTGTCCCATCACGCACTAGCGACTCCTGTGGCTGTCCGGGTGCAGTGCGCGCTGACACGGTCGCCAGGTTTACGGTGTTTCCTCCGACACATGGGTGCGGCTGGCTTCCGGGTTAAGTGGGCATTGTGGTTGGGTTGTGTTTCGGAGGAAGCACGGCTCTCGACCTTCGCCTCTCCAGAGTCCATACGGGAGTTACAGCGATGGGACAAGACTGTAACTACCAATTGGGATTCCATGAAATTGGGAAGAAAAAAAAAATAAACACCAGTGAAGACGCGAGAAACGTCACTCACTATAAACTGATGTCCAGATGTTTCAGACACTGGCCTCCCTCTGTGTAGCACTTAGGTTTGATATTCCAGTCAGTCACACTGTCAAATCAAATCACATTTTATTAAAAGCGGCAATCCTTAGTTGAAACAATAACAAAGCGTTCTCCCTGCTGAAACAGCATAGATCAGCTTCAATTTCATGCTGGTACATACAGGTCTGTGCTGGTCCGATGCTGGCCTGACCAGCATGGTCTAACTGGTTAGGCTGGCCTGACCAGCATGGTCTAACTGGTTAGGCTGGCCTGACCAGCATGGTCTAACTGGTTAGGCTGGCCTGACCAGCATGGTCTAACTGGTTAGGCTGGCCTGACCAGCATGATCTAACTGGTTAGGCTGGCCGACCCACTGGACAAGCTGGTGATGCTGGTGACCAAGCTGGTCTAGCTGGCAAAACCACACTCATCATTATCATATTTCCCAGCATGCTCTATTTCAGTTAGATTTTTAGAATTGTTTGTTTCTATGTGTTTTTACACGTGTATCGATTGATTCATTCATTTTAAAAACACAAAAAACGGATCGACTGCCCACCCATGACAATCAGCAACCAAGTTGTCCTTACCACGGACATGTCTGATTTCAAGGAGAAACTCCTGTAATATGAGACTCCATTAAAAGGAGGAGTCAGCGGCGGCTCATGGAACTCGTCTTTCGCTAGATTTGAATTTAGTTCAACTACCAAGCTAATGTACACTGAACAAAAATATAAACACAACATGTAAATGTTTCATGAGCTGAAAAAAAAGAGCCCAGAAATGTTCCATATGCACAAAAAAAAGCTTATTTCTCTCAAAATGTTGTGCACACATTGTTTTACATCCCTGTTAGTGAGCATTTCTCCTTTGCCAAGATAATCCATCCACCTGACAGGTGTGGCATATCAAGTAGCTGATTAAACAGCACGATCATTACACAGGTGCACCTTGTGCTGGGGACAATAAAAGGCCACAGACGTCTCAAATTTTGAGGGAGCGTGCAATTGGCATGCTTACTGCAGGAATGTCCACCAGAGCTGTTGTCAGAGAAACAAACTGTTCATTTCTCTACCATAAGCCTCCTCCAACGTCGTTTTGAAACATTTGGTCTAACTGGCCTCATAATCGCAGACCATGCGCATGGTGTCGTGTGGGCGAGCAGTTTGCTGATGTCAACATTGTGAATTGAGTGCACCATGGTGGTGGGGTTATGGTATGGGCAGGCATAAGCTATGGACAATAAACACAATTGTATTTTATCTGTGGCAATTTTAATGCACAGAAATACCATGATGAGATCCTGAGGCTCACTCATCTGCCTCTATCACCTCATGTTTCAGCATGATAATGCACAGCCCCTTGTCGCAAGGATCTGCACACAATTCTTGGAAGCTGAAAATGTCCCAGTTCATCTATGGCCTGCAATACTCATTGTCACCCATTGAGCAAGTTTGGGATGCTCTGGATCGACATGCACAACAGCTTGTTCCAATTCCCGCCAATATCCAGCAACTTTGCACAGCCATTAAAGAAGAGTGGGACAACATCCCACAGGCCACAATCAACAGCCTGATCAACTCTATGTGAAGGAGATGTGTTGCACTGCAGGAGGAAAATGATGGTCCCACCAGATACTGACTGGTTTTCTGATCCACGCCTCTACATTTTTTTCAAGGTATCTGTGATCAACAGTCAATGTATCTGTATCCCCAGTCATGTGAAAGCCATAGATTAGGACCTAATGAATGTATTTCAATTGGCTGATTTCCTCATATGAACTAACTCAGTAACATCTTTGAAATTGTTGCATTTATATTTTTGTTCAGTGTAGTTAAATTACTATTTAAAATTACATGTAGTTCCCCAACACTACCCATTTTGTTTACAGCCTTTGGTAGGACGATTTTTGTCAAAAACCACCTGTTTTTTTATTAGGGGGTAATACATGTTTACTCTGGAGGAAGAGTTCCATATCAGTACTCCTTTTAGTTTCACACTAACAAATGGCACACTATTCCCTATATAGTGCACTACAGAGGGCTATGGGCTAAAAAACACAACAAACTTCACTGGCTGCATTGTGAATGTGACACAATGGCACCACCTACAGGACAACAGGGGAAACTACTGGCTGTATTGTGAATGTGACACAATGGCACCACCTACAGGACAAGAGGGGAAACTACTGGCTGCATTGTGAATGTGACACAATGGCACCACCTACAGGACAACAGGGGAAACTACTGGCTGCATTGTGAATGTGACACAATGGCACCACCTACAGGACAATAGGGGAAACTACTGGCTGCATTGTGAATGTGACACAATGGCACCACCTACAGGGCAATAGGGGAACCAAATTCTTTTCACAGGATGAAACGCATTAGTAGAATACTTTAGTGTTATTTATTAAAATCAGATCCAATACTCAGATAATAAAGAGACAGATGTAAACTGTATTTACCAGAGAATGTGTTCATTAGTACTGTAGTATAGTATACACTATGTCTGTGTCCCAAATGGCACCCTATTCCCTATATAGTGCACTACTTCAGGCTCCGATTAACATTAGTGCACTATATAGGGAATAGGGGTACCATTTGGAACTCATATATGGCACCCTATTCCCTATATAGTGCACTACCCGTTGGCCAAAACCCTAAGGGCCCTGGTCAAATGTAGTGCACTAAATTGGGTGTCATTCAGGACTCTGAATACCATTCTCTAAACACTTCAAAAGCTCATATTTGCGCTCATAGAGTAAACAACTGACGTTCTGCAAAAGGGAGAAATAGTGTAGGTCCTGAATGGTACCCTACTCCCTTCATAGTGCAGTCTTTTTGACCATAGGGAACGGTGTCCCATTTGACCAGAGCCCATAGGGAACGGTGTCCCATTTGACCAGAGCCCATAGGGAACGGTGTCCCATTTGACCAGAGCCCATAGGGAACGGTGTCCCATTTGACCAGAGCCCATAGGGAACGGTGTCCCATTTGACCAGAGCCCATAGGGAACGGTGTCCCATTTGACCAGAGCCCATAGGGAATGGTGTCCCATTTGGGACATCATGAAGCAGTAAAACCTCCCATCATGATCACAGTTCAGACACACAACGGCATGTTTCCAGTGCTCTTATTTTGTAGTCCTCTTAAAGAGGACTTTTATTTTGAAGCCACAACCACCCCTATGTCTTCACTAGGAGATGATTGGACAGTGTCTCTCATGTGACACTCTTGGTGCCTCTTCAGCTGCCCTGACGCCGTGAACCCTTTCCCACACGCGCTACACAGGAACGGCCGCTCCCCTGTGTGTGTCCTCATGTGTAGCTTCAGACTCCCGGGTGTGGTGAACCCCTTATCACAGACAGTACAAGGGTACGGCCTCTCTTTAGTGTGTGTGATCTGATGCACTTTCAGGTTGCCAGATTGGGCGAAACTGGTCCCACATATGGCGCAGATGAATGGTTTCTCTCCGGTGTGTGTCCGCTGGTGGCTCTTCAGGTCTCCAGCGCGTAAGAAGGTTCGGCCGCAGAAGGAGCAGCAGAATGGTTTCTCTCCAGTGTGGGTTCTCTGGTGGGTCCGCAGGTTCCCCAGCTCCGTGAAGCTCTTAGATTGGAGACAGATAAACAAAAAGACACAAAAAAAAAAAAAAAATGGAGGGGAAGCATAGAAATATCGCACATAGAACGAATCTACCGCTTATAAGACTTGCTTTCAAAGAGAATGACAAATCTATAACTCACATTACTATCTAAAATCTGTTGGTTTGTACACAAGCTACATAATGTAACTTTAATTGACACGCACCTTGCCACACTGGCAAATGTGGTAGGTCTTCTGCCCCGTGTGGAGCAGCTTGTGTTTTTTCAGGTCGTGGGCTCGGGAGAACCGTTTCCCGCTCTCGGAGCATTGGTGTGGTTTCTCCTTGGTGTGTGTCTGCAGATGGGTCTTCAGGTTACCGCGGATGGCGAACCCTTTATCGCATACGGAGCAGTGGTGGAGGTTCTCCCCTTTGTGGATCATCTGGTGGCACTTGAGCGACTTGTATCAAATCAAACTTTATTTAGATTACTTACAACAAAATGCAGTGCAAAGTGCTTCCCTTGCATAAATCAATAAAACGTGAGAAAGAAAACAAAATAGCAGACGAGGAGTAAATAGATCAATTAAGACAGTGAAACAATAACGAACCTTGAAGTAGGAGAAGCTTTTCCCACAGTCATTGCAGTGGTACGGTTTCTCCTCCCGGTGAGTCTGCTGGTGGTCTTTATAGTGAGCCAGCCGGGAGAAGCTTTTCTGACACTGGGAGCACTGGTACGGTTTCTCCCCCCTGTGAATAGAATAATTTTTTTTATGAAGTTTATATTGATTTAACTGGTGTTGAGAACAACGCAGCGGAAGTGGTGAGGAAACAGATAGTGGAGTTTCTCTCTCTGCGCTTAGTTATAATCAACTTAATGTAAAAAAAAATATTGCAATAAAATAAGCTGATGCAATTGAAGGCATGTATCAAATACAGTTGAAGTCTGAAGTTCCACAAATTTCTTGTTAACCTCTTGGGGATAATTAAGGAGCGCCGGGGGCGCTAGCACCAAATTCAAAATCCAAAAGTTGAATTATTAAATATTCATCAATATACAAGTGTTGCATAGTCATCAAAAGCTCTGATTCTTGGCAATATCACAGCGTTGTCAGATTTAAAAAAGGCTTTACGGTGAAAGCACCACATTTGATTGTTTGAGGATAGCACCTCTCCTATTTTCCATATTAGCATAAATTCATATCCAGCGCGGGTCACACAAAACCCATATAAGAGCTAAAATAAATCCCTTACCTTTCAAAGAACTTCTGCTGAGGGCATCCCAAGTGTCCAACGAAGACATCCAATGGTTCTTTTGTTAGAAAAAGTCATTTATTATATCCATAAATCTCAGTTTGGTTGGCGTGTTATGTTCAGAAAATCCACCGTCGAGTCGCCCATTGAACCGTGAAGAGAACGCGTTCAAATTATACCTATCAACTTTGTCCAAACAAATCAAACATCATTTTTAATGTATCCTTAGGTATCCTTTTATGTATATTTACTATAATATTTAAACCGGATTATAGCCTGAACGATAGGAAAGGAAAAAAAACAGAGCGCGCGAGACCGTGAACGCGCATGTCATTCTATTGAGTTCCGGGGTCCACGTCTAAGTTCTTCTTCTATTGGCTTCTAATTCAACCTAACGTCATGAAACCCTGTCTGACTGTTGACATCCAGTGGAAGCCATAGGTACTGCAGTCTAGGTCCTACATAACATTGAATCCTATAGGCAGCCAGGAGAAAAAGGTCAACAAAAAAGAAAACCAGAGGAAAATCCATCCGGATTTGAAGTTTTCGCCTGCTATATCAGATCTGTTATACTCACAGACATTATTTTAACGGTTTTAGAAACTTCTGTGTTTTCTATCCAATAGTACTAATTATGTGCATATCCTAGTTTCTGGGCCTGAGTGGCAGGCATTTTACTTTGGGCCCGCCAGACTCTCCAAAACCGACACCACTGCTGCTGATCCCTAAGTAGTTTTCACTAACTATAGTTTTGGCAAGTCGGTTAGGACATCTACTTTGTGCATGACAAGTCATTTTGCCAACAATTGTTCACAGACAGATTATTTAACTTATAATTCACTGTATCACAATTCCAGTGGGTCAGAAGTTTACATACACTAAGTTGACTGTGCCTTTAAACAGCTTGGAAAATTCTAGAAAATGATGTCATGGCTTTAGAAACTTATGCTAATTGACATAATTTGAGTCAATTGGAGGTGTACCTGTGGATGTATTTCAAGGCCTACCTTCAAACTCAGTGCCTCTTTGCTTGACATCATTGGAAAAATCAAAAGAAATGAGCCAAGACCTCAGAAAAATTATTGTAGATCTCCACAAGTCTGATTCATCCTTGGGAGCAATTTCCAAACGCCTGAAGGTACCACGTTCATCTGTATAAACAATAGTAAACACCATGGGAAAACGCAGCCGTCATACCGCTCAGGAAAGAGACACGTTCTATCTCCTAGAGATGAACGTACTTTGGTGTGAAAAGTGCAAATCAATCCCAGAACAACAGCAAAGGACCTTGTGAAGATGCTGGAGGAAACAAGTATCTATATCCACAGTAAAACAAGTCCTATATCGACAACCTGAAAGGCCGCTCAGCAAGGAAGAAGTCGTTGCTCCAAAACTGCCATAAAAAGCTTTACTGCATGAGGGATTGGTGCACTTCACAAAATAGATGGCATCATGAGGCAGGAAAATTATGTGGATATATTGAAGCAACATCTCAAGACATCAGTCAGGAAGTTAAAGCTTGGTCGCAAATGGGTCTTCCAAACGGACAATGAGCCCAAGCATACATCCACAGTTGTGGCAAAATGTCTTAAGGACAACAAAGTCAAGGTATTGGAGTGGCCATCACAAAGCCCTGAACTCAATCCTATTGAAGATTTGTGGGCAGAACTGAAAAAGTGTGTGTGAGCAAGGAGGCCTACAAACCTGACTCAGTTACAGCAGCTTTGTCAGGAGGAATGGGCCAAAATTCACCCAACGTATTGTGGGAAGCTTGTGGAAGGCTACCTGAAACATTTGACCCAAGTTAAACAATTTAAAGGCAATGCTACCAAATACTAATGGAGTGTATGTAAACTTCTGACCGACTGAAATAAATCATTCTCTCTACTATTATTCTGACATTTCACATTCTTAAAATAAAAGTGGTGATCCTAGCTGACCTAAGACGGGGATTATTTTTTTGTAGGATTAAATGTCAGGAATTGTGAAAAACTGAGTTTAAATGTATTTGGCTAAGGTGTATGTAAACTTCTGACTTCAACTGTACTTGCTTATACTGAAACTCCCAATGTCGTATGCAACCGTTATACTAATTTCAAGCAATAGTCGTGTGCGGTCACCTAGATGATCATTTCAGCACCGTCTTGATTGAGACAGCGCCAAGAAAAGTGTGGGTGACTCGTCTTGATAAATCAATTAACTAATAAATTGATTTAAATCAATTGACAGATTTATTTTTATTCACTGAATCTCTGTTTGGATATTTGATAACAATTAGGCAGAGGAAATGTTAGCTAAGTGAGTGGCTCATGATCCTCTTTATTCTAGTTTGCTCATATATTAAGTGATCAGAACATTTTGCCAGCATGTTATGTAGCTCAACAAGTGGATTTTGCTCTTCACTGGCGTAGCAGCCAGTCCTCCTCCCAACCAAAAGCCTGTGTCTCGTCTGATAATCAGTCAATGAGATTTTATTTAACTGAATCGCTGTCTGTACAGGGCCTTCAGAAAGTATTCACACCCCTTGACATTTTCTACATTTTGTTACAGCTTGAATTTAAAATAGATCAACATTTGATTTTGAGTCACTGGTCTACACCCAATAACCCATGTCAAAGTGGAATTATGTTTTTAAGACATAAATTAATACAAAATGAAAAGCTGAAATGTCTTGAGTCAGTAAGTATTCAAACCCTTTGTTATGGCAAGCCTAATAGGTTTAGGAGTAAAAACGTGCTTAACAAGTCACATGGACTCAATCTGTGTGCAATAAGTGTTTAAAATGATTTTTGAACGACTACCTCATCTCTGTATCCCACAAATACAGATAATTGTAAGGTCCTTCAGTTGAGCAGTGAATTTAAAACACAAATTCCACCACAAAGACCAGGGATGTTTTCCAATGCCTCGCAAAGAATGGCACCTATTGGTAGATGGGTAACAAAAATAAAAAAAGCACACATTGAATATCCCTTTGAGCCTTGTGAAGTTACTAATTACTCTTTTGATGGTGTATCAATACACCCAGTCACTACAAAGACACAAGCGTCCTTCCTAACTCAGTTGCCAGAGAGGAAGGAAACCACTCAGGGATTTCACCATGAAGCCAATGGTGACTTTAAAACAGTTGCAGAGTTTAATGGCTGTGAAAGGAGAAAAGTGAGAAATGACAGAGTGAAAAGAAGGAAGGCTGTAATTAATAAAACATTCTAAAAACATGCATCCTGTTTTCAACAAGGAAGTAAAGTAAAACTGAAATTAACTTTATGTCCTGAAAAGAAAGCGTTAAATTGGTGGCAAATCCAATACAACACCACTGAGTACCACTCTCCATATTTTCAGGTATTGTGGTGGCTGTATCATGTTATGGTTATGCTTGTTATCGGCAAGGACTAGGAAGGGTTTTTGTTTTTTATAAAAAAAGAAAAGGAATTGAGCTAAGGACAGGCAAAATCCTAGAGGAAAACCAGGTTTGGTCTGCTTTCCACCAGACACTGGGAGATAAATTCACCTTGACATAAAATCGTCTTGAAAACTTAAAAATGGCTGTCTAGCAATGATCAACAAACTTGACAGAGCTTGAATAAATAAAAAAAGAATAATGTGCAAATATTGTACAATCCAGGTGTGCAAAGCTCTTACCCAGACAGACAGCTGTAATCACTGCCAAAGGTGATTCTATAATGTATTGAATCAGGGGTGTGAATACTTATGTAAATAAGATATTTTTGTATTCTAAAATTATGTTTTCATTTTGTCATTACGGGTAGATGGGTGAGAAAATAAACCAATTTAATCCATTTTGACTAAATTGGTTTTAATGTATAATCTATTCACCATGGAGCTGAGAGAGTACGTCCTGTTTTATCTGTCTTAACGTAACTTCAATATAATCAATACAGTGAGGGAAAAAAGTATTTGATCCCCTGCTGATTTTGTACGTTTGCCCACTGACAAAGAAATGATCAGTCTATAATTTTAATGGTAGGTTTATTTGAACAGTGAGAGACAGAATAACACCAAAAAAATCCAGAAAAACCCATGTGAAAATTTGTATAAATTGATTTGCATTTTAATGAGGGAAATAAGTATTTGACCCCCTCTCAATCAGAAAGATTTCTGGCTCCCAGGTGTCTTTTATACAGGTAACGAGCTGAGATTAGGAACACACTCTTAAAGGGAGTGCTCCTAATCTGAGCTTGTTACCTGTATAAAAAGACACCTGTCCACAGAAGCAATCAATCAGATTCCAAACTCTCCACCATGGCCAAGACCAAAGCGCTCTTCAAGGATGTCAGGGACCTACACAAGGCTGGAATGGGCTACAAGACCATCGCCAAGCAGCTTGGTGAGAAGGTGACAACAGTTGGTGCGATTATTCGCAAATGGAAAAAACACAAAAGAACTGTCAATCTCCCTCGGCCTGGGGCTCCATGCAAGATCAAACCTCGTGGAGTTGCAATGATCAGGAGAACGGTGAGGAATCAGACCAGAACTACACGGGAGGATCTTGTCAATGATCAAGGCAGCTGGGACAATAGTCACCAAGAAAACAATTGGTAACACACTACGCCGTGAAGGACTGAAATCCTGCAGCGCCTGCAAGGTCCCCCTGCTCAAGAAAGCACATATACATGCCCGTCAGAAGTTTGCCAATGAACATCTGAATGATTCAGAGGACATCTGGGTGAAAATGTTGTGGTCAGATGAGACCAAAATGGAGCTCTTTGGCATCAACTCAACTCGCCGTGTTTGGAGAAGGAGGAATGCTGCCTATGACCCCAAGAACACCATCCCCACCGTCAAACATGGAGGTGTAAACATTATGCTTTGGGGGTGTTTTTCTGCTAAGGGGACAAGACAACTTCACCGCATCAAAGGGACGATGGACGGGGCCATGTACCGTCAAATCTTGGGTGAGAACCTCCTGCCAAACGTCAGCCTCGAAACCTTAATGACTTGGAGAAGATCTGCAAAGAGGAGTGGGACAAAATCCCTCCTGAGATGTGTGCTAACCTGTTGGCCAACTGCAAGAAACATCTGACCTCTGAGTGCCAACAAGGGTTTTGCCACCAAGTACTAAGTCATTTTATAACATTTTTCACATGCGTTTTTCTGGATTTTTTTGTTGTTATTCTGTCTGTCACTGTTCAAATAAACCTACCATTAAAATTATAGACTGATAATTTCTTTGTCAGTGGGCAAATGTACAAAATCAGCAGGGGATCAAATACTTTTTTCCCCTCACTGTAACTCATTAATGTCATTGCCCAGCATACAAGTCATTCATGCTTTTAAATACAACTAAACATTTTATTTTTATGAAATAACAAAAAGGGAGCCTTGAATAATTAAACAAATAAATAACTCAATTCTTCTGCCAAACATCTATTTGAATAAAAGCCCAGTGTTTTGAACTCATGTTTTATTAGTAAACAATTGGATCAGTTATGGGTCTACTTTGGATAGTTTACAAGGTCCAGCGAGGCACATTAGCAGGGCAGTCACATGGTGTATTTTGTTAGGATGTATCTGCGTTAACAGATACCACTGGAATATGGGCTTCTCCTGACACTGAGATGCACTTCCTGTCGCGGTCTCACGCATCATCATTCTCCCGAGTGTACTCAAGCCTAGTCCTATCGCGATTTGAAACATTTCAAATCATCCTGAAAAATAAGTTTCATCATGGCCACAAATTTCTCCGGCCCAGCCAATACTGGAATCCTGGCAGCTGCTGAGCGAAACGTAGTAGGCTAAAAGGGTGGGCAGACTTGCATTGGGTTTTCTTTCCCTTAACACAGCACGGGAAGCCTTAAACCGTCGGGTTCGGGCTGAGAATGAGAACTCTACACAGAACACATACCAATGATATGCAAGACATGTAAAAGATGAACATAAATACATTTTCATTTAAAAGCCGGTACAAAACGTTTAGTGTCTTTGAGAGATATAAACCTGAGAGGTAAAAAAGCTTGGCCAAGGCTTGACTCTGTCAATCACCACATCCTTATCGGCAGACTCGACAGCCTTGGTTTCTCAAATAGTTGCCTCGCATGGTTCACCAACTACTTCTCCGATAGAGTTCAGTGTGTCAAATCGGAGGGCCTGTTGTCCGGGCCTCTGGCAGTCTCTATGGGGGTGCCACAGGGTTCAATTCTTGGGCCGACTCTCTTCTCTGTATACATCAATGATGTCGCTCTTGCTGCTGGTGATTCTCTGATCCACCTCTACGCAGATGACACCATTCTGTATACTTCTGGCCCTTCTTTGGACACTGTTAACTACCCTCCAGACGAGCTTCAATGCCATACAACTCTCCTTCCGTGGCCTCCAACTGCTCTTGGAGGCCACGCAAGTAAAACTAAATGCATGCTTTTCAACCGTTCGCTGCCTGCACCCGCCCAGCATCACTACTCTGGACGGTTCTATCTTAGATTATGTGGACAACTACAAATACCTAGGTGTCTGGTTAGACTGTAAACTCTCCTTCCAGATTCACATCAAACATCTCCAATCCAAAATTAAATCTAGAATTGGCTTCCTATTTCGCAACAAAGCATCCTTCACTCATGCTGCCAAACATACCCTCGTAAAACTGACCATCCTACCGATCCTAGACTTCGGTGATGTCATTTGCAAAATAGCCTCCAATACTATACTCAACAAATTGGATGCAGTCTATCACAGTGCCATCCGTTTTGTCACCAAGGCCCCATACACCACCCCACCACTGTGACCTGTACTCTCTCGTTGTCTGGCCCTCGCTTTACACTCGTCGCCATACCCACTGGCTCCGGGTCATCTACAAGTCCCTGCTAGGTAAAGCCCCGCCTTATCTCAGCTCGCTGGTCACCATAGCAGCATGCACCCGTAGCACGCGCTCCAGCAGGTATATCTCACTGGTCACCCCCAAAGCCAATTCCTCCTTTGGCCGACTTTCCTTCCAGTTCTCTGCTGCCAATGACTGGAATGAACTACAAAAATCTCTGAAACTGGAGACACTTATCTCCCTCACCAGCTTTAAGCATCAGCTGTCAGAGCAGCTCACAGACCCCTGCGCCTGTATATAGCCCATCTGTAAATAGCCCAACCAACTACCTCATCCCCTACCATATTTATTTATCTATCTTGTTCCCTTGCACCCTAGTTTTTCTACATTGCACATTCATCTACTGCACATCTACTATTCCAGTGTTTATATGCTATATTGTAATTATGCCACCATGGCCTATTTATTGCCTTACCTTCCTTATCTTACCTCATTTGCACTCTTTGTATATAGAAAATAAATAAATAAATAAAAATAAAAAAATGGCATATATTATATTAAATATATTATATAATTGACCTGTGTGGATGCGCTGGTGGATCTTGAGGTTACCCTGCGCAGTGAAACCTTTCCCACACTCTGAACACTGGAACGGCTTCTCTCCTGATAGATGGACGGACAGACAGAACGTTCCAATGTTACAAATAGCAGATGTAAAAACCACATTGAGGCCCACCCAAAGAGAGTTGAGACACTGATAACTTTTGTAGGCAATTGTAATATCAATATCTGTTATAATACATTACATCATACGATCATTAACCATTTATTTAACCTTAATTTAACTAGGAAAATCAGTTAAGAACAAATTCTTATTTACAATCACGGCCTACCGGGGAACAGTGGGTTAACTCCCTTGTTCAGGGGCAGAACGACAGATTTTGACCTCGTCAGCTCGGGGATTCGATCCAGCAACCATTTTGGTTACCGGCCCAACGCTCTAACCACTAGGCTACCTGCCGCCCCCCTCATCAATAACAACATCCCATGACATCATCCTCTTTACACCTGGAAGAAGGAGCACTACACCTGTGTGGGTCATCTGGTGTTTCTTCAGCCCTCCCGGACTGGTGAATGTCTTCCCACACTGCTGACAGACGTGGCTCAGCCTCTCTCCTAAGGGTGAGTTAGAGGTACTGATAAGTCGATCGAGAGCATCCATTTTGATTTGAACATTTTGTAATCGAAAATAATACACTTAAGTGATATTTCCCATTGCTAGACATATTTCAGATTCAACCACCCCCAATAGATAGGTAAGCATGTACCACACATCTCTTACTATAATAATAATAATATTAATAATAATAATATGGTTAAAATGTGACTGACCCCCTCTCCTGTGTGGATACGGATTTATTTAGCATTTACCTGAGAAGACCTCTACACTTCACAGCACTTCTATTTAGAGAAGTAGTCAACGTCACTAAAAATGGTCCCAAATCCATCAGAAGCACACTGCATGATCTGGTGTATGTTGAGTTGTGATGTTATGGCAGGGATAGTCTGGTGGATGTTGAGTTATGATGCTACGGCAGGCATGATCTGGTGGATGTTGAGTTGTGATGTTATGGCAGGCATGGTCAGAGGGATGTTGAGTTATGATAATTGGCAGGCATGGTCTGGTGGATGTTGAGTTATGATTATTGGCAGGCATGGTCAGGTGTACAGAAGTAGCTCATCCAAGTTGTCCTGAAGGTGGCGCTGTGGTGCCATAAGGCTTGAGCACCACCATGGCTGCGTGCAGCTATATTCTATCTTGTAATAGTCTATGCCAAATACTGAAAAATAATAATAATCATTGTTCACAATAACCTGTGTGGATGGTGAGGTGTCTCTTCATGTCGTCTGAGCGTGAGAAACATTTCCCGCAGACGGAGCACTGATGGGGTTTCTCTCCGCTGTGGGTCTGTGTGTGCCTCTTCAGGCTCCCCACTGTGATGAAGGTCTTGCCACACTGGGAGCAGGGGTGTGGCTTCTCCACTGCAATACTAGCGTTCAAACTCTGTTCATTTTCCCCATCTAAACTGCCTGTGTCCGAGTTGGCGCCCCCTCCTGTTTCCGTGACAACACTATAGGTTAAATACTGTAAGAGACAGTACATATCGCTTATGATCAATGTTCTCTCACGTAACACTATAAACTATCACAGTGGATACAACCAAAGCTTTATCCTCCCTGTGAATGGTTATTGTGGGTCTGTGATTACCTGAGGTGGTCCCATCCTCGCCACCTCGCTCCTCCTCTGCATCTCTTCTAACAATAGCAAGCCCTGTTAAAATACAGATTCACATGAATAGAACAGACAATATCCATCAGAAAACTCTAGCACAGGCAACCAGGCCACCAGCCACCGGGGGCCCGAGTGTCTGCTAATGTTTATTATTTATTTCAATCAGTGTTTGATATATAGACATGGGTAACCAGGAGTGTACAATAATGAGTACAGAAGGTTAGGCACCCAGAAGACTCTATCCCCGCCCATTCCGGCTAGCTACTACCCAGAAGACTCTATCCCCACCTATTCCGGCTAGCTACTACCCAGAGGACTCTATCCCCACCTATTCCGGCTAGCTACGGTATAGCTACTACCCAGAGGACTCTATCCCACCCCATTCTAGTTAGCTACTACCCAGAGGACTCTATCCCCACCTATTCCAGCTAGCTACGGTATAGCTACTACCCAGAGGACTCTATCCCCACCTATTCTGGCTAGCTACGGTATAGCTACTACCCAGAGGACTCTATCCCCACCTATTCTGGCTAGCTACGGTATAGCTACTACCCAGAGGACTCTATCCCCACCTATTCTGGCTAGCTACGGTATAGCTACTACCCAGAGGACTCTATCCCCACCTATTCTGGCTAGCTACGGTATAGCTACTACCCAGAGGACTCTATCCCACCCCATTCTAGTTAGCTACTACCCAGAGGACTCTATCCCCGCCCATTCCGGCTAGCTACGGTATAGCTACTACCCAGAGGACTGTATCCCCGCCCATTCCGGCTAGCTACGGTATAGCTACTACCCAGAGGACTCTATCCCCACCTATTCCGGCTAGCTACGGTATAGCTACTACCCAGAGGACTCTATCCCACCCCATTCTGGCTAGCTACGGTATAGCTACTACCCAGAGGACTCTATCCCCACCTACTCCGGCTAGCTACGGTATAGCTACTACCCAGAGGACTCTATCCCCACCTATTCCGGTTAGCTACGGTATAGCTACTACCCAGAGGACTCTATCCCCGCCTATTCCGGCTAGCTACTACCCAGAGGACTCTATCCCACTCCATTCTAGTTAGCTACGGTATAGCTACTACCCAGAGGACTCTATCCCACCCCATTCTAGTTAGCTACGGTATAGCTACTACCCAGAGGACTCTATCCCACCCCATTCTAGTTAGCTACTACCCAGAGGACTCTATCCCCACCTATTCCGGCTAGCTACGGTATAGCTACTACCCAGAGGACTCTATCCCCACCCATTCTAGTTAGCTACTACCCAGAGGACTCTATCCCCGCCCCATTCTAGTTAGCTACTGTACTACTCACCCGACTTCACTGCTTCTCCTTCCTCCATGTCCACAACGTTATGCCCTGATGGAGAACACAAGATCCAGTACTGAAAACAGACAGTAGCGATGAATAGGCTAGCCTGACTGAAAACAGACAGCAGCGATGAATAGGCTAGCCTGACTGAAAAAAGACAGCAGCGATGAATAGGCTAGCCTGACTGAAAACAGACAGCAGCGATGAATAGGCTAGCCCAGGCAATTCCAGTCCTCTGGGGCCTGATTGGTGTCACACTTCCCCCCCCCATCCCTAGCAAACACAGCTGATTTAAACTAACTGCATTCTGAACTGAATATCATGATTAGGTGATTATTGGAGTCAGGTGTGTTAGCTGGGACTGGGGCAAAACTGTGACACCAATCAGGCCCTGAGGACTGGAGTTGCCCAGGCCTGGGCTAGCCTGACTGAAAACAAACAGTAGTGCTGATGAAAGACCATCAGCACTATGAATAAGCTAGCCTGACTGCCAGTCTGTTTCTGCCCTCTTGTCAAATCGCACTCCATAAGGAGTTGGCAAGATTGGGGAAACAGACTGGCAGACTGGCTATGAATAGGCTACACAGCACAGTAGAGTCTATTGTAGCTCAATATGGACTGACTCAACACCTGAACTTACCAGAGTTTACATCATCGCTATCTTCTTCATCAGCCTCCTCCTCGTCATTACCATCATCCTCTTTGACAGCCACGTTGAGCTCCAGTGTTTGACTGCAGTCCTCCAGCTTCCCCGACGCCGTCTCTGGACCCCGCAGGGAGCTTCTCTGGGCTGGATCACTACAATCCGGGGATTCCGGCTCAGACATGGTGGCCACAGTCTTAAATACGAGGAGGACATTGGAGATATGTGATCGATCTATTCAGAAAACATACGGACGTCTAGCTATCTAACGTCGCTCTTGTATCAGATATGAGTCTAGCTAGCTAGTTCACTGCTTGCAGAACATAATAAAAATAATAAAATAATAAAAAAATAAAATAATTTAAAAAAACTACGGTCACTGATCTAGTTAAGGTTAGCTAGTTACTGAGACGGGAATAGCCCTCACATTGTGTAGCTTATACATGGTCTGTGGCTACAGGCTAGGTGGATGACATGAAAAGAGCCAGAGGGGCTCGACCTGATGCTTCCCCTGGCTGCTAGTCGTCCTACACAGCGGCTACCGTTGCCGATACGTCTGGTAGTAGGATTAAACACCGATAGAGCATGTTGGGTACACATTTCAACATTATAAAAATTACCTGGGATAGGTTTTTTTTTTTTTTCTCCAATTTTTTTTGACATGGGAGGAGGGTCGGGGAATCCAACTGTAAACTTCCGCCTGTATGAGGGGGAAACGGTTTTGTTCAAGAGCATCACGTATGCGCAGTCATTGCGCTTCTCTCTCTGTTTTGGATAGTTTTTTTATTGTTATTTATTTATTTGTATGTCACCTTTTTATTTAACTAGGCAAATCAGTTAAGAACAAATTATTGTTTACAATGACGGCCTAATAGTCGGTAAAGCAGTATATACTATTCGGCGTACAGTAATATTGGTGTAGATAGGAGATCCATTTAGCAGACGCTCTTGTCTAGAGCGATTTAGAGGCGCAATTAGGCAGGACTTCTCCATGACTTTTTATTTCAATCTAACACATTTCTAGAAAATGAATGTGTCTAAACTACTTGGTAAGCTCTCAACATTTTTTTAATTTCTTTATTTTTAAGGATAATTGTACGGCTGGATAAGCCTCATCTTGGACAACCAAGATGGAATAATCCCCAAAATTGCCACCAAGATAGTTATTAATTCATTTATTTTAGCATGTATACACTCCATATGTTAAAGGTCTCTGAGTTGTGATAATTGGCAGGCATGGTCTGGTGGATGTTGAGTTATGATGCTACGGCAGGCATGATCTGGTGGATGTTGAGTTGTGATGTTATGTTATGGCAGGCATGGTCAGATGGATGTTGATTTGTGATAATTGGCAGGCATGGTTTGGTGGATGTTGAGTTGTGATAATTGGCAGGCATGGTCTTTTTATTTCAATCTAACACATTTCTAGAAAATGAATGTGTCTAAACTACTTGGTAAGCTCTCCACATTTTTTTAATTTCTTTATTTTTAAGGATAATTGTACGGCTGCATTAGCCTCATCTTGGACAACCAAAATAATCCCCCAAATTGCCACTAAGATAGTTATTAATTCATTTATTTTAGCATATGTTAAAGGTCTCTGGGGTGGTTCCCCAGACACCGATCAAGCCTAGTGATGGACTAAAAAGCACTTTCACTATAAATTCTCCAGAATGCTTTTTAGACAAGGGACTAGGCTTAATCTGCATGTGGGAAACCGCCCCTCAGAGAACCACAAACAAACAACACATCACACAGTTAGCATTTATTGTCATTACATATACTGACATGTTCATGTCATATCAAATCATACGTATTTTATAAAGCCCTTTTTACATCAGCAGTTGTCACAAAGTGCTCTCCAGATACCCTGCCTAAAACCCCAGAGAGCAAGCAATGCAGAGGCAGAAGCACATGGGGCTAGGAAAAGCTCCCTAGAAAGGCAGGAACCTAGAGAGGAACCAGGCTCGGATGGGTGGCCAGTCCTCTTCTGGCTGTGTCGGGTAGAGAGGAAGCAGGCTCTGATGGGTGGCAAGTCCTCTTCTGGCTGTGTCGGGTAGAGAGGAACCAGGCTCGGATGGGTGGCCAGTCCTCTTCTGGCTGTGTCGGGTAGAGAGGAAGCAGGCTCTGATGGGTGGCCAGTCCTCCTCTGGCTGTGTCGGGTAGAGAGGAACCAGGCTCTGATGGGAGGCCAGTCCTCTTCTGGCTGTGTCGGGTAGAGAGGAAGCAGGCTCTGATGGGTGGCCAGTCCTCTTCTGGCTGTGTCGGGTAGAGAGGAACCAGGCTCGGATGGGTGGCCAGTCCTCTTCTGGCTGTGTCGGTTAGAGAGGAACCAGGCTCTGATGGGAGGCCAGTCCTCTTCTAGCTGTGTCGGGTAGAGAGGAAGCAGGCTCGGATGGGTGGCCAGTCCTCTTCTGTCTGTGTCGGGTAGAGAGGAACCAGGCTCTGATGGGTGGCCAGTCCTCTTCTGGCTGTGTCGGGTAGAGAGGAACCAGGCTCCAAGGTGTGGCCAGACCTCTTCTGGCTGTGCCGGGCAGAGATTTAAGAGTCCATGTGACCATTAAGGCCAGATCGTTATTCAAGACGTTCAAATGTTCATAGATGACCAGCAGGGTCAAATAATAACCATGAAGGCTACAAGGGAACCGGGGGGATACCTAGTCAGTTGTACAACTGAATGCATTCAACTGAAATGTGTCTTCTGCATTTAACACAACCCCTCTAAATCAGAGAGGTACCGGGGGGCTGCCTTAATTGACATCCCTGTCTTCTGCGCCCGGGGAACAGTGGGTTAACTGCCTTGCTCAGGGGCAGAACAACATATTTTTACCTTGTCAGTTCAGGGATTCGATTCGATTCGAGGCCCAGCGATGCTAGTTTTAATGAGAGCAGCAGAGAAACCACCAGCAATCCTTTGGCCATTGAAACCTGGATTTCTTTCTCAATTCATCAGTCCTCGAGTCCTTGCATTCTCTCTCCTCAGCTTCTTCTCAAAACTCATTGGAGGAGAAGGTCTGAGGGGAGGGACTTTAGATATTCTCCTCCCATACAGTTGAGGAGGCGAGGAGAGAGAGAATGAGAAGTAATCGAGAGGAAAGATTAATTGAGAAAGTCTAGGCCTCAGTGACTAAAGTACTGGCCACTGGTCTCATTGAGGACATGCGTTTTCCAAAAATAAAAGTCCTCCAGACAAATTGTAAGATTTTCCTATGTTATGTCCAAGGAGGCTGTCATCTCACTTGTGTGATGCTCCTGGTGTTTCTTCAGCAATTTGGGTACATGGAACCCTTTCCCACACAGGCTACAGACATACGGCTTCTCCCCTGTATGGAGCCTCATGTGCACCTTCAGACTCCCCGGCGTGGTGAACCCCTTATCACAGACAGTACAAGGGTACGGCCTCTCTTTCGTGTGCGTGATCTGGTGCACTCTCAGGTTCCCAGACTGGGCGAAACGGGTCCCGCATATAGCGCAGACGTACGGTTTCTCTCCAGTGTGTGTTCTCTGGTGGCTTTGAAGGTCACCAGCCCGTACGAACGTTCGGCCGCAGTACGAGCAGCAGAACCTCTTCTCAAGGTTCCTCAAGTGCGTCCTTGCGTGCGTCTGCAGCTTCTCTACATCCGTGAAGCTCTTACCGCAGTCACAGATGTGGTAGAGGACCTCTTCCATGTGTAACTTCTTGAGTTTGTGTTTTTTCAGGCACTGGGATCTGGCGAAGCGTTGTCCGCAGATGGAGCACTGATGCGGTTTCTCCTTGGTGTGGGTCAGTAGGTGGGTGTTGAGGTTCCCTCTGATCGTGAAGCCCTTCCCACAGTAGGAGCAGTGGTGGAGGTTCTCTCCTGTGTGGATCAGACGATGAACCTTGAGGGTTCTGAAGTGGGAGAACATCTTGCCACAGTCATCACAGTGGTATGGTTTCTCATTACGGTGGGTCTGTCTGTGCTTCCTATACTCCAACAGGTGGGCGAAACTCGCTGGGCACTTGGAGCAGTGGTATGGTTTCTCTCCTGTATGGACGCGCTGGTGGATCTTGAGGTGCCGTAGCAAGGTGAAGGTCTTCCCACACGGATGGCAGAGGTGCTTGGTTTTCTCTCCGGTGTGGATGGTCATGTGTCTCCTCAGGTCGTCGGGTCGTAAGAAACATTTCCCGCAGACAGAGCACTGGTGTGGTTTCACTCCGCTGTGAATTAGCGCGTGTCTGTTCAGCCTCGTCTTTGTGAGGAACCTCTTGCCACACTCGGAGCAGCGGTGCAGCTTCTCAGAGCTGTCCGTGTCAGAGCTGGCACCCTCTCCTGTTTCAATGACAACATTATAGGGGTTAGATACGCTGCTAGAACAGAGAGGAGAGAACAGCATCACTTGAATGCTTAACAGTATACTGTACATACAGTAAAATACTGTAGCGACCTTAACCCAACACCTAGCAACCTCGTCAACAGGATCAGATCACTGTTGGCCAGGGATACACCCTAAATTTGCTACAATACTATGTACCTGTACCCGGAGATCCTACTCAACTACTAGAGGGGGTGTGTTGTAAACCCTCAAAGTTCCATAATGGTCTGAAAATGGCAGCCATCTTGGTCAGGGAGAAATCCAAGCCAGTCTAATTGGAATGAACGGCAGTAGGTGATGCATTTCCTGCTTTTACTGACGCAGGAAAATAAAAGGCATTGTGATGTATCACAAATTGTGTAATATAATTAGTCTACTTAAAATATTGGTCATATAACTACAAATACAGATTATACAGGTTTTATACACATGTTCCGTATAATTAGCCTCTAAAATATACGTAAACAGACCATAATGCCTCAATGTGTGTTCTCTTGGAAAGCAGTGAGTGTTGTTATATGATACAATATCAGTACTTGCATTTACAACTTGTCGTATCAACAACTGCTTTCAGCCAGTGTTTGGCTGTGGATTGACTGCATTGTTTGAATGGAATGTTGGCGGTTATTTTTTTTTTAACTGTCTGGATAGCTAGCTAACAAACATACAGAGGAGATCATTTTCAAATTCATTGTTTTACACAATACTGTACCTGTACCATAGTCCATAAAATAGTTTAACATCAGGCTATGGGTGTTTCTCTCACCTTTGTGAACCACCTGGTGTCGTCTCAGGTCATAGGATCGCAGGAAGGCCTTCCCTCAAACGGAACACTGGTGGGGTTTCTCACCGCTGTGGGTCATCATGTGTATCTTCAAGCTGCTGGCTGCAGTGAACCTCTTGCCGCACTGGGAGCAGAGGTACGGTCTCTCCGGGTCAGGGTCCCCTAGGCTGTCTGGGTCAGAGCTGGCAACCTCTCCTGTTTCAATGACAACATTACAGGGGTTAAACACTTGTTTTACTATTTTATATGCTATACATCGGTATCTAAAAATGTAGAAAGGGAAGTTGACTTCTCCTAAATGTATATTCTGATCGGAGTTGGTCCTACCTACACCTTCCTCCTCCTCTTAGATGTATGTTCGGATCAGTGATTACTGGGATATTTTAGTTCTCACAAAGAATTGGCTAAATGGCTCGATCACGGATAAAGGCAGTGACATTGCCGATTACAACATCTTCCGGTGTGGCAGACTAGGGGGCTATATGTGAAATCAACTCGTGGCATCATGTTCTCTAAATATCACTATCCCCCCCAAAAAAATGTTTAGCTTTTGATTATAGATGTGGCCATAAGCCACAGATAGTCCTGAATAAATTGTGAATAATGATGAGAGAGAATGTTTAGATGCACAAATATCATACGCCCAAGACATGCTAACCTCTCACCATTATAATAACAGGGGAGGTTAGCATGTCTTGGGGGTATGATATACGATGCTAACCTCCCCTGTTATTATAATGGTGAGAGGTTAGCATTATAATAACAGAGGAGGTTAGCATTATATATCATACCCCCAAGACATACTACCCTCTCACCATTATAATAACAGGGGAGGTTAGCATTATATATCATACCCCCAAGACATGCTAACCTCTCACCATTACAATAACAGGGGAGGTTAGCATTTTTGGGGGGTATGATATGTACAGTACATTTGGAAAGTATTCAGACCCCTCAACCTTTTCCACATTTTGTTACGTTACAGCCTTATTCCATAAAATTGATTAAATATATTTTTTCCTTCCATCATCAATCTACAAACAATACCCCATAATGACATCACAATACCCCATAATGACATCACAATACCCCATAATGACAAAGCAAAAACAGTTTTTTTGAAATTTTCGCAAATGTATTAAAAATAAAAAACGGAAATATCCCAATTACATAAGTATTCAGAACCTTTCCTCAGTACTTTGTTGAAGCACCTTTGGCAGCGATTACAGACTCCATTTTTTTTTATGTTACCAGGTAAGTTGACTGAGAACACATTCTCATTTACAGCAACGACCTGGGGAATAGTTACAGGCGAGAGGAGGGGGATGAATGAGCCAATTATAAGCTGGGGACGATTAGGTGACCGTGATGATATGAGGGACAGCTTGGGATTTTAGCCAAGACACCGGGGTTAACACCCCTGCTCTTACGATAAGTGCCATGGGATCTTTAGTGACCACAAAGAGTCAGGACACCCGTTTAACGTCCAATTCGAAAGACGGCACCCTACTGGCCCTCCAACACCACTTCCAGCAGCATCTGGTCTCCCATCCAGGGAACGACCAGGACCAACCCTGCTTAGCTTCAGAAGCAAGCCAGAAGTGGGATGCAGGGTGGTATGCTGCTGTCTCGAAGCTTGGCACACCTGTATTTGGGGAGTTTCTCCCATTATTCTCTGCAAATCCTCTCAAGCTCTGTCAGGTTGAATGGGAAGTGTTTCTGCACAGCTATTTTCAAGTCTCTCCAGAGATGTTAGATTGGGTTCAAGTCCGGGCTATGGCTCGGCCACTCAAGGACATTGAGACTTGTCCCAAAGCCACACCTGTGTTGTCTTGGCTGTGTGCTTAGGGTCGTTGTCCTGTTGGAAGGCAAACCTTCACCCAAGTCTGAGGTCCTGTGTGCTCTGGAGCATCAAGGATCTCTCTGTACTTTGCGCCGTTCATCTTTCCCTCGATCCTGACTAGTCTCCCAGTCCCGGCCGCTGAAAAACTTCCCCACAGCATGATGCTGCCACCACCATGCTTCACCATAGGGATGGTGCCAGGTTTCCTTCAGACGTGACCCTTGGCATTCAGGCCAAAGAGTTCAATCTTGAAAGAGTTCAATCTTAGTTTCATCAGACCAGAGAATCTTGTTTCTTATGGTCTGAGTCCTTTAGGTCATGTGTCATGTGCCTTTTACTGAGAAGTGGCTTCCGTCTGGCCACTACCATAAAGACCTGATTGGTAGAGTGCTGCAGAGATGGTTGTCCTTGTGGAAGGTTCTCCCATCTCCACGGAGGAACTCTGGAGCTCTGTCAGAGTGACCATCGGGTTCTTGGTCCCCTCCCTGACCAAGGCCCTTCTCCCCCGATTGCTCAGTTTGGCCGGGCGGCCAGCTCTAGGAAGCCCTTCCCCATATCTGTGTCGTGACACAATCCTGTCTCTGAGCTTTTTGCTCTGACATGCAATGTCAGGGTAACTCTATCCTGAATGAATCCTTCAGAACTAACCTACTCCTGGGCAGGCTAACTCTATCCTGAATGAATAGTCTGAACCACGAGTTGAGGACCAATGAAATCAGAATCCCTCCCTCTTGCAAAGAGGGCGTCATCATCTCCTTCATTTGAGGAAGAAGACGGATTAAATATGTTATTAATTAAAATGTCTGTGTGTGATTTTCTTTTTTTTTTACAATTTAAAAAAATACCTATCGTATTATTTAGTAATGACAGAATGCATTTAGTACCTAAAATAAACATGATTATGATTATCCTTATTGTTAAAATAATTAACACAGCAAAGTAAAACAATGAAGAAGGTACTTCCAAAAGCCAATTTCACATCTCAGCCTTCTGAATCTGTTAGATATTTTCCATTATGATTTCGTCTCAAATTAAAACATGGCACTGATTTACCCACGGATTGACGTTTCAGTCACATACACATGGTTAGCAGATGTTAATGCGAGTGTAGCGAAATGCTTTCAGCATTGTCTCAATGAAGAATTCGACAAGCCCTCTACGCCTGCTAGAGTTAGCGGCAGGCAGGAAAATATCCACCGTCGTAGTACGGATGAAGCCTGAGCTGGGATGTGAAGCTAACTGAAGCCCGGTTAGCTTTGCCAAACCCGGAGTAGCTTGCCTCGTAGGATCCCCCTCAGAACACACTGTGTATTTACTGATGGTGTTAAATCAGGCTCTGGACATAACAAAGTGTTTCCCGGAGGGATCCACTCTTGGTCCGTTTTTTTTCTTCTCCCTCTCACTATCTTAAAATGGTATCTTTCACCTGTACGCAGATGACACTGTAGTTGGTGTATGCTGTTGCCTCCACAGCTGACCAGGCTCTGTCAGAGCTTCAATCTCAGTTGAATGTGTTTATTGTATATTAATGTGTATATGAATGGGTAGTTTAATGGGTTTATTGTATATTAATGGGTAGTTTAATGGGTTTATTGTATTTTAATGTGTATATGAATGGGTAGTTTAATGGGTTTATTGTATTTTAATGTGTATATTAATGGGTAGTTTAATGTGTTTATTGTATATTAATGTGTATATGAATGGGTAGTTTAATGGGTTTATTGTATTTTAATGTGTAAATGAATGGGTAGTTTAATGGGTTTAAATCAAATCAAATTTTATTTGTCACATACACATGGTTAGCAGATGTTAACTCGAGTGTAGCGAAATGCTTGTGCTTCTAGTTACGACAGTGCAGTAATATCTAACAAGTAATCTAACAAATTCACAATGACTACCTAATACACACAATGTAAGGGGATGGAATAAGAATATGTACATATAAATATATGGATGCGCGATGGCCGTGCGGCATAGGCAAGATGCAGGAGATGGTATAGAATACAGTATATACCTATGAGATGAGTAATGTAGGATATGTAAACATTATTAAAGTGGCATTATTTAAAGTGACTAGTGATACCATTATTAAATCGGCCAGTAATTTGAGTCTGTATGTTGGCAGCAGCCTCTCTATGTTAGTGATGGTTGTTTAACAGTCTGATGGCCTTGAGATAGAAGCTGTTTTTCAGTCTCTCAGTCCCAGCTTTGATGCACCTGTACTGACCTCGCCTTCTGGATGGTAGCGGGGTGAACAGGCAGTGGCTCGGGTGGTTGATGTCCTTGATGATCTTTTTGGCCTTCCTGTGACATCGGGTGCTGTAGGTGTCCTGGAGGGCAGGTAGTTTGCCCCCGGTGATGCGTTGTGCAGACTGCACTACCCTCTGGAGAGCGTTGCGGTTGAGGGCGGAGCAGTAGCCATACCAGGTGGTGATACAGCTTGACAGGATGCTCTCGATTGTGCATCTGTAGAAGTTTGTGAGTGTTTTAGGTGACAAGCCAAATTTCTTCAGCCTCCTGAGGTTGAAGAGGCGCTGTTGTGCTTTCTTCACCACACTGTCTATGTGGGTGGACCATTTCAGTTTGTCTGTGATGTGTACGCAGAGGAACTTAAAACTTTCCAACTTCTCCACTACTGTCCCGTCGATGTGGATAAAGGGGTGCTCCCTCTGCTGTTTCCTGAAATCCACGATCATCTCCTGTGTTCTGTTGACGTTGAATGAGAGGTTATTTTTCTGACACCACATTCCGAGGGCCCTCACCTCCTCCTTGTAGGCTGTCTTGTCGTTGTTGGTAATCAAGCCTACCACTGTAGTGTCGTCTGCAAACTTGATGATTGAGTTGGAGGCGTGCATGGCCACTCAGTCATGGGTGAACAGGGAGTACAGGAGAGGGCTGAGAACGCACCCTTGTGGGGCCCCAGTGTTGAGGATCAGCGGGGTGGAGATGTTGTTTTCTACCTTCACCACCTCGGGGCGGCCCATCAGAAGGTCCAGGACCCAGTTGCACAGGGCGGGGTCGAGACCCAGGGTCTCAAGCTTAATGATGAGTTTGGAGGGTACTATGGTGTTGAATGCTGAGCTGTAGTCAATGAACAGCATTCTTACATAGGTATTCCTCTTGTCCAGATGGGATAGTGCAGTGTGATGACGATTGCATCGTCTGTGGACCTATTGGGGCGGTAAGCAAATTGGAGTGGGTCTAGGGTATCAGGTAGGGTGGAGGTGATATGATCCTTGACTAGTCTCAAAGCACTTCATGATGACAGAGGTGAGTGCTACGGGGCAATAGTCATTTAGTTTAGTTACCTTAGCTTTCTTGGGAACAGGGACAATGGTGGCCATCTTGAAGCGTGTGGGTACAGAACATTGTATATTAATGTGTATATGAATGTGTATATGAATGTGTAGTTTAATGTGTTTATTGTATATTGATGTGTATATGAATGTGTATTGTAATGTGTTTATTGTATATTAATATGAATGGTAGTGTAATGGGTTTATTGTATATTCATGTGTACAGTTGTGGCCAAAAGTTTTGAGAATGACACAAACATTTTCACATTCTGCTGCCTCAGTTTGTATGATGGCAATTTGCATATACTCCAGAATGTCATGAAGAGTGATCAGATGAATTGCAATTAATTGCAAAGTCGCTCTTTGCCATGCAAATGAACTGAATCCCCCAAAAACATTTCCACTGCATTTCAGCCCTGCCACAAAAGGACCAGTTGACATCATGTCAGTGATTCTCTCGTTAACACAGGTGTGAGTGTTGACGAGGAAAAGGCTGGAGATCACTCTGTCGTGCTGATTGAGTTTGAATAACAGACCGGAAGCTTCAAAAGGAGGGTGGTGCTTGGAATCATTGTTCTTCCTCTGTCAACCATGGTTGCCTAAAAGGAAACACGTGCAGTCATCATTGCTTTGCACAAAAAGGGCTTCACAGGCAAGGATATTGCTGCCAGTAAGATTGCACCTAAATCCACCATTTATTGGATCATCAAGAACTTCAAGGAGAGCGGTTCAATTGTTGTGAAGAAGGCTTCAGGGCGCCCAAGAAAGTCCAGCAAGCGCCAGGACCATCTCCTAAAGTAGAGTCAGCTGCGGGATCGGGGCACCACCAGTACAGAGCTTGCTCAGGAATGGCAGCAGGCAGGTGTGAGTGCATCTGCACGTACAGTGAGGCGAAGACTTTTGGAGGATGGCCTGGTGTCAAGAAGGGCAGCAAAGAAGACACTTCTCTCCAGGAAAAACATCAGGGACAGACTGATATTCTGCAAAAGGTACAGGGATTGGACTGCTGAGGACTGGGGTAAAGTCATTTTCTCTGATAAATCCCCTTTCCGATTGTTTGGGGCATCCGGAAAAAAGCTTGTCCGGAGAAGACAAGGTGAGCGCTACCATCAGTCCTGTGTCATGCCAACAGTAAAGCATCCTGAGACCATTCATGTGTGGGGTTGCTTCTCAGCCAAGGGAGTGGGCTCACTCACAATTTTGCCTAAGAACACAGCCATTAATAAAGAATGGTACCAACACAGTTTGGAACAGTTTGGTGACGAACAATGCCTTTTCCAGCATGATGGAGCACCTTGCCATAAGGCAAAAGTAATAACTAAGTGGCTCGGGAAACAAAACATCGATATTTTGGGTCCATGGCCAGGAAACTCCCCAGACCTTAATCCCATTGAGAACTTGTCAATCCTCAAGAGGCGGGTGGACAAACAAAAACCCACAAATTACAAACTCCAATCCTTGATTATGCAAGAATGGGCTGCCATCAGTCAGGATGTGGCCCAGAAGTTAATTGACAGCATGCCAGGGAGGATTGCAGAGGTCTTGAAAAATAAGGGTCAACACTGCAAATATTGACTCTTTGCATCAACTTCATGTAATTGTCAATAAAAGCCTTTGACACTTATGAAATGCTTGTAATTATACTTCAGTATTCCATAGTAACATCTGACAAAAATATCTAAAGACACTGAAGCAGCAAACTTTGTGGAAATTAATATTTGTGTCATTCTCAAAACTTTTGGCCACGACTGTATATGAATGGGTAGTTGAATGTGTTTATTGTATATTAATGTGTATATTAAAGGGTAGTTGAATGTGTTTATTGTATATTAATGTGTATATTAAAGGGTAGTTGAAAGTGTTTTTTGTATATTAATGTGTATATTAAAGGGTAGTTGAATGTGTTTATATATTAATGTGTATATTAAAGGGTAGTTGAATGTGTTTATATATTAATGTGTATATTAAAGGGTAGTTGAACGTGTTTATTGTATATTAATGTGTATATTAAAGGGTAGTTGAATGTGTTTATTGTATATTAATGTGTATATTAAAGGGTAGTTGAAAGTGTTTTTTGTATATTAATGTGTATATTAAAGGGTAGTTGAATGTGTTTATATATTAATGTGTATATTAAAGGGTAGTTGAACGTGTTTATTGTATATTAATGTGTATATTAATGGGTAGTTGAATGTGTTTATATATTAATGTGTATATTAAAGGGTAGTTGAACGTGTTTATTGTATATTAATGTGTATATTAAAGGGTAGTTGAATGTGTTTATTGTATATTAATGTGTATATTAAAGGGTAGTTGAATGTGTTTATTGTATATTAATGTGTATATTAAAGGGTAGTTGAATGTGTCCTCCTCCACCTCCTCCTCTCCATCCCCCACATCCTCCTCCTCCACCTCCTCCTCTCCATCCCCCACCTCCTCCTCCTCTCCATCCCCCACCTCCTCCTCCTCTTCATCCCCCACCTCCTCCTCTCCATCCCCCACCTCCTCCTCTCCATCCCCCACCTCCTCCTCTGGCTGCATGTTCTGATCAGTGATTACCTGGCTTGGTCCTATCCACACCTTCCTCCTCCTCCTCTTCATCATCCTTCTCTCTGTCCCTCTCCTCCTCCTCTCTTTTAACAATAACAATCCCTGTAAAACATCAAACCAATAAGACTGGAACACAATGTTCATTAAAACACTTTATAATAGATCTTCACATAATAATACTATTAATAATAATAATGATACGCGTATTCTATTCTCTTTCTATTGTAATGTATTACCTGGGTTAGTCGCACCTCTTTCTCCCTGGTCCTCCTCTTCTTCCATATCTACTTGAACAACATCAAAACAGGGACTTTGGGGTTATTTTTTGGACTGCACATGCTGTGTGTGCCACACTAGACAATAGCAGACCTGGGTTCAAGTAGTATTTAAAAATCAGTCTGTGCTTGATTGAAATCAATATGTGCCTGGTCCATTTGAACCAATGGAATAGTCTCAAAAGTGCCCATCACCCCGCTTAACTAGGTGACACTTCAGGTAGGCTCAAGCAAACACTGAAAGTATTTAAAATCCTATTTGAACCTAGATCTGGACTGTAAGGACTATGATGTAACCAAAAGGCTGGTGTAGCCAACCTGTACTCACCAGAGTCAATGTCATTATCTTCCTCATCCTCTTCTCCCCCTTCCTCCTCCTCCTCCTCCTCCTCCTCCTCCTCCTCCTCCTCGATTTCTCTCTCCTCCTCCTCCTCTTTGACAATCACATTGAGTTCCAGTGTTTGACTGCAGTCTTCCAGCTTCACTGATGCCATCTCTGTTGTGAGCGTGTCTGGGCTGCAACACTGCAGCCAGAACCCAGTTCAGAGGTGGTATGCACACTGCAGCCAGACATGGTATGAACACTGCAGCCAGAACCCAGTTAAGACATGGTATGAACACGGCAGCCAGAACCCAGTTCAGACATGGTATGAACACTGCAGCCAGAACCCATTTCAGACATGGTGTGAACACGGCAGCCAGAACCCAGTTCAGACATGGTGTGAACACTGCAGCCAGAACCCAGTTCAGACATGGTGTGAACACTGCAGCCAGAACCCAGTTCAGACATGGTATGAACACTGCAGCCAGAACCCAGTTCAGACATGGTATGAACACGGCAGCCAGAACCCAGTTCAGACATGGTGTGAACACGGCAGCCAGAACCCAGTTCAGACATGGTGTGAACACGGCAGCCAGAACCCAGTTCAGACATGGTGTGAACACGGCAGCCAGAACCCAGTTCAGACATGGTGTGAACACTGCAGCCAGAACCCAGTTCAGACATGGTATGAACACTGCAGCCAGAACCCAGTTCAGACATGGTATGAACACTGCAGCCAGAACCCAGTTCAGACATGGTATGAACACTGCAGCCAGAACCCAGTTCAGACATGGTATGAACACGGCAGCCAGAACCCAGTTCAGACATGGTGTGAACACGGCAGCCAGAACCCAGTTCAGACATGGTGTGAACACGGCAGCCAGAACCCAGTTCAGACATGGTGTGAACACGGCAGCCAGAACCCATTTCAGACATGGTGTGAACACTGCAGCCAGAACCCAGTTCAGACATGGTATGAAGTGGACTGGATGCTTTTTTCTAATTAAAAAAAAGTGTCAATCAATAAATGCAAAAAAAAGTAAAATCTAAGTGTTGTTCAGAAATGAAATGAACATACAGAAAAACATATAATAAACACTACCGTTCGAAAGTTTGGGGTCACTTAGAAATGTACTTGTTTTTGAAAGAAAAGCACTTTTTTTTTGTCCATTCAAATTGATCAGAAATACAGTGTAGACATTGTTAATTTTGTAAATGACTACTGTAGCTGGAAATTGCTGATTTGTAATGGAATATCTACATAGGCGTACAGAGGCCCAATAACAGCAACCATCACTCCTGTGTTCCTATGGAACGTTGTGTTAGCTAATCCACGTTTATCATTTTAAAAAGGCTAATTGATCATTAGAAAACTGTTGTTCTGATTAAAGAAGCAATAAAACTGGCCTTAGACTAATTGAGTATCTGGAGCATCAGCATTTGTGGGTTCGATTACAGGCTCAAAATGGCCAGAAACAAAAAACGTTCTTCTGAAACTCGTCAGTCTACTCTTGTTCTGAGAAATGAAGGCTATTCCATGCGAGAAATTGCCAAGAAACTGAAGATCTCGTACAACGCTGTGTACTACTCCCTTCACAGAACAGCGCAAACTGTCTATAGCCAGAATAGAAAGAGGAGTGGGATGCCCCTCTGCACAACTGAGCAAGAGGACAAGTACATTAGAGTGTCTAGTTTGAGGAACAGACGCCTCACAAGTCCTCAACTGGCAGCTTCATTAAATAGTACCCGCAAAACACCAGTCTCAACGTCAACAGTGAAGAGGCGACCCCCGGGATGCTGGCCTTCTAGGCAGAGTTGCAAAGAAAAAGCCATATCCTCAGACAATTGGCCAATAAAAATGAAATATTAAGATGTCCAAAAGAACACAGACACTGGATAGAGGAAGATAGTAAAAAAAAAAGTGTTATGGACAGACAATTCTAAGTTTGAGGTGTTTCGGATCACAAAGAAGAACATTAGTGAGACGCAGAACAAAAAGGAAAAGATGCTGGAGGAGTTCTTGACGCCATCTGTGAAGCATGGTGGAGGCGATGTGATGGTCTGGGGGGTGCTCTGGGTGATGGTAAAGTGGTAGACTTGTACAGAGGTAAAAGGGAAGAAGGAAGGTTATCACTCCGTTTTGCCACGCCATGCCGTACCCTGTGGACAGGCGCTTAATTGGAGCCAATTTCCTCCGACAACAGGACAATGACCCAAAGCACAGCTCCAAAACTATGCAAGAACTATTTAAGGGAAGAAGCAGTCAGCTGGTATTCTGTCTATTATGGAGGGGCCAGCGTAGTCACCGGATCTCAACCCTGTTGAGCTGTTGCGGGAGCAGTTTGACCACATGCTACGCAAGAAGTGCCCATCAAGCCAATCCAATTTGTGGGAGGCTTCAGGAAGCATGGGGGTGAAATCTCTTCAGATTACCTCAACAAATTGACAAGTAGAATGCCAAAGGTCTGCAAGGCTGTAATTGCTGCAAATGGAGGATTCTTTGATAAAAGCAAAGTTTGAAGGACACAGTTATTATTTCAATTTAAAAAATCATTATTTATAACCTTGTCAACATCTCGACTATATTTCCTATTCATTTTGCAACTAATTTCATGTATGTTTTCATGGAAAACAAGGACATTTCTAAGTGACCCCACATTTCTGAACGGTAGTGTGTATATATATATATATATATGTATGTATGTATGTATGTATATATGTATGTATGTATATATATATATATATATAAGTATGTATATATATATGTATGTATGTATGTATGTATGTATGTATATATGTATGTATGTATGTATGTATATATATATATATGTATGTATGTATGTATGTATGTATGTATGTATGTATGTATGTATGTGTATATGTATGTATGTATGTATGTATGTATGTATATATATGTATGTATGTATATATGTATATATGTATGTATGTATGTATATATGTATGTGTGTATGTATATGTATGTATGTATGTATATATATATATATGTATGTATGTATGTATGTATGTATGTATGTATGTATGTATGTATGTATGTGTATATGTATGTATGTATGTATATATATATATGTATGTATATATGTATGTATGTATGTATGTATGTATATATGTATATATGTATGTATGTATGTATGTATGTATGTATGTATATATGTATATATGTATATATGTATGTATGTATGTATGTATATATGTATGTATGTATATATGTATATATGTATGCATGTATGTATATATGTATGTATGTATGTATGTATATATGTATGTATGTATGTATGTATGTATGTATGTATGTATGTATATATGTATGTATGTATGTATATATGTATATATGTATGTATGTATATATGTATGTGTGTATGTGTGTATATATGTATGTATGTATATATGTATGTATGTATGTATGTATGTATGTATATATGTATGTATGTATATATGTATATATGTATGTATGTATGTATATATGTATGTATGTATATATGTATGTATGTATATATGTATGTATATATGTATGTATGTATGTATGTATATATGTATGTATGTATGTATGTATGTATATATGTATGTATGTATGTATGTATATATGTATGTATGTATATATGTATGTGTGTATGTATGTATGTATATAAACAACGGATGGGTTGTTGTTTTTTGGCGCAAGACATTTTATTTTATTTATGTATGTATGTATGTATATATGTATATATGTATGTATGTATATATGTATGTATGTATGTATATATGTATATATGTATGTATGTATGTATATATGTATGTATGTATGTATGTATGTATGTATGTATGTATGTATGTATGTATATATGTATGTATGTATGTATATATGTATATATGTATGTATGTATGTATGTATGTATATATGTATGTATATATGTATGTATGTATGTATGTATGTATATATGTATGTATGTATGTATATATATATGTATGTATATATGTATGTATGTATATATGTATGTGTGTATGTATGCATGTATGTATGTATGTATATAAACAACGGATGGGTTGTTGTTTTTTGGCGCAAGACATTTTAGTTGAATGCATTCAGTTGTGCAGCTGACTAGGTATCCACTTTCCCTTATATGTGTCACGGTGTGAGGAGTCACTTCTCTTGATTGTGCAACAAGCGCTACAGTAAAACAATAAGGGGCATTTAACTAATCAGCACTTTTTTTTTTTACACACAGTTCCATGCTCTTATTCAGAAATACATTCGTTTTGAGTCCTCACCTATGTCATGGCTTTAATCGATAAGGTCCCTGGGTAAAAAAAACAACAACAACATGACAGACGGAAACCACAACAACCGCTGCAGCCCGACAAACAGACACTATTCAACAGCTGCAATCTACCACATTGCCGATTGGCAATAAACGTTTACTGTAATGTTCAACTGTTGGCTATCGTTTAAATGATCATGAAAACATGTCGGATTACCTGAAATCGCAGGGTTTTTTTTTTATTGATAACCTGCGAGGAGGGTTGCGAGTCGGTCCGTGTGATGGCCGACGGCTGCGCGCACATGACGCCCGTGAACACGACGCTCTTTCCCGTCCTGCGCGCAGGCGGAAGTTTACTGGTTCATCCGATCCTCCATGCTCAGAGTCTAAACAAACAATTAAAGACCAGCGATTTCAGGTCATCTGTCGTGTTTTGATTTTTAATAATTTTAACTATAACCAGACGCTGAAACGTACAGTTAACGTTTATTGTCGCTCGGCGATGTGGTTGATGTTGGAATAGTGTGGAGGGAAGACGGCCACGGTTACCGTCCGTTGGGCTGTCACGGTTGTCGTTGTGGCCAGAAACGTTATCGATAAAAGCCATTGCAGTTTACGGGAGGAACTCCATGTGAATTAATTATTTCGAAGTGAAAACACTGTACGTATAAAAGCCTACATTGTTTTCGTGCGGTTGTACATTAAATCCCCATTTAGCCATAACAAAACGGCCTTTTAGCTTATTGTTTCGCTGCAGCGCTTTCACTGCCATGATAGTCGGTTCCTCCCATTGTGATTGATATATTTTGTTGTTTCTATATTCATTTCATTTCCCCGAACATATCTAGAGTTGAGGTTTTACATGTACTATTTTCCTTTCTTAAAGCGTCCGCCTTCTAGCGTTACCATGACTGAACCGAGTCCAGCCCAGAGAAGCTCACAGCCAGGTCCAGAGACGGCGTCAGTGAAGCTGGAGGACTGCAGTCAAACACTGGAGCTCAATGTGATTGTCAAAGAAGAGGAAGAGGAGGAGGAGGAGGAGGATGAGAGAAGAATCGAGGAAGAGAAAGGGGGAGTAGAACAGGAGAGGGAAGATGGTAACATTGACTCGGGTGAGTCTAAGTTGCCTTCACCTGCCACTGGGTTACATCTAGCCCTTGATCCTGACTCTCAGTTCCATTACAGAAGTCATTGGATGAAGGCGTCTTCTGTACTGGGGGGGTTTTGTTAAGAGCCCCGACGCTCAGTCTGAACATGAACACAAGTCTCTTGCGGTACGGTTTTGGAAGGATAAGGACCTCATAATATTTTCAAAAAAACAAAAGGTTAAATTGATAGACACCTTGTTAGTGTTAGTGTTCCCATACGGCCTTATCTACAGCGCTTGTTTATGGAAAACAGACGGAATACAAGAGGTGACCACCTGTGCTAATTAGCTATCTAGCATGTTTTTAGGTTACCTGTGTGTAAGCGTAACTCGGGAAGAGTAGTGTAGTTTGTTCGGATGGAGGCTCCACAGCTGTATGGATCTGTAACTGCTACAGTGTAGTTTAGTAGGATGGAGGGCCCATAGCTGTATGGATCTGTAACTGCTACAGTGTAGTTTGTTCGGATGGAGGCTCCATAGCTGTATGGATCTGTTACTGCTACAGTTTAGTAGGATGGAGGCTGCATAGCTGTATGGATCTGTAACTTCTACAGTGTAGTTTAGAAGGATGGAGGCTCCATAGCTGTATGGATCTGTAACTGCTACAGTGTAGTTTGTTCGGATGGAGGCTCCATAGCTGTATGGATCTGTTACTGCTACAGTTTAGTAGGATGGAGGCTGCATAGCTGTATGGATCTGTAACTGCTACAGTGTAGTTTGTTCGGATGGAGGCTCCATAGCTGTATGGATCTGTAACTGCTACAGTGTAGTTTAGTAGGATGGAGGCTCCATAGCTGTATGGATCTGTAACTGCTACAGTGTAGTTTAGTAGGATGGAGGCCCCATAGCTGTATGCATCTGTAACTGCTACAGTGTAGTTTAGTAGGATGGAGGCTCCATAGCTGTATGGATCTGTAACTGCTTCAGTATTTGAAGGATTCTTTCTCGCCGATGAAAGATGAGGGCCATGTGTTTTGAAAGCCTTATGTCAAGCCATGATTATTGACGTTTCTAAACGTTAAAGCACAGCGTCCGGACTGTAGTTCACATGAGCCAGTCGCAGGCGAAGCTAATGGCTGAAAACTGTCTGGAGAAGGCAGAATGCTGCCTAGAGTTATAGAGAGCTAGGTTACATCCTAATAGGATCTTTAGGTTGCTAGGTTACATGCTAATATGATTTCTAGGTTGCTAGGTTACATCCTAATAGGAGTTTTGGGGTCACATCCTAATAGGAGTTTTAGGTTGCTAGGTTACATCCTAATAGGAGTTTTAGGTTGCTAGGTTACATCCTAAAAGGAGTTTTAGGTTGCTAGGTTACATCCTAATAGGAGTTTTAGAGAGAGAGGTTACTTCCTAATAGGAGTTTATATTATAAAGTGTTTTAGATCTTTTGGTTTGACGTTTTACAGGACTTGTTACTGTTAAAAGAGAAGAAGAAGAGGAGGAGGGAGTCAGAGAGGAGGAGGAGGAGGATGGAGAGGAAGAGGGGGTCAGAGAGGAGGAGGAGGATGGAGAGGAGGAGGAGTTTGGGGATAGAACCAACCCAGGTAATCACTGATCAGAACATCCAGAGGGAGTTACAGTATATTGAGACCAGTTTCAGATTACTAAGGAGGTTGGGGACAGGGGGGAGGTTGGGGACAGGGGGGAGGTTGGGGACAGGGGGGAGGTTGGGGACAGGACCAACCAGGTAATCACTGATCAGAACATCAGAGACCAGTTTCATGAAACCCAGTTCCCTATATAGAGCACTACCTTTGAGAAGGGCCCAGATGGCCGAGTGACTGCTTATACAGTGAGGAAAAAAGTATTTGATCCCCTGCTGATTTTGTACGTTTGCCAACTGACAAAGAAATGATCCGTCTATAATTTTAATGGTAGGTGTATTTGAACAGTGAGAGACAGAATAATAACAATAGAAAAAAACAGAAAAACACATGGGAAAATTGTTATAAATTGATTTGCATTTTAATGGGGGGAAA
The DNA here is from genome assembly GCA_030435695.1 of Brachymystax lenok tsinlingensis. Taxonomy (NCBI): domain Eukaryota; kingdom Metazoa; phylum Chordata; class Actinopteri; order Salmoniformes; family Salmonidae; genus Brachymystax; species Brachymystax lenok. The sequence goes on from CM059812.1 coordinate 40,837,000, forward strand.
TAAGTATTTGACCCCTCTGCAAAACATGACTTAGTACTTGGTGACCTTGCGGGCGCTGCAGGATTTCAGTCTTTCACGGCGTAGTGTGTTACCACTTGTTTTCTTGGTGACTATGGTCCCAGCTGCCTTGATATCATTGACAAGATCCTCCCGTGTAGTTCTGGGCTGATTCCTCACCGTTCTCATGATCATTGCAACTCCACAAGGTGAGCTCTTGCATGGAGCCCCAGGCCGAGGGAGATTGACAGTTATTTTGTGTTTCTTCCATTTGCGAATAATCGCCCCAACTGTTGTCACCTTCTCACCAAGCTGCTTGGCGATGGTCTTGTAGCCCATTCCAGCCTTGTGTAGGTCTACAATCTTGTCCCTGACATCCTTGGAGAGCTCTTTGGTCTTGGCCATGGTGGAGTGTTTGGAATCTGATTCATTGATTGCTTCTGTGGACAGGTGTCTTTTATACAGGTAACAAACTGAGATTAGGAGCACTCCCTTTAAGAGTGTGCTCCTAATCTCAGCTCGTTACCTGTATAAAAGACACCTGGGAGCCAGAAATCTTTCTGATTGAGAGGGGTCAAATACTTATTTCCCTCATTAAAATGCAAATCAATTTATAACATTTTTCACGTGTTTTTCTGTTTTTTTCTATTGTTATTATTCTGTCTCTCACTGTTCAAATAAACCTACCATTAAAATTATAGACTGATCATTTCTTTGTCAGTGGGCAAACGTACAAAATCAGCAGGGGATCAAATACTTTTTTCCCTCACTGTACCAATGCAGTGTTATATACAGTATAATAAACTGGGTGGTTCAAGCCCTGTATGCTGATTGACTGACAGCCGTGGTATATCAGAACGAATACCACGGGTATGACAAAACATTTATTTGTACTGCTTTAACTATGTGGGTAACCAGTTTATAATAGCAATAAGGCACCTTGGGGTTTGTGATATATGGCCAATATACCACGGCTAAGGGCTGTATCCAGGCACTCCTCCTGTGTTTAACCCCTGTGATGTTGTTATAGAAACAGGAGAGGGTGCCAGCTCAGACCGAGAGAGACCGTTCCTCTGCTCCCAGTGTGGTAAGAGGTTCACTGCACCAAGCAGCCTGAAGACTCACATGCAGAGACACAGTGGAGAGAAACCCCACAAGTGCTCCGTCTGTGGGAAGCGCTTCCTGCGATCCACAGACCTGAAGAGACACCAGATGATCCACAAAGGTAAGAGAGACACCCAAACACCTGGCGTCGCTCCTCACACACCTGGCGTCTCTCCTCACACACCTGGCGTCGCTCCTCACACACCTGGCGTCGCTCCTCACACACCTGGCGTCGCTCCTCACACACCTGGCGTCGCTCCTCACACACCTGGCGTCGCTCCTCACACACCTGGCGTCGCTCCTCACACACCTGGCGTCTCTCCTCACACACCTGGCGTCGCTCCTCACACACATCTCTCTGTTGGAACACTCATTGGTGTCTTGAAGAAAAATCAACGTATCCACACCAGTGCGCCTGTTTATCAGTTAAATAAGTTGATCTATATGGTGTAGGGTCATTTCCATGTAAAATTACCCATGAGCACCAACGTGAAGCTCATTGGAGCATGTCAAATTTGGGTGTCAAATGAAAGCAAAGAGTCTATATTTTTAAGAAATTAAGGCATACATACATTTGAACCATTTTCAATCCCCAAAAATGTGAATAAGCAAAGGCTTATTGGATGGACAAGGGGTCTTAAAAAACATCTTCCAGAAAAAGTCTTACAAGGTATTAGAAATGCATCATAACACAATAATATTTAAGTAAAAACCCTGCCAACTAATATCAACACTTATATTTCGTTTTGGATACATTTTACGTTGCCTTGTGCCTTGAAATTCAGTTACTAAAAACCCACATATCTTGAAGATATTTTCTAATGTCTCTCCCTCATGAGGAGGATCATGAAAGTTCACAGCAGTAACAAGTAAATGTAGACCTATCTATTAGTTAGTGTTTTTACTGATATCAATTTTGTTTATGAATTCAAAATTCTTTGACCCCCATAAAAAATCGGTAACAGAATTTCTGCAATTGAAATAATGAGAAATCATAGTAGTCACAAGACTCAGTTGGGTCACCAATCAATCAATCAAATGTATTTATAAAGAACTTCTTACATCAGCTGATGTCACAACGTGCTGTACAGAAACCCAGCCTAAAACACCAAACAGCAAGCAATGCAGTAGTAGAAGCACGGTGGCTAGGAAAAACTCCCTAGAAAGGCCGGAACCTAGGAAGAAACCTAGAGAGGAACCAGACTATGAGGGGTGGCCAGTCCTCTTCTGGCTGTGCCGGGTGGAGATTATAACAGAACATGGCCAAGATGTTAAAATATTCATAGATGACCAGCAGGGTCAAATAATAATAATCACAGTGGTTGTAGAGGGTGCAACAGGTCAGTACCTCAGGAGTAAATATCAGTTGGCTTTTCATAGCCGATCATTCAGAGTATCTCTACCGCTCCTGCTGTCTCTAGACAAGGTCAGGGTTCCGTAGCCGCAGGTAGAACATTTGAAACTGGAGCAGCAGCACGACCAGGTGGACTAGGGACAGCAAGGAGTCATCAGGCCAGGTAATCCTGAGGCATGGTCCTAGGGCTCAGGTCCTCCGAGAGAAAGAGAGAGAATTAGAGAGAGCATACTTAAATTCACACAGGACACCGGATAAGACAAGGGAAATACTCCAGATATAACAGACTGACCCTAGCCTCCCGACACAAACTATTGCAGCATAAATACTGGAGGCTGAGACAGGAGTGGCCGGGAGACACTGTGGCCCTGTCTGACGATACCCCCGGACAGGGCCAAACAGGCAGGATATAACCCCACCCACTTTGCCAAAGCACAGCCCCCACACCACTAGAGGGATATCTCCAACCACCAACTTACCATCCTGAGACGAGGCTGAGTATAGCCCACGAAGATCTTCGCCACGGCACGAACCCGAGTTTAATGTTTAATGAAAAAAGCTGGGGAAAAAACAGCACGAACCCGAATATGATCAGTGATTAGTTCATTGACTATAACTGCCTTGGAAGTGAGGGATCTAACATTAAATAGCCCTATTTTGAGATGTGAGACATCACAACCGATTTCAATAATGACAGGAATGGAGGAGGTCTTTATTCCAGTGAGATTGCAAAGGTGAACCCCGCCATGTTTAGTTTTGCCCAACCTAGATTGAGGCACAGACATGGTCTCAATGGGGATAGCTGATCTGACTACACTGACTGTGCTAGTGGCAGACTCCACTAAGCTGGCAGGCTGGCTAACAGCCTGCTGCCTGGCCTGCACCCTACAGTGAGGGAAAAAAGTATTTGATCCCCTGCTGATTTTGTATGTTTGCCCACTGACAAAGAAATGATCAGTCTATAATTTTAATGGTAGGTTTATTTGAACAGTGAGAGACAGAATAACAAAAAATTCCAGAAAAACGCATGTGAAAAATGTTATAAATGGATTTGCATTTTAATGAGGGAAATAAGTATTTGACCCCTCTGCAAAACATGACTTAGTACTTGGTGGCAAAACCCTTGTTGGCAATCAGAGGTCAGATGTTTCTTGCAGTTGGCCAACAGGTTAGCACACATCTCAGGAGGGATTTTGTCCCACTCCTCTTTGCAGATCTTCTCCAAGTCATTAAGGTTTCGAGGCTGACGTTTGGCAACTCAAACCTTCAGCTCCCTCCACAGATTTTCTATGGGATTAAGGTCTGGAGACTGGCTAGGCCACTCCAGGACCTTAATGTGCTTCTTCTTGAGCCACTCCTTTGTTGCCTTGGCCGTGTGTTTTGGGACATTGTCATGCTGGAATACCCATCCACGACCCATTTTCAATGCCCTGGCTGAGGGAAGGAGGTTCTCACCCAAGATTTTACGGTACATGGCCCCGTCCATCGTCCCTATGATGCGGTGAAGTTGTCCTGTCCCCTTAGCAGGAAAAACATCCCCAAAGCATAATGTTTCCACCTCCATGTTTGACGGTGGGGATGGTGTTCTTGGGGTCATAGGCAGCATTCCGTTGAGTTGATGCCAAAGAGCTCCATTTTGGTCTCATCTGACCACAACACTTTCACCCAGATGTCCTCTGAATCATTCAGATGTTCATTGGCAAACTTCAGACGGGCATGTATATGTGCTTTCTTGAGCAGGGGGACCTTGCGGGCGCTGCAGGATTTCAGTCCTTCACGGCGTAGTGTGTTACCAATTGTTTTCTTGGTGACTATGGTCCCAGCTGCCTTGAGATCATTGACAAGATCCTCCCGTGTAGTTCTGGGCTGATTCCTCACCGTTCTCATGATCATTGCAACTCCACAAGGTGAGATCTTGCATGGAGCCCCAGGCTGAGGGAGATTGACAGTTCTTTTGTGTTTCTTCCATTTGCGAATAATCGCACCAACCGTTGTCACCATCTCACCAAGCTGCTTGGTGATGGTCTTGTAGCCCATTCCAGCCTTGTGTAGGTCTACAATCTTGTCCCTGACATCCTTGGAGGGCTCTTTGGTCTTGTCCATGGTGGAGAGTTTGGAATCTGATTGATTGATTGCTTCTGTGGACAGGTCTTTTATACAGGTAACAAGCTGAGATTAGGAGCACTCCCTTTAAGAGTGTGCTCCTAATCTCAGCTCATTACCTGTATAAAAGACACCTGGGAGCCAGAAATCTTTCTGATTGAGAGGGGGTCAAATACTTATTTCCCTCATTAAAATGCAATTCCATTTATAACATTTTTCACATGCGTTTTGGGGATTTTTTTGTTGTTATTCTGTCTCTCACTGTTCAAATAAACCTACCATTAAAATTATAGACTGATCATTTCTTTGTCAGTGGGCAAACGTACAAAATCAGCAGGGGATCAAATACTTTTTTCCCCTCACTGTATCTCATTGTGGAGTTAGGGGAGTTAGAGCCCTGTCTATGTTCGTAGATAAAATGAGAGCACCCCTCCAGCTAGGATGGAGTCCGTCACTCCTCAGCAGGCCAGGCTTGGTCCTGTTTGTGGATGAGGCCCTGAAAGAGGGCCAATTATCTACAAATTCTATCTTTCAGGAGGGACAGAAAACAGTTTTCAACCAGCGATTGAGTTGTGAGACTCTGCAGTAGAGCTCATCACTCCCCCTAACTGGGAGGGGGCCAGAGACAATTACTCGATGCCAACACATCTTTCTAACTGAAGCTATGTTGCTCTTGGTAACCTCTGACTGTTTCATCCTAACATTGTTGGTGCCGATGTGGATAACAATATCCCTATACTCTCTACACTCACCAGTTTTAGCTTTAGCCAGCACCATCTTCAGATTAGCCTCTACGTCGGTAGCCCTGCCCCCTGGTAAACAGTGTATGATCGCTGGATGATAGTCTAATACTGCGGGTAATGGAGTTGCCAATGACTAGGGTGTTCAATTTGTCAGAGCTAATGGTGGGAGACTTCGGGATCTCAGACCCCGTAACGGGAGGAGGAGACCAGAGAAGGCTCGGCCTCTGACTCCGACCCGTTGCTTAATGGGGAGAACCAATTGAAAGTTTCTGTCGGCTGAATAAGTGACACCGTTTGAGCATTCCTACAGCATTTCCTTCCAGAAGCCATGAGAAAATAGTCCGGCTGCAGGGACTGTGCGAGGGGATTTATACTACTATCTGTGCTTACTGGTGGCACAGACACTTTCATCCTTTCCTACACTTAAATTTCCCTTGCCTAACGACTGCGTCTGAAGCTGGGCTTGCAGCACGGCTATCCTCGCCATAAGGCGATCGTTCTCCTGTATATTATGAGTACAGCGACTGCAATTAGAAGGCATCATGTTAATGTTACTACTTAGCTTCGGCTGGTGGAGGTCCTGATGAACCACGTCCAGATAAAGCGTCCGGGGTGAAAAAGTTTAATGAAAAAAGTTTTTAAAAGGTCATTAAAAAGTTACAACCGTAAAGTAGGCAGGTAGCAAAGTAAGGTTAGCAACAAACCGCACAGCAGCACGTCAACAAGACGATTAGTTGTGACCGGAAATTACGACCAAAAGAAACAAGGAAGAGGTCGTTTTGGTGCTCTGTAAGGTAGTATTGGTGCTCTGTAAGGTCGTTTTGGTGCTCTGTAAGGTAGTATTGGTGCTCTGTAAGGTAGTATTGGTGCTCTGTAAGGTCGTATTGGTGCTCTAAGGTCGTATTGGTGCTCTGTAAGGTCGTATTGGTGCTCTGTAAGGTCGTATTGGTGCTCTGTAAGGTCGTATTGGTGCTCTGTAAGGTCGTATTGGTGCTCTGTACATCATACCCTTCTGTATATCATACCTGCTACTGTCCTCCCTTCCACTGGCATTATGTTATGTTCAGGAAAGGAGGACAGTAGCAGGAGACTCTATGAGCTGAACATAACAGTATGTCAGTGGAAGGGAGGACAGTAGCAGGAGACACTATGAGCTGAACATAACAGTATGTCAGTGGAAGGGAGGACAGTAGCAGGAGACACTATGAGCTGAACATAACAGTATGTCAGTGGAAGGGAGGACAGTAGCAGGAGACACTATGAGCTGAACATAACAGTATGTCAGTGGAAGGGAGGACAGTAGCAGGAGACCCTATGAGCTGAACACAGTAGAGTACAGGCTTGTACTGTGTATAGTACCATACGGTCCTGTACTGTGGAGTATAGTACACATTAGAGCCCACAAGAGTTGAGTATACTATACTGAACTATACTCTACTGTGCTGAACTTTACTGTACTGAACTCTACTGTTCTGTACTATACTCTACTGAACTCTACCGAACTCTACTATACTGAACTCTACTATACTGAACTCTACTATACTGTACTCTACTGAACTCTACTGTATGCTTCTGAACTCTACTCTACTGTACTATACTGTACTGAATTCTACTGTGCTTTGATATCCAAACTTGTAAAACATTTGTGCAGATTTGGTCCGCTTCGGATGAACCAAATGTGGTTTTGCTGCGGAGCTGATTAAATAATAGCCAGTGTGTAGAATAATAGAGGAGGATGTTGCATATTGTCACCTTTTTGTAGAAATATGTTACCGGGTGTAAATCCACTTCACTCGCTTCTTTCAAACTCAAGGTGTCCTGTCATAACTGACAAGCCATTCTTTATGCAAGGTTTTTGGAAAACGTGGTCACAGAAATTTTTACTGGAGGGAGATTTTACCGAAGTTCTGCTACCAAACTTTGCATCTGCACAGTTCTTCCAGTAAAAATGTGTTTTTTGTAAAATGTTCAGTGTAAACGTAGTCCTTGTGTATAGAGTTGTATGGTTTGTTACAAATCTGTTTTTTTTTGTTTAGCAATGCGCTTTACCTGAAAAATGAGTCTCCATTCCGTTAAAATTGAATTGCCCAAAGATGCCTAATACTGTATGTGTTGGTGGGCTGTTCTCTCCTCTGTGTCCTGCAGCGTTTTAACCTCTGTAATGTTGTCATTAAAGCAGTCACCTCAGACAGACCGTACCACTGTTCTGAGTGTGGCAAGACGTTCACCTCGCCGACCAGCCTGAGGATCCACGTGAAGATCCACAGCGAAGACAAACCCCACCAGTGTTCCGTCTGCGGGAAGCGCTTCCTGTGGCGATGTGTCCTGAAGAGACACCAGGCGGTTCACAAAGGTGACAGAAACACCTGAAGTCTCTGCTGGAAGACTGTCCCGTGTGGCTCGTTGGTAGAACATGACCTTTGCAAGCCCAGGATTGTGTTCAGAATGACAGAACGGTGCATTGTTGTATTCAACGGAAACCGTACTGTATGACCAGGTGTGATTATAGAGGCTCAGAGGACAGTTACCATAGGGTGTGATTATAGAGACTCAGAGGACCGTTATCATAGGGTGTGATTATAGAGGCTCAGAGGACAGTTACCATAGGGTGTGATTATAGAGGACAGTTACCATAGGGTGTGATTATGGAGGCTCAGAGGACAGTTACCATAGGGTGTGATTATAGGGGCTCAGAGGACACTTACCATAGGGTGTGATTATGGGGGCTCAGAGGACACTTACCATAGGGTGTGATTATGGAGGCTCAGAGGACAGTTACCATAGGGTGTGATTATAGAGGACAGTTACCATAGGGTGTGATTATAGAGGACAGTTACCATAGGGTGTGATTATAGAGGACAGTTACCATAGGGTGTGATTAGAGGCTCAGAGGACAGTTACCATAGGGTGTGATTAGAGGCTCAGAGGACAGTTACCATAGGGTGTGATTATAGAGGACAGTTACCATAGGGTGTGATTATAGAGGCTCAGAGGACAGTTACCATAGGGTGTGATTATAGAGGCTCAGAGGACCGTTACCATAGGGGGTGATTATAGAGGCTCAGAGGCCAGTTACCATAGGGTGTGATTATAGAGGACAGTTACCATAGGGTGTGATTATATATGTCAGAGGACAGTTACCATAGGGTGTGATTATAGGGGACAGTTACCATAGGGTGTGATTATGGAGGCTCAGAGGACAGTTACCATAGGGTGTGATTATGGAGGCTCAGAGGACAGTTACCATAGGGTGTGATTATAGAGGACAGTTACCATAGGGTGTGATTATGGAGGCTCAGAGGACAGTTACCATAGGGTGTGATTATAGAGGCTCAGAGGACAGTTACCATAGGGTGTGATTATAGAGGCTCAGAGGACAGTTACCATAGGGTGTGATTATAGAGGACAGTTACCATAGGGTGTGATTATAGAGGCTCAGAGGACAGTTACCATAGGATGTGGTTATACTGGCTCAGAGGACAGTAACCATAGGGTGTGATTATGGAGGCTCAGAGGACAGTTACCATAGGGTGTGATTATAGAGGACAGTTACCATAGGGTGTGATTATAGAGGACAGTTACCATAGGGTGTGATTATAGAGGACAGTTACCATAGGGTGTGATTATAGAGGCTCAGAGGACAGTTACCATAGGGTGTGATTATAGAGGACAGTTACCATAGGATGTGATTATAGAGGCTCAGAGGACAGTTACCACAGGGTGTGATTATATATGTCAGAGGACAGTTACCATACGGTGTGATTAGAGGCTCAGAGGACAGTTACCATAGGGTGTGATTATAGAGGCTCAGAGGACAGTTACCATAGGGTGTGATTATAGAGGTCAGTTACCATAGGGTGTGATTATAGAGGCTCAGAGGACAGTTACCATAGGGTGTGATTATGGAGGCTCAGAGGACAGTTACCATAGGCTGTGATTATAGAGGCTCAGAGGACAGTTACCATAGGCTGTGATTATAGAGGCTCAGAGGACAGTTACCATAGGGTGTGATTATGGAGGCTCAGAGGACAGTTACCATAGGGTGTGATTATAGAGGCTCAGAGGACCGTTACCATAGGGTGTGATTATAGAGGACAGTTACCATAGGGTGTGATTATAGAGACTCAGAGGACAGTTACCATAGGGTGTGATTATGGAGGCTCAGAGGACACTTACCATAGGGTGTGATTATGGAGGCTCAGAGGACAGTTACCATAGGGTGTTATTATGGAGGCTCAGAGGACAGTTACCATAGGGTGTGATTATAGAGGACAGTTACCATAGGGTGTAATTATAGAGGACAGTTACCATAGGGTGTAATTATAGAGGCTCAGAGGACAGTTACCACAGGGTGTGATTATATATGTCAGAGGACAGTTACCATAGGGTGTGATTAGAGGCTCAGATGACAGTTACCATATGGTGTGATTTATAGGGGCTCAGATGACAGTTACCATAGGGTGTAGGTCTACTGTATGTGTACTTGCTTTTCTCGCTTCTGTCTTGATGTGTTTTAAGCCCTGTGACGTTGTCATTGAAGCAGGAGAGAGCGCCAACTCTGACCCAGACAGCCCAGGGGATCCTGAACAAGGGCAGAAGCCGTACCCTAACCCTGAAAGACTCCACCTCTGCTCAGAGTGTGGCAAGAGGTTCACCACAGCACTTTTATTGAAGTCTCACATGAAGAAGCACAGTGGAGAGATACACCACCAGTGCTCCGTCTGCGGGAAGTGTTTCCTGCGATTCCAGGACCTCAAGAGACACCAGGAGATCCACAAAGGTGAGAGAGACGCCAACACACGAGTCGCACACTGTAGCAAACGTTTTGCAACGGAAACCTTTAACTCCAAAAGGAAAACATTCAGTTAGGTCCCTCTCCATTTTGTTCCTAGCGAATACACCCCTGAAGTCTCTGCTCACACAACTGGGTCATGGGCCGAAGTGGGAGGGACTATCCAATAATAATACACTTGTTTTCCGTTTGCAAAACATTTTGCAACGGTGTGCAGTAATGAACAGGACCCTGAGATCTCTGCTGGAAGACAGGTGACTTGAAGAAACATCAACATATCCACACCAGTGCCTCTTTCCGTGAATTAGCTGGGTATTTATATGTTTATTAGTCTAATAAAAACTGTCATTTATTGACAATGCAGCATTTTAACCCCTGTAATGTTGTCATTGAAGGGGGCAACAACTCGGACGCAGACAGCCCAGGGGAACCAGATCCGGAGAGACCGTTCCCCTGCTCTGTGTGTGGTAAGAGGTTCACCGCAGCCTTCAGACTTAAGGCACACATGAAGATCCACAGCGGAGAGAAACCCCACCAGTGCTCCATCTGTGGCAAGGCCTTCCTTCGACCCTACGACCTTAAAAGACACCTGGTGACCCATAAAGGTGAGAGGAACACCAGGTTGGAGTTGTGCTATCCTCATCATTCTCATGCGTTAAACCCTTCTAATATTGTCATTGAAACAGGAGAGGGCACCAGCTCTGACCCTGACAGCCCAGGGGACCCTGACCAGGGGCTGAAGCCATACTTCTGCTCCCAGTGCGGTAAGAGGTTCACTGCAGCCAGCAGCCTGAAGACACACACAATGACGCATAGCGGAAAGAAACCCCACCAGTGCTCCGTCTGTGGGAAGTGTTTCCTGCGATACCAGGACCTGAAGAGACACCAGGTGATCCACAAAGGTAAGACAGACCCACACACCTGAGTCGTGTTCACTAGGAAACCACACTGAAGCAAACAAGCAGAAACAGGGATGGACTACCAGATCTTTTCCAATAAGAAACACTTTGTTTCTGCTATGGTGTGCACCAATTAATTGCAGTGTTTTAACGCTTGTAATGTCATTAAAACAGGAGAGGGCGCCAGCACAGAGAAACCCCACCAGTGCTCTGTCTGCGAGGAGAGTTTCTTGAAGCTCGATGACTTGAACATTCATGTGACGATCCACACAGGAGAGAAGACCAAGCACATCTGTCAACCATGTGGGAAGACCTTCACTCTGCTGCAGGACCTGAAGACTCACCTGCGCACCCATACAGGAGAGAAACCGTACCACTGCTCCAAGTGCCCAGAGAGCTTTGGCAACCTGTTGGAGTACAGGGAGCACAAGCAGACACACATCAACAAGAAACCTTACCTCTGTGACCAATGTGGCCAGACGTTCACCCACTTCTACACCCTGAAGACCCACCGGTCGATCCACACAGGGGAGAACCTCCTCCACTGCTCTTACTGCGGGAGGGGCTTCACTCAGAAAACGTCTTTGGCGACCCACATACTGACCCACACCAAGGAAAAACCGCACCAGTGCTCTGTGTGTAGCCAACGTTTTGCCAGAAGCGAAAGCCTGAAGAAACACAAGAGGATACACATGGAAGAGGTCCGCCACCACATGTGCGAGTGCGGGAAGAGTTTCCCAGACATGAAAAGGCTGGAGGTGCACGCGAGAATGCACTACAAGAGCCTGGAAAAGAAGTACTGCTGCTCGTACTGCGGGAGAATGTTCCTACGGGACGGGGATCTAAAGAGTCACCAGAGAACACACACCGGAGAGAAACCCTTCGTCTGCGCCATATGCGGGAAAAGTTTTGCCCAGTCGGGGAACTTGAGAGTGCATCAGATCAAGCACACTAAAGAGAGACCGTACCCTTGTACTGTCTGTGATAAGGGGTTCACCACCTCTGGGAGTCTGAAGGTGCACATGAGGAGGTTTCATACAGGGGAGAAGCCGTACGTCTGTAGCCTGTGTGGGAAAGGGTTCATTGTACCCAAAGCACTAAAGACACACCAACAGAAACATATGAAGGAGACTACCGTCTAGTTTGACAGGAGATAGGAAAATACTGTCTTTCTGTGATTCCTCGCTGCACTCTCCTCTCAACTGTTATAGAGGAGAAGTTCCAAGGTACCTCCTCTCTGACTTTCTTCTCCATTGCGTTTTGAGGAGGAGACTAAGAGAAAGAATGTGATGAATTGAGAAATAGTCCAGGCCTGCTGGTGGTTTCCCTGCTGCTCCCATTGAGGACATGTTTTTTTCAAAATAAAAGTCCCCCACATGCATCCATGTAATTGTACTCTAAATGTGCCATTAGACATTACTCGCCATGACAGAATAGCTAGTGGTTAGTTTAGTGATACAACCTCAGAGTTTCTGTAGAGTATCACAAACTAACCACTAGCTATTCAGTCTGTAAGATACCACCTCAAAGTTTCTGTAGAGTATCTTAATGTCAGATATGAATTGACAGGATGATATGATACTATGCATTATTAAAATAATAAATTCAAACCTGACATGTCTCCACTCACCATGGCTGGCGGCTATTGGCATGTCTCCACTCACCATGGCTGGCGGCTATTGGCATGTCTCCACTCACCATGGCTGGCGGCTATTGGCATGTCTCCACTCACCATGGCTGGCGGCTATTGACATGTCTCCACTCACCATGGCTGGCGGCTATTGACATGTCTCCACTCACCATGGCTGGCGGCTATTGACATGTCTCCACTCACCATGGCTGGCGGCTATTGACATGTCTCCACTCACCATGGCTGGCGGCTATTGGCATGTCTCCACTCACCATGGCTGGCGGCTATTGACATGTCCGCCCCCTTGACTTTTTCCAAATTACAGCCTTATTCTAAAATGGATTAAATAAAAAAAATTATCAATCTACACACACAATACCCCATAATGACAAAGCAAAAACTGTTTTATTTGTAGAATTATTTTGCAAATGTATTAAAAATAAAACATACATTTACATACAGTGGGGCAAAAAAGTATTTAGTCAGCCACCAATTGTGCAAGTTCTCTCACTTAAAAAGATGAGAGGCCTGTAATTTTCATCATAGGTACACTTCAACTATGACAGACAAAATGAGGAAAAGAAATCCAGAAAATCACATTGTATGATTTTCAATGAATTTATTTGCAAATTATGGTGGAAAATAAGTATTTGGTCACATACAAACAAGCAAGATTTCTGGCTCTCACAGACCTGTAACTTCTTCTTTAAGAGGCTCCTCTGTCCTCCACTCGTTACCTGTATTAATGGCACCTGTTTGAACTTGTTATCAGTATAAAAGACACCTGTCCACAACCTCAAACAGTCACACTCCAAACTCCACTATGGCCAAGACCAAAGAGCTGTCAAAGGACACCAGAAACAAAATTGTAGACCTGCACCAGGTTGGGAAGACTGAATCTGCAATAGGTAAGCAGCTTGGTTTGAAGAAATCAACTGTGGGAGCAATTATTAGGAAATGGAAGACATACAAGACCACTGATAATCTTCCTCGATCTGAGCAACGGTGAGCAAAAATCCCAGAACCACACGGGGGGACCTAGTGAATGACCTGCAGAGAGCTGGGACCAAAGTAACAAAGCCTACCATCAGTAACACACTACGCCGCCAGGGACTCAAATCCTGCAGTGCCAGACGTGTCCCCCTGCTTAAGCCAGTACATGTTCAGGCCCGTCTGAAGTTTGCTAGAGAGCATTTGGATGATCCAGATGAGGATTGGGAGAATGTCATATGGTCAGATGAAACCAAAATATAACTTTTTGGTAAAAACTCAACTCGTTGTGTTTGGAGGACAAAGAATGCAATTGGTGGCTGACTAAATACTCTCCAGAGATGTTTGATCGGGTTCAAGACCGGGCTCTAGGCCACTCATGGACAATCAGAGACTTGTCCTGAAGGCACTCCTGCCTTGTCTTGGCTGTTTGCTTAGGGTCGTTGTCCTGTTGGAAGGTGAACATCAAGGAAGAGTCTTGGTGGTTCTAAACTTCTCCATTTAAGAATGATGGAGGCAACTGTGTTCTTGGGGTCCTTCAATCCTGCAGAAATGTTTTGGTACCCTTCCCCACATCTGTGCCTCGACACAATCCTGTGTCGGTGCTCTAGGGACAATTCCTTCGACCTCATGGCGTGGTTTTTGCTCTGACATGCACTGTCAACTGTGGGACCTTCTATTTACGGGTGTGTGCTTTTCCAAATCATGTCCAATCAATTGAATTTACCACAGGTGGACTCCAAGTTGTAGGAATATTAAGGATGATCAATGGAAACAGGATGCACCTGAGCTCAATTTGTGTCTCAAAGCAAAGGGTCTGAATACTTATGTAAATAAGGTATTTCTGTTATTTATTTTTGTATAAATGTTTTAGAATAATTCACGGTAGCTATCATCAACTATGTGGATAGCTAGCGAAGTTGGCTAGCTAGCTACATAACATTAGCTAATTACCTTTCTGGCTGACAAGATGAATATTTTTTATTATACAATCTCAAAACGAGAATTATACCCAGTGTATAATATTTTTTGTACCTGTTCTGGAGACATTGTTGCTAAAAATGTAATCGAATCATCTTCAATCTTGTCCATAACTGTTATCGCTTCGGCATCCACAGTCTCAAACTTCCCGACTCTGTTGGGTTGTCACTACTTACCACAGCCACAAAGTCTCAGAGCAGATGTGGATGCTATGTCATCCCAGCAGCAACTACCAATGAGAGCTGGGGATTCTGTGATATCGTGTTCTAATCTAAAAAAAATAATACTTCTTTGCCAGAGGGGTCTCCAAAATCACATGTACACACAGTTATGCAGTGCATAGAAGACTAAGGGACAGCAACAGAAGAGGGTTTAACACTTTTTGGTTACTAGATTTACATATGTGTTATTTCATAGTTTTGATATCTTCACTATTATTCTACAATGTAGAAAATAAGAAAAACCCTTGAATGTGGTGTGTCCAAACTTGTGACTGGTACTGTATGTGTGAGAGAGGGTGTTTGGGTACTGTGGGATTCTTTAATCCGTTTGGCTCATTACAGGTCAGAGTTTGTTTGAAGTTGTTGAGTGGTATGGACTTTTTTGGCAATACACTGTAGAGTTGTGTTTCAAAGTAGAGAGACCCACAGTAGCTACTGTAATTGAGTACTGGCAGTGTCTGCTGTGGCAGTTGGGAAGGTACAAGTTACCTGAAAAAGATCTAGTCTCTCAATGTTCTAAGCTCAAGTGCACCAAATTCATGCATTTAGCTGTTAATGTTTATTTTTTGGGGGGGAGGATGCCCACGGACCCCCCTACTGGCTGTGGGCTAAGCCCCCAATGGTTTAAAACCCTAGAAATGTCCCTGTTGGTCAACAGCTTTTATTTTGGCATGTGAAAAGAGCAAAAATCAAACCCATTCCGAATAAATCATTGTTGGATTGCACATGTAACCCTACACTTGGTAAAAACCCACCACCCTACTCCACTAAATCTATCTAGTAGTACTTCAGGCCAACAGCCTGATAGCACAGGACCCCACCTTCAACTCTACACGCTGTAACTCTTCTCGTACAACCAAATACTTCTCTGCAGCTGCCACCACAACCTCTATTTTCTGCGACTTATTTTCCATCCCTGCAGTAAAGTTGATAACCATTGCTGTGAACGCTAAAAAGACAATCTTACTGAAGTATACATCACTCCTCGGCCTATCCCTCTCCGTTCTGATTCAGCTCTACCACTCACACCACTCCTCTCAGGATCCCTCCCCCTTAACCCATCTTCCTCTACTTTCTTCACTGCCTCAGCATATGACAACTTCTGCACTACTCTAACCCTGGAAACCTCAACCTGCCTCTGACCAGACATTTCTGATCCCCGGCCCCATGGGCACCCCTACAATTAACACATACCGCTTCTTTCCCCAATGCTACACATTCCTCATGCACTTCTCACACCTAAGAACCTCCCTCCTACACATTGCTGCCACATGCCCATAAGCTTGACACCTGTAACAACGTAATGTATTCGGCACAAAAGCTTGTACGGTATAACTGAAATATCCTAAAATCACTTTGTCGGGCAAATACTGAATATCAAAACGACAGACTGTGACTCTTCTGTTTCACCACTCACGCCACCCTGTCTGCGTCGCACCAAACAACGAAGATCACAAACACTGGGAATCTTCCCCTTCAGTTGGTCCACTTTCACATTTACCGCTACCCCAGTAATCACTCCCTTCAATGGTGTCTTTTTCTTGAGAGCAAAAACAATTCACATCTCTTGCCCCCATTCGTTTAACGTGGTGCGCCTGCTCCCTCTGACCGGCAGAAACACAAACAATTATCACAAGACCACTTCTGGTTACCCTCACCGATTTCACAGCACCCAACTCCTTTTACACCCACCTTGAAACCACAAATGGATCAGCCAAAAGGCAGGGGGGGTCCACTTTCTCCAAAATTGTCACTCCTACAGTCACAGATTAATCTTTATCCTGACCATCAGTGCAAGCTTCGGGCTCCGAGAACTTTACCACACCTGCCACCTCCTATAATTCACCCTCATTCACTTCCATTTCTCCTCCAGAGCTTGATCCGGCCTATGGCTCACTCTGCTTACACTTTCTACCATTCTTCTTCGACAAACCATCACCTTTTTTCCTCAATTTTTAAACCGATTCAAGCTCACCCTCTTCCTCACTCTCTCTTACTTCCGACCTCCTCTGCCTTTCTTTTTCCCTCCATTCCTCCTCCGTATTCCAAGTATACGTCTCCTTATGACAGGGATCATGAACTAGATTCAGCTGTGGGCCGATTTTTTTTCATTGAGCAGAGTGTCGGGGGGGGGGAACATAAATTGCAAATTGACCGCAAGAAGCCCAAACATATGTTTGACGGAAACAATCATTTCAAGCCTTGCTTACATTTGTATACGATCACGTTTCTCTCTTATGCGTGGGAATACTTGGGAACAGATTTCTTAAATTAAAATCCCTTGGAGCGGATAAAACATATTGCTCAGAAGACTATTGCCAAATAAAACCACCCGCCGCGGGCCACTAGTTGGGGAACCCTGCCTTATGATAATATTGCACTTCTCCTAACATACATCTCGTTCTTGCCCTCTCAAGGGATGCCATTTTCCTGACCTTCCTGAAGGTGTACAAAAAAAGGCATCGTTGTGGGTGCCATGCCAACCAACACAATACAATGTCATTGAAGAAGAGGCATTACACAGACAGTTTGTTCTGTATGCATTTATAATTCAATTCAAGGATACTTGGCAATATTTTACACACAGGTTACATCCAGATCATGACATAACAATATACTCATATTGTTTATTTTTGATGTCAATCCAAACCAGCCCTTAAAAAAGAATGTCTGAATTCTGTCATAATCCTACTGGGCAAAAACTGTTGTTTCCACGTCATTTCAACCAAACACTTCAATGCGATGATGTTGAGTCAACATGGAAAACTGATTGGATTTGGAAAAAGGTATTTAAAAATGTAAGAGAATTATCTTTTTTTTCCTCACTAAACTTTTGACCTAAATCCAATGACATGGCGTAACGTTTTGTTGATTTCACGTTGAATTCCCAACCAAATATAAAACTAGACGTTGAACTGACGTCTGTGCCCAGTGGGATGATTCTATGGATGTATTTTGTATTCAATAGGATAGCCCACAGGGCTTTACTCTCTTGGCGGTGTACTGCTCGTTTCAACAGGAAGGTGACGGGGCAGGTTGTATTTTAGCTAAACTGATGAATGACCTTGTACAACATGTAATAGTGATCCAAATGTGCCTTTACACATCTCACTCATCAGTTTAGAAAGTAAAGCAGAGACATTGTTCAACAACAACGTAAACTGTAGGCCTATCTGACTGCTGTTACTGTGGATTGTTGTAATGGTATATGTAAATGTCTCTGTGTTATGTTACTGTAGTGTTTAAAAGGGGTCGATCTGCAGTTGTAACATTTTTAGACTTATAAATGAATGATACTGTATATTCCCTATTGATTCTTGAAGACTATTAATTTATAATATTTTTTTAAACTGTCACACCCCATCAGAACCCCAAAATATAAGCTTGTTTTCCTCCAATGTTCGGAATCATTGTAAATGTAAACAAACCCTGTATAGCCCAAAACATGGTTAAAATGATCATTATGACATCATGAATGGTCAGTCCATAGCTAAAATGATCATTATGACATCATGAATGGTCAGTCCATAGCTAAAATGATCTTTATATTACGAATGGTCAGTCCATAGCTAAAATGATCATTATGACATCATGAATGGTCAGTCCATAGTTAAAATGATACTTTTATCATGAATGGTCAGTCCATAGCTAAAATGATCAATGACATCATGAATGGTCAGTCCATAGCTAGAATTATCATTAAGACATCATGAATGGTCAGTCCATAGCTAAAATGATCATTATGACATCATGAATGGTCAATTCCATAGCTCTGTCCATTAATGTGAAAGTGGTTACACTTCTCCAGGTCCATCCCTAAGCTTTATACCAAAACAAGGGTGCCTCGCTTTATTATTGGTTCAACTTTGGATTGGCCCTTTAATGTGTTCGATATTGTTGTTTGTGTCGTCTGTGCTATGCATCCAGAATGAATCACTTTGGATAAAAACTTCTGTTAAATGGAAGAAAATAAATGGAAGAAAGACGTAACGTTTTTACCATGACTAGACAGAAGCTTTTAATGGCAATGTTCCCACTATCGCGTATATCTTATTCACGGTAAATGCTGCATATGTTCGCTCAGTCGGAAATTGACTTTAAAAGCTTCATTGTCGACAACCCATGATCAGATGAACTCCCAGCATGAATCTGTGTCCTGGAACGCAGCTTATATACATTTCACATGCTTTAGTGAATAAGAGATTTTTTATAATGAGAGCAATGGTGAGGCTTCTCCACTGTATTGTCTAATGAGCAGCGCCATAGAGGACTTTCACCATTTTGAAGTAGTCAAAATGGTGGGACTTCCTGTGGGTTAAGGAAGGAACGTATAATTCCATCGAGGTCAGCAGAAGGAGTTAACCAATGAATTATACTCCTGAGCTAACATTCCATAACTGCAGGTAGCAGTAAATCACCAACCTTGGCTTTGTACCTGTTCAGATTATACACACTCCACCAAAATAGGTGGTGTTATGTACCTTTTCAGTTTATTTGCTACCTTCCAATACACTCATAGAAGTAGAAGATATGGACTATTTTAAAATGGAGATCGCCCTCAACGGTGCTGCCCAATCCCATACTGACACAGAAGACAGCATTGCAAGGATAGGAGGTATAACTCTCCTTTCCTAGTTAGCTTACGTAGCCTCTTCCTTCACTTCTCTCTCTTTTCCATCTTCCTCCTCTTTGACAATCACATTGAGAGTAAAGGTAGGATTATCTCCAACATGCATTCTTTGATGTTTCTTAAAGTTTCCTGAATAATTGAAGCTCTTCCCACATTGAGTGCAGTGGTAAGGCTTCTCTCCATTATGTATCTTTTGATGTTCCTTAAGGCTTCCTAAATTATCAAAGCTCTTCCCACAAAAATAGCAGTGGTTAGGCTTCTCTCCTGTGTGGATTCTCTGGTGTTTCTGTAGGGTATCTGCCACACGGAAATTCTTCCCACATTGGGTGCAGTGGTAAGGCTTCTCTCCACTATGTACTATCTCATGTCGCTTAAGGTTTGCTTTCTCACTGAAACTCTTCCCACATTGGGTGCAGCGGTAAGGCTTCTCTCCCGTGTGTACTTTTTGATGATTATTTAGATTACCTAAGGAACTGAAATTCTTCCCACATTGAGGACAGGGGTAACTCCCACGACCAGGTAGTCTTGATGTACCTGGGTCAACTACACCACTAGTTTCTTCCTCAAGTTCTCTCTTTTCCTTCTCATGTACTCTCTCATGTCTCTTAAGGTTTGCTTTCTCACTGAAACTCTTCCCACATGCAGAGCAGTGGAAAGGTTTCTCTCCAGTGTGTACTCTTTGATGGTTCTTTAGATTACTCGAGGAACTAAAATTCTTTCCACATTGAGGACAGGGGTGACGACCACAATCAGGTAGTCTTGATGTATCTGGGTCTTCTCCCTCCTCTTTGACAATCACATTGAGAGTACAGTCGCCATCCTCCTCTTTGACAATCACATTGAGAGTACAGTCACCATCCTCCTCTTTGACAATCACATTGAGATTACAGGTAGGTTTCACTCCAATGTGTCTTTGTTGATGTTTCTTAAAGGTTCCTGAATGATTGAAGCTCTTCCCACATTGAGTGCAGTGGTAAGGCTTCTCTCCACTATGTACTTTTTGATGTTCCTTAAGGCTTCCAGAATGATTAAAGCTCTTCCCACAAAGAGAGCAGTGGTGAGGCTTCTCTCCAGTGTGGATTCTCTGGTGTTTCTGTAGGGTATCTGCCACACGGAAATTCTTCCCACATTCAAAGCAGTTGTAAGGCTTCTCCCCACTATGTACCCTCTCATGTCTCTTAAGGTGTGCTTTCTCACGGAAACGCTTCCCACATGCTGAGCAGTGGAAAGGTTTCTCTCCGGTGTGTACTCTTTGATGATTCTTTAGATTACTTGAGGAACTAAAATTCTTTCCACATTGAGGACAGGGGTAACTCCCACGACCAGGTAGTCTTGATGTACCTGGGTCAACTACACCATTACTTTCCTCAACTTCTCTCTTTACCTTATCATTGATTTCCCTCTCACCCTCCTCCTCTTTGACAATCGCATTGACAGTACAGGTAGGCTTCTCTCCTATGTGTATTCGCTGATGACTCTTTAGGTTTCCTGGTTGATTGAAACTCTTCCCACAAAGAGAGCAGTGGTAAGGCTTTTCCTTACTGTGTGATCTCTGGTGATTCTTTAGATCTCCTGCAAAACGGAATTTCTTTCCACACTCAGTGCAGAGGTAAGGTTTCTCCCCTGTATGTATTCTCTGGTGTTCCTTAAGGCTTCCTGAATGATTAAAGCTTTTCCCACATGTGGTGCAGTGGTAAGGCTTCTCTTCACTATGTACTCGCTCATGCCTATTAAGATTTACTTTCTCGCTGAAACCCCTCCCACACGTGGAGCAGTGGAAAGGTTTCTCTCCAGTGTGTACTCTTTGATGATTCTTTAGGCTTACTTCTCTTGTAAAACTCTTCCCACAAGCAGAGCAGTGGAAAGGTTTCTCACCTGTGTGAGTTCTCTTATGATTCTTTAGAATTCCTGCCCTACTGAAACACTTCCCACATTGGGTGCAGTGGTGAGGCTTCTCCCCTGTATGTATTCTTTGATGTTCTGTAAGGTTTCCTGAACGATTAAAGCTCTTCCCACACTGGGAGCAGTGGTAAGGCTTCTCCCCTGTATGTATTCTCTGGTGACTTTTTAGACTTCCAAGCTGAGTGAATCCCTCCCCACATTGAGTGCAGTGGTAAGGCTTCTTTTTACTGTGTGATCTCTGATGACTCTTTAGGTCTCCTGTCCGACTGAAACTCTTCCCACATTGGGAACAGGGGTATCTCTTCTTTATTTTGGGAGTCTGTTTGAGTGATTTGAGGGGAGTTGGACAAATAAAACTGTCGCTACAGCAGGGTTGGGGCTTCTGTCTGCATTGTTTATGATTTCCTGATGCTGTGGGACTGGGCTTGCTGTCTGAGCCTGGGTTGGAGCTCTTTCCTGTAAGAATATGAACACATATTGGGTAAGAAACAGAAAGAGGAACAAAGGCTTTTGGGCTTAGAAATGCAGGATTTAACCTTAAACAAGGGCTGAAAACTAGATATCGGTTTTCAGGGTGTGGTTCGATGTGGGTGAGTTATGGTCGCATATCCTACTCTGGCAGTTACTGTCGTTTGTCCCTCTTGAGTCACGGTAGCAACAACATAGCCTACCACTTCCTCAAAATAGTCCGAATTAATCTCAGATCAATCAAGAAATCCGTAATTAGTGCAGAGCCGTGATGTAGTGATAACACTCCCCTTCACCAATCACATTTAAGACTCCCCACCAGAGACCAGGATTCCATACCCTTCACATTTATTTGTTCCTAAAAATTACTAGCTAGCCAGCCAAGTTCCATCTCTGTGTTTGTCAATGAAGCAGGTACATTGAGCAGGCAGGCCACGTTCAATCAGCTTATCAAGTCACTGGCAACATGTGTTCTTCGGTACCGTTTTGTTTCTTACAACTTTCTCGCTATCTATTACCAGAGTGTGTAAGTCTGGCAGTGTTTCATAGTGAATCATGTTATAAAACAGGTTGTGGCGGGACACAAGATGTTCACGAATGGGAATTTTGGAATATCGACAAGTGGTAGTTGGGATGCAAGTGCACATCGTCTCAATTCCCCATTTGCCCAAAACAATGGCAGACTGGAGTGATCCCCGGGCTTGGAGTTTCCTGATAGGGGCAAGGCCATTTGGCCTTCAAGAGGTGCCCAATCAGCCAGGGCACCAAGGCAATTAACCAAAATAGACAATTAAATTGATTTGAAAACAACAACAAAAACACTAGCTCTTCTGTTAAGAAAAACATAAGTGTATGTCAATGTATAGAAATAATTATCTTACACAGAGTGTAGGTGATAGACTATGGTATTGACTACAGCCTGTGTTGTCAGAGTGTAGGTGATAGACTATGGTATTGACTACAGCCTGTCATGTTTGACAAATATAATGAAGAATAATTAATATTAAAGTCTAAAAGACTTGATTCTGTCTTACCAGAGGCACTGTTCATTCAGATAGGAGAGAAAGGCCAGTGACTGTGGCGCACCGCAACATCACCCAGCTTGCAATCTGAGCCGGAGGCAGTCAACATTTTGAAACTATTTAACCATAAACGCTAAATGCAATTTGGAAAATGTGCGCTTATAGCCTACTGCAGTGTGCGCATTGCTGAGCTTATAGCCTACTGGCGTGTGCACATTGCTGAGGTTATAGTCTACTGGCGTGTGCACATTGCTGAGCTTATAGTCTACTGGCGTGTGGACATTGCTGAGCTTTAGCCTACTGCCGTGTGCACATTGCTGAGGTTATAGCCTACTGGCGTGTGGACATTGCTGAGCTTATAGCCTACTGGCGTGTGCACATTGCTGAGCTTATAGCCTACTGGCGTGTGCACATTGCTGAGCTTATAACGTGAATAAATAATTGTAGCTAAACATTCTGATCAGCCTCATTGCTTTTAAAGGGTGTTTTGATGTACAGTGGTTGGATTAATTTGGGATCTATCATCCCACAACTGTCCCAGAGTCTGGTTTGGAATATTTACTTCTCGCACAGAACAACAAGCTGACCAATAGAAGAGGTCAACTTTTGTACTATGGGGGGGATAGTACATTGACATAGTAAAAGCAGTAGCCTGTTCGTTACTCATCTTGTTGGCTGACCAAAAAGTGGACATTTCTTCTAACATGTTCAATATGCGTCTTGGAATCCGATAAGCAGGCGGCGTGCCGTTGCATTCCCGACGCGTCGGTCTTCGCTAGTAGCCTACCCCGACGCGTCGGTCTTCGCTAGTAGCCTACCCCGACGCGTCGGTCTTCGCTAGTAGCCTACCCCGACGCGTCGGTCTTCGCTAGTAGCCTACCCTGACGCGTCGGTCTTCGCTAGTAGCCTACCCCGAGGCAAAGTGGGGGGCAATGCAAATAGTCCGGGTAGCCATTTTATTAGCTGTTCAGGAGTCTTACGGCTTTGGGGTAGAACCTATTTAGGAGCCTCTTGGACCTAGACTTGGCACTCTGGTACCGCTTGCCGTGCGGTAGCAGAGAGAACAGTCTATGACTAGGCTGGCTGGAGTCTGACAATTTTTAGGGCCTTCCTCTGACACCGCCTGGTATAGAGGTCCTGGATGGCAGGAAGCTTGGCCCCGGTGATGTACTGGGCCGTATGCACTACCCTCTGTAGTGCCTTGCAGTTGGAGGCTGAGCAGTTGCCATACCAGGCAGTGATGCAACCCATCAGGATGCTCTCGATGGTGCAGCTGTAAAACCTTTTGATGATCTGAGGACCCATGCCACATCTTTTCAGTCTCCTGAGGGGGAATAGGTTTTGTCGTGCCCTCTTCACGACTGTCTTGGTGTGCTTGGACCATGTTAGTTTGTTGGTGATGTGGACACCAACGAAGTTGAAACTCTCAGCCCCGTCAGTGCGAATGGGGGCGTGCTCGGTCCGCCTTTTCCTGTAGTCCACAATCATCTCCTTTGTCTTGATCACGTTGCATGTTGAGGTAGAAGTTGTTGTCCTTGCCCCACATGGTCAGGTCTCCGACCTCCTCCCTATAGGTTGTCTCATCGTTGTCGGTGATCAGGTCTACCACTGTTGTGTTAGTGGGCACGATTGGAATCCAAACACAACCCTCATGTACGTCGTGACGACCTCAGTTACACAAATCTCACAACTGTTTTGGAATATACTTTATGACCAAAATGATCCTACTTACACTTTAGTCCATTTTGAAAGTGGAATAAATGTTTGACTAAAATCGATGCAACATAAGCCACTTTCAACCAGAGAAGTAGTTTTTTTTTTGCGTTCAGTTGTTCTTTAGTTTGTTGGGATGTGAGCCGGTGGGCTGGTACATTAACAGAGCATTGAAAGAAAGGCTTTACAAGGGGCTTGTTGCTTTGCATCACACAGCGATAACACAAATTAAATATATATAAAATATTATAACGTTTGGGGATAAAGAAATTAGTCCTCCCTCCTAAAAACACAGCCTGAACTCAAGTCAAAGAGGATGTAAGTCTGAACATTTGGAGTCATTTAGCAGACGCACTTAACCAGAGCGACTTGCAGTTAGCGTATCCATCTTCAGTAGGTGAGACCGACACATTTCTCAAATCATAGTAAGTAGAATTTTTCCTCAATAAAGTAGCTATCAGCAAAGTCTGTGCCAGTGAGAAAAGACAGCCTAGAACTTACCCGAGTCACTGTTCTCTTCCACCTTGATTTCTCTCTCCTCCTCCTCTTTGACAATCACGTTGAGCTCCAGTGTTTGACTGCAGTCCTCCAGCTTCACCGACATCCCCTCTGGACCCCGCAGGGAGCTTCTCTGGGCTGGATCAGCACAGCCAGAACCCGGCTCTGACATGCTAGGCTGGAGGTAGATCCAAATAGTTCAGGATGGTTTATCACAAATGGATCTTTCGGTGGGATTGCTACAGAAAAGAACAACACAAAATATGTAACGTTAGCTAAACGAACTAACCGCACACATCACGTCCAACAGGGATTAGCATTAATCGGTAGCCATTAGCAGCGGTTGGCCCAGCTAATTTAGCTAGCTAGCTAATATATCACTAGTCATTTTGCTCACAGTGAGACGATAGCTGGCTACCAAACGCAAGTCCCACTTTAACCTTTAGCCCACTCCAGTTCAGGGTAACTAACATTAGTTACACTAACTGGTTGGAGGTTGTAACTAGCTAACTATCGAGCTGACTAGTGGCTAACTTGCTGGGAAAACAAAGACAGGCCGCGGCCACCGCTGCAGATTCATGGGGACTGCGTCCATTTACATACACAACTACAAGATCACATTTAAAATGTAAAATACCTGAACAATAAATGTTCTGTAATTGTTTGGCTGTAAGTCCAAATTATGAGATCCAGTGAGAGCAAAGCCGAATCGTTCAATGTATTATTCTATATGGTATAAATACAAATCTGTATGAGGGGGGGATATTCTTCTTCGATGTGGTTTAACAGCGGCTGGCATCCAATAGTGTTGCATTACCGCCACCATCTAGACTGGAGTAGAACTTGCTTATAGTTTGCTTTAAAAAAAAAAAAAAAGTTAATATATGAACACGTACCCTACCATCTAACCCTACACTAATTAAAAACCCAGCACCCTACTCCACTAAATCTATGTCAGGATACCACCACTCAACACACCCTGTAACTCTTCTGATGTCAAATCTCGTACAACCAAATACTTCTCTGCAGCTGCCACAACAACTTCAATCTTTCTGCGACTTATGTTCCAATCCCTGCAGTACAGTCGATAGCCATTGCTATAAATGCTAGACATCCAATCTTACTGAAACATATCACTTGTTGGCCTATCCCTCTCTGTACTGGTACAGATCTACTACTCACATCACTCCTCTCAGGATCCCTCCCCCCAGACCCATCTTCCTCTACTTTCTTCACTGCCTCAGCATATGACAACTTCTGCACTACTCCAACCCTGGAAACCTCACCCTGCCTCTCTCTGACCAGACGTTTCTGATCCCCAGACCTATGGGCACCCCTACAATTAACACATACCACTACTTTCCCCAATGATACACATTCCTTTGTCTCGTGCCCTTCTGCACACCTCTCACACCTAGGAACCTCCCTCCTACACACTACTGCCACATGCCCATACGCTTGACTCCTGTAACAATGTAATGTATTCGGATAATGACTAGATGCTCATGTCTCCGGGCTTAAGAATTAACTGTTGACCCTATATACTAGTGAGACATTCAACATGTAAAACAACATGGAGGCTTATCTGAAATGTCATTTTCACTAAATTTGACAACGTTTCTAAAAACATGTTTTCAATTTGTCATTATGGGTTAGTGTGTGTAGATGGGTTTAGAGAAATGTTTTTCTTTAATCCATTTTGAATTCAGGCTGTAACACAACCAAATGTGGAATAAGTAAAAGGGTATGAATACTTTCTGAAGGCACTGTAGGGACTGTATTTAGAATAATGCATGAAAACCATAAAGTCCAGACACAAACCATTTTACCTGAAGGCCAACCAAATTGAATGATGAGTTCAATTAACAATGGTCTCTACAGTGTTATCAAATCCTCTCAGATTTACACAAGAACATGGGGTGCAGGGCTTAGGGGACGATTTGGTATTGGAGCCACCTGTTCTTTCCTCGTCTGACCTTGGAACCTTGGTCCACCAACCTTCCTTTGGAGGGAGCCACCTGTTCTTTCCTCGTCTGACCTTGGAACCTTGGTCCACCAACCTTCCTTTGCCGGGCATATAAATTCCAGCCCTTGGGCTCTGAATCCAAACCCTTCTGCCACACATCTACCAACATGTCTCTGATGTTACATTGAGCCTCAGCTCTACCCAGTGGAGCGTCTATTGATTCATGTTTTAACACCGTTTTGGCTATTTGATCTACAAGTTCACAGAATCATTACAAACCACACAGTTTGACCTTTGTTCTGCCAGCAGCACAAACAGTGACATCACTCTCGTATAATGAGTTTATTTACCTTTATTTTATCAGGTAGGTCAATTAAACACACATTCTTAACACCTTATAAAAATAAAAAATAAACTTAAAAAAAAACACTTCTACATAAAAGTCTACATTTCAAGTAATTACAATATCAATAACTGATTCAAAAGATATTCAATTTTAAATCAATGGCCAATCAATGACCACACAAATACAAATACTGCTACAAAGACAACTTTTTAGGACCAATATTGAAAAATACAATGTTGAAAATATTGGTCTGTAGACCTGTCTGTAGGACCCTGTCTCCTCAGTTAAAGTGGGTTGGAAAGGATTCATTAAGGTCTCTACTAACCAAATATGTTTAGTTTTTGAGAGGGGCCTGTGTCGTATATATCCAGCAGCACTTTGCGTTCCACCCCCTCCATTGTCCCCCATGCAATGTATATGGAATACACTGTTGCCAGTATTGGAAAAAAAAACTTTACTACCCATCTCAGGTAAACTGGGGTGGAAAACACAAATATGTTTTTAAAGGGGACTGTGGCATACATATCCAGCAGCACTTCGTTCTCCACCATAGAGGTGGATAGAAGGCTCACAGGTAGCGCCAATCAGGGTTTTCAACATTTCAAAGTAGTCCACTGGGTAGGACTTACTATTGATTGATTGATTTTTTTCTCAGAAAAAAATCAATCAGAGTACAACCCAGTGGATAACACGAAAATCACTTGTTTCTGAACGTGGTCCCCTATGCGTTTAGGTAGGATCACAGAATTCCATCCAGGTCAGCAGGAGGGACCAACCAATGAATTATATGGAGCTAACGTTCCGTAACTGCAGCTGGCAGTAAATCACCAATCTTGGCTTTGTGCCCTATCAAAGTAGGTGGTGGTATGTACCTTCTTGAGTTTATTTTCTACCTTCCAATACACTCATAGAAGTAGAATAGATATGGATTACTTTAAAAGATAGGGCATGGGAAGCACCATTGAGGGCTGTCACAGAAGACAGCATTGCAAGGACAGGAGGTGTGCCTTTACATTCCTATGGAGTTAGCTTATGTAGCCTCTTCCTTCACCTCTCTCTCCTCCTCTCCCTCAACTTCTCTCTCTTCTGCCTTAATGTGTCTCTGTTTGCCCTCCTCTTTGACAATCACATTGAGAGTACATGTAGGTTTCTCTACAATGTGTCTTAACTGATGATTCCTTATGTTTGTTGCCCAACTGAAACTCTTCCCGCAAAGTGTGCAGTGGTAAGGCTTCTCCCCTGTATGTACTCTTTGATGTTCCTTAAGTACTGAATAATAATTGAAGCTTTTCCCACATTGGGTACAGTGGTAAGGTTTCTCTCCACTATGTAATCTCTCATGTCCCGTAAGTTTTACTTTCTCACTGAAACTCTTCCCACATTGGGAGCAGTGGTAAGGCTTGTGATTTTTCTGATGAGTCTTTAGGTTTCCTAACTGACTGAAACTCTTCCCACAAAGAGAGCAGTGGTAAGGCTTCTCCCCAGTATGTACTCTTTGATGGTCCTTAAGTCTTCCTGAATGATTGAAGCTCTTCTCACACTGGGAGCAGGGGTAAGGATTTTCTCCAGTGTGTATTCTCTGGTGAGCCTTTAGCTTGCTTGGTGTCTGAAAACTCTTCCCACATTGATGGCAACGGTAAGTCTTATTTATTTTGGGAGTTTGTTGGTGTGATATGTGGCGAGTTGGATAAATACAACTGTCGCTACAGCAGGGTTGGGGCTTCTGTCTACGGTTTCCTGGTGCTGTGAGACTGGGCTTGCTGTTTGAGTCTGGGTTAGAGCTCTCTCCTGTAAGAATATGAACACATATGGAGTAAGAAACAGACAGAGCAATAAACAAAGGCTTTTGGTTTTAAAAATGCAGGATTCAACATGAATTTGGTGGGGTGGTGAGCTGGAGGGTGTGTACATTAACAGAGCATTAACAGACTTTACAAGGGGCTTGTTGCTTTGCATCACACAGAGATAAATGACAATGCATTGCACACTGGTGAGTACTGGACAGACATTTGTTTTTGGCACTCACCCTCCCACATACAGAAGCCTGAGGGGTATACTACAAAGCAGGATCAATGAGTTAGCCAGCTAACTTGCCTAAATATTCAGAAATAACTTTAAGCTTGATATTGGCATGGTCTAATTGACTTTGAGTAAAGCCAGTGTGTCTACGTATGCGGATGACTCAACACTATACACGTCAGCTACCACAGCGACAAATGACAGCAACACTTAACAAAGAGTTTCAGAATAGGTGTCAAGGAATCAAACCAAAAGCATTGTATTCGGGACAAATCATTCACTAAACCCTAAACCTCAACTAAATCTTGTAATGAAGAATGTGGAAAAAGAGCACGTTGAGGAGACTAAACTGCTTGAAGTAACCCTGGATTGTAAACTGTCATGGTCAAAACATATTGATACAACAATAGCTAGGATGGGGAGAAGTCTGTCCATAATAAAGCGCTGCTCTGCATTCTTAACTATCAACAAGGCAAGGTCCTACAGGCCCTAGTTTTGTCGCACCTGGACTACTGTTCAGTCGTGTGGTCAGGTGCCACAAAAATGGACTAGGAAAAATGTCAATTGGCTCAGAACAGGGCAGCACGGCTGGCCCTTGGATGTACACAGAGAACGAACATTAATAATATGCATGTCAATCTCTCATGGCTCAAAGTGGAGGAGAGATTGACTTCATCACTACTTGTATTTGTGAGATGTATTGACATGTTGAAAGCACCAAGCTGTCTGTTTAAACTACTGGCACACAGCTCGAACACCCCATGCATAACCCACAAGACATATCACAAGTCCAGAACAGACTATGGGAGGCGCACAGTACTACATAGAGCCATAACTATATGGAACTCTATTCCACATCAAGAATCTCATGGAAGCAGTAAAATTTAATTAAAAAAAAAAAACAGATAGAAATACATCCTACTGAACAGCTGGGACTGTGAAGCTACAATCATAGACACATGCATACACACATGTCCACGTGGATTTTGTGTTGTAGATATGTGGTAGTGGAGTAGAGGCCTGAGGGCACACATAATATGTTGTGAAAACTCTTATGACTGTATTGTAATGTTTTTTAAAATGTATAACTGCATTCATATTGCTGGACCTAAGGAAGAGTAGCTAATGGGGATCCATAATAAATACAAATAAAACTTGCCTAAATATTCAGAAATAAGTTGAAACTTGATATTGGCATGGTCTAATTGACTGAACAACCCAAAACACACATCTAAGTTTAGATTTCTTAATGTACCAGAAAATCAACGGCAATGTGGGGTTGTTTATAAAAAATTTGCTGGTTAATTCAATGATCCTGATTTGTAAAAACCAAAGATGATGTTGTTAGCCTGAATTTACCTGAGTCAACAGAGTCACTGTTCTTGTCCTCGCTCTCTCCCTCTTCGATTTCTCTCTCCTCCTCCTCCTCCTCCTCCTCTTCTTTGACAATCACATTGAGTTCCACTGTTTGACTGCAGTCCCCCAGCTTCACTGACAGCATCTCTGGAGCCCGCTGTGAGCTTCTCTGGGCTGGAACACCACTGCCAGAACCCGGTTCAGACATGGTAGGCTGGAGGTGGATCTAAAAGAGGAGACCGAAAGAGTTCAGGATGATTTTCACAAACCTACATCGTGGTATAGCTCCAGAAAAGACAACAACAATGTATCTAAACTAGCTAACCACACATCCCGTCCAACAGGGATTAACACAAACCGGTAGCCATGTAGTTGAACAACGGTTGGTCAATTACCTAGCTAGCCGCCAGCTCAGCTAGCTTATTCCTCGCTAGACATTTTACTCACAATGCAATGATAGCTGGCTAAGTATAAAATAAAGACACACTTCAACTCTCACTGATTTTAGTTAGCTAGCTAGCTACACAAACGGGTTGGATTGGAGTGTTGTCCTAGCTAGTTTGGATAACAACAAAGCCAGGCCGCGGCAACCACTAATAATTCATGGAATGCGTTTGTTTACAGACCAAACTTACAAGCTCACATTTAAAATGTTAGCAGTAGGCTACCTGATTATTAGTGGTTGCCCTTTAGCTTCTTGTGTGGTTGATGAGATCCAGTGAGAGCGCAAGCAGAATCAATTATCCACCTGCCGACATCAGCGTCTCGTCAGCAACATTAATGAAGTACTTCCGGGTCACGAAATTAAATGAAACTTTCAAAATAAAAGTTCCCCATGTAATAGTAGAAAAGTGTCAATAACCTGTATTTATTCATGATATAGGAAAACATTTGTCTAAACGTTAACAATTATTCATATTTGTTCATATTGTAATTACCTGGCTGATCCTAAATGAACAAATGTCCAGACAAGAGGATTGAGTTTACGAATTCCCAGTTTATTAACCAAACTCAACACAGGCTACTGTTTGGCCGTAGCCCACGTCAAATAAACCAAGGAAAACAGTATCAAACAACGGTGACCCATCTCTTGTTAAGACCTGACATAAAGAGGCAACGGTGACCCATCTCTTGTTAATTCTTAAGGGATCGGTGGGTTGCTATTGACCCACCTACGACAACATCCGATGAAATGCAGAGCGCCAAATTCAAATGACAAAAATAGTAATATTAAACATTCATGAAAATACAAGTGATGTACACCATTATTTAGCTTAGAATCACAGCGTTGTCAGATTTCAAAAGGCTTTACGGCGAAAGTATAGCATTTGATTGTCTGAGGACAGCGCCCCGCATACTTATTCAATTAGCATAATATCATAACCAGCACAGGTGTCACAAAACTCAAAAATAGCGATAAAATAAATTGCTTACCTTTGAAGATCTTCCTCTGATGGCAATCCAAAGGGTCCCAACTACACAATAAATGGTCCTTTTGTTCGATAAAGTCCCTCTTTATATCCCAAAAACTCTGTTTGGTTGGCGCGTACCGGTAAAGTTCGTTGAAACAAGTCAAACAACGTTTCTAATCAATCCTCAGGTACCCTAATATGTAAATAAATTACAATTTAAGACGGAATGTACTATGTTCAATACCAGAGATAAATAACAAAGAGCGCGCTCTCTGTCACGTGTGCCACAGGAATACAGACCCCAGGAAGTACCCCATGAAAAACGACTATTTATTGGTCATTTTTCTAAATAAAAGCCTGAAACCTTGTCTAAAGACTGTTGACATCTAGTGGAAGCCATAGGTACTGCAATCTGGGAGCTATTCCCTTCAGTGTGCTATAGCAAATAATGGGAAAAGTCAGTGAGCTGAAAAAAGCAATATCCTGGATGGATTTTCCTCAGGTTTTCGCCTGCTATATCAGTTCTGTTATACTCACAGACATTATTTTAACCGTTTTTAAGTGATACTTGTATTTATTAAGGGAAAAAAGCTATCTGAACCTTCATGGCCCTGTGTGACAAAGTAATTGCCCCCCCTTGTTAAATCATTAATTTACTGTGGTTAATCACATTTTCTGAAAAGCTGAGTTTAATTTCACTAGCCACACCCAGGCCTGATTACTGCCAGACCTGTTGAATCAAGAAATCACTTAAATAGAACCTGTCTGACAAAGTGAAGTAGGCCAAAAGATCTCAAAAAGCAAGACAACATGCCGCGATCTAAAGAAATTCAGGAACAGATGAGAAAGAAAGTAATTGACACCTATCAGTCTGGAAAGGGTTACAAAGCCATTTCTAAAGCTTTGGGACTCTAGTGAACCACGGTGAGAGCCATTATCCACAAATGGAGAACATTTGGAACTGTGGTGAACCTTCCCAGGAGTGGCCGGCCCACCAAAACACCCCAAGAGCACAGCGACGACTCATCCAAGAGGTCACAAAAGAACCCACAACAAAATCTAAAGAACTGCAGGCCTCACTTGCCTCAGTTAAGGTCAG
Organism: Brachymystax lenok tsinlingensis; assembly: GCA_030435695.1. Classification (NCBI taxonomy): domain Eukaryota; kingdom Metazoa; phylum Chordata; class Actinopteri; order Salmoniformes; family Salmonidae; genus Brachymystax; species Brachymystax lenok. Next base: position 40,870,245 of record CM059812.1, read on the forward strand.
TGTTCATGACTCAACCATAAGAAAGAGACTGGGCAATAATGGCATCCATGGCAGTTTTCCAAGGCGAAAACCACAGCTGACCAAAAATAACATAAAGGCTCGTCTCACTTTTGGCAAAAAACATCTTGATGATCCCCAAGATTTTTTGGGGAAAATTATGTGGACTGACGAGACAAAAGTTGAACTTTTTGGAAGGTGTGCGTCCCGTTACATCTGGCGTAAAAGTAACACAGCATTTCAGAAAAAGAACATCATACCAACAGTCAAAATGGTGGTGGTGGTAGTGTGGTAGTTGCTGCCGTGACCCTAATCCTGCTGACTGTGTCTGGTCTGGATTCATTGAACGCTGCAAGAAATGTTTGTGAGTGTTATATCAGCTGTAGTAGTTGTGCATATTTTGTCATCTGACAGATCACTTTTTTAGTCTGAGGCTGAAAATGGGCAGTTTTTACCCAGAGTCCCAAGTATGGGTAACTGCATAGTTGCGCTGTGTTCTTTTGAAGAATCTCAAATATAACATATATTTTGATTTGTTTAACACTTTTTTTTTTTGGTTACTATATGATTCCATAAGTGTTATTTCATAGTTTTGATGTGTTCATTATTATACAATGTAGATAATAGTAAAAATACAGACAAACCCTGGAATGACTAGATGTGTCCAAACTTTTGACTGGTACTGTATGTGTGTATATATATATTTTTGTTGTCTGTTTTGCATGTTATTTTGGCATTAATACGTGTCACATTTCAGTTTGCAAACAATGTAAAATAAATAAATATAACATTTAGTTAATAAAGCCACATACAAGCTTGGCCTCTCTTTTTGCTTTCTTGAGTAAGGCAGCTCCAAAATGCAGGTGTTTCAGCCTAGCTCAGTGCTTTCTGTGGTGGTGGGTCAGCCAGCGGAAAATACGGAGGGTAGGGGTTGGTAATGTTCTCTAGTTGCACTGTGATTGGCTCAGTGTTCTGTCACTCATAGGGACACTTCGTCACCGCATATTCTACGGGTAGAGCTAGAAGATTCAAGCCCCTTGGGTGCTGCCATAGAGTTACATTAGAAGTGCCCACCCAAGAAGGCTCAAGATCATTGGCCACAGATACAATGACGTTGACTTGTCATATGAAGAGAAATAATGAAGAGAAATGATAGATAATACGTTTCGGTGGTCATCGGCCATTGGACATAAACATTACACAAGTTGGAAATCTCAAATTCAACAATGAGGGAATTTGGAATGAATCAGTGGCTAACTGCAATCACTAGCCTGCTATGCAGTGGAGTGGGTGTGTGTGGTCCCAAGTCTGGGTTTAAGGGTCTCTTTTCCAAGCTTAAAAGGATAAACAATGAACATTGGCCATGCTGTCCATACAGCATGAATTCTGCCGCGCTCAAAACAACGGGAAACTCAGAACTGAGAAATCTCAGACTTCAGTGAGTTCAAGGCAACTGGGAACGAGCTCCGACTGGGAAAATAAGTTTTGAACGGTTATCCAACTTGGAATTGCAAATCAGAAACTCGGGCCTCGTTCTAGAGCGACGACCTGAAGATCACTGACGTCATCAATATTCAACCTTTTTTTCTCTGAGTTCTCAGTTGTCTTGAAAAAAAATACAGAGAATGACAGACTTTAATGACAAAGTTTGATGACAAAATTTGCCCACGAAGGACCACTGCGCCACCTTCCTGTTCAAGTGGGTCTAAAAATGTCTTGTATGCTGCTGCATTAATGATGTAATATACCAGGGAGATGTTGTCAGCCATATCAGCTATGTTTTTTTTAAAGGCAGTAAATGAGGCTGTTTCACTGCCAGCAGTGGTAAGGTGTTGGGACTGTCATTATGGCTGCGTTTACACAGGCAGCCCCAATTCTGAGCCTTTTTCCATTAATTTTCTTTTTGACCAATCACATTAGATCTTTTCACATCAGATCTTGGCTGCCTGTGTAAACTCAACCTATGACCCTACGTTGATTCAGCTTTGATCTAACTTTATTAAACGAGCACCACTCTTTATTCAACACAGACATTCACCAGAGTAGCCTCTTCTCTGGGCAGATGAACGAGTAGAGAAGAGACTGGGCGTAAAGTAGATAATCTTGCACAGGCGCAGAACAGTCTTTAGTCCGGGAAAATACAGGTCCCAGAAAATCCAGAACAACAGCCACTCCGTAAAATAAAAGGAAATTGATTTTTTTCAACTAAAACGAGACAACCCGTTTCTTTCTTCACCCATCTGCAGTGTGATGTTATAATATTCCAACAATGAGTGTATGGCATCTGTCTGATATATCAACGGCTGTCAGCCATTCAGCATTCAGGGCTCAAACCAGACAGTTTATAATATTCCAACAATGCAGAGAGTGTATGGCATCTTTTATTCTTATGATTTATCATCACCATGAAACAATACTGACTTTTCATGGATAAAGACAATCCACCAACATCATCCACCTTCAATGAAGAAGAAGATTACAGTTTGTTAGCATTTATTATTTAATGAATGGACACTTTACAATATATTTTAAACCAGGGGTTGGAACCAGTTCAGGGAACAGAAAAGAAAACCGGAATTTCAAGGAACAGAACCAGAACTGACAACGAAAGGGATCTATACTGTTCCGGAACAGAACAGTTATTTTAAAAGCATGGGAACTGGTTAATAATGTTCTTTTACATTCAAGGCATTTTTTTCCCCAGTTCCTATGCACACGTATTCCAGTGTCTGCCTGCTGAAAATCTTTGCCAGTGTGTGTGTAGGCTACATTTCCCCTCCCCTCCCACCGAAGCATGCATAGTCTACTGTAGCTACTGACATTATAGGCGTGATTCAGACAATACGGAGAGAGAGGTTTAATTAGAGATCATTCATTAACTATTTCAATGCTAGTTAAGGATACTACAGTTATCACGTTTCACATTGGATTTATTAACTACAAAAAGGTAAGACGTGTTTTTATTTTAATTCTGGTGCTGCTCTGCACACACAGGCTTGATAGCTAGCTCTGGTCTAGGTTTCCAAAACTCTAGTAGGCATTATCTGTACTGTAATGGAACTGAGAGTCATGATTAAGGGATAGTTATGGTCCAATGTTAGTTAAAGCCAACTCTCTGAAGTTCAAAGATATTTAAAGTTTCTTCATAGAAGCCGCTCCTCCTTGGTAACCTTCCGTGGGCCTAACTCAGATAATAAATGTCATAACAACAAGATGCCCAGCGCGTTATGGTCGAACCGGTTCAGAACTTTACATTGCTGGAATGGAACAAAAAAAACAATAAGGGTTCTGTTCAGAACGAAATGATTGGAAAATACATTTGGTTCCAAACCCTGTTTTAAAACACCGATTCCATCCAGATCATGACATAACAATAGACTTGATGTCAATACAAACCAGCCCTTCTACTGATTTGAATTATGTATAAAAATATTCACAACTGAATTCTACTGGAGTCTATGGACTTCTTTTGTGTTCAAAAGAATAGCCCATGGTCAAATGTAGTGCACTATGGAATAGGGCCCATGGTCAAATGTAGTGCACTGTGGAATAGGGCCCGTGGTCAAATGTAGTGCACTATGGAATAGGGCCCATGGTCAAATGCAGTGCACTATGGAATAGGGCCCATGGTCAAATGCAGTGCACTATGGAATAGGGCCCGTGGTCAAATGTAGTGCACTATGGAATAGGGCCCATGGTCAAATGCAGTGCACTATGGAATAGGGCCCATGGTCAAATGCAGTGCACTGTGGAATAGGGCCCATGGTCAAATGTAGTGCACTGTGGAATAGGGCCCATGGTCAAATGTAGTGCACTATGGAATAGGGCCCATGGTCAAATGCAGTGCACTATGGAATAGGGCCCATGGTCAAATGTAGTGCACTGTGGAATAGGGCCCATGGTCAAATGCAGTGCACTGTGGAATAGGGCCCATGGTCAAATGCAGTGCACTGTGGAATAGGGCCCATGGTCAAATGTAGTGCACTATGGAATAGCACCCATGGTCAAATGCAGTGCACTGTGGAATAGGGCCCATGGTCAAATGTAGTGCACTATGGAATAGCACCCATGGTCAAATGCAGTGCACAATATAATAGCACCCATGGTCAAATGCAGTGCACTATGGAATAGGGCCCATGGTCAAATGCAGTGCACTGTGGAATAGGGCCCATGGTCAAATGTAGTGCACTGTGGAATAGCGCCCATGGTCAAATGCAGTGCACTGTGGAATAGGGCCCATGGTCAAATGCAGTGCACTGTGGAATAGGGCCCATGGTCAAATGTAGTGCACTGTGGAATAGCGCCCATGGTCAAATGCAGTGCACTGTGGAATAGGGCCCATGGTCAAATGTAGTGCACTATGGAATAGCGCCCATGGTCAAATGTAGTGCACAATATAATAGCACCCATGGTCAAATGCAGTGCACAATATAATAGCACCCATGGTCAAATGCAGTGCACTATGGAATAGGGCCCATGGTCAAATGCAGTGCACTGTGGAATAGGGCCCATGGTCAAATGCAGTGCACTGTGGAATAGGGCCCATGGTCAAATGCAGTGCACTGTGGAATAGGGCCCATGGTCAAATGCAGTGCACTGTGGAATAGCGCCCATGGTCAAATGCAGTGCACAATATAATAGCACCCATGGTCAAATGCAGTGCACTATGGAATAGGGCCCATGGTCAAATGCAGTGCACTGTGGAATAGGGCCCATGGTCAAATGCAGTGCACTGTGGAATAGGGCCCATGGTCAAATGCAGTGCACTGTGGAATAGCGCCCATGGTCAAATGCAGTGCACTGTGGAATAGGGCCCATGGTCAAATGCAGTGCACTATGGAATAGCACCCATGGTCAAATGCAGTGCACAATATAATAGCACCCATGGTCAAATGCAGTGCACTATGGAATAGGGCCCATGGTCAAATGCAGTGCACTGTGGAATAGGGCCCATGGTCAAATGCAGTGCACTGTGGAATAGGGCCCATGGTCAAATGCAGTGCACTGTGGAATAGCGCCCATGGTCAAATGCAGTGCACTGTGGAATAGGGCCCATGGTCAAATGTAGTGCACTATGGAATAGCGCCCATGGTCAAATGTAGTGCACAATATAATAGCACCCATGGTCAAATGCAGTGCACTATGGAATAGGGCCCATGGTCAAATGCAGTGCACTGTGGAATAGGGCCCATGGTCAAATGCAGTGCACTGTGGAATAGGGCCCATGGTCAAATGCAGTGCACTGTGGAATAGGGCCCATGGTCAAATGCAGTGCACTGTGGAATAGGGCCCATGGTCAAATGCAGTGCACTATGGAATAGCGCCCATGGTCAAATGCAGTGCACTATGGAATAGGGCCCATGGTCAAATGCAGTGCACTGTGGAATAGGGCCCGTGGTCAAATGTAGTGCACTGTGGAATAGGGCCCATGGTCAAATCAAATCAAATGTAGTGCACTATGGAATAGGGCCCATGGTCAAATGTAGTGCACAATATAATAGCACCCATGGTCAAATGCAGTGCACTATGGAATAGGGCCCATGGTCAAATGCAGTGCACTATGGAATAGGGCCCGTGGTCAAATGTAGTGCACTGTGGAATAGGGCCCATGGTCAAATGCAGTGCACTGTGGAATAGGGCCCATGGTCAAATCAAATCAAATGTAGTGCACTATGGAATAGGGCCCGTGGTCAAATGTAGTGCACTGTGGAATAGGGCCCATGGTCAAATCAAATCAAATGTAGTGCACTATGGAATAGGGCCCATGGTCAAATGTAGTGCACAATATAATAGCACCCATGGTCAAATGCAGTGCACTATGGAATAGGGCCCATGGTCAAATGCAGTGCACTATGGAATAGGGCCCGTGGTCAAATGTAGTGCACTGTGGAATAGGGCCCATGGTCAAATGCAGTGCACTGTGGAATAGGGCCCATGGTCAAATCAAATCAAATGTAGTGCACTATGGAATAGGGCCCGTGGTCAAATGTAGTGCACTGTGGAATAGGGCCCATGGTCAAATCAAATCAAATGTAGTGCACTATGGAATAGGGCCCATGGTCAAATGTAGTGCACAATATAATAGCACCCATGGTCAAATGCAGTGCACTATGGAATAGCGCCCATGGTCAAATACAGTGCACTGTGGAATAGGGCCCATGGTCAAATCAAATCAAATGTAGTGCACTATGGAATAGGGCCCATGGTCAAATGCAGTGCACTATGGAATAGGGCCCATGGTCAAATGCAGTGCACTGTGGAATAGGGCCCATGGTCAAATGCAGTGCACTGTGGAATAGGGCCCATGGTCAAATGCAGTGCACTGTGGAATAGGGCCCATGGTCAAATGCAGTGCACTGTGGAATAGGGCCCATGGTCAAATGTAGTGCACTGTGGAATAGCGCCCATGGTCAAATCAAATCAAATGTAGTGCACTATGGAATAGGGCCCATGGTCAAATGCAGTGCACTGTGGAATAGGGCCCATGGTCAAATCAAATCAAATGTAGTGCACTATGGAATAGGGCCCATGGTCAAATGCAGTGCACTATGGAATAGGGCCCATGGTCAAATGTAGTGCACTGTGGAATAGGGCCCATGGTCAAATCAAATCAAATGTAGTGCACTATGGAATAGGGCCCATGGTCAAATCAAATCAAATGTAGTGCACTATGGAATAGGGCCCATGGTCAAATCAAATCAAATGTAGTGCACTATGGAATAGGGCCCATGGTCAAATCAAATCAAATGTAGTGCACTATGGAATAGGGCCCATGGTCAAATGTAGTGCACTGTGGAATAGGGCCCATGGTCAAATCAAATCAAATGTAGTGCACTATGGAATAGGGCCCATGGTCAAATGCAGTGCACTATGGAATAGGGCCCATGGTCAAATGCAGTGCACTGTGGAATAGGGCCCATGGTCAAATCAAATCAAATGTAGTGCACTATGGAATAGGGCCCATGGTCAAATCAAATCAAATGTAGTGCACTATGGAATAGGGCCCATGGTCAAATGCAGTGCACTATGGAATAGGGCCCATGGTCAAATGCAGTGCACTGTGGAATAGGGCCCATGGTCAAATCAAATCAAATGTAGTGCACTATGGAATAGGGCCCATGGTCAAATGCAGTGCACTATGGAATAGGGCCCATGGTCAAATGCAGTGCACTGTGGAATAGGGCCCATGGTCAAATCAAATCAAATGTAGTGCACTATGGAATAGGGCCCATGGTCAAATCAAATCAAATGTAGTGCACTATGGAATAGGGCCCATGGTCAAATGCAGTGCACTATGGAATAGGGCCCATGGTCAAATGCAGTGCACTGTGGAATAGGGCCCATGGTCAAATCAAATCAAATGTAGTGCACTATGGAATAGGGCCCATGGTCAAATCAAATCAAATGTAGTGCACTATGGAATAGGGCCCGTGGTCAAATGCAGTGCACTGTGGAATAGGGCCCATGGTCAAATGCAGTGCACTATGGAATAGGGCCCGTGGTCAAATGCAGTGCACTGTGGAATAGCGCCCATGGTCAAATACAGTGCACTGTGGAATAGGGCCCATGGTCAAATCAAATCAAATGTAGTGCACTATGGAATAGGGCCCATGGTCAAATGCAGTGCACTATGGAATAGGGCCCATGGTCAAATACAGTGCACTGTGGAATAGGGCCCATGGTCAAATCAAATCAAATACAGTGCACTATGGAATAGGGCCCATGGTCAAATGCAGTGCACTATGGAATAGGGCCCATGGTCAAATACAGTGCACTGTGGAATAGGGCCCATGGTCAAATCAAATCAAATGTAGTGCACTATGGAATAGGGCCCATGGTCAAATGCAGTGCACTATGGAATAGGGCCCATGGTCAAATCAAATCAAATGTAGTGCACTATGGAATAGGGCCCATGGTCAAATACAGTGCACTATGGAATAGGGCCCATGGTCAAATGCAGTGCACTGTGGAATAGGGCCCATGGTCAAATGCAGTGCACTGTGGAATAGGGCCCATGGTCAAATCAAATCAAATGTAGTGCACTACAGAATAGGGCCCATGGTCAAATGTAGTGCACTATATAATAGGGCCCATGGTCAAATCTAGTGCACTACAGAGGGAATAGTACGCCATTTCAGACACTCAGCCCCAGTATATACTATATATAGACTCAGCCCCAGTATATACTATATACAGACTCAGCCCCAGTATATACTATATACAGACTCAGCCCCAGTATATACTATATACAGACTCAGCCCCAGTATATACTATATACAGACTCAGCCCCAGTATATACTATATACAGACTCAGCCCCAGTATATACTATATACAGACTCAGCCCCAGTATATACTATATATAGACTCAGCCCCAGTATATACTATATATAGACTCAGCCCCAGTATATACTATATACAGACTCAGCCCCAGTATATACTATATACAGACTCAGCCCCAGTATATACTATATATAGACTCAGTCCCAGTATTCAGCTCAAGTCATATATAGATTATGCTACTGTGAACTGTTTTACATTTTAAATGTTAGTCGTGTACATGGGCATACGTACCTTTAAAAGGGACATTTCAAAAACATTCTACTACATATTCATCATCTCAAGCACCACCCCAACATCAACTTGTGTGAAAAATGGCGCGTTTCTATGTTTTGTAGTAAACTAAGATGAAGGAAGATACTTCTGTAGTGGTAACCGATGTAGTGTACGTGGACACCTGCTCATCGAACATCTCATTCCAAAACCATGGTCAAATGTAGTGCACTACATCCAGGTCAGGTGGAGTCAACCAATGAACTATACTCCTGAGCTAACATTCCAGAATTGCAGGTAGCAGTAAATCACCAACATTGGCTTTAAACCTCTTCAGACTGTACACACTGCAGCACATTGGGAGGTGGTATCCTGTTCAGACTGTACACACTGCAGCACATTAGGAGGTGGCATCCTGTTCAGACTGTACACACTGCAGCACATTGGGGGGTGGTATCCTGTTCAGACTGTACACACTGCAGCACATTGGGAGGTGGTATCCTGTTCAGACTGTACACACTGCAGCACATTAGAAGGTGGCATCCTGTTCAGACTGTACACACTGCAGCACATTAGGAGGTGGTATCCTGTTCAGACTGTACACACTGCAGCACATTGGGAGGTGGTATCCTGTTCAGACTGTACACACTGCAGCACATTGGGAGCTGGTATCCTGTTCAGACTGTACACACTGCAGCACATTGGGGGGTGGTATCCTGTTCAGACTGTACACACTGCAGCACATTAGGAGGTGGTATCCTGTTCAGACTGTACACACTGCAGCACATTAGGAGGTGGTATCCTGTTCAGACTGTACACACTGCAGCACATTAGGAGGTGGCATCCTGTTCAGACTGTACACACTGCAGCACATTAGGAGGTGGTATCCTGTTCAGACTGTACACACTGCAGCACATTAGGAGGTGGTATCCTGTTTAGACTGTACACACTGCAGCACATTAGGAGGTGGCATCCTGTTCAGACTGTACACACTGGAGCACATTAGGAGGTGGCATCCTGTTCAGACTGTACACACTGCAGCACATTGGGAGCTGGTATCCTATTCAGACTGTACACACTGCAGCACATTAGGAGGTGGTATCCTGTTCAGATTATACACACTGCAGCACATTAAGAGGTGGTATCCTGTTCAGAAGTCATTCATAAAATAAATGATGCTTGGGTCAAGGCCAGGAACACAGGCTTAGGCCCGGACTGACAACCTGGTTTACAATGAGACATTTATTTTTAACGAAAACCAATCAGGCTTTAGTCCTGGGCATAGCACTACTACAGCAACCACTATAGTTGTTAATGATCTTGTCTGGATCTCTCATCTACAGGCTTTAGGCCTGGGCATAGCACTACAACAGCAACCACTATAGTTGTTAATGATCTTGTCTGGATCTCTCATCTACAGGCTTTAGTCCTGGGCATAGCACTACTACAGCAACCACTATAGTTGTTAATGATCTTGTCTGGATCTCTCATCTACAGGCTTTAGTCCTGGGCATAGCACTACTACAACAACCACTATAGTTGTTAATGATCTTGTCTGGATCTCTCATCTAAATATGGATGATACTGTTATGTTACGCAATTGCCCCAACTGCTGACCTGGCTGTGACAAGGCTACAGTCTGATCTTTCAGTTGTGCAGGAAGCCCTTACTGATTTTTAAAACTCTTACTTAATACAGGCAAAACTGAATACATGTTATTTTTCAAGTTCTCGTAAAATTGTCTCAGACTGATTACATATTCCCTCATCGGATGGTTCTATAATCGAACGAATCCCAGCATACAAATACCTTGTATGTTTTTTTAAAAGATAAATCACACCGACTGAGCTTGTTAAGAAACTACGATTTTTCTTTTTTACAGAAACAGATCTAGTCTCTCTCTAGTCAGCAGGAAGCAGATTGGGCAGTCAACCGTTCTACCTGTTCTCAATTATGGTACTATTTATAAAAGAGCAGCTGCCTCTAAGTGATAAGTTATCAAACCCATTCAAAGGGTTGGTTAACTCTAGAGACTCTTTTGGTGTCTAGAGAGTTAAGTAGATCAGCCTTCGGTTTCCTTGTGTATGTGGAATGATCTACAATGCACTTTAAAATTGGAGGAACTGTATATTAACGTAGTTGAATGTGTTTATTGTATATTAATGTGCAGTGTAATGTGTTTATTACATATTAATCTGTATATAAGAGACCTTGGTCTCAGCATCGACTCCCTGTCAAAATAAAGGTCAGATTAATACACTCTACAGCACATCAGGTGGTGGAATTCAAGTTGAGCTCATTTGTGAACTTCCAATACACTCATAGAAGTAAAAGAAGAAGAAGATAGCCCTCAATGGTGCTGCCCATGACCATGCTGTCACATAAGACACCATTGCAAGGAAAGGTGTGAATTTCAACACCTATAGAGTTAGCTTATGTATCCTCACCCCACCTTTATTTCACATCACTCTCCTCTCCCTCAACTTCCTTCTTTTCTCCCTCCTCCTCTTCCTTCTTTTCTCCCTCCTCCTCCTCCTCTTCCTCTTCCTTGACAATCACATTGAAAGCACAGGCAGGCTTCCCTCCAATGTGTATTCTCTCATGACTTTTAAGACTTCTTAGCTGAGTGAACCCCCCCCCACACTGAGAGCAGTGGTAAAGCTTCTCCCCTGTATGTACTCTCTGATGCTTCTTAAGGTTTCCTGGCTGACTGAAACTCTTCCCACAAAGAGAGCAGTGGTAAGGCTTCTCCCCTGTATGTATTCTCTGGTGTTTCTTAAGGTTTCCTGGCTGACTGAAACTCTTACCACAAAGAGAGCAGTGGTAAGGCTTCTCCCCTGTATGTATTCTCTGATGTTCCTTAAGGCTTCCTGAATAATTAAAGCTCTTCTCACATTGGGTGCAGTGGTAAGGTTTCTTTCCACTATGCACCTTTTCATGTCTCTTAAGGTTTACCTTCTCACTAAAACCCCTCCCACATTGGGAGCAGTTGTAAGGCTTCTCTCCAGTGTGTACTCTTTGATGATTCTTTAGATTACTTGAGGAACGGAAATTCTTCCCACATTGACGGCATGGGTAACGACCACGACCAGGTAGTGTTGATGTATCTGGGTCAACTACACCACTATTGTCCTCCTCTTCCTCAACTTCTCGTTTTTCCTCCTCTTTGATTTCCCTCTCACTCTCTTCCTCTTTGACAATCACATTTAAAGCACAGACAGGCTTCCCTCCAATGTGTATTCTCTGATGACTTTTAAGACATTGTAACGGAGTGAATCCCTCCCCACACTCAGAGCAGTGGTAAGGCTTCTCTCCAGTGTGTACTCTTTGATGATTGTTTAGATTACTTGAGGAACGGAAATTCTTCCCACATTGATGGCATGGGTAACGACCAGGTAGTGTTGATGTATCTGGGTCAACTACACCATTATTGTCCTCCTCTCCCTCAACTTCTCGCTTTCCCTCCTCTTTGATTTCCATCTCAACCTCCTCTTCTTTGACAATCACCTTTAAAGCACAGACAGGCTTCCCTCCAATGTGTACTCTCTGATGACTTTTAAGACGCCTTAGCTGAGTGAATCCCTCTCCACACTGAGAACAGTGGTAAGGCTTCTCTCCACTGTGTGATCTCTGATGATTCTTTAGGTCTCCTGCGAAACGAAAATTCTTTCCACACTGTGAGCAGTGGTACGGTTTCTCCCCTGTATGAATTCTCTGATGTTTCTTAAGGCTTCCTGGCTGACTGAAACGCTTCCTACAAAGAGAGCAGTGGTAAGGTTTCTCCCCTGTATGTACTCTTTGGTGTTCCTTAAGGCTTCCAGAATGATTGAAGCTCTTCCCACACTGGGTGCAGTGGTAAGGCTTCTCTCCACTATGTACTCTCTCGTGTCTCTTAAGGTTTACTTTCTCACTGAAACTCTTCCCACATGCAGAGCAGTGGAAAGGTTTCTCTCCAGTGTGTACTCTTTGATGATTCTTTAGAATAGTTGAGGAACTGAAACTCTTCTCACATTGAGGGCAGGAGTAACTCCCCCGTCCAGGTAGTCTTGATGCTGTGGAACTGGGCTTGTTGACTGAGTCTGGGTTGGGGCTCTCTCCTGTAAGAATATGAACAGATATAGGGTAAGAAACAGACAGAGAAACAAAGGCTTTAACTCCTTAGGGCTAGGGTCCCATTTTCTGAATTTTCGCCTGTCTGACGTGCCCAAAGTAAAATGCCTGCCACTCAGGCCCAGAAACTAGGATATGCACATAATTAGTACTATTAGGAAACACTCTGAAGTTTCTAAAACAGTTAAAATAATGTCTGTGAGTATAACAGAACTGATATAGCAGGCAAAAACCCGAGAAATTTCTATCTGGAAATAATTTTTCTTTTGACATTTCCTGACTTTGAATGCCTGTTTATTGAATTATCCGGGAAATAGGACTGAGGTTGCAGTACCTATGGCTTCCACTAGATGTCGACAGTCTCTGGACAGTGTTTTGGAGCATTTATAATGGAAGAGAGCCAAAAGGAAGACGATTTTGAATGACATACCAGGATATCCTTTTTGAAATCTGACAGCGCTGTGATATTGCCAAGAATCAGAGCTTTTGATGACTATGCAACACTTGTATATTGATGAATGTTAAATATTACACATTTTTATTTTGAAATTTTCGTGCTTTGTTTGCTCTGAAAACGAACCCGCTCACGGGATCGGATCCGTAAGAGGTTAAGCATACCAATGCAGGATTCAACATTAATTTGGATTAACAGAGTATTGAGATAAATACTTTGCAAGGGGCTTGTTGCATTGCATCACACATATATAATACATTTGTCAAATTACAATGCATGCGCATTGGTCTGTAGCCATTTTTGTTTTGGCACTCGCCTTCCCTCTTACACATACAGATGCCTGAGGGGTATAATACAAAGCATAATCAATGAGTTAGCCAGTTAACTTGCCTAAATATTCAGATAATTTTTTAAAAAGATCATCTTGAAATTGGCATGGTCTAGTTGACTCAAAAACCAATTTAAGTTTACATTTCTTAATGAACCAGAAAATGTATGGTTATTTTGGGTTGTTTACCTCTCTGAACCAAAGAGGATGTTAGCCTGAAATTACCTGAGTGAAGAGAGTCCCTGTCCTCCTCTCTCTCTCCCTCCTCCTCCTCCTCTTTGACAATCACATTGAGTTCCACTGTTTGATTGCAGTCCCCCAGCTTCACGGACAGCAAATCTGGACCCCGCTGTGAGCTTCTCTGGGCAGGAACACCACAGCCAGAACCCGGTTCAGACATGGTCGGCTGGAGGTGGATCTAAAAGTGGAGACCGAAAGAGTTCAGGGTGATTTTCACAAACCTAAATTGTAGTATCGCTCCAGAAAAGACAACAAAAATGTATCTAAGCTAGCTAAGCACACATCCCGTAGGAACCCCTTTTTCCCTAAAAAAATATAAGATTGACGGCAACAGCCAGTCAGATTAGGCTGTTGAGTACAAGCATATTCAGTTCAAATTCATATTACTAATATCTGATACACTCTGTGATTGAAATTACCACCCCCATCCACAGTAGCCTATTCAAACATTCACCTATAGGCTATTAGGCAACACAAGCATTTTCTTATGTTAGAATTGTGGGCAATTCTGAGGTAACAGAGAGATGCAGACACAGATGTCACTTTAAAATGTATGAAAAACCAATGAATGCAAAGTTAAACAAACCATACAACTCCATGCACAAGGACTAACTTTAACAATTTCCACAGATAATTCTACAAAGTGTGGTAACAATGACGGCAAGTGTGGTAACAATGACGGCAAGTGTGGTAACAATGACGGCAAGTGTGGTAACAATGACGGTTCCCAAACTGCACTATTTTTGTATCTTTTTCAGTGGAAATTGTTAAAAGTAGTTTAGAATTGTTTTTTTGTGTGTATTTTACCCCCATTTTTCTCCCCAATTTCGTGATATCCAATTGCGATTCAATTACGAAAAAAAAGCGAAGCTCCTGTGGGTGTAAACTCAGTGGATTTGGAAACTAGATGTGCTCCTGACTAGAACGGACCTTTTACTGCAGCACAACGTACGGTTGTAAGGTGCAATAAATGATAGGAGAACACACAGATCACATTGTTGACCATTTAGACTTGAAAAAAATAAACAAATAAATAACAATATTTTATATAAATATTTTAATTATTCTTTGTATGATAACTAGTATAAAATATACTGATATTTGTGGACAACAAATAATAGGAGTACACACAGAACACATTGTTGACCATTTAGCATTGAAAAAATAAACAAATAAACAAACAAATCACATAATATCTTATAGAAATACTTGAATTTACAAAGTATACACAGAGAGGAAGAGGAAGAGAGAGGCCCAACTCGGTGGAAAATCTGTCTCCCTCCAGCAGGTGGCGGTTTTTCTCGTTGTTTCGCCCACCAAGCAGGGAGTTTTTGTACGGAGGTCAATGAGAGTGAGTCGAACTTGGTCAACAAAAAAAGTCATGGCTTATTTGCTACACAAGGTTTACTTGATCGAATAGAAGTCGTCATCCTTAAGCCGTTACGAGTGTACTGATATAAGTAGGACACGTGACAAATGCGTGACACACAGCTTTTAGAAAAAACATTGGAGTCTCGAGATGGCCATGCATATTCCTGGCATGACGCTAGGGCTCTCCAGAAGGTAGTGTGGTCTGCACAACGCATCACCGGGGGCAAACTACCTCCCCTTCAGGACACCTACAGCACCCGATGTCACAGGAAGGCCAAAAAGATCATCAAGGACAACAACCACCCGAGCCACTGCCTGTTCACCCTGCTATCATCCAGAAGGCTAGCTCAGTACAGGTGCATCAAAGTTGGGATCGAGAGACTGAAAAATAGCTTTTATCTCAAAGCTATCAGACTGTTAAACAGCCATCACTAACACAGAGGCTGCTGCCTACATACAGACTTTTCCATATCTTTATATGTATTTATGTTTATTCTATTCCTTTACTTAGATTTTAGATTTGTGTGTATTAGGTAGTTGTAGTGGAATTGTTAGATTACTTGTTAGATACTACTGCACTGTCGGAACTAGAAGCACAAGCCTTTCACTACACTTGCATTAACATCTGCTAACCTTGTGTTTGTGACCAATAACGTTTGATTTTATCCATCTCTCTCCATTGAATACAGGTGGTAGACGTCAACAGCCCTCATCAAATATTCAAAAAAGGATTACAATAATGAGATCTATCAACCAATTCAAAGAAAGGATAGGCGGGCGCTAGACAGCCCACCGTGCAGCTTTGTGGACAACCACTCCCATTATTAGGGCGGAGAGACATGCATCTTGTCAGTATATCTATATATCCATGACGGGACTCTTATTCTGAAGGATTCCAAAAGATCCTTGACCCGGAAGTACTTTGTTATTCTTGCCTGTTTCACAACTATATTTTATTATTTTGACGGAAACACGAATTGTGCTTCTTATGTCGCTACAAGTTGTCAAAATTGCTTCTTAATTTGCTAGAAAACTGTATGGAAAAAGTGTGTTACGCCTTGATCACACCAAAAGTATCATTGTATTTTCGTACACCAGAAGTACATTCATGGGACACTGGCTTCGTTGAATTGATCGAACGTATGCATAAAAGTGTATGCCTGGACGGCTTGACAGAAATGGTAGCTGAAGGTTGAAATGTTACTGCATACCATTTTGCGCAAAATCACTGTAGGTATGTTCGAAGCATTGGGACTCGACGTTTGCATAAACCGGTAGCTGGTGTTGTGCCAGAATTCTCCCCCCCCAATCACGTTAGGCTGCGTTTCATTACATGTGTTCATGTCGGTTTGATCGCGGGGCAGGCACTAGTAATGTCTGCAGTTTTCGGATTGGCTAATTTGTTTCATGTGTATTAGTCTATAAATAAATCTCTTTGCCAAAATTCGTCATCTCTCCCACGTCTTATTCGACTAGTAGATGTTCTGAAATGTTTGCTTGCCTACATTTTACTCACTCCTCTATGTTTAATATAACACACACATACATTAATTGTTAATTTCGGTTGCCTATCCTGACGAAGTTTGTTCTATAGAAAGTATTTGACTCTAGCCACAAAATTAAGGAAATGTAGAATTGAGTGGGTACGCGGGTAGGAGGGGGAGCTGAAATCTGGCAGAGGGGTGCTGTTCAGCACAACACCTGTAGCAACGGTTAGTCCTGCTAATTGTGCTAGCTAGTTACCTAGATAGGTAAACCAAATATGTTTTTAACTAGGCAAGTCAGTTAAGAACAAATTCTTATTTACAATGACGGCCTCCTAAAAGGCTTCCACAGATAACCAACCTATCTGTGGCTAAACATTGAGCGGCCGGTTAGTTAATTCCCCGATAGTGATTTTACTCACGATGAGACGACAGCTGGCTAACTATGAAATAAAAGTCCCACTTCAATCGTGACCCTGAAATAAAGTTAGCATGTTATCTAGCTATCTAGACCAACGGGTTGGACGGGAGATGTGTTGCTAATGGCTAACAGCTAGTTATCTGGGAGAACAACAAAGCCAGGCCGCGGCACCCACTGCCGTGGAATATGTTGGTTTACAGACCGTGCTACAAGCATCATTTAAACACTGATAGAAATTAGCAATAGGTTACCTGGAACTGATTTCCTGTAGATAATTGTTTGGCTGAAGAGAACTTGGTGGAAATGGTGAGGTCTCGTAGAGCAATCGGGAAAAACGCATCCACTTTCCGAGTGCGTCTGGTCTGGACTATGAGATGCGGCAGGAACTGTTCGTGAGCGTCGTATCAGCGTAGGGTTTGTGCATGTTTGACCTGCGTCTGACGGAAAGAAGTCAGACAAAACAAATGCAAAATAGATTTCTCAACCAAAACAAGACAGATGTCATTCCATTGTATTTCTATCTGCAGTGTGATGTTATATTATTACAACAGTGTATAGCATCTGTTATCCTTATAATTTATTTTCATCCATGTTACTATCAAATACATTTTATTTGGAGTCAACAAATCAAAATTGTATTGGCCACATACACATTAGCAGATGTTAATGCGAGTGTAGTGAAATGCTTGCGCTTCTAGTTCCGACCGTGCAGTAATATCTAACAATTCCTCAACTACCTAATACACACACATCTAAAGGGATTCAATAAGAATATGTACATATTAATATATGGATGAGCGATGACCGAGCTGCATAGGCAAGCTGCAATAGATGGTATAAAATACAGTATATAAATATGATATGGTATGGTATAATGTACGATATGAAAACATTACTAAAGTGGCATTATTTAAAGTATTTAAAGTGACTTAACTGACATCAATAAAGACAATCTAACCCACATAATACAGGATTTCGCGACATTCTTTTGTGATTTCTGCGACCAAAAATATGTGAATCTTCTGAAATTCTGCGATACATTTTGCTATGTTTTTGTTTTCTCACGTTAATTTCATATAAAGCAATACAAGGTCATATTTGCTCAGTTTTAGGACGATTTTAGGCTGAATACATAATACAAAAACAATTAGAAACATTTAAAGTGCTCAAATATTTCCTGAACAAACAGCTATTTTTCTGAACAGAAAAGGGGTGGAAGCTAGCCCATAATCTGTAGGTACTAAAAAAATATTAAACTAGGACACAAGAAACACCTGGGGTCCAATCTGCAATTAAAACATTACATCTGGAAGTTCATCTTCCGTGAAAACAATTAGAGACAACGCGCTTTTTTGAACATAAACAGCTCTTCATCTGAACATAACGAGAGGTGGGGGGGTGACCAAGGGCCTAGCTCATCTAGGCCTTTATCTCAATGTAATCATCCATTTCATCCTCCCTGTCCTCCCCCATATCAATTGCTCCAATGCGGAGTTGTTTGTTTGTGGGACATGAAGACCAAGACTCGTAGGTTGTTGTTAGAGGTTGATCGCCTACGGCTGGACAACACAAGCTTGTAGATACTGTTGCTTCTCTCAGCATCAGCTGAGTCTGAGACTGCATCTTTGTAGCGTTTGGCCAGGCTGCTCAGCACAGGAAGTCTCTCAGCGAAGACCCTCCCAGAAGATATCCAAATCTACAACCCCACTCACTGTGGCTCTCCGTGCCGCTGGTCCTACATTGGTCAAGTAGGCATCCAGTTCATCTCTCAGTACCTTACTGAAGCCTGGAATAGCCTTGTAGCTGGACACTCTGTCAACCATAAATGCAATGTGACGTGGATCAAACACCCTCATGGAGTAACTCCATGGCAGGCTGTCCATCTGACATGTACTTTGCGTTTTTCCCTCTGCATTCAACAGTGTTCAATATTTTTGTTTTCACAGCAAAGGGCAAGTCGTCAACTGCGTTAAAAGTAGTGCAAACAAGCCTCATACTGTAGTTCTTAGTTGGCTGCAATATTCATCTGCAAGTCCTCTAAATAGTGAAAGATCTTTTGTTGTTACGGGGCGTCTGCTCTGGGAGATGTCGAGAAGCTGCAGGATGACTTTGCACTTGTCTGTCTGCCTTGATGTTCCGCTGAATCTGCAGCGACTGAACCAGCTTGTGGTCTTGCAGCATCTCGTGGAGTTTCTCTACAGACTGTGGTGCACGTTGACCACACACACCTTTGAATGACACGGAATAGAAAAGAGGAACATAGGAAATATGACTTATACTCACTGTGAAATGTCATCACGGCTTACACGGCATAATTACAATGATATAAATGACAATGACTTATTGTAGAATGCATCTAGATTTAAATCATACCTGTATTTCCATCTCTATTTGTGTTTATTTTATTGAACCTTTATTTAACCAGGCAAGTCAGTTTAGAACAAATTCTTATTTACAATGACGGCCTACCAAAAGGCCTCCTGCGGGGACGGAGGATTAAAAATACAAATAAATTAAATAAAAATATAGGACAAAACACACATCACGACAAAAGAGACAACAGTACATAAGGAGAGATCTAAAACAACAACACAGCATGGACCTCTGAGGCCAAACTGCTCTGAGTGGTACTGCACTGCTGAGCGCCATGAGTTCCAGCGTGTTGCACATGGATTGGGAGCCATAGTCGCTCTCTTCCGTCATGCCAGTTTGGTGGCGAGAAAAGTAAGGTATCTTCTTTTGCGTGCCCCTGCCTGGTAAAACATATGCGAAAAAAAATTAACAATAATGTGTTCAACTGATCAAAATGTTTGTCGAAAGCACTCCGTATCAGATTCATGTCGTGAGCCATGCATGTTATGTGCAGGGAGTTGTGGAACAATGACTGAAGTGCAGCTTTGTAGTCTTTCTTCATGTACGCAGCATTGTCTGTGTCAAAGACAAAGACGTCATCATTGGAGATATTGTAGTCTTGTAGACATTTCACCACCTTCATGGAAACTGTTGAATGGTTGCACTGCTCCAGAAACACTGTCTCTGCGAGGTAGGCAATCATTATTTTCAAGTGGTGCGATGAGGATGTTTAGTACACATCTTCCTTCAACATCTGGAGTTTCATCAAAGATGACTGCCACTGGCATCCCTGCAAGATGTTGCTTGAGTTCTTCCTTCACCTTCAGGTAGACATCTCCCAAGTACTTTTCCTGTAGCTGGTGGTATCCAGGGACGGCACCTCCATTGATTACTTTCTCTTTCAGAAACTGCCTCATTGAGGGGTGATCCCTTTTGGAAAGGGGCATGTTGACTGCTGTGCAAGTGTGTACCCAATCTTCACAAATCTGAAAAATAACAGTTGCACCAATTAATTAGATAAAATATATATCCGTGTATCATAATCCACTCACACACCTCTCCTCTCCATCAGGCTTGGGGCTTGCTGTCAACACGAGATGCACCTCACATTCCCACTCTCTCTCAAACAAAACAAATAGATTCAAAGCTGATCAATCGCTTTCAATTTGAGCATCGATTTTTATTTTGCATTAGTCGTCTTCAAAATACTCGATAGATTTTTTTTCTGAAATGGTCGTAAGAGAGATAAATAACAGAAAACGTAAAAATGTAGTATTGTGGTTATATGTACTTTTAAAACAGTATTACCATTTCTTTTTATATCCAGAAAGATTGTGCTTTCGTCATACGTATTAAGTTTAACACGGAAAAGCTGACAAATGTGCTTTGAGAAGCTGTGCTTTGAGCAGCGCTCTCCATAGACAGACTGGGGACAGCAGAGTGCCGACCACCCTACTAAAAGGTTAGCGGAGTAAAAGTTTGAGTAAAACGCCACTCACCTTGATTCTTTCAGCGCTTGCCACAGTCTTCCCTGCTACCACTTCAGTCATGGTGATCTGCCGCTGCTGTGGGAACTGTTCTGACATTCTCATATACTCAGCTGATTCGAAGTGTCTGTTGAATGTCGACTTTCTCTCGTGTCCCAGCACAAAGTTGCACGGAGTGCAGAACAATTTCCCAACCACTTCCGTGTAAAACATTTGGAAAGTGTTTCACACGGTCTTTAGCTGTTATTTCTGTTGGCAAATGAGATTGTTTTGAATGATTTTGTGAATGGCATGGCATTTCTCTCATGCCATGCCGTCAAAACTCAAGAACGCCAGCCACTATAGGCAATAGGCGATGTGCTTTTATTGAAACAAAAGACAGGCTAGTTCTTTAACTTCTTTGGGAGCAGCGCACGAGGTGACGGTTTTGGAGACCCTGGTGTGCCCAAAGTAAAACGCCTCCCATTCAGGCCCAGAAAATAGGATATGCACATATTTAGTACCATTGGATAGGACACACTCTGAAGTTTCTAAAAGTGTTAACATTTTGTCTGTGAGTATAACAGAACGGATATGGCAGGCGAAAAACCGAGGGATTTCTGTCCTGGAAAAAGTGGTTATGACACATTGCCTCATTTGGAACCCCTCCCTTATGAAAATGCCCATATAAGGGCATATGAATGCAGTACCTGTTGCTTCCTCTGGATGTCAACAGTCTCGAGAAAGTGTTTTGGTTCTTTTTAGCTGCTTTTAGATTGTAGAAGACGACGAATAAGGAAGTGGCCACACAGATGTCAATAGAAGAAAATGCGCGTTCCCGGCTGGCGCGCTCTGTAGTTTTTTCCTTTCTTATCGCCCAGTTTATATTCCGGTTGAAATATTATACTATATATACATAAAAGTGTTCCTAAGGATACATTTACAATTATGTTTGATTGTTCTTGGACAAGTTTATAGGTATAAGTTGAACGAGTTCTCTTCACGTTTCAATGGACGAGTGGAGGTTGTATTCTCTCATTATAACGCGCCAACCAAACGGAGATTTATGGATATAATACATTACTTTTTCTAACAAAAGAACCATGGATGGTCTTCGTTGGACACTTGGGAAGCCCTCAGCAGAAGTTCTTCAAAAGGTAATTGATTTGTTTTTCGCTGTGAAATGTGTTTTCTGTGAACCGTGAAGGCTTATGAATTTATGGTAATGGAAAAATATGTGAGGTGCTATCCTCAAACAATCAAATGTGGTGCTTTCGCCGTAAAGCCTTTTTGAAATCTGACAACGCTGTGATATTGCCAAGAAGCAGAGCTTTTGATGACTATGAAACACTTGTATATTGATGAATGTTTAATAATTCAACTTTTGGATTTTGAATTTGGCGCCTTGCATTTCACCGGGTAGCGCCCCACTGCTCCCTAAGTAGTTAACACAATATGCTCTAAAATTCATTCACTGTACATAACTCACAACACTGTAGGCTACTTCAAAATAACACTGTACATAATTCTTCAAGCCTTAGATCTTGAGTTATCTTTTTTAATTCACGTTGAGAAATGTGGAAGGAGGGTGAGCACAAATGTAGAATACTGTCATTATGGCTGCGTTTACACAGGCAGCCCCAATTCTGAGCCTTTTTCCATTCATTGTCTTTTTGACCAATCACAGATCTTTTCACATCAGATCTTGGCTGCCTGTGTAAACTCAGCCTATGACCCTACATTGATTCAGCTTTGATCTAACTTTATTAAATGAGCACCACTCTTTATTCATCACAAATATTCTCCGGCGTAGCCTCTTCTCTGGGAAGCTGAACAAGTAGTTGTGTGTAAAGTAGATAATCCACTCTCCATTCATCACAAACGTTCACCAGAGTAGACACTTATATTGAGGCAATAAGGCCAGGGGGGGGTGTGGTATATCGCCAATATAACCGGCTAAGTGCTGTTCTTATGTACGACTGAAAGCGGAGTGCCTGGATACAGCCCTTAGCCGTGGTATATTGGCCATATACCACAAACCCAGAGGTGCCTTATTACTATTATAAACTGGTTACCAACATAAATAGAGCAGTAAAAATACATGTTGGTATATCATGGCTGTCAGCCAATCAGCATTCAGGGCTCAAACCAGCCAATTTATAATATTCCAACAATGCAGAGAGTGTATGGCATCTTTTATTCTAATGATTTATCATCACCATGATCCAATACTGACTTTTCATGGATAAAGACAATCCACCAACAACATCCACCTTCAATGAAGAAGACGAAGATTACAGTTTGTTAGCATTTATTATTTAATGAATGGACACTTTACAATATATTTTAAACCAGGGGTTGGAACCAGTTCAGGGAACAGAAAAGAAAACCGGAATTTCAAGGAACAGAACCAGAACTGACAACGAAAGGGATCTATACTGTTCCGGAACAGAACAATATACTAAAAACCGGTTCCATCCAGATCATGACATAACAATAGACTATATGCCAATACAAACCAGCCCTTCTACTGAGTTTAATCATGTATAAAAAATCTCTACTGGAGTCTATGGACTTATTTTGTGTTCAATAGAATAGCCCATGGTCAAATGCAGTGCACTATAGAATAGGGCCCGTGGTCAAAAGTAGTGCATTACAGAATAGGGCCCATGGTCAAATGTAGTGCATAACAGAATAGGGTCCATGGTCAAATGCAGTGCACTATAGAATAGGGCAGAGGGAATAGTGCGCCATTTGGGACACTCAGCGCCAGTATATACTATATACAGACTCAGCTCCCAGCCCCAAGTATACAGGCCTATATAGACTCAACCCCAGTATAAACTATATACAGACTCAGCCCCAGTATATACTATATATAGACTCAGCCCCCAGTATACAGGCCTATATAGACTCAGCCCGTGTATACTATATACAGACTCAGCCCCAGTATATACTATATATAGACTCAGCCCCCAGTATATACTATATATAGGCTCAGCCCCCAGTATACAGGCCTATATTAGACTCAGCCCCAGTATATACTATATATAGACTCAGCCCCCAGTATACAGGCCTATATAGACTATGCTACTGTTTTACATTTACATGTTAGTCATGTACATGGGCATACGTTACTTTAACAGAAAAAAAAACAACATTCTACTACCTATTCATCATCTCAAGCACCACCCCAAAATCAACATATGTGAAAATGACATCAACCAATTGGCAGGTACTTAGTAAACAATGCCTCCTGATAATTGGTTAAAATCACACAATGTCATTGGAAACACATATTCCTCTATATAAATTTACTGCAAAACATAGAAACGCGCCATTTTCACATAAGTTGATGTTGTGCTTGAGATGATATGAAATAGAAAAATTGTGAAATGTCCCTTTAACATGATACTGTGGTAGTTAGGGTTAGATATTGTTGTTTATTGTGTCATCTGTGCATTCAAAAGAAAGACTTAATGTTTAAAAATAATAATAATTTTACCCCACTTTTATGATCTTGTCTCATCGCTGCAACTCCCCAATGGGCTTGGGAGAGGCGAAGGTCGAGTCATGTGTCCTCCGAAACATGACCCGACAAACCGAGCTTCTTAACATCCGCTCGCTTAACACAGAAGCCAGCTGCACCAATGTGTCAGAGGAAACACCATTCAACTGACAACCGAAGTCAGCCTGCAAGCGCCCGGCCTGCCACAAGGAGTCACTAGAGAGCGATGAGCCAAAGAAAGCCCCCCCCCCCAGCCAAACCCTCCTCTAACCCGGATGGCGCTGGGCCAATTGAGCGCCGCCCTATGGGACTCCCGGTCACGACCGGTAATGAGACAGCCTGGGATCGAACCCCAGGCTGTAGTGACGCCGCAACACTGCGATGCACTGCCTTAAGACCGCTGTGCCACTCGGGAGGCCAGACGCCATGTTTTTACCATGACTAGACTAAGGTTGGGACACCAGTTTTTTCAATGATCCGGCTGTAATGACCATGCTGTTTAATCAGCTTCTCGATATGACACACCTGTCAGATGGATGGGGATGTACACAGGGACGTAAACAATTTCGTGAACAAAATACGCTTTTTTGTGTGAACGGAAAACGTATTGTTCAGTATATCGATCTCATCTAAAGGCTTTAGTCCTGGGCATAGCACTACTACAGCAACCACTATAGTTGTTAATGATCTTGTCTGGATCTCATCTACAGGCTTTAGGCCTGGGCATAGCACTACAACAGCAACCACTATAGTTGTTAATGATCTTGTCTGGATCTCTCATCTAAATACGGATGATACTGTTATGTTACGCAATTGCCCCAACTGCTGACCTGGCTGTGACAAGGCTACAGTCTGATCTTACAGTTGTGCAGGAGAGCACTTACTGATTTTTAAAACTCATACTTATTGTCTCAGTTGGAATACATCTTCCTCACTCATTGTATGGTTCTATAATCGAACGAGTCCCAGCATACAAATACCTTGGTGTGATTTATTGTTTAAAAAAAACATACGACTGAGCTTGTTAAGAAACAGATCTTGTCTCTCTGCAGTCAACAGGAAGCAGATTGTGTAGTCAACCTTTCTACCTGTTCTCAATTATGGTGATACTATTTATAAAAGAGCAGCTGCCTCTAAGTGATAAGATATCAAACCCGTCCACAGGGTTGGTTAACTCTAGAGACTCCATTGGTGTCTACAGAGTTCGGTAGATCAGCATTTGGTTTCCTTGCGCCTTGAGTGTGTCGAATGATCTACAATGTACTTTAAAATTGGAGGAATTGGTGCCTCTGGGGCCTTTCAAACGGTTGTTAGGGGACCTTGTAACTAAAGAATGTGTCTGTTTTTTATGATTGCGTTTTGCTTTTTGTGTATTGTTGTGTATAACACTGTGTATATTGTGTTTATGAATGGGTAGTTGTGTTTATTGTATATTAATGTGTAGTGTGGTGCTATACAGGCCTCATCTGGAAAAGAGACCATGGTCTCAGCATTGACTCCCTGTCAAAATAAAGGTTAAATAAAATACACTCTCCAGCACATTAGGTTGTGGTAAGTTGAGCTCATTTGTGAACTTCCAATACACTCATATAAGTAAAAGAAAATGAAGATAGCCCTCAATGGTGCTGCCCATGACCATGTTGTCACATAAGACACCATTGCAAGGAAAGGTGTGAATTTCAATTCCTATAGAGTTAGCTTATGTATCCTCACTTCACTTTTACTTCACGTCACTCTCCTCTCCCTCAACTTCTTTCTCTTCTTGGACAATCACATTGAAAGCACACGCAGGCTTCCCTCCAATGGATATTCTCTCATGACTTTTTAGACTTCTTAGGTGAGTGAATCCCTCTCCACACCGAGAGCAGTGGTAAGGCTTCTCTCCACTGTGCGATCTCTGATGATTCTTTAGGTCTCCTGCGAAACGGAAATTATTTCCGCACTGTGAGCAGTGGTAAGGTTTCTCCCCTGTATGAATTCTCTGGTGATCTCTAAGGCTTCCTGAATGATTGAAGCTCTTCCCACATGTGGTGCAGTGGTAAGGCTTCTCTCCACTATGTACTCTCTCATGTCTCTTAAGGTTTACTTTCTCACTGAAACTCTTCCCACATTGGGAGCAGAGGAAAGGTTTCTCACCCGTGTGTACTCTTTGATGATTCTTAAGATTACTTGAGGAACTGAAACTCTTTCCACATTGAGGACAGGGGTAACGACCACGATCAGTCAGTCTTGATGTATCTGGGTCAACTACACCACCATTGTCCTCTTCAACTTCTCTCATTTCCTTCTCAATTTTCTTCTCATCTGCCTCCTTTTTGACAATCACATTGAAAGTACAGTCAGCATCCTCTTCTTTGACAATCACATTGAAAGTACAGGCAGGCGTCTCTCCAATATGTATTTTCTGATGACTTTTAAGACTTTTTAGTTGAGCGAATCTCTCCCCACACTGAGAGCAGTGGTAAGGCTTCTCTCCACAGTGCGATCTCTGGTGATTCTTTAGGTTTCCAGCAAAACAAAAACTATTTCCGCAGAGAGAGCAATGGTAAGGCTTCTCCCCTGTATGTATTCTCTGGTGTTTCTTAAGGTTTCCTGGCTGACTAAAACTCTTCCGACAAAGAGAGCAGTGGTAAGGCTTCTCCCCTGTATGTACTCTTTGGTGTTCCTTGAGACTTCCAGAACGATTGAAGCTTTTCCCACACTGGGTGCAGTGGTAAGGCTTCTCCCCACTATGTACTTTCTCATGTCTCGTGAGGTTGAATTTTTCACGGAAACTCTTCCCACATGTGGCACAGTGAAATGGTTTCTCTCTGGTGTGTACTCTTTGATGATTCTTTAGATTACCCGAGGAACGGAAACTCTTCCCACACTGATGGCAGGGAAAACGACCACGAAGTCTTGATGTATCTGGGTCAACTACACCACTTGTTTCCTGCTCTTCCTTAACTTCGCTCTTTACCTTCTCATCGATTTCCTTTTCATCCTCCTCCTCTTTGACAATCACATTGAAAGTACTGGCAGGCTTCTTTCGACTGTGTGATCTCTGATGAGTCTTCAGGTCTCCTGCTCGACTGAAATACTTCCCACAAAGAGAGCAGTGGTGAGGCTTCTCTCCACTGTGCGATCTCTGATGAGTTTTCAGGTCTCCTGCTCGACTGAAACCTTTTCCACATTGGGAGCAGTGGTAAGGTTTCTCTCCAGTGTGCACTCTTTGGTGATTCTTTAGATTACCTGAGGAACTGAAACTCTTTCCACATTGAGGACAGGGGTAACGACCACGAAGTCTTGATGTATCTGGGTCAACTACACCACTAGTTTCCTTCTCTTCCTCAACTTCTATCTTTTCCTTCTCATCCTCCTCCTCTTTGACAATCACATTGAGAGTACAGTCACCCTCCTCCTCTTTGACAATCACATTGAAAGTACAGGCAGGCTTCTTTCCACTGTGTGATCTCTGATGAGTCTTCAGGTCTCCTGCTCGACTGAAACTCTTTCCACATTGAGGACAGGGGTAACGCCCACAAAAAGGTAGTATTGATTCTGTGGAACTGGGCTCGTTGACTAAGTCTGGGTTGGGGCTCTCTCCTGTAAGAATATGAACAGATATAGGGTAAGAAACAGAGAGGAACAAAGTATTTTAGCTTAACAATGCAGGATTAAACATTAATTTGGATTAACTGAGTATTGAAAGAAATACTTGGCAAGGGGCTTGTTGCATTGCACATAGATAATGCCACCATTGTCAAATTACAATGCATTGTTCTCATTTCTTAATGAACCAGAAAATCATTAGTTACTTTGGGTTGATCAACTCTCTGAACCAAAGAGGATGCCTGAATTTACCTGAGTCAACAAGGTCCCTGTCCTCCTCCCCCTCATTGATTTCTCTCTCCTCATCCTCCTCCTTGACAATCACATTGAGTTCCACTGTTTGATTGCAGTCCCCCAGTTTCACGGACAGCATCTCTGGGCCCCGCTGTGAGCTTCTCTGGGCTGGAACACTACAGCCAGAACCCGGTTCAGACATGGTCGGCTGGAGGTGGATGTAAAAGAGGAGACCGAAAGAGTTCAGGGTGATTTTCACAAACCTAGATCGTGGTATCGCTCCAGAAAAGACAACAACAATGTATCTAAGCTAGCTAACCACACATCCCGTAGGAACAAGCCAGTCAGATTAGGCTATAAGTTTAAAAAAAAAATTCTGCACAGTTTGGTAACAATGACAGCAAACAGCACAAACTGTTATTCTGTTATGAAACTTTATATCTGCACTGTTCTTCAAGTAAATGGGTTTTTGTATCATTTTCAACGTCAGCAAGACATAAGGCGCTGACAGTGTACTACAGGAAATGGAGTGGCTGAATATGCCCCCATTCACATCGACGTGTCTGTAGTGGAGCGGGTCGAGAACTTCAAGTTCCTCGGTGTCCACATCACTAAGGAACTATCATGGTCCAAACACACTGACCGCAAGGCACTTCAGAGGGCAGTGTGTATGGCCCCAGTACATCACTGGGGCCGAGCTCCCTGCCATCCAGGACCTCAATACCAGGTGGCGTCAGAGGAAGGCCCTAAAAATGGTCAAAGACTCCATCTACCCAAGTAATCTCTGCTACCGCATGGCCAGTGGTACCGGAGTACCAACTTTGGCACCAAAAGGCTCTGGAAAAGCTTCTACCCCCAAGCCATTAGACTGCTGAACAGCTTGACTCTCTTGCACACTCACAAATACAGTGGGGAAAAAAAGTATTTAGTCAGCCACCAATTGTGCAAGTTCTCTCACTTAAAAAGATGAGAGAGGCCTGTAATTTTCATCATAGGTACACTTCAACTATGACAGACAAAATGAGGAAAAAAAGTCACATTGTAGGATTTTTAATGAATTTATTTGCAAATTATGGTGGAAAATAAGTATTTGGTCACATACAAACAAGCAAGATTTCTGGCTCTCACAGACCTGTAACTTCTTCTTTAAGAGGCTCCTCTGTCCTCCACTCATTACCTGTATTAATGGCACCTGTTTGAACTTGTTATCAGTATATAAAAGACACCTGTCCACAACCTCAAACAGTCACACTCCAAACTCCACTATGGCCAAGACCAAAGAGCTGTCAAAGGACACCAGAAACAAAATTGTAGACCTGCACCAGGTTGGGAAGACTGAATCTGCAATAGGTAAGCAGCTTGGTTTGAAGAAATCAACTGTGGGAGCAATTATTAGGAAATGGAAGACATAAAGACCACTGATAATCTTCCTCGATCTGGGGCTCCACGCAAGATCTCACCCTGTGGGGTCAAAATGATCACAAGAACGGTGAGCAGAAATCCCAGAACCACACGGGGGGACCTAGTGAATGACCTGCAGAGAGCTGGGACCAAAGTAACAAAGCCTACCATCAGTAACACACTACGCCGCCAGGGACTCAAATCCTGCAGTGCCAGACGTGTCCCCCTGCTTAAGCCAGTACATGTTCAGGCCCGTCTAAAGTTTGCTAGAGAGCATTTGGATGATCCAGATGAGGATTGGGAGAATGTCAGATGAAACCAAAATAGAACTTTTTGGTAAAAACTCAACTCGTCGTGTTTGGAGGACAAAGAATGCTGAGTTGCATCCAAAGAACACCATACCTACTGTGAAGCATGGGGTGGAAACATCATGCTTTGGGGCTGTTTTTCTGCAAAGGGACCAGGACGACTGATCCGTGTAAAGGAAAGAATGAATGGGGCCATGTATCGTGAGATTTTGAGTGAAAACCTCCTTCCATCAGCAAGGGCATTGAAGATGAAACGTGGCTGGGTCTTTCAGCATGACAATGATCCCAAACACACCGCCGAACGCGAAGGAGTGGCTTCAGAAGAAGCATTTCAAGGTCCTGGAGTGGCCTAGCCAGTCTCCAGATCTCAACCCCATAGAAAATCTTTGGAGGGAGTTGAAAGTCCGTGTTGCCCAGCGACAGCCCCAAAACATCACTGCTCTAGAGGAGATCTGCATGGAGGAATGGGCCAAAATACCAGCAACAGTGTGTGAAAACCTTGTGAAGACTTACAGAAAACGTTTGACCTCTGTCATTGCCAACAAAGGGTATATAACAAAGTATTGAGATAAACTTTTGTTATTGACCAAATACTTATTTTCCACCATAATTTGCAAATAAATTCATTAAAAATCCTACAATGTGATTTTCTGGATTTTTTTTCCTCATTTTGTCTGTCATAGTTGAAGTGTACCTATGATGAAAATTACAGGCCTCTCATCTTTTTAAGTGAGAGAACTTGCACAATTGGTGGCTGACTAAATACTTTTTTTCCCCACTGTACTACATAAAACACACACACATGCATACTGATGTCATGTCACACATAGACACACTTTCACACTCTTTACATACGGTACCAGTCTAAAGTTTGGACACACCTACTCATTCAAGGGTTTTTCTTTATTTTTACATCAAAACTATGAAATAACTCATATGGAATCATGTAGTCACCAAAAAAAGTGTCTAACAAATCAACTTATATATTTGAGATTCTTCAAAGTAGCCACCCTTTGCCTTGATGACAGCTTTGCACACTCTTGGCATTCTCTCAACCAGCTTCAGGAATGCATTTCAATTAACAGGTGTGCATTGTTAAAACTTTATTTGTGGAATTTCTTTCCTTCATGCATTTGAGCCAATCAGTTGTGATGTAACAAGGTAGGGGTTGTATACAGAAGATAGCCCTGTTTGGTAAAAGACAATGTCCATTTTATGGCAAGAACATCTCAAATAAGAAAAGAAAAATGACAGTCATGAAGGTCAGTCAATCCAGAAAATTTCAAGAACTTTGAAAGTTTCTTCAAGTGCAGTCGCAAAAAACATAAAGCGCTATGATGAAACTGGCTTTCATGAGGACCGCCACAGGAAAGGAATACCCAGAGTTACCTCTGCTACAGAGGATAAGTTCATTAGAGTTAACTGCAGCTCAGATTGCAGCCCGAATAAATGCTTCACAGAGTTCAAGTAACAACATCAACTGTTCAGAGGTGACTGCGTGAATCAGGCCTTCATGGTCGAATTGCTGCAAAGAAACCACTACTAAAGGACACCAATAAGAAGACACTTGCTTGGGCCAAGAAACACGAGCAATGGACATTAGACTGGTGTAAATCTGTCTTTTGGTCTGATGAGTCAAAATGTTTGGTTCCAACCGTTGGGTCTTTGACACGCAGAGTAGGTGAATGGATGATCTCCGCATGTGTGGTTCCCACCGTGAAGAATGGAGGAGGGGGTGTGATGGTGCTTTGCTGGTGACACTGTCAGTGATTTATTTAGAATTCAAGGCACACTTAACCAGCATGGTTACTACAGCATTCTGAAGCGATACGCCATCCCATCTGGTTGGCATTTAGTGGGACTATCATTTGTTTTTCAACAGGACAATGACACAAAACACACCTCCAGGCTGTGTAAATGCTATTTGACCAAGGAGAGTGATGGAGTGCTGCATCAGATGACCAGGCCTCCACAATCACTCGACATCAACCCAACTGAGATGGTTTGGGATGAGTTGGACTACAGAGTGAAGGAAAAGCAGCCAACAAGTGCTCAGCATATGTGGGAACTCCTTGAAGACCGTTGGAAAAGCATTAGTTTAACACTTTTTGGGTTACTACATGATTCCATGTGTCATTTTATAGTTTTGATGTCTTCACTATTAAAATAGTAAAAATAAAGAAAAACCCTTGAATGAGTAGTTCTGTCCAAACTTTTTTTTTGAACTACAGATTTTTACCTTGCCAGCTCGGGGATTCGATCCAGCAACATGGGCTTGTAAGTAAGCATTTCACTGTAAAAGTCTACACCGGTGACAAAACATCTGATTTTATATAAAATTGTCAATAGAAGAAAATAGTTCTTTTTTTGTTTCAATTCTAAATAAAATCAGAGACTCAAGTGTTAATGACTTTCACTTCTCTTCATGGAACTTGTTTATTCCATGAGAGAATAATGTTATTTTCTTTTAGAGTCACTGTGAAACAATCATAAGTCCGCTTCTCTCGTATTCGTTATCAAACTAATGATCTTCAGCTGGAATGAGTTAGTAATCTGCTTCCGTAGTCAGAGCCAGCGATCTCTATTCCAGATCATGAATTTCCAGAATAGCTGTACTTGCATTAGCTACACTATCTGCTACTCCGGTTACTTCTTATCGTTGCCAACTTCACACTGTCACTGTCCGTTCACACTGTCACGGTCCGTTCACACTGTCACGGTCCGTTCACACTGTCATTGTTCATTCACACTGTCACTGAGTTCACACTGTCACGGTCCGTTCACACTGTCACTGAGTTCACATCCAGAGTAGTGTCGCTGCTCATTTTGCAGCCCTTATAGAGTAGCCAATCAAACTTTTTCATATTGGATATGCACATTTTGGGATCAAACTCATCTGTTTTGAATGCTATAGACACTACTGAGTAGGCTGGACCTTGGTTTTATAGACACACAATTATGTACCAAGCAATCTTTGTCCAATATATTTTTTTAAAGTGGATTTAAGCTGATTTACCACTCATTAAGGGCCGCAAAATGAGCAGCGACGCTCCTTTGGGTGTAAACTCTTTTACTGCAGCACAACGTACAGAAGATAGGAGTACAGACACAAACAACATCGTTGAAAATGTAGCATTGAAAACATAAATAAACAAATCACATAATATCTTATAGAAATAATTATCATACAAATAATAATTACAAGTATAAAATACATGGATAATTCTGCACTAACTATTAATTTACAAAGTATACACAGAGTGGAAGAGAGGCCCAACTAGGGTGCAAATCTGTATCCGTCCAGCAGTTGATGTTTTTTTTCTGTTGTTTGGCCAAGTAACAGGTTTTTGTATGGAGGTCAATGAGAGTGTGTCAATATAGTCAAAAAATATATATTATTTGCGACACAAGGTTTATTTGATCGAATAGAAGTTTCATCATGTTTAAGTCGTTATGAGTGTACTGACATAAGTAGGACACTATACTGGAGTTGTATGCATATTCATAGCTAGTAGCATACAATCTCTCTCCATTGAATACAGGCGGTTGACGTCAACAACCCTCATCGAATATTTAAAAAAAAGGATTACAACAATGAGATGTATCCACCAATTCAAAGAAAGGATAGGCGGGAGCTAGACAGCCCACCGTGCAGCTTTGTGGACAACCACTCCCATTATTAGGGCGGAGAGACATGTATCCTCTCAGTATATCCATATTGTTTGGCATACATAACGGGACTCTTATTCTGGAGGATTCCAAAAGATCCATGACCCAGAAGTACTTCGTTATTCTTGCCTGCTTCACAGCTGTATCATTATGATGGAAAAAAACGAATTTTGCTTCTTATGTCGACATCCCTTCTTAATTTGCTTGAAAATATGATGGAAACGGGGTTGTCTTGATCACACCAACAGCGTTATTGCGCAAAACGGTACACAGCATCATCTCGTTACGTGTGCAACAAAAGTTCCACATTCACCTTCTGCTACCATTTCTGTCAAGGCATCTACACATACAGTTTGACATGTATGCTGCCAGCAGCATACCACCCTGCATCCCACTGCCTGCTTGCTTCTGAAGCTAAGCAGGGTTGGTCCTGGTCAGTCCCTCGATGGAAGACCAGATGCTGCTGGAAGTGGTGTTGGAGGGCCAGTAGGAGGCACTCTTTCCTCAGGTCTAAAAAAATGCCCCAGGGCAGTGATTGGGGACATTGCCCTGTGTAGGGTGCTGTCTTTCGAATGGGACGTTAAACAGGTGTCCTGACTCTCTGAGGTCATTAAAGATCCCATGGCACTTATCGTAAGAGTAGGGGTGTTAACCCTGGTGTCCTGGCTAAATTCCCAAGCTGTCCCACATACCATCACGGTCACCTAATCATCCCCAGCTTACAATTGGCTCATCCATCCCCCTCCTCCTCTCCCCTGTAACTATTCCCCAGGTTGTTGCTGTAAATGAGAATGTGTTCTCAGTCAACTTAACTGATAAAATATGTTCAATAAATTCAACATAATCACCAAACAGAACGTGCTGCAAGGCAGGACCCGTTGGAAAGAAATATACTTTTGTTTTTTATTTAACCTTTAACTAGGCAAGCCAGTTAGCAACAAATTACTTTTTACAATGAAGGCCTACCAAGCCAAACCCTAACGATGCTGTGCCAATTGTGCGCCACCCTATGGGACTCCCGTTCACAGACGGTTGTGATACAGCCTGGAATCTAACCAGGGTCTGTAGTGACGCCTTTAGCACTGAGATGCAGTGCCTTGAACCGCTGCGCCACTCAGGAGTACCAAAACGCAATAATGCTGTCGGTGTGATCGAGGCGTTAGCTGTATGCATAAACCTGTAGCCGGGTAGTTTAGCAAAGGTTAGTCCAGCTAGCTAACGTTACCTAGATAGATAAACCAAATATTTTGTAACCAACCTATCTGTGGCTAAACATTGAGCAGCCGGTTAGTTAGCTAGTTAAATCATCCGTACAGTCATTTCACTCATGATGAGACGACAGCTGGCTAACTATTAAATAAAATGCATACTTAAATCGTGACCCTGAAATAAAGTTAGCATGTTATCTAGCTATCTAGACCAACGGGTTGGACGGGAGATGTGTTGCTAATGGCTAACAGCTAGTTATCTGGGAGAACAACAAAGCCAGGCCGCGGCACCCACTGCCGTGGAATATGTTGGTTTACAGGCCGTGCTACAAG
The DNA here is from genome assembly GCA_030435695.1 of Brachymystax lenok tsinlingensis. Classification (NCBI taxonomy): domain Eukaryota; kingdom Metazoa; phylum Chordata; class Actinopteri; order Salmoniformes; family Salmonidae; genus Brachymystax; species Brachymystax lenok. The sequence continues at coordinate 40,905,271 of CM059812.1, forward strand.
CATCATTTAAAAACTGATAGAAATTAGCAATAGGTTACCTGGAACTGATTTCCTGTAGCTAATTGTTTGGCTGAAAATAACTTGATGAAATGGTGAGGTCTCGTAAAGCGTTAGCAGGAAAAACGCATCCACTTTCCGAGTGCGTCTGGTCTGGATTATGAGATGACGCAAGAAGTGTTCGTGAGCGTCGTAACAGCGTAGTGTTTGTGCATGTTTGACTGGCCTCTCTCGTTCAACCCTATACTTACAACGGGTGCTGAATTAGGATACTATACTGAATTAAATCAACCAGACTCGAAGGTAAACTTCCACATGTCTTTACTCCGCCACTGTCCGTCACATTAATACACGACTGTATATACTATATATAGACTCAGCCCCAGTATATACTATATACAGACTCAGCCCCAGTATATACTATATACAGACTCAGCCCCAGTATATGCTATATATAGACTCAGCCCCAGTATATACTATATACAGACTCAGCCCCAGTATATACTATATATAGACTCAGCCACAGTATATGCTATATATAGACTCAGCCCCAGTATATACTATATATAGACTCAGCCCCAGTATATGCTATATACAGACTCAGCCCCAGTATATGCTATATATAGACTCATTCCCAGTATATACTATATATAGACTCAGCCCCAGTATATGCTATATATAGACTCAGCCCCAGTATATGCTATATATAGACTCAGCCCCAGTATATGCTATATATAGACTCAGCCCCAGTATATACTACATACAAACTCAGCCCCAGTATATACTCTATATAGACTCAGCCCCAGTATATACTATATATAGACTCAGCCCCAGTATATACTATATATAGACTCAGACCCAGTATATACTATATATAGACTCAGCATTAATACACGACATCCAGACAGAAATAAGTCAAGTAAAACAAATGCATATAGATTTTTCAACCATAACAAGACAGCTGTCATTACATTATATTTCTATCTGCAGTGTGATGTTATATTATTACAACAGTGCAGTGTATAGCATCTGTTATCCTTATAAAGACAATCTACCAACATAAAAAACTTTCAATGAAGAAGAGGCGCTACACAGACAGTTTGAACTGTTTGTATTTACATTTCAGTTGAAGGATAAGTGACAATATTTTACACAGTTTACAAGCAGATCATGACATACCAATACACTCATATTGTTAACTTTGGATGTCAATTAGAGGTCTTCATATACCCCAATATACCCAAGACCCGGGCCGATCGGGTCTGAAATTCTAACTTGTCCCTTGGGTCAGGGTGGGTCCTCTTTGATTGTCATCGGATCTCGGGTCTACGTTAGCCCACTGCCTTGTTCTTCCTCTTTGGGCTAGGGGGCAGTATTTTGAAGTTCGGATGAAAAACGTGCCCAAAGTAAACTGCCTGTTACTCAGGCCCAGACGCTAGGATATGCATATAATTAATAGCTTTGGATAGAAAACACTCTGAAGTTTCTACAACTGTTAAAATAATGTCTGTGAGTATAACAGAACTGATATCGCAGGTGAAAACCCGAGCAAAATCCATCCAGGGAGTGGGATTTTTTGAGGTGACCATTTTTCACTTGAAGGCCTATTGGTCATATAGGGGAAAATCTCCCAGATTGCAGTTCCTATGGCTTCCACTAGATGTCAACAGGGAGAAAGACAAGTTCTTCCTGAGGTCACGTCATGTGTCCTATTGTGGATTCTGCACGTAACACGGAGTGTGCGCTTATCTCTTTTTCTCTTCTATTCAGCAGGTTATATTCCGTCTGAAATATTATAGTTTATACCCTAAAATGAATATCTGAGTATTGATTACAAACGCTGTTTGACTTTTTTCGACAAACTTTACCGGTACTTTTGGGATATTGTTTGTCTGCATGGATGAACGCCTTTGGGCAGGTGGATTACTGTACAAAACGCGCCAACCAAACGGAGCTTTATGGATATAAAGAGGGACTTTATCGAACAAAATGACCTTTTATTGTGTAACCTGGACGCTTGTGTATGCCATCATATGAAGATCATCAAAGGTAAGCGATTTATTTTATGCTATTTTTGAGTTTTGTGACACCTCTGCTGGTTATGTTATTATGCTAATTTAATATTTGAGCGGGGTGCTGTCCTCAGACAATCAAATGTTCTGCTTTCGCCGTAAAGCCTTTTTGAAATCTGACAACGCTGTTAGATAAACAAGATTTTAAGGTTTTGTAGGTTGTGCAGCACTTGTATTTTCATGAATGTTTGAAATTAGAATTTCTGTCATTTGAATTTGGCGTTCTGCATTTCACCGGATGTTGGCAAAATCGATCCCGTTCACGGGATTGGATCCCTGACAGGTTTTCTTAACTGACTGGCCTAGTTAAATAAAGGTTAAATGAAGGTTAAAAAAAAGCCTAAAAAACAGGGAGACCAGATTAGACTTTGCCAAACATCTAACAAAGCCTGTTCAGTTCTGGAACAGCATCCTTTGGACAGATGAGACAAATATCAACTTGTGCCAGAATGAAGGGCGGAGAAGGGAAGGAACTGCTCATGATCCGTAGCATACCACCTCATCTGTGAATCAGGGTGGAGGTAGTGTTATGGCGTGGGAATGTATGGCTGCCAATGGAACTGGTTCCCTTGTATTTATTGATGATGTGACTGCTGATAAAAGCAGCAGGATGAATTCTGAAGTGTTTAGGGCTGTATTGTCTGCTCAGATTCAGCTAAATGCTTAAACTCATTGGACAGCGCTTCACAGGGCAGATGGACAAGGCCTCGAAGCATTCTGTGAAAGCAACTCAATACTTTTTTAAGGCAAAGAAGTGGAATGTTCTGCAATGGCCAAGTTAATCACCTGACCTGAATCCAATTGAGCATGCATTTCACTTGCTGAAGGCAAAATGCCCCAAGAACAAGCAGGAACTGAAGACAGCTGCAGTAAAGGCCTAGCAGAGCATCACCATGGAAGAAACCCAGCATCTGGTGATGTCCATGGGTTCCAGACATCAGGCAGTCATTGACTGCAAATGATTTGCAACCAAGTATTAAATCTCACAATTTAATTTATGACTCAAGGACTTTCATATTCTTGTTCTGAAGCCATTCCAGCATTGCTTTGCTGTAGGCTTGGTCATTGTCCTGTTGGAAAGTAAATCTTCACCCCAGTCCAAGGTCATTTGCACTCTGAAGCATGTTCTCATCAAGGATTTGCCTTTATTTGCCTTTATTTGGGCGACCAAGAGTCATCTGTTTTTTCGACCAATTGATTGGTCGAAATGTTAAAACGTGTCTTTTTCCATGTGTTTGAATAAAATCATGTTTAGGCCGGTTTATTTATTGTTTAGGCTAACTATCCAAAGCTCCCTTTGTTATTTTATGTTAAAACTAAAATGCTTGATTGCATTCCAAAGAATGAATGACTCGTATGCTGTGCGATGACACGAACAAACGACTGATTGACACAGTAGCCGATGTTACGGTATTAAGACGAAACAGGACGTGCTCTTAAGCCTACAGCTCGATGACGGTTCTACAAGACTACCACTATATGAAGCCTAATTAATGACAATGACATGACTTATTATAATGATGATCACAATAATAACAAGAAGAAGCACGAGATGAAGAAAAAAAGGGAGGGTATAGGAGCTAGAGCTGTGTGCATATTATGCGTGACCTAACAGGTGCTGTTAAGACTACAATATTCTTCTTCTGCCCGTTAGGAATAGTGTAAAACAACACCAATATGATGGTTAACTTTGCTATTATGCACATAGCAACATGGTCTAGGAAATGGCGCCAATTCAACGGAGCACTGAAGATTGTTTTAGAACCATTTGTTATAAAATCTTATTATATTTATTAGTGTTGCACCATTATTCTTACATAATATAACCATTTACAATTTAGTGTTGGACTGTGCTGTCCCCGTGGCCTCCGGAAAGGATTAATCCACTGAGACAGGCGTGAATCAGGCAGATGTCTTGTTTTGTGACTGCACACCTCAAGAAATCTCGGTCGACCAACAACCTATCTACCAAACAATCGACCGGTAGACTAAATGGGGTCAGCCCTAATTTTGTTTCATTTATTGTTCCCTATATCCTTATCAGTCTCCCAGTCCCTGCCGCTGAAAAGCATTCCCATAGCATGACGCTGCCACCTCCATGCTTCATCGTAGGGATAGTGTTCGACAGGTGATGAGCTGTTCCTGTTTTTTTCTCCAGACATAGAGCTTTGCATTCAGGCCAAATAGTTAAATGTTTGTCTCATCAGACCACATACTATTTTGCCTTATTCTCTCAGTCTTTTATGTGACTTTATGCAAACTCCAGGCCTGCTGTCATGTGCCTTTTTTTAGGAGTGGCTTCTGTCTGGCCACTCTCCCATGAAGCCCAGATTGGTAAAGTGCTCTAGAGACTGGTGTCCTTCTGGCAGGTTCTCCCATCTCAGCAAAGGAACACTGTAATTCTGTCACTGGTCATTGGGATCTTGGTCACCTCCCTGAACAAGGTCCTTCTTGCCCGGTTGCTCAGTTTGGTCGGATGGCCAGCTCCAGGACAATTCTGAGTAGTTCCATATTACCCAATGATGGAGACCACTGTGCTTTTGTAAACTTTCAGCACATTAGACATGTTATACCCTTCCCTAAAAACCCTGTCGTTTGGTCACTTATTTTGAGCAAAACATTTTTTTAATATAAAATCGGGAAAGAAGAACCTTGCTAGATATAAAATAGGTTAAAGAGTTCACAATGAACTGGCAGGAAGTTTGAATGGCGAGAGCTTCTGTGATGTCATCACATTGGCTGGTGGTAAAAATCCTGTTCTCACCGTCCAACATTTATGTTTACAATGAAATGTATGACGTCAGAATGCCCAACACTAGACCGATGGGCTTTTTTTTTTTTTACAGAAACAGATCTTGTCTCTCTCCAGTCAGCAGGAAGCAGATTGTGTAGTCAACCTTTCTACCTGTTCTAAATTACGGGATTGTTGTCCCTATACCGGGATGGTTGAGCTAACGTGCGCTAATTTGATTAGCATGACTATTGTAAGTAACTGCAAACTTTCCAGGACATAGACATGTCTTATATGGGCAGAAAGATTAAATTATTGTTAATCTTACTGCACTGTTCAATTTACAGTAGCTATTACAGTGGAAAAATACCATGCTATTGTTTGAGGAGAGTGCACAACAACAACAAAAATCATCACGGTCAGAGATAAAATGTAGTTTTATTTGATAAAATAAATAGTTGTATTTCAAATATAGGAACTGGGTTCTACAGTTTGAACCCCTGCTGTCTCTGGCTCCACACCCACCCTGCCAGGCCATCTAGATGTGTGAAAGTTAGTGTATAAGCTAATGATCCATCATGTGTGACATTCCTGGGAGTATCAAGAATTTGCATATCCTTGCTTCAGGTCCTGAGCTACAGGCAGTTAGATTTGGGTATGTCATTTTAGGCGAAAATTGAAAAAAAGGGTCCAATCCTTAAGAGGTTATTAATTTTAGAGACACTTTTGGTGTCTAGAGATTTAAGTAGATCAGCCTTTGGTTTCCTTGCGCCTTGTGTGTGTGGAATGATCTACAATGCACTTCAAAAATTGGAGGAATTAGTGCCTTTAGGGCATTTCAGATGGTTGTTAGGGGACCTTGTTACTGAATGTGTTTTGTTTTTTTCTGATTGTGTTTTGGTTTTCGTGTATTGTTGTGTATAATAACATGTATTTTAATGTGTATACGAATGTGTAGTTTAATGTGTCGATTGTGTATATGAATGTGTAGTTTAATGTGTTGATTGTATATTAATGTGTATATGAAATGGTCGTTTCTGTATTGTGGTGCTATACAGGCCTCATCTGTAAAAGAGACCTTGGTCTCAGCATCGCAATAAAATACACTAAGCAATAAAATACACTCTACAGCACATCAGGTGGTGGAATTCAAGTTGAGCTCATTTGTGAACTTCCAATACTCTCATATGAGTAAAAGAAGATGAAGAAAGCCCTCAACGGTGCTGCCATGACCATGTTGTCACATAAGATGCCATTACAAGGAAAGGTGTGAATTTCAACACCTATAGAGTTAGCTTATGTATCCTCTATTTTCACATCACTCTCCTCTCCCTAAACTTCTTTCTCTTCTTGGACAATCACATTGAAAGCACACGCAGGCTTCCCTCCAATGGATATTCTCTCATGACTTTTTAGACTTCTTAGGTGAGTGAATCCCTCTCCACACCGAGAGCAGTGGTAAGGCTTCTCTCCACTGTGTGATCTCTGGTGATTCTTTAGGTCTCCTGCAAAACGGAAATTATTTCCGCACTGTGAGCAGTGGTAAGGTTTCTCCCCTGTATGAATTCTCTGGTGATTTCTAAGGCTTCCTGAATGATTGAAGCTCTTCCCACATGTGGTGCAATGGTAAGGCTTCTCTCCACTATGTACTCTCTCATGACTCTTAAGGTTTACTTTCTCACTGAAACTCTTCCCACATTGGGAGCAGAGGAAAGGTTTCTCTCCCGTGTGTACTCTTTGATGATTCTTACGATTACTTGAGGTACTGAAACTCTTTCCACATTGAGGACAGTAGTAACGATCAGGCAGTCTTGATGTATCTGGGTCAACTACACCACTATTGTCCTCCTCTTCAACTTCTCTCATTTCCTTACCATCAATTTTCTTCTCATCCGCCTCCTCTTTGACAATCACATTGAAAGTACAGTCAGCATCCTCCTCTTTGACAATCACATTGAAAGAACAGGAAGGCGTCTCTCCAATATGTATTTTCAGATGGCTTTTAAAACTTTTTAGTTGAGTGAATCCCTCCCCACACTGAGAGCAGTGGTAAGGCTTCTCTCCACAGTGTGATCTCTGATGATTCTTTAGGTTTCCAGCGAAACAAAAACTATTTCCGCACAGAGAGCAATGGTAAGGCTTCTCCCCTGTATGTATTCTCTGATGTTTCTTAAGGTATCCTGGCTGACTGAAACTCTTCTGGCAAAGAGAGCAGTGGTAAGGCTTCTCCCCTGTATGTACTCTTTGATGTTCCTTAAGACTTCCAGAACGATTGAAGCTTTTCCCACACTGGGTGCAGTGGTAAGGCTTCTCCCCACTATGTATCTTCTCGTGTATCGTGAGGTTGAATTTTTCACGGAAACTCTTCCCACATGTGGCACAGTGAAATGGTTTCTCTCGAGTGTGTACTTTTTGATGATTCTTTAGATTACCTGAGGAACGGAAACTCTTCCCACACTGATGGCAGGGGAAACAAGCACGACCAAGTAGTCTTGATGTATCTGGGTCAACTACACCACTAGTTTCCTTCTCTTCCTCAACTTCTATCTTTTCCTTCTCATCGATTTCCTTTTCATCCTCTTCCTCTTTGACAATCACATTGAAAGTCCTGGCAGGCTTCTCTCCACTGTGTGATCTCTGATGAGTCTTCAGGTCTCCTGCTCGACTGAAACCCTTTCCACATTGGGAGCAGTGGTAATGTTTCTCTCCGGTGTGTACTCTTTGATGATTCTTTAGATTACCTGAGGAACTGAAACTCTTTCCACATTGAGGACAGGGGTAACTCCCACAATCAGGTAGTATTGATGCGGTGGAACTGGGCTCGTTGACTGAGTCTGTGTTGGGGCTCTCTCCTGTAAGAATATGAACAGATATAGGGTAAGAAACAGACAGAGGAACAAAGTATTTTAGCTTAACTTTTTAGGGAGCGGCAGCAGAGGTGACGGTTTTGGAGAGTCTGGCGTGCCCAAAGTAAAACGCCTGCCACTCAGGCCCAGAAAATAGGATATGCACATAATTAGTACTATTGGATAGGAAACACTCTGAAGTTTCTAAATCCGTTAAGATAATGTCTGAGTATAACAGAACTGATATAGCAGGCAAAAACCAGAGGAAAATCCATTCGGATTTGCAGTTTTTTTTGTAGATGACCTTTTTCTCCAAGCTGCCTATTGCATACAATGTTATGTAGGACTGAGACTGCAGTACTTATGGCTTCCACTAGATGTCAACAGTCTTTATACAGAGTCAGGAAGATCTAGCTCTAAGTAGAACGGATAGGAAGAGGAAGTAGTCAGGGGACCACTTTTGTTTACAACGTTTGACGGGTGCGAGATTGTGAGCGCGCACCACTTTATTTTCCTTTCCTATTGTTCACGTTATCGTCCGGTTGAAATATTACAGTAAATATACATAAAAGGATACCTGAAGATACATTAAAAATGATGTTTGATTTGTTTGTAGAAAGTTTATAGGTATAATTTGAACGTGTTCTCTTCACGGTTCAAAGGGCGACTCAACGGTGGATTTTCTGATCATAACGCGCGCCAACCAAACAGATTTATGGATATAATAAATGACTTTTTCTAACAAAAGAACCATTGGATGTCTTCGTTGGACACTTGGGAAGCCCTCAGCAGAAGTTCTTCGAAAGGTAAGAGATTTATTTTAGCTGTGATATGGGTTTTGTGTGACCCGCGCTGGATATGAATTTATGCTAATGTGGAAAATATGTGGGGTGCTATCCTCAAACAATCAAACGTTGTGCTTTCGCCGTAAAGCCTTTTTGAAATCTGACAACGCTGTGATATTGCCAAGAATCAGAGCTTCTGATGACTATGCAACACTTGTATATTGATGAATGTTTAATAATTCAACTTTTTGATTTTGAAATTGGCGCCGTACATTTCACTGGGTAGTGTCGGGAGTGGCCTGCTAGCGCGCCGCTACTCCCCTAAGTAGTTAACAATGGATTAACAGAGTATTGAAAGAAATACTTTGCAAGGGGCTTGTTGCATTGCACATAGATAATGCCGCCATTGTCAAATTACAATGCATTGTTCTCATTTCTTAATGAACCAGAAAATCATTAGTTACTTTGGGTTGATCAACTCTCTGAACCAAAGAGGATGCCTGAATTTACCTGAGTCAACAGGGTCCCTGTCCTCCTCCCCCTCATTGATTTCTCTCTCCTCATCCTCCTCCTTGACAATCACATTGAGTTCCACTGTTTGATTGCAGTCCCCCAGCTTCACGGACAGCATCTCTGGAGCCCGCTGTGAGCTTCTCTGGGCTGGAACACTACAGCCAGAACCCGGTTCAGACATGGTCGGCTGGAGGTGGATGTAAAAGAGGAGACCGAAAGAGTTCAGGGTGATTTTCACAAACCTAGATCGTGGTATCGCTCCAGAAAAGACAACAATGTATCTAAGCCCATTTCCCCCTCTAAAAAAATATAAAGATAGACGGAAACAGCCTGTCAGATTAGGCTTTAAGTATAAAAAAAATTAAAAAAATAAAACACTGGCTGTTGAGCACAACATGATATTGATATTACTAATATCTAATTAACACCCCATCTTCAGTAGCCTATTCAAAGAGGCAACACAATCACTTTGTGTTAGAATTAGGAGCAATTCCAAGGTAACAGAGTGATGCTGAGACACAGATGTCACTTTAAAATGTATGAAAAACCAATGAATGCAAAGTTAAACAAACCATACAACTCCATGCACAAGGACTATTTCCACTAAACATTCTGCACAGTTTGGTAACAATGACAGCCAACAGCACAAACTGTTATTCTGTTATAAAACTTTATATCTGCACTGTTCTTCAAGTAAATGGGTTTTTGTATCATTTTCAACGTCAGCAAGACAAAAGGCGCTGACAGTGTACTACAGGAAATGGAGTGGCTGAATGCGCCCCCATTCACATCGACGGGTCTGTAGTGGAGCGGGTCGAGAGCTTCAAGTTCCTCGGTGTCCACATCACTAAGGAACTATCATGGTCCAAACACACTGACCGCAAGGCACTTCAGAGGGCAGTGTGTATGGCCCCAGTACATCACTGGGGCCGAGCTCCCTGCCATCCAGGACCTCAATACCAGGTGGCGTCAGAGGAAGGCCCTAAAAATTGTCATAGACTCCATCTACCCAAGAAATCTCTGCTACCGCACGGCCAGCGGTACCGGAGTAACAAGTTTGGCACCAAAAGTCTCTCGAACTGCTTCTATCTTCAAGCCATTAGACTGCTGAACAGCTTCTACCCCAAAGCCATTAGACTGCTGAACAGCTTCTACCCTCTCAGTATATCCATAATGTTTGGCATACATAACGGGACTCTTATTCTGGAGGATTCCAAAAGATCCATGACCCAGAAGTACTTCGTTATTCTTGCCTGCATCACAGCTGTATCATTATGATGGAAAAAAACGAATTTTGCTTCTTATGTCGACATCCCTTCTTAATTTGCTTGAAAATATGATGGAAACGGGGTTGTCTTGATCACACCAACAGCGTAATTGCGCAAAATGGTACACAGCATTATCTCGATACGTGTGCAACAAAACATCAACATTCACCTTCTGCTACCATTTCTTTCAAGTCTACGCACTCAGATTGCCGCATATGTTCAATAAATTCAACATAATCACCAAACAGAACGCACTGCCTCTGCAAAGCTGCAAGGCAAACACAGGACCCATTGGAAAGAAATATACTTCTATTCATACTTTTTATTTAACATTTAACTAGGCAAGCCAGTTAGGAACAAATTATTATTTACAATGAAGGCCTACCTGGCCAAACCCTAACGATGCTGTGCCAATTGTGCGCCACCCTATGGGACTCCCGTTCACGGACGGTTGTGATACAGCCTGGAATCTAACCAGGGTCTGTAGTGAAATAAAGTTAGCATGTTATCTAGCTAGCTAGACCAACGGGTTGGACGGGAGATGTGTTGCTAATGGCTAACAGCTAGTTATCTGGGAGAACAACAAAGCCAGGCCGCGGCACCCACTGCCGTGGAATATGTTGGTTTACAGGCCGTGCTACAAGCATCATTTAAAAACTGATAGAAATTAGCAATAGGTTACCTGGAACGGATTTCCTGTAGCTAATTGTTTGGCTGAAAATAACTTGATGAAATGGTGAGGTCTCGTAAAGCGTTAGCAGGAAAAACGCATCCACTTTCCGAGTGCGTCTGGTCTGGATTATGAGATGACGCAAGAAGTGTTCGTGAGCGTCGTAACAGCGTAGTGTTTGTGCATGTTTGACTGGCCTCTCTCGTTCAACCCTATACTTACAACGGGTGCTGAATTAGGATACTATACTGAATTAAATCAACCAGACTCGAAGGTCAACTTCCACATGTCTTTACTCCGTCACTGTCCGTGTAACAAGCCCCACATTCCGGTGTTGACGTCATATGTCAGCACGTCACATTAATACACGACTGTATATACTATATACAGACTCAGCCCCAGTATATACTATATATAGACTCAGCCCCAGTATATACTATATACAGACTCAGCCCCAGTATATACTATATATAGACTCAGCCCCAGTATATACTATATATAGACTCAGCCCCAGTATATACTATATATAGACTCAGCCCCAGTATATACTATATACAGACTCAGCCCCAGTATATACTATATATAGACTCAGCCCCAGTATATACTATATACAGACTCAGCCCCAGTATATACTATATATAGACTTAGCCCCAGTATATGCTATATATAGACTTAGCCCCAGTATATGCTATATAGAGACTCAGCCCCAGTATATGCTATATATAGACTCAGACCCAGTATATACTATATATAGACTCAGCCCCAGTATATACTATATATAGACTCAGCCCCAGTATATACTATATACAGACTCAGCCCCAGTATATGCTATATATAGACTCATTCCCAGTATATACTATATATAGACTCAGCCCCAGTATATGCTATATATAGACTCAGCCCCAGTATATGCTATATATAGACTCAGCCCCAGTATATGCTATATATAGACTCAGCCCCAGTATATACTATATACAGACTCAGCCCCAGTATATACTATATATAGACTCAGCCCCAGTATATACTATATATAGACTCAGCCCCAGTATATACTATATATAGACTCAGCCCCAGTATATACTATATACAGACTCAGCCCCAGTATATACTATATATAGACTCAGCCCCAGTATATACTATATACAGACTCAGCCCCAGTATATACTATATATAGACTTAGCCCCAGTATATGCTATATATAGACTTAGCCCCAGTATATGCTATATAGAGACTCAGCCCCAGTATATGCTATATATAGACTCAGACCCAGTATATACTATATATTGACTCAGCCCCAGTATATACTATATATAGACTCAGCCCCAGTATATACTATATACAGACTCAGCCCCAGTATATGCTATATATAGACTCAGACCCAGTATATACTATATATAGACTCAGCCCCAGTATATGCTATATATAGACTCAGCCCCAGTATATACTATATATAGACTCAGCCCCAGTATATACTATATATAGACTCAGCCCCAGTATATACTATATACAGACTCAGCCCCAGTATATGCTATATATAGACTCAGCCCCAGTATAGCGGGAAGAGTTTTACTACGTCTAGCCAACTGATTCTACACCAGAGAACACACACAGGAGAAATCTTATAGCTGTGGTCAATGTGGGAAGAGTTTAGGTCAATCTAGAGATCTGACAGTGCACCAGAGAACACACACAAGAGAGAAACCTTATAGCTGTGACCAGAGATAATCTGATAAAAGAATATCAGAAAATACATACACGAAGGAGTTGTTTCATGATATCAATGAATTAATGTCACAATGTAGAATGTATTAACATTGTAGTAAGAGTATTTTCATAATGTCATAATGTAGAAGCCTAAATGATTGATTTCAGCATGATATGGATATTAGCCTCAGGGGGAAAATCCAGGCTCTGAAATGGAAAAGTTACTATTTATGTGATCTAACAAAAAGTGACTAACAAAAAGAGATGTGTTACACTTATCATGTTGGTGACCCACTGGAATCACAATGTAACACTTCAAAATGTAGCGAGCTGTTTTCTACAAGTTGTCCTCTAACCAGTGATGTACACATTATTCCCAGATTCCGTGTGGTTTTTGAGCTGTTAGTTTTAACAGGACGTGCAACCTCATCTCCCTCCTCTCGGCACAATTGATTTCAACATGATATTGATGAGTGATTACAAATAAGTGTTGCGTTCCTTTGTTTAGCGACCCCTACATTTAAATGCATCACTCCAAAATGTAGCTGACCGTCTTCTGCAGGTTGTCCTCTAACCAGTGAGGTAAAAGATATCTCCAATTTACATGTTTTTTAGTTGTGTTAGTTTCAACAGCACGTACAACGTGATTTCTCTCGTAAACAATATCAGTGATTTATTGCTACTTGTCAAAACAGAGTTTCTGGTGCTTGTTTTAAAAAATACAATTAATATGATTATTGTGGCAGATGTTTGTGTATATAGCACATTTTATGTTTAGGTTTTCAATATATCACAAACTGTTTCTGCATATTGGTTATTGATTTGGACACGTTAAAACTGTGTTTTGACATTGGGCTATCCCAGCTAGCAAAATGTAATTGAAAAGACGTTGAAAATAAGACTATGCAATCAAATATTTCATATTTACATTTCATGTAACATTTAGTAATGATAATTATTCATGCAACCAACTGACAATTTGTTGGTACAATTATATTGACAACTTGGTTTCTGATATTCTCAAGGGTGGGAAGTCATAAAGTTTTGTGTTTTGCGTTTAGTCAGTGAGATGCCATGGATCCCAATAAAATTTTCTAGAAACAACAGTTCTAGTGGGGAAGTAAGTTTTAAAATACGTTTTCTTTCTTGTTTTTAACTGTTGACAGCCAGTAGACACCATGTTTATTATGGTGAAGCATTGTAGTTATAATGTGAAATGGAAGTTGTTTTCTGTTGGTGGTAAGCATTCTCTTAAGGTGTTACAGTCTTTGTTTTTTTCCATTTATGTTTGGAGGTCGGACTTTAGCGCATATAGCTCATTAGCATGTAGGGCGCACAGATTGGTGTCACCTCGTTAGTCAGTAAGTGTTACACCTGTGCTGGCTTGTCCATCTCGTTAGTGGGAAGGTGTTTCACCTGAGCTGGTCCAGGTTCTATTTAAGAGTGTCTGGCCCAGTGCTCCAGTTGTCTTGATAGATGTGAAGAGTCAACATCTTTATTTGCGCCACCTTTTTGGTTTGCTTCCTGTCTTTAAGTTTGGTGTGGGTTTTTCTTTTGTTTGCCTTTTCTTGGGCAGATTTAGTGGGTGTCTTTAAGGTCGCCCCCATAGTGTCTTTCAGAACCCCTCCTAAAACCCCACCTGTTTAGTTGTGGTTGTTGTCAGTGACTCTTTGTTCCCTCTTCTATTTAAGGGACATTTCTTGTTTTCCTGATGGGGAACGTAACAAACAATGGAGTAAAACAAGCTTATATTTTGGGTTGGATGTTGCATTCAATTCTTAATATTTTAATCGATGGCATTCCATCAGAATGCTCATTAGTCTTTCAGTTGTTAATCTTCTGTTTTTTATCCTCTTATGTTTGTGTACTAAATATTTCTGTTTATTTTCATAATTTTTTCCTGTGAAGCCATTTCATTGCATCCATGTCTGAAATGTGCTGTATAAATAAAGCTTGATTTGAACATATTGCAAACAAATGAACCCAATGACCGACCAATCAACAGACTCTTGCAAAACCAATGAACAAGTCTGTGCAAAAGCAACACGTATCTTAATATTAAAAACAGTATAAATTCAGTATTTCTCCCACTGTGTCAAAATGGTGCATAATAACAACCTAACAAACCAATAGCAAAGCGTCTTATTATGGGATTAGTGGTATGATGTTGATCAGTTCTAGCCCAGATGTTACATAAAATGACCTCCACAGGAGGGCCCATCTCAACAGTTCATTTCAAAAGGGACAAATGAGGCCCAAGGGCACATACTGGCCATTTATCAATCAGTGCAGTTTAACATCTCAGATGTGACTAGCTTTCATCTTATTGTTGCCATCATTGTCTCTTACCTGTACTTACTGGCTGCCAGCCCTCGGTTTAGTACATCAAGGAACAGAGGTTGCCTTTTAGGAGAAGGACTGACAAGCTTGGAACTAGGTGGGATACAGCTAGTGTCATGAAGTCACTGTCATAGCAGGTTAGGAGAAATAGGTTAAGGTTAGGAAAAGGGTTAGGGTTACCCAAAATGTCACTTCCGGTCGTAGCTGTACTCCATCTAGGCACGACCGACTTACAAGTCATCACACAGAGAGCAGACTTGAAGCACAACTGCACTGTCTGGAAGAGCGCCCCGGACTGAATTGGAATCCCTCAAACAGCACACTAACTACATTCCACTTTATTATGTCACAGTCAGCCTCTCGGAACACTGGTCCCCAACATTCTCAAACACCTTGGATACCGAAGCCAAACGTTCTCTAATCACTCACATTCACAAATCAACTAGGGACAAGGCTGCCAGGAATTGGATGCTGAAAAGCAAACCTCCTACACAGAGCAACATCATAGGACTGGGAGTTAATAATACTCTGTCCGCGTAGGTGGTTGGGGCCTCGTGTTCAACAGCAGGTTAGACTCTTTCACTTGTTCCCTTCAACTGCTTGCATTCCCCTATTCTCAACAGCTTTGTTCTTCTATAGGCTAGAGTGCAGATACTTCACCTGTAGAGTACAACAACAAATAACAGAAGGCCTGTTACCACACCCTATAGGCTAGGAGTTTTACTTGGACTACAGTGACATTGGTAGTAATTAGCCTGCAGTATATTTGACAGCTTCCCAACGGGGACATAAAATGGAAATGGAAGGGGGGGACACACTGAGGAAAACTCCTACCAACATCCAATCTAATCAAATCACCCATCCAATCCAAATTGGGTGTACGGAAATGCTTGTGTTTCTAGCTCCAACAGCGCAGTAATGTCTAACAAGTAAGATCTAACCATGTCCCAACATTCCACACAAATCTAACAAAAGGAATGGAATTATAAAACATCAATGTCAGACCAGCATAGACTGAGATACCTTACAATAGAATACAGGATATACATATGACATGAGCCAGTCAAACTAGCGCCACATTATTAAAGTGACTGGTGTTCCATTATTAAAGTGACTGGTGTTCCATTATTAAAGTGACTGGTGTTCCATTATTCAAGTGGCCAGTGATTTCTAACACAAACACACACCTCAGTGGAACCCACATGGCAAGACAGGAAGGAAGACATGCAGAAGGACTCATGAAGAGGAGATGAAGAAGACCGGAATCATCTGGAATGAAGTGAACAAAACGGCCCAGAACAGGGTTCAGCATAGATGCACTGTTGACACCCTATGCTTCATTTAGGAGCTCAAAGGAATAGGTCAACTCATATAGGGAGGCATTTCACCGCCACCTGCTGGACCAGAAGTCATGTGGTGAACACTCTGCTTAAGAAATCCTTACGAGCTATAAGGAGCCAGACAATAAACTGGTCAGGAAAGTTATGCAGGGAGGGATTTCATTGCCACGTGCTGGATCAGAAGGCATGTTGCCAACACTTGCCTTCAATTCATTACGACCTATAAGGAATATGTCTGCTCATCATTCAAGCCACACAGGGAGGCATTACACCGCCACCTGCTGGATCAGAAGTACTATTCACAGTGGCCACACAGAGCCATTATCACTCAACCTGATGCAAATTTTCACAAATATGTGGTCCAAAATAAAACACTAACTACAACAGATCATCAAATAGGCAGCGGTTCCAAAACTCCAAACAACAGTTCATTTGTTGAAGATGAAAAATGCTGAAATCAACAATATGTCAAAGGATTCAACTACTGAAAACTGAAACAAACAAATGGATCAAACAGATCCATGAGGGGCGGCAGGGTAGCCTAGTGGTTAGTGCGTTGGACTAGTAACTGAAAGGTTCAATTCCCTGAGGTAAAAGGTACAAATCTGTCATTCTGCCCCTGAACAGGCAGTTAACCCACTGTTCCTAGGCCATCATTAAAAATAAGAATTTGTTCTTAACTGACTTGCCTAGTTAAATAAAGGTAAAATAAATGAAGATCAATCCTACTGAAGCTGTGGTTGACTGGTAAACACCTGGGGTGGTCTCCCACAGCTCTGCTTATGTCATGTGCTGTGTCCTTGCTGTTCCATTTCTTGACAGCCCCATGCAACACAGAAATAAACACATTTAGTCATATTATATAAAACACTCAAAGTAATGGATAAGGAGCATCTACGGCCTCAGTTACACCTGGCACCTCAATGTGACCTCTGTCATCTGATCACTCCAAGCTGCATTAGGTTCAGATCTACCAGGATGGGCATTTGACATAGTCTGGACGCATTCAGGCCACCGAATATGCATAAGCAATGTAAGGAGATGTGGTTAATGAGTGGGGAAAAGTACATTTGACACAAATTTCCTTCATAATATCAAAGAACAAATGTGTGTGCCTGAGGGGAAATTAACTTTCAAACAGCCAAAAGGGGTGAGAAATTACACCAATATCAGTGGACAATTTGCAATAATGTAAATAAACATCCATGATGGAACATATTCCCTTTTTCTGTAACCTTTTTTTAACCTTTATTTAACTGGTCAGTTCAGAACAAATTCTGATTTACAATGACGGCCGAGGAACAGTACCTTCCTAGACAATGTGCTGGAAGGTGATTATTTATGTGGCCCAGTGTAACTTTATGGGGGAAAAAATACTTTTCTCCACGGACTGCAGGCGACAGGCTCAGGACACGGTTGATTGGCTATCAGACAAGCTTCATTACACTGCTAGCTGGTAGGACTGCTTTGCTGGATTATACTACAGCTTACTGACAGATCAATGAGGTCAGATCCCAATACCCATGTAAACATATCTTACTGACAGATCAATGAGGTCAGATCCCAATACCCATGTAAACATATCTTATTGACAGATCAGATCCCAATACCCATAGCTTACTGACAGATCAATGAGGTCAGATCCCAATACCCATGTAAACATAGCTTACTGACAGATCAGATCCCAATACCCATGTAAACATAGTTTATTGACAGATCAGATCCCAATACCCATGTAGACATAGCTTACTGACAGATCAATGAGGTCAAATCCTAATACCCATGTAAACATAGCTTACTGGCAGATCAATGAGGTCAGATCCCAATACCCATGTAAACATAGCTTACTGACAGATCAATGAGGTCAGATCCCAATACCCATGTAAACACAGCTTACTGACAGATCAGATCCCAATACCCATGTAAACATAGCTTACTGGCAGATCAATGAGGTCAGATCCCAATACCCATGTAAACATAGCTTAATGACAGATCAATGAGGTCAGATCCCAATACCCATGTAAACATATCTTACTGGCAGATCAATGAGGTCATATCCCAATACCCATGTACACATAGCTTACTGGCAGATCAATGAGGTCATATCCCAATATCCATGTACACATAGCTTACTGGCAGATCAATGAGGTCAGATCCCAATACCCATGTAAACATATCTTACTGGCAGATCAATGAGGTCAGATCCCAATACCCATGTACACATAGCTTACTGACAGATCAATGAGGTAAGATCCCAATACCCATGTAAACACAGCTTACTGAAAGATCAATGAGGTCAGATCCCAATACCCATGTAGACATAGCTTGCTGACAGATCAATGAGGTCAGATCCCAATACCCATGTAAACACAGCTTACTGACAGATAAATGAGGTCAGACCCCAATAACCATGTATTGCGAGCAGGTCGATTGTAGCGGTAGTCGTTTCGATGGCGACTTACTTTACAATTATTTCGACTGCGGTGGTTATTGGAGTCGTGGTTTCCTGGATGAAACCGTTGTTGTGCATCATCTTTCAACGCTCCAATACCTGATAATGCACCAAACCTGTATAGGCTATTTGGGAATTAAACTTTCATTAACCTGAAGGTGTTGCTTCATAGTAGAAACATCTGTTGGGTTGGTAGAATGTGTAAAGACCCACCTCATTGGTTAATATTCCCTGTAGTAGAAACATCTGTTGGGTTGGTAGAATGTGTAAAGACCCACCTCATTGGTTAATATTCCCTGTAGTAGAAACATCTGTTGGGTTGGTAGAATGTAGAAGTAGGTTTTAAATTCATACTAATTACAAATCTGTAGTTGTCTGACTATTATATTATTATTAATGAAAGAAATGTAAAAATGCACTTTTTTGTCTGGAAATAAAATAAACATTTATCTGCGTTAACCACTCCAGTCAACAGATGGCGATGTGCGTCTTTCAGGCGACGCCATCAGCAAGACGTATAATCTAGTGGACGGGACGCTTCTTCAACAACATCTAGTCAGCCACCTCGGTACCTTCCTAGCCGAAACATTTAAGCTGTTCTGACTGCTTCGGTCTATATTTATCTCTGTATTTTAAACATAATTCTGTCTTATAACTAGTTTCCCCATTTAATGTCATATTTCCCTTTAGTCAGGTAACGGTAAGTTAGCTGGCTTGATAAATTAGACTAGTCGCTAACTAACTAGGTTAGCTGCTTAACATCCCTGACCATGAGTTCACTAAGCTACTCCCTTCCTGCTAAAGAAGAGGAGGTCTGCTGGACGGAGAAAGAAGGTCTGTGGCTGAACGAAAGAGGAGAAGGAAGAAGAGGATGTTACAGTAACAAAAGAAGTAGAGGGTGAGGCTGTTACAGAGAAAGAAGAGGAAGAAAACGAGTATACTTTTTTTTGCAGTGAATGAAGGAGAGAGAATTGTCATATTGAAGGAGGAGGAGAGGGAAGAAGAAGAGGAGGAGACAGAAGATCTGAATAACACCAGTAAGTCCTGTCTTGAAAATAGGTTTTGAACTGATGCGTGGTTGTAAAACGGCATTCTACTGAAGTTCTGAGTTTAGTGCCGTTTTTTATTAATGTAGGAATTGATAAAGCTACACTGTAAGATGTGCATACCATCAACAAGCTAGCCAACAACAACAACTTTAACAATGGATTTGCACGCAAAATCACAACTTAAATGTCTCACGTAATGGACTTGCCCTCATTCAATACTGCAATTCCATTGAATTAAACTGGAGGTGATTCCTAGACCACTGTTGACTGAGGTCAAGTGAGCCGAGAGTCGCAAAACGAGGTCAGGCCATCTGCTCTTCAGTTTCTTCCTGAATTTGCGTGCGCGAATACACTTTACGGAATGGCGTTTATTCTGGTAGGGAAACTGAGTTGAATGGACTCTCATGCACAGATAGTCGAGACGATGGCTACAAATCATTCCAAGAAAACCGTTTGAAGAACACTTATTCAATCTTCCATAATAAAAATGATACCAAATCGTGTATTTAATTTTCGCGTTATAATAAAGTACTTTATCATTGCTAGAGTGCCAAGCGTCGGCTGTAGTCGTGTAAACGCTACAGCATACAATGACATTCTAGACGATTCTGTGCTTCCAACTTTGTGGCAACAATTTGGGGAAGGCCCTTTGCTGTTTCTGCATGACAATGCCCCTGGACCTAGGTCCATACAGAAATGGTTTGTCGAGATTGGTGTAGAATAACTTGACTATCCTGCACAGAGCCCTGACCTCAACCCCATCGAACACCTTTGGGATGAATTGGGACGCCAACTGCGAGCCAGGCCTAATCGACCAACATCAGTGCCTGACCTCACTAATGCTCGTGGCTGAATGGAAGCAAGTTGTTCCAACATCTAGTGGAAAGCCTTCCCAGAAGAGTGGAGGCTGTTATAGCAGCAATCACATGATTTTGGAATAAGATGTTGGACGAGCAGGTGTCCACATACTTTTGGTCATGTAGTGTATCTAGCGTATTCCAAAGTTACTCTATAATTCTGTCACCAAAATAAATGTATTTCCTGTTTCCAAGTCATTTCCGGTTTCTATGCCTTTTAGTTTTCCTTGTGGACCAATTTTTGGGTGAATTGTGAAAAGCTCTCCATGGATTGTTCCAGAAGGTATTTTTAGGGATTCATATTGATTCTTGTAGAAACGTTCCTTTTTCTTCCAAATTGTTCTAGTGTTCTTAAGTATGGCACCTGCAAGCAGTTCGGTCGCCAGCTGGACGTTGTTTCCTACCTGACTTCGGTCGCCAGCTGGACGTTGTTTCCTACGACACATTAGTGCGGCTGGCTTCTGGGTTAAGCGAGCAGTGTGTCAAGAAGCAGTGCAGCTTGACAGGGTTGTGTTTCGGAGGACGCATGGCTCTCGACCTATCGACCAGCGATGGGACAAAACTGTAACTACCAATTTGGATATCATGAAAAAGGGGTAAACGTTAAACAAATATAAATACATATATACAGTGAGGGAAAAAAAACATTTGATCCCCTGCTGATTTTGTACGTTTGCCCACTGACAAAGAAATGATCAGTCTATAATTTTAATGGTAGGTTTATTTGAACAGGGAGAGAGACAGAATAACAACAACAAAAAATCTAGAAAAAACGCATGTGAAAAATGTTATAAATTGATTTGCATTTTAATGAGGGAAATAAGTATTTTACCCCTCTGCAAAACATTACTTAGTACTTGGTGGCAAAACCCTTGTTGGCAATCACAGAGGTCAGACGTTTCTTGTAGTTGGCCACCAGGTTAGCACACATCTCAGGAGGGATTTTGTCCCACTCCTCTTTGCAGATCTTCTCCAAGTCATTAAGGTTTCGAGGCTGACGTTTGGCAACTCGAACCTTCAGCTCCCTCCACAGATTTTCTATGGGATTAAGGTCTGGAGACTGGCTAGGCCACTCCAGGACCTTAATGTGCTTCTTCTTGAGCCACTCCTTTGTTGCCTTGGCCATGTGTTTTGGGTCATTGTCATGCTGGAATACACATCAACGACCCATTTTCAATGCCCTGGCTGAAGGAAGGAGGTTCTCACCCAAGATTTGATGGTACATGGCCCCATCCATCGTCCCTTTGATGCGGTGAAGTTGTCCTGTCCCCTTAGCAGAAAAACACCCCCAAAGCATAATGTTTACACCTCCATGTTTGACAGTGGGGATGGTGTTCTTGGGGTCATAGGCAGCATTCCTCCTCCTCCAAACACAGCGAGTTGAGTTGATGCCAAAGAGATCCATTTTGGTCTCATCTGACCACAACACTTTCACCCAGTTGTCCTCTGAATCATTCAGATGTTCATTGGCAAACTTCAGACGGGCATGTATATGTGCTTTCTTGAGCAGGGGGACCTTGCGGGCGCTGCAGGATTTCAGTCCTTCACGGCGTAGTGTGTTACCAATTGTTTTCTTGGTGACTATGGTCCCAGCTGCCTTGAGATCATTGACAAGATCCTCCCGTGTAGTTCTGGGCTGATTCCTCACCGTTCTCATGATCATTGCAACTCCACGAGGTGAGATCTTGCATGGAGCCCCAGGCCGAGGGAGATTGACAGTTCTTTTGTGTTTCTTCCATTTGTGAATAATCGCACCAACTGTTGTCACCTTCTCACCAAGCTGCTTGGCGATGGTATTGTAGCCCATTCCAGCCGTGTGTAGGTCTACAATCTTGTCCCTGACATCCTTGGAAAGCTCTTTGGTCTTGGCCATGGTGGAGAGTTTGGAATCTGATTGATTGATTGCTTCTGTGGACAGGTGTCTTTTATACAGGTAACAAGCTGAGATTAGGAGCACTCCCTTTAAGAGTGTGCTCCTAATCTCAGCTCGTTACCTGTATAAAAGACACCTGGGAGCCAGAAATCTTTCTGATTTGAGAGGGGGTCAAATACTTATTTCCCTCATTAAAATGCAAATCAATTTATAACATTTTTCACATGCGTTTTTCTGGATTCTTTTGTTATTCTGTCTCTCACTGTTCAAATAAACCTACCATTAAAATTATAGACCGATCATTTATTTGTCAGTGGGCAAACATACAAAATCAGCAGGGGATCAAATACTTTTTTCCCTCACTGTATATATATATATATAAATATATATATATAATCCCTCAGACTTTTTATTTAATGAATTTTATTTAAACATTTAAAGTCTGATTTGACCGAGTATACTTTTTTAGGTCTTCGGTGGGGCAATTAAATAATATGCTGAATAACTACACTGCTCAAAAAAATAAAGGGAACACTAAAATAACACATCATAGATCTGAATGAATGAAATAATCTTATTAAATACTTTTTTCTTTACATAGTTGAATGTGCTGACAACAAAATCACACACAAATTATTATGGAAATCAAATTTATCAACCCATGGAGGTCTGGATTTGGAGTCACACTCAAAATTAAAGTGGAAAACCACACTACAGCCTGATCCAACTTTGATGTAATGTCCTTAAAACAAGTCAAAATGAGGCTCAGTAGTGTGTGTGGCCTCCACGTGCCTGAATGACCTCCCTACAACGCCTGGGCATGCTCCTGATGAGGTGGCGGATGGTCTCCTGAGGGATCTCCTCCCAGATCTGGACTAAAGCATCCGCCAACTCCTGGACAGTCTGTGGTGCAATGTGGCGTTGGTGGATGGAGCGAGACATGATGTCCCAGATGTGCTCAATTGGATTCAGGTCTGGGGAACGGGCGGGCCAGTCCTTAGCATCAATGCCTTCCTCTTGCAGGAACTGCTGACACACTCCAGCCACATGAGGTCTAGCATTGTCTTGCATTAGGAGGAACCCAGGGCCAACCGCACCAGCATATGGTCTCACAAGGGGTCTGAGGATCTCATCTCGGTACCTAATGGCAGTCAGGCTACCTCTGGCGAGCACATGGAGGGCTGTGCGGCCCCCCAAAGAAATGCCACCCCACACCATGACTGACCCACCGCCAAACCGGTCATGCTGGAGGATGTTGCAGGCAGCAGAACGTTCTCCACGGCGTCTCCAGACTCTGTCACATCTGTCACGTGCTCAGTGTGAACCTGCTTTCATCTGTGAAGAGCACAGGGCGCCAGTGGCAAATTTGCCAATCTTGGTGTTCTCTGGCAAATGCCAAACGTCCTGCACGGTGTTGGGCTGTAAGCACAACCCCACCTGTGGACGTTGGGCCCTCATACCACCCTCATGGAGTCTGTTTCTGACCGTTTGAGCAGACACATGCACATTTGTGGCCTGCTGGAGGTCATTTTGCAGGGCTCTGGCAGTGCTCCTCCTTGCACAAAGGCGGAGGTAGTGGTCCTGCTGCTGGATTGTTGCCCTCCTACGGCCTCTTCCACGTCTTCTGATGTACTGGCCTGTCTCCTGGTAGCGCCTCCATGCTCTGGACACTACGCTGACAGACACAGCAAACCTTCTTGCCACAGCTCGCATTGATGTGCCATCCTGGATGAGCTGCACTACCTGAGCCACTTGTGTGGGTTGTAGACTCCGTCTCATGCTACCACTAGAGTGAAAGCACCGCCAGCATTCAAAAGTGACCAAAACATCAGCCAGGAAGCATAGGAACTGAGAAGTGGTCTGTGGTCACCACCTTCAGAACCACTCCTTTATTGGGGGTGTCTTGCTAATTGCCTATAATTTCCACCTGTTGTCTATTCCATTTGCACAACAGCATGTGAAATTTATTGTCAATCAGTGTTGCTTCCTAAGTGGACAGTTTGATTTCACAGAAGTGTGATTGACTTGGAGTTACATTGTGTTGTTTAAGTGTTCCCTTTGTTTTTTGGAGCAGTGTATATAAATCAACAAGGTAGCTGAAGTAAAAGATCACAGAAATGTTTTCACATTTTGTACACATTTGTTTACAACCCTGTTCGTGAACATTTCTCCTTTGCCAAGATAATCAATCTACCTGACAGGTGTGGCATATCAAGAAGCTGATTAAACGGCATGACACAGGTGGATCTTGTGCTGGGGACAGTAAAAGGCCACTCTAAAATGTGCAGATTTGTCACACAACACAATGACAATCCTACTCTTAAACAGTGGATAGGTCTTATTAAGGAAGTCAGACATGGTGTATACCTACTTAATGCTTTAAATGACAATCACTTTTCTGTTTATCATCCTAGCAGGCAGGCAGGCAGACATATACACTTTCCTGTTTCTCATCCTAGCAGGCAGGCAGACATATACACTTTCCTGTTTCTCATCCTAGCAGGCAGGCAGGCAGACATATACACTTTCCTGTATATCATCCTAGCAGGCAGGCAGACATAGACACTTTCCTGTATATCATCCTAGCAGGCAGGCAGGCAGACAGACATAGACACTTTACTGTTTATCATCCTAGCAGGCAGACAGACATATACACTTTCCTGTTTCTCATCCTAGCAGGCAGGCAGACATATACACTTTCCTGTTTATCATCCTAGCAGGCAGGCAGGCAGGCAGACATAGACACTTTCCTGTGTATCATCCCAACAGGCAGGCAGGCAGACATCTACACTTTCCTGTTTATCATCCTAGCAGGCAGGCAGGCAGACATAGACACTTTCCTGTATATCATCCTAGCAGGCAGGCAGACAGACATAGACACTTTACTGTTTATCATCCTAGCAGGCAGGCAGGCAGACAGACATATACACTTTCCTGTTTCTCATCCTAGCAGGCAGGCAGACATATACACTTTCCTGTTTCTCATCCTAGCAGGCAGGCAGGCAGACATATACACTTTCCTGTGTATCATCCTAACAGGCAGGCAGGCAGGCAGACATATACACTTTCCTGTGTATCATCCTAGCAGGCAGGCAGGCAGGCAGACATAGACACTTTCCTGTATATCATCCTAGCAGGCAGGCAGACATATACACTTTCCTGTATATCATCCTAGCAGGCAGGCAGGCAGACATAGACACTTTCCTGTATATCATCCTAGCAGGCAGGCAGACATATACACTTTCCTGTTTATCATCCTAGCAGGCAGGCAGGCAGGCAGACATAGACACTTTCCTGTATATCATCCTAGCAGGCAGGCAGACATATACACTTTCCTGTATATCATCCTAGCAGGCAGGCAGGCAGACATAGACACTTTACTGTTTATCATCCTAGCAGGCAGGCAGGCAGGCAGACAGACATATACACTTTCCTGTATATCATCCTAGCAGGCAGACAGAGATACATGTGGGTGTGTGTGATCAAGTAGACCTCCATCAGTGGAGACAGGAAGCACCAAGGAGACCTCCGTCAGTGGAGACAGGAAGCACCAAGGAGACCTCCGTTAGTGGAGACAGGAAGCACCAAGGAGACCTCCGTCAGTGGAGACAGGGAGCACCAAGGAGACCTCCGTCAGTGGAGACAGGAAGCACCAAGGAGACCTCCATCAGTGAGGACAGGAAGAACCAAGGAGACCTCTGTTAGTGGAGACAGGAAGCACCAAGGAGACCTCCGTCAGTGGAGACAGGAAGCACCAAGGAGACCTCCGTTAGTGGAGACAGGAAGCACCAAGGAGACCTCCGTTAGTGGAGACAGGAAGCACCAAGGAGACCTCCATCAGTGGAGACAGGAAGCACCAAGGAGACCTCCGTTAGTGGAGACAGGAAGCACCAAGGAGACCTCCGTTAGTGGAGACAGGAAGCACCAAGGAGACCTCAATCAGTGGAGACAGGAAGCACCAAGTAGACCGTCAGTGAAGACAGGAAGCACCAAGGAGACCTCCGTCAGTGGAGACAGGAAGCACCAAAGAGACCTCCATCACCTGAATCTGTCTCTCCTCTCCTCTAAAGAAAAATATTTGTTTATGCTTAATTCTTTCATAACATTAACAAATGATTTATTAATGCTTCATTCAATTATGTGTAATGTGCCTTGAGCAAATTTGTTTCTTTCAATTATGTGTAATTTCACCAAAATATACAGCTCACGTTTATGACATTGGTAACATTATCCTAGTACACACCTGACTGCAGGACATTGAGGAAAATGTCCCATTGGGCCAGCTGATGGGCCCTGGGCAAATCTCTTGTCCTGGAAGTACTCTGACATGACTTCCTCTGGTGTAATCATGCCTTAGTCAAGAGCTCCTTGTAAAAGGCAACCAGACTCCTCAACTCCTCCTGACCATACTGACTGAAGGCCTCTCTGACTAAGAACCACAGAGACCTGCATTTTGTAGTCGGTTTAATAATACTTGTGAAAACTGACTTCAGGTGATTGAGGGATCTAGTCTAGATTAAACATCATAGGAAGTTTTATCATGTGGAGGTTTCATCCAGGTCTCTGTTTAATTAAATAATCTGTTTGAGAAAGACCAGACTCTCCTTCTGACAGCAAGAAGAGTCCTTCAGGGGAACCAGACCCCAAGAGGTCCAAACCAGCAGGACGACATCACTGCTCCCAGTGTGGAAAGAGTTTTACTCAGTTAGGAAGCCTGAGAACACATAAGAGAATACACACGGGAGAGAAGCCTTACCACTGTTCCCAATGTGGAATGACTTTTACCCAGTTAGGGAGCCTGCAAACGCATGAGCGTGGACACACAGGGGAAAGGCTTAACCAATGTTCCCATTGTGGAAAGAGTTTTGGCCAGGTAGGAAACCTGAACAAGCATGAGAGGACACACACAAGAAAGAAGATGTACTGCTGCTCCCAGTGTGGAGAGAGATTTACCCGGTTAAGGTACCTGAAAGATCATGAAAGAATACATACAAATACACAGGAGGAGAAGACATACCACTGCTCTCATTGTGGAAAGACATTTTCCCAGTCAGAGGACCTGAAAACACATGAGAGAATAGAGAGACTGTGTTCTGACTTGTGTTTTTGACTGAGAATTTGTGCATTTGTTTGGGCTGTCAGACTTGAGATAACTTTTTGTAATGTTAGTGCACAATTTTTTTAAATTAATTGCATTGTCTGAAAGGGTTAAAAATACACTGAAAACATCCTAAATACATTCTGTATACCTCTACAATCTACAACACCATGTAAAAACAAGATGATATTGAGGTTAAATAGTGTGCTTTATCAATGTAACATATTTTGACACGTCCACTGTGGGGCGCTATAGAGTCATAGTATCCAAAACAACTACAGGTCAAACAGGGAAATAGTTCACATCGTTTTTCCACCATTCATTTTTCCCATAGGGCTGTGTTTTGTTTAGGCTTACCCTGGTGTGACGTTTTGATAACCATGTAAATCTCTCTAGGACAAGGTGACTGAGGACACCCAGTGTGTTGTGAATATATTGTAATGTTTTTAATATTGTATAACTGCCTTTATTTTTGCTGGACCCCAGGAAGAGTAGATGCTGCCTTGGCAGGAACTAATAGGATCCATAATAAACCCCAGGAAGAGTAGCTGTTGCCTTGGCAGGAACTAATGGGGATCCATAATAAACCCCAGGAAGAGTAGCTGCTGCCTTGGCAGGAACTGATGGGGATCCATAATAAACCCCAGGAAGAGTAGCTGCTGCCTTGGCAGGAACTGATGGGGATTCATAATAAACCCCAGGAAGAGTAGCTGCTGCCTTGGCAGGAACTGATGGGGATCCATAATAAACCCCAGGAAGAGTAGCTGCTGCCTTGGCAGGAACTAATGGGGATACATAATAAACCCCAGGAAGAGTAGCTGTTGCCTTGGCAGGAACTAATGGGGATCCATAATAAACCCCAGGAAGAGTAGCTGCTGCCTTGGCAGGAACTGATGGGGATCCATAATAAACCCCAGGAAGAGTAGCTGCTGCCTTGGCAGGAAATAATGGGGATCCATAATAAACCCCATGAAGAGTAGCTGCTGCCTTGGCAGGAACTAATGGGGATCTATAATAAACCCCAGGAAGAGTAGCTGCTGCCTTGGCAGGAACTAATGGGGATACATAATAAACCCCAGGAAGAGTAGCTGCTGCCTTGGCAGGAACTAATGGGGATACATAATAAACCCCAGGAAGAGTAGCTGCTACCTTGGCAGGAACTAATGGGGATACATAATAAACCCCAGGAAGAGTAGCTGCTGCCTTGGCAGGAACTGATGGGGATCCATAATAAACCCCAGGAAGAGTAGCTGCTGCCTTGGCAGGAACTGATGGGGATCCATAATAAACCCCAGGAAGAGTAGCTGCTGCCTTGGCAGGAACTAATGGGGATCCATAATAAACCCCAGGAAGAGTAGCTGCTGCCTTGGCAGGAACTAATGGGGATACATAATAAACCCCAGGAAGAGTAGCTGTTGCCTTGGCAGGAACTAATGGGGATACATAATAAACCCCAGGAAGAGTAGCTGTTGCCTTGGCAGGAACTAATGGGGATCCATAATAAACCCCAGGAAGAGTATCTGCTGCCTTGGCAGACATTAATGGGGATCCATAATAAGAAGAGTAGCTGCTGCCTATATTTGTCTCTCTTTACTCTCGGATTCGAAAATTCTACAAATCCCTGCAAGCTCCTGCAAGTCATCTCTAGCCAACACCTTTCACAGAACAGTTCACAGAGTTGTCCATTGAAATACATTTAGACAATTTAATAATTGCTATGTAAAGGTGGTTCCAAACTTCTTCCATTTAAGAATGATGGAGGCCACTTTGTTCTTGGTGACCTTCAATGCTGCAGACTTTATTGGTACCTTTCCCCAGATCTGTGCCTCGACACAATCCTGTCTCAGAGCTCTACGGACAATTCCTTCGACCTCATGGCTTGGTTTTTGCTCTGACATGCACTGTGAACTGTGGGACCTTATATAGACAGGTGTGTGCCTTTCCAAATCATGTCCAATCAATTGAATTTACCACAAGTGGACTCCAATCAAGTTGTAGAAACATCTCAAGGATGATCAATGGAATCAGGATGCATCTGAGCTCAATTGCAAGTCTCATAGCAAAGGGTCTGAATACTTAAGTAAATACATTTGCAAAGATCTCTAAAAACCTGTTTTCGGTTTGTCATTATGGAGTATTGGGATGTCATTATGGGGTATTGTGATGTCATTATTGTGTGTAGATTGATGAGGGGGAAATTATTCTATTTTAGAATAAGGCTGTAACAAAATGTGGGAAATGTGAAGGTGTCTGAATACTTTACTTTTCTACCATTGGCAGTTTTGTACACAGTCATGTGATACGTGGTATAGAAAAGTCCAATCTTAGGAGAGTACATGGGAGGCACTATACTGTGTGTCTGCAGGTGTCTATCTGGTCAAAACCACTGATACAGGAGCCCCTCCACCCTCTGGTGGGATGGATCATGTCTACAGAGAAACCTAGATTCAAAAACTTAGATGTGTGTGTGTGTTGGGTATATGTTGTGAAATTGTTAGATATTACTTGTCAGATATTACTGCCCTGTCGGAGATAGAACCACAAGCATTTTTCTACACCTGCAATAACATCTGCTAAACATGTGTATGTGACCAATAACATCTGCTAAACATGTTTATGTGACCAATAAAATGTGATTTGATATAAACATCCTATTTATCAAAGGTGCTTTTGGCTGGGGTCAAAATGACTCCAAGGGATTTGAATTTGTTAAAAGTCCATTTTGATACAGAAACACTAAATCATGATTTAGATTTATTAAGAACCAGTTGATTGACAAAGTCATGAAAAATGAGAAGAATTGAATAAACCACATTTTGGTTATGATAAAAGACATGCCTCTGGGGTCAAAATGAAGTATGGTTTAAGGAAAATATGTAGTGGGTGTAAAGTTTGTTTTAAATTCTCACTCATTAAAAACGAATCAAATCAAACACATGCTTCTCTTTTTGAACGACTTAATATAATATTAAACTGTAATGAAATAAATGTACACTAACCTTTCGGTTCCTCCACTGCGTTGCCCCAGTCCAGTCGGCAGATGGCGATGTGCGTCCTTTAGGTTCAGGCGATGCTGCCAGTGTGACGTAACATCTAGTGGACGGGACGCTTCCTTCAACAACAACAGCTAGTCAGACACCTCGGTAGCTTTCTAGCAGAGCTACAACATTCACGCTCTTTACACTGCTCTGGTCTAGATTAGTCGCTGTGGATTTAAACACACACTTCTAAAGGATTTACTTGTTGGCCCATTTTAATTATTAATTAATTACGTTGTTTGTCAGCTAGCTGGTTTGCTAAGTTATCTTAGAACTAGTCTAGTCGCTAATGCTAACTAGCTACCATCTCCGACCATGAGTTCACTAAGCTACTCTCCTCCTGCTAAAGAAGAGGAGGTCTGCTGGACGGAGAAAGAAGATCTGGTCAAAGAGGAGGAGGAAGAGGAGGATGTTACAATACAAAAACAACTAGAGGGTGAGGCTGTTACCGTGAAAGAAGAAGAGAAAGACGTTTCAGTGAAAGAAGAGGAAGACTCGTTCAGAGTGAAAGAAGAGGAGGATGTTACAGTAAAAGAAGAGGAGGAAGAGGAGGATGTTACAATACAAAAACAACTAGAGGGTGAGGCTGTTACAGTGAAAGAAGAAGAGAAAGACGTTTCAGTGAAAGAAGAGGAAAATGCTTTCAGAGTGAAAGAGGAGGAGGATGTTACAGTAAAAGAAGAGGAGGATGCAGTTTTTGGAGTGAAAGAGGAGGAGGGGGAGATGACTGTCACATTGGAGGAAGAAGAGGAGGTTGGAGATCTGTTTAACACCAGTAAGTACCGTCTCTGCAGTCGTTGAACCAATATGCAGTAAAGGGATTCTCCACTTGAATGTTGTTATGTAGGAGATGTTAGCTAGTTAGCATTAGCGACTAGACTAGCTCTAAGATAACTTAGCAAACCAGCTAGCTGACAAACAACGTAAATATATAATTAAAATGGACCAACAAGTACATCCTTTAGAAGTGTTTAATACACAGCGACTAATATAGACCAAAGCAGATTAAAGAGCGTGAATGTTGTAGTTCTGTTTGCTAGAAAGCTACCGAGGTGTCTGACTAGCTGACTAACTGTGACGTGTAGAACATCGAGAGTGGACCATCAACAAAACGTTAACAATTGATCAAATGCATCCAATGACAATGCCTGAAATACTGTAGTCTTCAATATCTCCTATTAGATTAGCCCAATATGTAGTCTTAAAGGGGCGATCAGCAGTTGTTACATCCATTTTGGGACTTATACATTAATGATATGTACCCATTGTTTCTTGAAGAATTCACTTATAAATGCCTCATGAGCTTAGTTCAACTGTCGAACGCCATCAGAACCCAGAATATAAGCTTTTTTTACTCCAATGTTTGTCAGTAAATATAAACAAGCACTGCATATCCTCAAAACATGGTTAAAACTAGAATGTTGATATCATGGATGGTTGCATTTCTCCAGCCCCATCCCTCAGCTTTTTACCGAAACGGGCGGGGAGCACGCTTTGTTATTGTTTCTACTGCTTGTTGCTCCTTTAAACAACTTCTTCAGGATCGGTGTCCTGTCCACAGGGCAGTTGTGCTAACGTATGCTAATGCAATTAGCATGAGGTTGTAAGTACAATAACATTTTCCAGAACATAGACATATCTGATATTGGCAGAAAGCTTAAATTCTTGTTAATCTAACTGCACTTTCCAATTTACATTGATATTACAGTGAAATAATACCATGCATTTTGTTTTAGGACAGTGCACAGTTTTGAAAATGAAAAGTTATTAATAAACAAATTATGAACATTTGGGCAGTCTTGGTAGACAATTTTGAACAGAAATGCAATGGCTCATTGGATCAGTCTAAAACGTTGCACATACACTGCTGCTATCTAGTGGACAAAATCTAAATTGCACCTGGGCTGGAATAATGCATAATTGCCTTTCTCTTGCATTTCAAAGATGATGGCACAAAAAAATACAAAATAACGGTTGTTTTTTCTTTGTGTTATCTTTTACCAGATCTAATGTGTTATATATTTTCCTACGTTCCTTTCACATTTCCACAAACTTCAAAGTGTTTCCTTTCAAATGGTACCAAGAATATGCATATCCTTGCTTTACGGCCTGAGCTACAGGCAGTTAGATTTGGGAATGTCATTTTAGGCGAAAATTGAAAAAAGGGGTTGGATCCTTAAGAGGGTCTACCGTTACTCCTCAAGGTCAAAGGACTGTATGTTATTTTCAGAAATAGACTGGCTCTGGCAGCTAAAATAGCCAAATATTCTATCTAAATGTGAATCGATTCTCAATTGCGATACATTTCTAGGAACATAAATCGCTGTGCTTTCATATCACACCAAATAATTTCAAATACTTTCGTATCACGTCAATAATTTCACATAATACTTGCATATCACATCAAAATAATTTCTAATACTTTCATATCACGTCAATAATTTCACATAATACCTTCTTATCACATCAAGATAATAAAAAATGTGACCTAGACGATGAAGGTTAAGCCAGATTCGGGTAAGCAACCATGCCCAAGTGAATAAAGACATACTCACATTTGTTGTCTTGTGTGTCTCGGCTTGATGAATGATTAGGCTGCCCTCGTTCGAATCAGTTCATGTACGAGACTAGGGGACGTCTGGCACTGTTTCCCTGCTAGTCCACCCTCCGCTTCTCTTGACAATCGTGTAGCATTATTTAGGGGGCGTAGTGTTTCCTATAGTGACTTCCTCTCCTGGGTGCCCTTACCTCGGCTAAGTCTGAGTTGAGGGACACGGAGATGGATTGGGTCTTTGGTCAGATCAAACGTCTTGTCTGCCTGTGTACGGTGTCTGCCCCCGCTCAACCTAGCCTTGGGGCTGGGCGGTAAACCGTATTTGACTATATACCAGGCAGTGATGCAGGGACCGGTTAGAGTTTTTACTTTACCTTCAATAAGGGTATTTCAAGTTTTGGTTTGTTAAATGTGATGTACCCCAATAACAAAACATGTTCAGGAACCTGGGAGGGGGGAACCTCTTCATTCAGTATTCTGGAGATCTAGAAATATATTTGCCGCCTTCACAATGATGTCAAGCTTCTTAGATTTTTGTATTAGTTTGACTAGTACACAAACTGTACTATTCAGATCCCTACACAGGTTCAGGAACCTGGGAGGGGGGAACCTCTTCATTCAGTATTCTGGAGATCCAGAAATCTCTTTGCCGACTTCACAATGATGTCAAGCTTCTTAGATGTTTTATTTTATTAGTTTGACTAGTGCAATTTATCTCTTGCTCTATAAACACAACAAAATCCACCTTCTTCAATTATTAATGTGTTGGTATCATTCTTCTGCATGGCTTCACTGCAGACTGTGGGACATCCACTACCATCTCTTCTCTACTCACTCCTTCAGCTATTTTCACTGCCTCCACATGGGACAACTTGGGAACGTGATTCCCATCACAATTACAACAACCTGCTTCATCTGACTCTTCAACTACCACATAGTTATTCCTTCCACAAACACTTGCCACGTGTCCCAACTTTTACAATTGTAACACCACAGCGGCTTCTGTACATAGGGTCTCACTGCATATCTCACATACCCAGGTTTTACATAAGATGGGAGAACCACTTCAACCACTTGCATCTATCATTCAATTTAATCGACATGCGTCTACCTGGAAAGTTATCCCTAAACCACCCAGCCTCTATGTCCAACGCAACACCAGAGATGACACTTTTAACCGGTGCCCTACTCTGAAAGTCCTAGCTTTCCACATCGTACGTCGACATATTGTTGAGTCACAGAGATTTCTCCTTTTGCGCTGTTGACACACAAAATCCGCATTATACCACACCTCTTCACTCGAACCGATTCCACTTTACCAAATTCATCCTTCACCATCTTTGAGACCGCTAACGGGTCACCCAAAAAAACATCCTTATTGATGATTCCCACTCCAACCATAAACTGCTGTTCATTACCAACTTTAGCCCTTTTCACTCCACTGTTCTTCACCATTCTCTACTCATTCTCACCAACTGTACTCGTGCCAAGAGAATACCACAATGCTTCCTCCATATCGCCCAGCCATACCTAGCCTAGCTAGACTAAAGAGCCTCCTGACTAACGTTGGCTAGCATGCATACCTTCTGGTGAATGATGCTTACTTGTGTTCCCCTGGGCTTTTAAAAGGGATTTTGTGACAATTAGCTGTGTCACAGCATCACAATGTGAAATTCAGGAATATAACATCTACAGAAAAGACAGGAACGCCTATGGGGGAGGTGTTTCTGTATACAGTTTGATACAGCAGTAGCAATACAGGGATATAACATCTACAGAAAAGACAGGAATGCCTATGGGGAGGTGTGCTGTATACAGTTTGATACAGCAGTAGCAATACAGGGATATAACATCTACAGAAAAGACAGGAATGCCTATGGGGAGGCGTTGCTGTATACAGTGCCATCTGAAAGTATTCAGGCCCTTTGACTTTTTCCACATTTTGTTACAATAAAGCCTTATTCTAAAATTGATTGAATTTGTTTCTTTCCTTTAATTTAGCAAATTTATTTGGCACACCTGCATTTGTGGAGTTTCTCCCATTCTTCTCTGCAGATCCTCTCAAGCTCTGTCAGGTTGGATGGGGAACGTCACTGCACAGCTATTTTCAGGTTTCTCCAGAGGTGTTAGATCGGGTTCCAGTCCGGGCTCTGGCTGGGCCACTCAAGGACATAGAGACTTATACCGAAGCCACTCCTGCGTTGTCTTAGCTGTGTGCTTAGGGTCGTTGTCCTGTTGGACGGTGAACCTTCGCCCCAGTCTGAGGTCCAGAGCACTCTGGAGCAGGTTTTCATCAAGGATCTCTCTGCCCTTTGCTCCATTAATATTTCCCCCGATTCTGACTAGTCTCCCTTCTGCTGAAAAACATCCCCACAGCATGATTCCTCCACCATCATGCTTCACCGTAGGGATGGTGCCAGGTTTCCTCCAGACGTGACGCTGGGCATTCAGGCCAAAGTGTTCAATCTTGGTTTCATCAAGCCAGAGAATCTTGTTTCTCATGGTCTGAGTCTTAAGGTGCCTTTTGTCAAACTCCAAGCAGGCTGTCGGATGTGCCTTTTACTGAGGGGTGGTTTCCGTCTGGCCACTCTACCATAAAGGTCTGATTGGTGGAGTGCTGCAGAGATGGTTGTCCTTCTGGAAGATTCTCCCATCTACACAGAGGAATTTTGGAGCTCTGTCAGAGTGACCATCAGGTTTTTGGTCACCTTCCTGACGAAGGCCCGTCTCCCCCAATCGCTCAGTTTGGCAGGGTGACCAGCTCTGGGAAGAGTATTTCATTTAAGAATGATGGAGGCCACTGTGTTCTTGGGGACCTTCAATGCTGCAGATTTTTTTTTGGTACCCTTCCCCAGATCTGTGCCTCGACACAGTCCTGTCTCGGAGCTCTACCTGTTTTCACTTTGCCATTATTGTGTGTAGATTATGAGGATTATACTTTTTTAAATGTATTATAAAATAAAGCTGTAACGTAACAAAATGTGGAAAAAGGGAATGGGTCTGAACTTTCTGAATGAACTATGTTTATTGAATTTTTAAAAATGTAACCTTTATTTAACTCCCAATCACGGCCAGTTGTGACACAGCCTGGACTCGAACCGGGGTGTCTGTAGTGATGCCTCAATCACTGAGATGCAGTGTCTTAGACCGCTGCGCCACTCAGGAACCCCAAAATCATGTACTAGTGCTGTCCCCACCTTAAATTAATATTTGTCAACCAAGAGTCATCTGTTCTTTCTACCAATCGATTGGTTGAAATGTTATGTGTATTTTTCCATATATAGACACCCCATGTGTTTAATAAAATCAACTATATGTATGGAACTGGTCTGATGCTTTAAGCACGCTGTTTGATCAAATAATTAAGACACACAAATTACTCGAGGGATCCAGAGATCAAGATAACCTAACCAGAAGGAGAGAACTTCTGCCGTTATGCTCCTGAAGTTTCCGGTAATGGGCTACACCAGCGGTTGGCAACCTTATCCATTCGGAGTGCCAAGTTTTTCTTACCATTTCTACCGATCAGTGTGCCAGTTATGATTTTCATATGCAAATTTGTGTCGAACCGTTTAATTTAATTTTATAATAGTATCTCAAAATCATTGTCTGAGATTAATCTACGTTCTGTCTACATGAAATGATACAAATGTAAAAGTAACTTTTATTGACAACTATGTAAAAATAGCCTCCATAAAGCCAACAAATAAACACATTGCAGCCTGCAGGCAGAAAATATCCTATAAATCACATTTGCTGCAAATGGCCTGTCTACAACGAACTTGAAACATTGTATCAACTTTTAACTGGGTTGGCTCAAAACTCGAGATAGCATGCTTGCAACATTGTATAAAATATTCTGGGCCCTCAGTTTCCCAGCCAGTGAGTTTGGGACAGACACAGCTCTAGGCTATTTGTGCAAAGAATAAAAAGTAATCAGGTATTTTATGACATTTCCACTGGATCAGAGCATTACATTTTTCCCTTTTATGCCGAGTGGTTATCAAAAGGGCGAGTGCTGGAAATATTTTACGAAAATACTTTGACGAACTATTGTCATTCGCAATTGATTTTGATTAGACTTTGTTTACTTGCTGTTTGAGGTGAAGAACAATTTGCTTTGAGAAGCTCCACAACTCATTAGTGGTGGTGCGTTAAGACAATCAGAAATACTAGCAGACATCCCCAAATGGGCACATTTATAGGCCTACATTTGCGCGCAGGCCAGGTAGACTAGTCCTACTTCTATATGATGAGTCAGGTGCTCGTCCTTACTCAGCGCATTGACAGGAGTGTTTCAAACAAAAGACAATTAATAAATTGACAAAACTGACGCATCTTGCGAGGTCAGGTCTGGGTGGTCTGCCATGGGCCGTTTCATTTAGTATCCGTTTGGGTCGGCATGGGGAACGATTGTATTTCCCCCGTAGTATGTTGTACCGAAGTTTACCGACTGAAAGGGAGTGTAACTTTGATTATAGTTACTGTTCTCTGAAAGAGGGATACGAGGTAGAACACCTGTTGGTCCCCGCCCCTTTCCTGGGTCGGTGAAGAGCGATATTAAATTTAAGGAATAAATTGAGCCTCACGCTCATCACCTGTGGAAGGCGGGGTTTTCAGCGAGGCGTGAATTTAATAGTATGTTATACCTATTTTCCCTCCTTCAGGGAACAGTAGTTATAGTCATAACGTTACGCTTGTCATATGATGAATTTCAATTAAATACTGGATCTTGCTGTCGGACAGTTTTTTGTATTCTGAAATGCACCCGAATCACGTATCATTTAGTGGCTCCTTATGTTACGCTGGGAAAACAATTTTACTAAATCATTTCAGAAATACTAAATCATTTCAGAGTTTGCTAAATCCAATGTTTTTTAACTGAGTCATCTTGTAATCCAAGATGGCGTAGCAGTAAGACGTGTTTGTTGGTGTAAATGTTTTTTTCGTCTTTTTTTGTATATATTGCAATATATTTAAATCTCTTTTTCCATTTTTAAATTAAATATACCTTCCGGCAACCCGCCTTGTGATGTGAAATGGATCTGCTATTTTTAGACCTTATAGCTATAACCTCCAACCAGCTAATTAGCTACTAGCTATTTAGTCATTGTTAGCCACTGCTAGCGGCCTTTACCTGTTACCTCAGACACCAGCCGCTTTTAGCCTGGATAATACCTGCCAGTCTGCACAGCGCGATATCAACCCTGAGCATATCGGACTGTTTTTCTCCACTACATCACCATATTCCTGCCATAAGATCTGGACCATTACACCGGATAATCGCATCTAGCTAGCTGCTACCGTGTGGCCCAGCCTCGAAACTAGTTTTGAGCCAGGCCCATCTCCCGGCCTGCTCAGTGGACCCTATGATCACTCGGCTACACAGCTTATGCCTCCCGGACTCTTCACTAACACGACTAGAAGCCACTACATCATCGGATTCCTGCCGTAACCTCTGGACCTTTGCTCCGGACGCACCGGAGTGGCTATAGTGGCTAACGCCCTTGTCCCGAAGCTAGCACCAGTTAGCCTCGAGCCAGGTGCATCTCCCGGCTAGCAAACAAAATTACTCCAGCTACAATACCTATTTTGCCAATTGGCCTGGACCCTTTGTCGTCATGGAGCCCCGTCGATCCATCACGACGTAATTCCGTCCAATGTGCCCTCAACCGGCCTTTGCCGGACGTCGGTGTCCCGTTGTCCCGAAGCTAGCACCAGTTAGCCTCGAGCCAGGCGCATCTCCCGGCTAGCGTAGTAACGACTACCTAACGGCTTCCCTGTTTCATATATTGCTTTTCACTGGACCCTATGATCACCTGGCTACATAGCTGATTCCTGCTGGGCTGTTCAGTATTCACGGTACTCCATTTTGTTTATTTTGTTTGTCTGTCGGCCCCAGCCTCGAACTCAGGTCCTGTGTGTAGTTAACTGACCCTCTCTGCCCATTCATCGCCATTTTACCTGTTGTTGTTGTCTTAGCTGATTAACTGTTGTCTTACCCGTTGTTGTCTTAGCTAGCTCTCCCAATCAACACCTGTGATTGCTTTATGCCTCGCTTTATGTCTCTAATGTCAATATGCCTTGTATACTGTTGTTTAGGGTAGTTATCATTGTTTTATTTTACTGCGCAGCCCCTAGTCCCACTCAACATGCCTCAGAGAGCTCTTTTGTCCCTCCTCCCACACATGCGGTGACCTCACCTAGCATAATTAGTGCCTCCAGAGATGCAACCTCTCTTATCGTCACTCAATGCCTAGATTTACCTCCACTGTACCCACACCCTACCATACCCCTGTCTGTACATTTGCCTAGAATCTATCCTACCACGCCCAGAAATCTGCTCCTTTTATTATCTGTTCCCAACGCACTAGGCGACCAGTTCTGATAGCCTTTAGCCGTACCCTCATCCTACTCCTCTGTTCCTCTGGTGATGTAGAGGTTAACCCAGGCCCTGTGTGTCCCCAGGCGCTCTCATTTGTTGACTTCTGTAACCGTAAAAGCCTTGAATTCATGCATATTAACATCAGAAGCCTCCTCCCTAAGTTTGTTTTACTCACTGCTTTAGCACACTCCGCCAACCCTGATGTCCTTGTCGTGTCTGAATCCTTGGAGGCCACCAAAAATTGTGAAATTTCCATCCCCAACTACAACATTTTCCGTCAAGATAGAACTGCCAAAGGGGGAGAGTTGCAATCTACTGCAGAGATGGCCTGCAAAGTTCTGTCATCGTTTCCAGGTCCATGCCCAAACAGTTGGAGCTTCTAATTTTAAATATTCATCTCTACAGAAATAAGTCTCTCACTGTTGCCGCCTGTTACAGACCCCCCTCAGCTCCCAGCTGTGCCCTGGACACCATATGTGAATTTAATGCCCCCCATCTATCTTCAGAGTTTGTTCTGTTAGGTGACCTAAACTGGGATATGCTTAACACCCCGGCCGTCCTACAATCCAAAGTAGATGCCCTCAATCTCACACAAATTATCAAGGAACCCACCAGGTACAACATTAAATCTGTAAACATGGGCACACTCATAGATATTATCCTGACCAACTTGCCTTCCAAATACACTTCTGCTGTTTTCAATCAGGATCTCAGCAATCACTGCCTCATTGCCTGCCTCCGTTATGGGTCCGCGGTCAAACGACCACGCCTCATCACTGTCAAACGCTCCCTAAAACTCTTCTTTCTAATCGACCTGGCCCGGGTATCCTGGAAGGATAATGACCTCATCCCGTCAGTAGAGGATGCCTGGTTGTTCTTTAAAAGTAATTTCCTCACCATCTTAAATAAGCATGCCCCTTTCAAAAAATGTAGAACTAAGAACAGATATAGCCCATGGTTCACTCCAGACCTGACTGCCCTCAACCAGCACAAAAACATCCTGTGGCGTACTGCACTAGCATCGAATAGTCCCCGCGATATGCAACTTTTCAGGAACCCAATACACACAGTCAGTTAGGAAAGCAAAGGCTAGCTTTTTCAAACAGAAATGTGCATCCTGTAGCTCTAACTCCAAAAGGTTTTGGGACACTGTAAAGTCCATGGAGAATAAGAGCACCTCCTCCCAGCTGCCCACTGCACTGAGGCTAGGAAACACTGTCACCACCGATAAATCCACTATAATCAAGAATTTCAATAAGCATTTCTCTATGGCTGGCCATGCTTTCCTCCTGGCTACCCAAACCCCCGCCAACAGCTCTGCACCCCCGCAGCTACTTGCCCAAGCCTCCCCAGCTTCTCCTTCACCCAAATCCAGATAGCTGATGTTCTGAAAGAGCTGCAAAACCTGGACCCGTACAAATCAGCTGGGCTAGACAATCGGGACCCTCTCTTTCTAAAATGATCCGCCGCTTTTGTGGCAACCTCCTATTACTAGTCTGTTCAACCTCTCTTTCGTATCGTCCGAGATTCCTAAAGATTGGAAAGCTTCCGCGGTCATCCCCCTCTTCAAAGGGGGTGACACTCTAGACCCAAACTGTTAGACATATCCATCCTGCCCTGCCTTTCTAAAGTCTTCGAAGGCCAAGTTAACAAACAGATCACTGACCATTTCGAATCCCACCGTACCTTCGCCGCTGTGCAATCCGGTTTCCGAGCTGGTCACGGGTGCACCTCAGCCACGCTCAAGGTACTAAACAATATCATAACCACCATCGATAAAAGACAGTACTGTGCAGCAGTCTTCATCGACCTGGCCAAGGCTTTCGACTCTGTCAATCACCGTATTCTTATCGGCAGACTCAACAGCCTTGGTTTCTCAAATGACTGACTCGCCTGGTTCACCAACTACTTCTCAGATAGAGTTCAGTGTGTCAAATCGGAGGGCCTGTTGTCCGGACCTCTGGCAGTCTCTATGGGGGTGCTACAGGGTTCAATTCTCAGGCCGACTCTTTTCTCTGTATATATCAAGGATGTCACTCTTGCTGCGGGTGATTCCTTGATCCACCTCTACGACACCATTCTGTATACATCTGACCGTTCTTTGGACACTGTGTTAACAAACCTCCAAAAGAGCTTCAATGCCATACAACACTCCTTCTGTGGCCTCCAACTGCTCTTAAACGCAGGTCAAATTAAATGCATGCTCTTCAACCGATCACTGCCCGCACTCACTACTCTGGACGGTTCTGACTTAGAATATGTGGACAACTACAAATACCTAGGTGTCTGGTTAGACTGTAAACTCTTCTTCCAGACTAATGTTAACTTCTTAGGGAGCAGCAGCTGAGGTGTCGGTTTTGGAGAGTCTAGTGTGCCCAAAGTAAAAGGCCTGCCACTCAGGCCCAGAAACTAGGATATGCACATAATTTGTACTATTGAATAGGAAACACTCTGAAGTTTCTAATAGTGTTAAAATATTGTCTGTGAGTATAACAGAACTGATATAGCAGGCGAAAACCCGAGGAATTTCTGTCCTGAAAAAAAGTGTTTTTGACACATTGCCTCATTTTGAACCCCTCCCTATTGAAAACATCCATATATGGGACTAAGATTGCAGTACCTATTTCTTCCACTGGATGTCATCAGTCTCTAGACAGTGTTTGGTGATGTTAGGTTGCTCTGGATGGTAATAGAAGAAGAATTTCGAACTAGTCACAGGATGTAAACAGAAGAGGAGGCGCGTTCACGGGCTCGTGCGCGCTGTGGTTTTTTCCTTTCCTATCGTCCAGTTTATAATCCGGTTATAATATTATAGT
This sequence comes from Brachymystax lenok tsinlingensis, assembly GCA_030435695.1. NCBI lineage: Eukaryota > Metazoa > Chordata > Actinopteri > Salmoniformes > Salmonidae > Brachymystax > Brachymystax lenok. The sequence goes on from CM059812.1 coordinate 40,947,659, forward strand.
AAATATACATAAAAGTGTTCCTAAGGATACATTATCAATGATGTTTGATTGTATAGGTATAGGTTGAACGTGTTCTCTTCACGGTTCAATGGGCGAGTGGACGCTGTATTTTATGAACATAATGCGCCAACCAAACAGAGATTTAGGGATTAAATAAATGACTTTTTCTAACAAAAGAACCATTGGATGTCTTCGTTGGACACTTGGGAAGCCCTCAGCAGAAGTTCTTCAAAAGGTAAGGGATTTGTTTTCGCTGTGAAATGTGTTTTGTGTAAACCGTGATGGTTTATGAATTTATGCTAATGGTAAACTTTGGAGGTGCTACCCTCAAACAGTCAAATGTAGTGCTTTCGCCATAAAGCCTTTTTGTAATCTGACAACGCTGTGATATTGCCAAGAATCAGAGCTTTTGATGACTATGCAACACTTGTATATTGATGAATGTTTAATAATTCAACTTTTGGATTTTGAATTTGGCGCCTTACATTTCACCGGGTAGTGTCGGGAGCGCTAGCGCCCCACTGCTCCCTAAGTAGTATCTCCAATCCAAAATTTTAATCTAGAATCGGCTTCCTATTTCGCAACAAAGCCTCCTTCACTCACGCTGCCAAACATACCCTCGTAAAACTGACTATCCTACCGATCCTTGACTTTGGCAATGTCATTTACAAAATAGCCCCCAACACTCTACTCAGCAAACTGGATGCAGTCTATCACAGTGCCATCCGTTTTGTCACCGAAGCCACATATACCACCCACCACTGCGACCTGCATGCTCTCGTCGGCTGGCCCTCGCTACATATTCGTTGCCAAACCCACTGGCTCCAGGTCGTCTATAAGTCTTTGCTAGGTAAGCTCCGCCTTAACTCAGCGCACTGGTAACCATAGCAACACCCACCCATAGCACGCGCTCAAGCAGGTATATCTCACTGGTCATCCCCAACACCTCCTTTGGTCGCCTTTCCTTCCAGTTCTCTGCTGCCAATGACTGGAACGAATTGTAAAAAATCGCTGAAGTTAGAGACCTATATCTCCCTCACTAACTTTAAGCATCAGCTATCTGAGCAGCTTACCGATCGCTGCAGCTGTACACAGCCCATCTGTAAATAGGCCAATTTGGCAAACAGTGTACAAAAGCGGTTGTTTTGCGATGATGACACAAACATTATATTAAGCAGAACATCCAAATGAGCCTTACAATTATAATCCAAAGTAGTGTGAAATTTATAAGCAACCTGGAAATGGAGGTTACTCCTCTGAGTTTCCCCCTCATTCACATTCAGAATACATTGTGAAAAACTAAAATCTTTGCTCACAATTTTTGCTCCAGGCAGATATACTACATCCATAACTAGCGGTTTCCTCGTTAGCAGGGAGGAGTTTCTGTATTGGAGACGACAAGTCGTCTGGTACACTGCTTAGCGTTTCAACAACTTTAATAACTTATTTCTAGCCTACAATCATTGATGTTACTACTGTGAAAACAAGACAAAATATGACTATTCTTGCTCATTTTAAGACAATTGTAAAATAATTGTAACATTCATTACAGACGTCAATTGTTGTACAACATCATGGCTACGCTGTTGGCATCACCTTTTACAGTGGATTTCCACTGTTGTGGGCCTTTAACCATCTGTCTGACTTTGTTGTTCACACAGGAGAGAGACGTGACTGTCGTGGATCCTCTGGGGAGCCTCAACAACATCATGATGCTGACGAGGCAGAGAAGAGTCTCTCCAGATCAGAACACCTCAAGAAACACCAGAAGAGACCCACAGGGAAGAAATCTCACTGCTGCTCTGACTGTGGGAAGAGATTCACCTCCTCATCAGCCATTAAAATTCATCAGAGAATCCACACAGGAGAGAAATCTTTTAGCTGTACTCAATGTGGGAAGAGTTTTACTCAGTCAACCAGCCTTACAGTACACCAGAGAACACACACAGGAGAGAAACCTTATAGCTGTGATCAATGTGGGAAGAGTTTTACTACATCTGGCGCTCTGACTTTACACCAGAGAACACACACAGGAGAGAAACCTTATAGCTGTGGTCAATGTGGGAAGAGTTTTGGTCAATCTAGCCAGCTGACATTACACCAGAGAAAACACACAGGAGAGAAACCTTATAGCTGTGATCAATGTGGGAAGAGTTTTACTACATCTAGCCATCTGACTCTACACCAGAGAACACACACAGGAGATAAACCTTATAGCTGTGGTCAATGTGGGAAGAGTTTTGGTCAATCTAGCAATCTGACTGTACACCAGAGAATACACACAGGAGAGAAACCCTATAGCTGTGATCAATGTGGAAAGAGTTTTGTTAAATCTAGCAATCTGACTGTACACCAGAGAACACACACAGGAGATACATCTAATAGCTGTGATCAATGTGGGAAGAGTTTTACAACATCTAGCATTCTGACTCGACACCAGAGAACACACACAGGAGATAAACCTTATAGCTGTGGTCAATGTGGGAAGAGTTTTGGTCAATCTAGCCAGCTGACATTACACCAGAGAACACACACGGGAGAGAAACCTTATAGATGTGATCAATGTGGGAAGAGTTTTTGTCAATCTGACAATCTGACAGTGCACCAGAGAAGACACACAGGAGAGAAACCCTATAGTTGTGATCAATGTGGGAAGAGTTTTGTTAAATCTGACCAGCTGACAGTACACCAGAGAACACACACAGGAGAGAAACCATATTGCTGTGATCAATGTGGGAAGAGTTTTGGTCAATCTGGGCAGCTGACTGTACACCAGAGAACACACACAGGAGAGAAACCCTATAGCTGTAATCAATGTGGGAAGAGTTTTACTACATTTAGCATTCTGACAAGACACCAGAAAAAACACACAGGTGAGAAACCTTTTGGTTGTGACCAATGTGGGAAAGGTTTTACTCTGTCAAGCTGCCTGAAATCACACCAGAGAATACACACTGGAGATAAACCATATAGCTGTGATCAATGTGGGAAGAGTTTTGTTACATCTAGCCAACTGACTGTACACCAGAGAACACACACAGGAGAGAAACCTTTTAGCTGTGATCAATGTGGGAAGAAATACTCTGATAAAAGATCTCTGATCAAACATCAGAAAATACATGAAGGAGTTGTTTCATGATATCAATGAAATGATGTCACAATGTACACAATTAAACTGAACTGTTTCTGCATATTGGTTATTGATGTGGACACGTTAAAACTGTGTTTTGACATTGGGCTATCCCACCTAGCAAAAGGTAATTGAAAAGACTTTGAAAATAAGACTATTCATCCAAATATTTCATATTTACATGTCATGTAACATTTAGTAATGATAATTATTCATGCAACCAACTGACAATTTTTTGGTACAATTATATTGACATTGTTGCCCTGCTTTTAGAATATCAGGGTTCATTCTCAGATGTGCCAACCCAAATGTACTAGAGCATGACATTGGGGACTGGGCCCCGATCCAACAACATGCCTATCGAGTGAACCCTGAAAAGAGAGAGAAGCTCCGCAGTGGGGTGGAAAGTTACTACGGATATCCAAGGGGACGAGAGTTCTAGAAGCTAGTGAGGTTTAGGAGATGAGAGTTCTAGAAGCTAGTGAGGTTTAGGATTTTATAGAAAGAAAAATGAGAAAAAAATAATACGATTGTATAAAATTATTCAGAAAGTGTTTTTCCTTGTTTTTAATTGTTGACAGACGGTAGACACCAGGTTTATATTGGTGAAGGTGAAGCAATGTAGTTGATTATAATGTGAAATGGAAGTTGTTTTCTGTTGGTGGTAAGCAAACTTGTCCAACAAAAATATAGGATACATTTGTTGTCTTAAGGGGGAAGGTGTTACAGGCTTTGGTTTTTCCATTTATGTTTTGAGGTTGGACTTTAGCACGTAGGAATGGGGGATACCTAGTCAGTTGTACAACGGAATGCATTCAACTGAAATGTGTCTTCGGTGCACAGATTGGTGTCACCTCGTTAGTCAGTATGTGTTACATGTGTTTCACCTGAGCTGGTCCAGGTTCTATTTAAGAGTGTCTGGCCCAGTGCTCCAGGTTCTATTTAAGAGTGTCTGGCTCAGTGCTCCAGTTGTCTTGATAGATGTGGAGAGTCAACACCTTTAGTTGTGTTGGTTTCCTTCCTGTCTTTAAGTTTGGTGTGGGTTTTTATTTTGTTTGCCTCTTGGGCAGATTTAGTGGGTCTCATGGTGGGTGTCGTTTATGTCCCAGTTGTTGTTACTAGTCAACTTTCAGTGGACACTGTGAGAGCAAAACTATGTTATAATACTTTTATTGCATCAAATGGTTGTTTTATGCAACAGAATAGAGGGTTCTTAGAACTATTGTGTCTGTGTGTTCTACTGAGGATGGGACCTCTGAGCGAGAACACTTACAGGATATTTACAATGTCTTTTGGGTGATAAAACCTAAAGCGACCACATTCCAGAGCATGAGTTAATGTTTTTGTTCTATATGTTACCTGGGTGAGATGACCCCAGGGCCAGACCCTGGTCTCTACACTAAGAGTACTGTTTTTACAGCAGATACTGGCATCTGGGGGTGATTCGTCGACCAGCCATCATTATCGTAGAGAACTCTATTGATTCCCTTTATATGTGTGTTATTAATCAGTCAAATATTTAGTTTAAGAATAACTCTGACTTGTGTGATCAGTTTGTCTCATTTGATATTAAAGAACTTAACCACCACATTTGGCGACGGGCATGTGAATCTTCACTTGGTGACCGCTCCTGACGACCTGGGTAAATGGTGCACGAGGGATCCCTCTAACTTGGGATCTCAGGGAGACCACATTTCAGGAATGGAGCAGATGGACCCACCTTTGTGAGGCAGCGAGCCGAGTGGATTCCACATCTCTAATGTAGTTTTAAAAAAAGAGAACGAAACATTCAAAGTGGAGTTTTGAGAAAAGGCTCTGAGTGTGTAATCCTGTGTGAGGGGGGGCACCTTGGAGGTGTAAACAGGGCCGAGGCAGTAGGCTCGGAGTTTTTTCCTGTGTGAGGTGGGGCATCTTGGAGGTGTAAACAGGGCCGAGGCAGTGGAGGATGATCTGAGAGTCAGTCGACTCAAAGACACCTATCATTGGTCGGTTGCGGGCGACCTAGAGCCGTCCTGACACTGAATTGATCACAGTGGCGATTGGTGCGGTCTGTGAGGGGCCAGGGTGACTGTGGGTTCTTTGTGAAGCACGGTACCTGGTGAAACTATTGGAAGAAGGACCTCATTCTGAAAAGTGTGTGACCCTCAGAAGTTGTGAATTCCAATTATTTTAAATGTGCTGGCCAGGTAAGTCCTGGGTTTGGTCATTTAGCATTAAATATCTAGAATCTGTGTGAACTATTTTTTTCCATTTAACATTTAAACATCTGGAATCTGTGCAAACTGAAAACTAGAATCTGTGTTTACTAGACCATTTATTATATAGTATAAACTAGTAAGGTGCACCTGTAATTGTTTTAACCCTGCTATTATATATTATATTATATACCAAGTATTCAAAGATGTAAATGTATGAGTTGCATTATCCTAGGAACTAACCATGAGATAGAAATTAGAAAATATTCCTGCAGGTTAAAATATTGTCCAAAAACAACTAATTGATTAGGTATGTTTGGGAATAGCATTGTGTGACTGCAATATGAGAGCTGTGTGACTTTGTCTTAATCTGAAATTTGGATAGTTACGTATAGAAATATGCTTAATCAGATGATTGACATTTGGATAATAGGCTTCGAAATAACGTTATCTTGGGATTCAGTTCCTTCACTGCCATCGTAGAATATCGTGGGGTGGTATTGAGAGGGGGTGATATTTTAGATAGCAGGGGAAGGTCTATAGTTCCTGGGAGGCTTGATTTTTCCGTGGTCTCTGGGAGGTTAGAGAACCGTTGAGGATCCCATGACGGGTCGGTCATTGTCCGGGAAACAAACGTTTATTGTTTTGGTTCTGCTGGGAATATGTTTGGAGAGCTGCTTCATAGCTATGGAGAGTCCTTGAAAAAGCAAATGGAATGGTTGTCGTGACTACCTGAGAATTTCTTACGTTTTATATGGATTCTGTGAATATATAAAAATATGACAAATTGTATGTGTGTATAATCGATTACTAGAGATTTGATGAAGTAATACTGGGAATATAATTAGATACAATTTAAGCAACCCATATGTAGACGAACGTAGGGTTTGAGTTCGTATCTTTAATGGATTAAGATGAGGTTTAAGCATTATTAAACTGTCTACAAAGTCTGGCCAATTGTTTATTTGTGGATGTAGAGAGGTAACCAGGTTTTGGGCTAAAATATCCTGGTAGTGGGTAAAGTGTATTTATTTATTTTATACATTTTTGCTCATCTTTATCAAGGGAATCAATAACTAGGATCTTAACTAGGACCTCTCTGCTAGGAGGCTGAAACTTGGCCATAAGTGGGTCTTCCAGCAAGACACATCAACATCCACAAAGAAATGGTTAATTGGGCACAAAATCAACATTTCCATCTGTCTGCGGACTGAAACTCCATTGGACTTCGACTGAATCAGAAACACAGATGTGGACTAGATGTAGAGTTTGTTTTAAATTCTCATTTAAAACATGGGAACTAATCAAACAACACGTGTTGCTCTTTGTAAACGTTTCCCTTAAACTGCTTTATAATATTATAATTGAATGAAGAAATAAACTAGTTTCCCTCCTCAGCGGCGTTGACTCCCTCCAGACAGCAGACGGCGATATGTGTCTTTCAGGTGATGTTTCTAGTGCGGCGGATCATCTAGTGGCCTGAACGCTTCTTCAACCACCGCAGCCTCCTCCGTAGCTCGCTAGACCACAAAGTCGGAACATTACAGTTCGTTACACAATTTCGTGGTTTATTTGACACTGGGATTTAAACATACTTATGTGGAAACAACTAGTTGCCCCATTTAATGTAATATTGACGTTGTAAGTCAACTAGCTGGCTGGTTAAGTTAGAACTAGTCTAGTCGCTAATGCTAACTAGCTACCATCTCCGACCATGAGGTCACTAAGCTACTCTCCTCCTGCTAAAGAAGAGGAGGTCTGCTGGACGGAGAAAGAAGATCTGGTCAAAGAGGAGGAGGATGTTACAATACAAAAGCAACTAGACGGTGAGGCTGTTACCGTGAAAGAAGAAGAGAAAGACGTTTCAGTGAAAGAAGAGGACGACTCGTTCAGAGTGAAAGAGGCGGAGGATGTTACAGTAAAAGAGGAAGAGAAAGAGGAGGAGGGGGAGATGACTGTCACATCCAAAAAGGAAGAAGAGGAGGAAACTGTATATCTGGGTATCTCTGTTTCCCAAAGGCATCTTAAGGCATCCAATGGTTCTAACGATGAATGTGCCCTGATTAACACTAGTAAGTACTGTCTTAAAAACAGAGGCACAAACTCTGCAGTTGTTGAACTGATGTGTGGTGTTAAAGGGGAAATATGTAATAGCTACATCCATATTTGGACCTTTAAATTATTTACTTATAGCCATTGATTCTTGAAGAATATAACACATGCCTCATAGGCTTAGTTCAACTGTTGTACCCCATCAGAACCCCAAATAAGTTTTTTTTACTCCAATGTTTAGAAACAAAACACTGTAACACTGTAAACCAACACTGTATAGCCTCAACATGGTTAAAACTATCATGTTGATATCATGGATGGTCAGTCCTTCCATCATAGGTCTGTCTATGCGTTTGAACTTAGTTATGTTTCTACCGCCCCATCCATCATCTTATTACCAAAACAGTGGTGGAATTACAGCGTTGTTATTGGTTGGTTGGTGCAGATTGGTTGGTTGATGTGGCTTTTTAAAGGGGCAACCTAGTTTTTAAAAACAGCAACAAAATGGATTCCCAGTGACTTGGTTTGGTAAACAGCTGAGGGATGGGGGCTGGAGAAATGTAACCACTCTCAAATTCATAGAGAAAGCTATTGTATCAACCGTAACCCAACACCTAGCGAACTTGTCAAGAAGTTCAGACATCTTGGCGTAACAGTTGTAAAGTGTTGGTGAAACATACCTAGATTATATATATAGTATATTCTATAATTCATTCATGAGGTCGTAATGATAGTTTAACCAGGTTTGAGTTCAGCTCAGGGCTACCCCCTGTTATAAAGTGTTGGTGAAACATACCTAGATTCAATTACATTCATGAACTGGTTTGAAACATTTGTTTTTAAACCCTTCTCAAAGTTGGTGCTTTGACGGATTTGAAAAAAACGGTTTGTCATAAAACACTTATTTAAATGTAACCTTTGATTAACTAGGCAAGTCAGTTAATAATAACATCGTATTTACAATGACTGCTTACCCCAGACGGCGCTGGGCCAATTGTGCGCCGCCCTATGGGACTCCCAATCACGGCTGGTTGTGATACAGCCTGGATTCAAACCAGGTTGTATGTTCTAGTGCTGTCCACAACTAAAATAAATCTTGGTCAACCAAGAGTCATCTGTTCTTTCTACCAATCGCCCCATGTGTTTTAATAAAATCAACTATATGTACGTAACTTGTTTGAACGCTGTTTGATTAAATAATTACAGATACAAAAGTTACTCGAGGGAGCCAGTCATCAATATAACCTGACTCGAGGGAGCCAGTCATCAATATAACCTGACTCGAGGGAGCCAGTCATCAATATAACCTGACTCGAGGGAGCCAGTCATCAATATAACCTGACTCGAGGGAGCCAGTCATCAATATAACCTGACTCGAGGGAGCCAGTCATCAATATAACCTGACTCGAGGGAGCCAGTCATCAATATAACCTGACTCGAGGGAGCCAGTCATCAATATAACCTGACTCGAGGAGCCAGTCATCAATATAACCTGACTCGAGGAGCCAGTCATCAATATAACCTGACTCGAGGAGCCAGTCATCAATATAACCTGACTCGAGGGAGCCAGTCATCAATATAACCTGACTCGAGGGAGCCAGTCATCAATATAACCTGACTCGAGGGAGCCAGTCATCAATATAACCTGACTCGAGGGAGCCAGTCATCAATATAACCTGACCTCGAGGAGCCAGTCATCAATATAACCTGACTCGAGGGAGCCAGTCATCAATATAACCTGACTCGAGGAGCCAGTCATCAATATAACCTGACTCGAGGGAGCCAGTCATCAATATAACCTGACTCGAGGAGCCAGTCATCAATATAACCTGACTCGAGGAGCCAGTCATCAATATAACCTGACTCGAGGAGCCAGTCATCAATATAACCTGACTCGAGGAGCCAGTCATCAATATAACCTGACTCGAGGAGCCAGTCATCAATATAACCTGACCTCGAGAGCCAGTCATCAATATAACCTGACTCGAGGAGCCAGTCATCAATATAACCTGACTCGAGGAGCCAGTCATCAATATAACCTGACTCGAGGAGCCAGTCATCAATATAACCTGACCTCGAGGAGCCAGTCATCAATATAACCTGACTCGAGGAGCCAGTCATCAATATAACCTGACTCGAGAGCCAGTCATCAATATAACCTGACTCGAGGGAGCCAGTCATCAATATAACCTGACTCGAGGAGCCAGTCATCAATATAACCTGACTCGAGGAGCCAGTCATCAATATAACCTGACTCGAGGAGCCAGTCATCAATATAACCTGACTCGAGGAGCCAGTCATCAATATAACCTGACTCGAGGAGCCAGTCATCAATATAACCTGACTCGGGGAGCCAGTCATCAATATAACCTGACTCGAGGGAGCCAGTCATCAATATAACCTGACCTCGAGGAGCCAGTCATCAATATAACCTGACTCGAGGAGCCAGTCATCAATATAACCTGACCTCGAGGAGCCAGTCATCAATATAACCTGACTCGAGGAGCCAGTCATCAATATAACCTGACTCGAGGGAGCCAGTCATCAATATAACCTGACTCGAGGAGCCAGTCATCAATATAACCTGACCTCGAGGGAGCCAGTCATCAATATAACCTGACTCGAGGGAGCCAGTCATCAATATAACCTGACTCGAGGAGCCAGTCATCAATATAACCTGACCTCGAGGAGCCAGTCATCAATATAACCTGACTCGAGGAGCCAGTCATCAATATAACCTGACTCGAGGGAGCCAGTCATCAATATAACCTGACTCGAGGAGCCAGTCATCAATATAACCTGACTCGAGGAGCCAGTCATCAATATAACCTGACCTCGAGGAGCCAGTCATCAATATAACCTGACTCGAGGGAGCCAGTCATCAATATAACCTGACTCGAGGGAGCCAGTCATCAATATAACCTGACTCGAGGGAGCCAGTCATCAATATAACCTGACTCGAGGGAGCCAGTCATCAATATAACCTGACTCGAGGGAGCCAGTCATCAATATAACCTGACTCGAGGGAGCCAGTCATCAATATAACCTGACTAGAAGAAGAAAAAACTCTTCCCGACTGCCGTTATGCTCCTAAAGTTTTCAGTAATTGACTACACCAGCGGTCGTCAAATTTTTCCATTTACAGTGCCAATGTATCTGACCATTTCTACCAATCTGCGTGCCAGTTATGATTTTCATATTCACATTTTACTGGAACAGTTTAATTTTATAATAGTATCTCAAAATCATTGTCTGAGATTAATCTACATTCTGTCTAAATCTACATGAAAATTATACAAATCTAAAAGTAACCTTTATTGCCAACTATGTAAAAATAGCCTACATAAAGCCAACAAATAAAAACATTGCAGCCTGCAGGTAGAAAATATCCTGATAAAAATAAATATGATTGTATTTTCTTATTGTATGTTTTACCGAAGTTGGCCGACTGAAAGGGAGTGTAACTTTATGGCTGTTATTGGATTCTAAACTTTGAACATTGAGATATTAAAGACATGATCAGACACAGAGTATAAAAAGGAGTGAGATCGGTAGAAAGACAGAGTGGCTATGGAATGTGCTGGGTGGACGGGAGGAGATCAAAGGATTGCTACAGGGGAAGCAGATGGACATCTGTGGATTAGATGAAGGAGGGGTTGAGGTCAGATCCCCTTAAGGGAGTAATAAGGGTTTAGTATCCTGTTACCGTCTTCCTGTAGAACCAGAAGATGTAAGGATTGGAGAGGAGGAGGGTCTTCAGGGGGATATATACCTGTGATGGGAGAAATGTTGGGTTGTCTGAATTACAGCTGTAAAGGCCCTTTGGGAAGAATTAAACTTGGTTAAGCTTCTCTAGTGTCCGTGAGTTATTTACTCTGAAAAATTAGAACCTAACACTATAATTAGTGTTCCCTGAAGGAGGGAAACGAGGTACAACACCTGTTTGGCCCCACCCCTTCTTGGGTCGGTGAAGAGCCGTATTAAATTTAAGGAATAAATCCGAGCCTCACGCTCATCACCTGTGGAAGGCGGGGCTTCCAGCGTGGCGTGAATTTAATAGTATGTTGTACCTATTTTCCCTCCTTCAGGGAACAGTAGTTATAGTCATAACGTTACGCTTGTCATATGATGAACTTCAACTTAAATACTGGATCTTGCTGTCGGACAATTTTTTTGTATTCTGAAATGCACCCGAATCACGTATCATTTAGTGGCTCCTTATGTTACGCTGGGAAAACAGTTTTCTTGGGCACAGAAATACTCAATCCTTTGAGTTTGCTAAATCCAATGTTTTTTAATTGAGAGTCATCTTGTAATCCAAGATGGCGTAGCAGTAAGACGTGTTTGTTGGTGTAAATGTTTTTTTCGTCTTTTTTTGTATGTATTGCAATATATTTAAATTTTTCGATTTTTAAATTAAATATACACTGCTCAAAAAAATAAAGGGAACACTAAAATAACACATCAGATCTGAATGAATGAAATAATCTTATTAAATACTTTTTTCTTTACATAGTTGAATGTGCTGACAACAAAATCACACAAAAATTATCAATGGAAATATAGCAGATCCGTATCACATTGGGTAAGGTGGGTTGCCGGAAGGTACACTGCTCAAAAAAATAAAGGGAACACTTAAACAACACAATGTAACTCCAAGTCAATCACACTTCTGTGAAATCAAACTGTCCACTTAGGAAGCAACACTGATTGACAATAAATGTCACATGCTGTTGTGCAAATGGAATAGACAACAGGTGGAAATTATAGGCAATTAGCAAGACACCCCCAATAAAGGAGTGGTTCTGAAGGTGGTGACCACAGACCACTTCTCAGTTCCTATGCTTCCTGGCTGATGTTTTGGTCACTTTTGAATGCTGGCGGTGCTTTCACTCTAGTGGTAGCATGAGACGGAGTCTACAACCCACACAAGTGGCTCAGGTAGTGCAGCTCATCCAGGATGGCACATCAATGCGAGCTGTGGCAAGAAGGTTTGCTGTGTCTGTCAGCGTAGTGTCCAGAGCATGGAGGCGCTACCAGGAGACAGGCCAGTACATCAGGAGACGTGGAGGAGGCCGTGGGAGGGCAACAACCCAGCAGCAGGACCACTACCTCCGCCTTTGTGCAAGGAGGAGCACTGCCAGAGCCCTGCAAAATGACCTCCAGCAGGCCACAAATGTGCATGTGTCTGCTCAAACGGTCAGAAACAGATTCCGTGAGGGTGGTATGAGGGCCCAACGTCCACAGGTGGGGGTTGTGCTTACAGCCCAACACCGTGCAGGACGTTTGGCATTTGCCAGAGAACACCAAGATTGGCAAATTCGCCACTGGCGCCCTGTGCTCTTCACAGATGAAAGCAGGTTCACACTGAGCACGTGACAGAGTCTGGAGACGCCGTGGAGAACGTTCTGCTGCCTGCAACATCCTCCAGCATGACCGGTTTGGCGGTGGGTCAGTCATGGTGTGGGGTGGCATTTCTTTGGGGGGCCGCACAGCCCTCCATGTGCTCGCCAGAGGTAGCCTGACTGCCATTAGGTACCGAGATGAGATCCTCAGACCCCTTGTGAGACCATATGCTGGTGCGGTTGGCCCTGGGTTCCTCCTAATGCGAGACAATGCTAGACCTCATGTGGCTGGAGTGTGTCAGCAGTTCCTGCAAGAGGAAGGCATTGATGCTAAGGACTGGCCCGCCCATTCCCCAGACCTGAATCCAATTGAGCACATCTGGGACATCATGTCTCGCTCCATCCACCAACGCCACGTTGCTCCACAGACTGTCCAGGAGTTGGCGGATGCTTTAGTCCAGGTCTGGGAGGAGATCCCTCAGGAGACCATCCGCCACCTCATCAGGAGCATGCCCAGGCGTTGTAGGGAGGTCATTGAGGCACGTGGAGGCCACACACACTACTGAGCCTCATTTTGACTTGTTTTAAGGACATTACATCAAAGTTGGATCAGCCTGTAGTGTGGTTTTCCACTTTAATTTTGAGTGTGACTCCAAATCCAGACCTCCATGGGTTGATAAATTTGATTTCCATTGATAATTTTGTGTGATTTTGTTGTCAGCACATTCAACTATGTAAAGAAAAAAGTATTTAATAAGATTATTTCATTCATTCAGATCTATGATGTGTTATTTTAGTGTTCCCTTTATTTTTTTAGCAGTGTATATTGTTAATCTGTAGTCTAGAACCCTATAAATGTAAGGCGGGAGGGCTCTTATAACCCCTCCCCCCTTCTATTCATACAACATAAGCATAATCAATTATTATAATTCATAAACCATTCAGTACAGCCCTATCATGACCCTTCTAGCACTCTCTTTCTAAAATTATCCGCCGCCAATGTTGCAACCCCTATTACTAGTCTGTTCAACCTCTTTCGTATCGCCTGAGATTCCTGAAGATTGGAAAGCTTCCGCGGTCATCCCCCTCTTCAAAGGGGGTGATACTAGACCCAAACTGTTAGACATATCCATCCTGCCCTGCCTTTCTAAAGTCTTCGAAGGCCAAGTTAACAAACAGATCACTGACCATTTCGAATCCCACCGTACCTTCGCCGCTGTGCAATCCGGTTTCCGAGCTGGTCACGGGTGCACCTCAGCCACGCTCAAGGTACTAAACGATATCATAACCGCCATTGATAAAAGACAGTACTGTGCAGCCGTCTTCATCGACCTGGCCAAGGCTTTCGACTCTGTCAATCACCGTATTCTTATCGGCAGACTCAACAGCCTTGGTTTCTCAAACGGTTCACCAACTACTTCTCAGACAGAGTTCATTGTGTCAAATCGGAGGGCCTGTTGTCCAGACCTCTGGCAGTCTCTATGGGGGTGCTACAGGGTTCAATTCTCAGGCCGACTCTTTTCTCTGTATATATCAATGATGTCGCTCTTGCTGCGGGTGATTCCTTGATCCACCTCTACGCAGACGACACCATTCTGTATAAATCTGTCCCTTCTTTGGACACTGTATTAACAAACCTCCAAACGAGCTTCAATGCCATACAACACCTTCTGTGGCCTCCAACTGTTCTTAAACGCAAGTAAAACTAAATGCATGCTCTTCAACCGATCGCTTCCCGCACCCGCCCACCTGACTAGCATCATTACTCTGGATGGTTCTGACTTATAATATGTGGACAACTACAAATACCTAGGTGTCTGGTTAGACTGTAAACTCTCCTTTCAGACTCATATTAAGCATCTCCAATCCCGAATTAAATCTGGAATCGGCTTCCTATTTTGCAACAAAGCCTCCTTCACTCATGCTGCCAAACATACCCTCGTAAAACTGACTATTCTACCGATCCTTGACTTTGGCGATGTCATTTACAAAATAGCCTCCAACACTCTACTCAGCAAACTGGATGCAGTCTATCACAGTGCCATCCGTTTTGTCACCAAAGCTCCAGGAGGTATATCTCACTGGTCATCCCCAAAGCCAACACCTCCTTTGGCTGCCTTTCCTTCCAGTTCTCTGCTGCCAATGACTGGAACGAATTGCAAAAATCGCTGAAGTTGGAGACTTATATCTCCCTCACTAACTTTAAGCATCAGCTATCTGAGCAGCTTACCGATCGCTGCAGCTGTACACAGCCCATCTGTAAATAGCCCATCCAACTACCTCATCCCCATGTTTTTATTTACTTAAAAAAAAAAATTCACACCAGTATTTCTACTTGCTCATCATCATCTGCACATCTATCACTCATGTTAATTTGCTAAATTGTAATTACTTTGCTACTATTGGCCTATTTATTGCCTTAACTCCCTACTCCATTTGCACTCACTGTATCTAGATGTTTCTACTGTGTTATTGACTGTACTTTGTTTATCCCATGTGTAACTCTGTTCTTGTTGTTGTCGCACTGCTTTGCTTCATCTTGGCCAGGTCGCAGTTGTAAATGACAACTTGTTCTCAACTGGCCTACCTGTATTATGACATCAGATAGAACTACCTGGTTAAATAAAGGGGAAATAAAATAATTTAATAAAAAATCTATTTTAAAAAATCTGAACTTTATTGACAACACCCAAATGGATACTGTCATTAATGCGGTTCTTCAATAATTACACATAATTCTTAATACCGTAGCTGTTTTGTTACAGTCACATGTTCAACTATCATCAGCTGATCCAGGAAATAATTTTCTGAATGCCAGTCAAATGACAAACATCACGACATTGGTGTATTTGTTTTTAGGTGAAGTTATGGGTCCTACAGTAGGTCTATGTTGTTAGGTGAAGTTATGGGTCCTACAGTAGGTCTATGTTGTTAGGTGAAGTTATGGGTCCTACAGTAGGTCTATGTTGTTAGGTGAAGTTATGGGTCCTACAGTAGGTCTATGTTGTTAGGTGAAGGTATGGGTCCTATAGTAGGTCTATGTTGTTAGGTGAAGGTATGGGTCCTACAGTAGGTCTATGTTGTTGTTAGGTTAAGTTATGGGCCAATTTGGCAAACAGTGTACAAACCCTCATTGTCAGGCTGATGGAAAAGCCAAAGAGCATTTTACTGGTTGAAGTGTTTAAGTACAAAACGGTTGATTTTTGATGATGACACAAACATTTATATTAAGCAAGACATTCAAACGAGCCTTACAATTATATTCCAAAGTAGTGTGAAATGCACTCATAAGCAAACTGGAAATGGAGGTTACTCCCCTGAGTTTTCCCCCATTCACATTCAGAATACATTGTGAAAAACTAAAATCTTTGCTCACCATTTTTGCTCCAGGCAGACATACTACATCCATAACTAGCGGTTTCCTCATTAGCAGGGAGGTGTTTCTGCAATCAAATTGTGTGCGCATCGCCCTCGTAACGCAATTTTATTAAACACAGATCTATATTGGAGACCAAAAGTCATCTGGCACACTGCTTAGGATTTCAGCAACTTTAATAACTTATTTCTAGCCTACAATCATCAATTTCACTACTAATGTGAAAACAAGACAAAATATGACTATTATTGACTACTATTCTTGCTCATTTGTCAAATAATGTTAACATTGTTGTACAACAACAACATCATGGCTACGCTGTTTGCATAAGCTTTTACAGTGGATTTCCACTGTTGTGGGCCTTTAACCATCTGTCTGACTTTGTTGTTCACGCAGGAGAGAGACGGGACTGTCGTGGATCCTCTGGGGAGCCTCAACAACATCATTATGCTGACGAGGCAGAGAAGAGTCTCTCCAGATCAGAACACCTCAAAACACACCTGCAGAGATCCACAGGGAAGAGAACTCACTGCTGCTCTGACTGTGGGAAGAGATTCACCTCATTAGGCATTAAAATTCATCAGAGAATCCACACAGGAGAGAAATCTTTTAGCTGTGATCAATGTGGGAAGAGATTTAATACTTCTGGCTCTCTGACTTTACACCAGAGAACACACACAGGAGAGAAACCCTGTAGCTGTGATCAATGTGGGAAGAGTTTTGTTCAGTCTGGCCAGCTGACATTACACCAGAGAACACACACAGGAGAGAAATCTTATAGCTGTGATCAATGTGGGAAGAGATTTGGTAGTTCTGGCCAGCTGACTTTACACCAGAGGATACACACAGGAGAGAAACCGTTTTGCTGCGATCAATGTGGGAATAGATTTACTACTTCTGGCTCTCTGACAGTGCACCAGAGAACACATACAGGAGAAAAACCCTATAGCTGTGATCAATGTGGGAAGACATGTACTACATCTGGCTCTCTGACAGTGCACCAGAGAATACACACAGGAGAAAAACCCTATAGCTGTGATCAATGTGGGAAGAGTTTTGTTCAATCTTGCCAGCTGACTTCACACCAGAGAACACACACAGGAGAAAAGCCCTATAGCTGTGATCAATGTGGGAAGAGTTTTACTAGATCTAGCATTCTGACTCAACACCAGAGAACACACACAGGAGATAAATCTTATAGCTGTGGTCAATGTGGGAAGAGTTTTGGTCAATCTAGATATCTGACAGTGCACCAGAGAATACACACAGGAGAGAAATCTTATAGCTGTGATCAATGTGGGAAGAGTTTTACTACATCTAGCATTCTGACAATACACCAGAGAACACACACAGGAGAGAAACATTATAGCTGTGGTCAATGTGGGAAGAGATTTACTACTTCTGGCTCTCTGACAGTGCACCAGAGAATACACACAGGAGAAAACCCCTATAGCTGTGATCAATGTGGGAAAAGTTTTGTTCAATCTGGCCAGCTGACTTCACACCAGAGAACACACACAGGAGAGAAACCCTATAGCTGTGATCAATGTGGGAAGAGTTTTACTACATCTGGCTCTCTGACAGTGCACCAGAGAATACACACAGGAGAGAAACCCTATAGCTGTGATCAATGTGGGAAGAGTTTTGGTCAATCTAGCGATCTGACAGTGCACCAGAGAATACACACAGGAGAGAAACCCTTTAGCTGTGATCAATGTGGGAAGAGTTTTGTTCAATCTGGCCAGCTGACATTACACCAGAGAAGACACACAGGAGAGAAACCCTATTGCTGTGATCAATGTTGGAAGAGTTTTGTTCAATCTGGCCAGCTGACATTACACCAGAGAACACACACAGGAGAGAAATCTTATAGCTGTGATCAATGTGGGAAGAGTTTTATTGGATCTAGAAATCTGACTTTACACCAGAGAACACACACAGGAGAGAAACATTATAGCTGTGATCAATGTGGGAAGAGTTTTGTTCAATCTGGCCAGCTGACTTCACACCAGAGAACACACACAGGAGAGAAACCGCTGTGACCAGAGATAATCTGATAAAAGATCTCTGATCAAATATCAGAACATGTATACAGGAAGGAGTTGTTTCATGATATCAATGAAATAATGTCACAGTGTAGAATGCTTTAACATTGTAGTAGGAGTATTTTCATAATGTCACAATGTCGAACCCTAAACGTTTGCCCCCTTATCAATTGATTTCAACATGATATGGATATTAGCATCAGGGGGAAAATCCAGACTCTGAAATGGACGAGTTACTATTTATGTGATTTAACAAACAGTGACTAACAAAGAGTTGTATTACACTTCAAAATGTAGCTAGCTGTTTACCACGTTGGTGACCCACTGGATTCAAAATGCAACACTTCAAAATGTAGCTAGCTGTTTACCACGTTGGTGACCCACTGGATTCAAAATGCAACACTTCAAAATGTAGCTAGATGTTTTCTACAATTTGTCCTCTAACCAATGATGTACACATTATTGCCAGATTCCGTGTGGTTTCTGAGCTGTTAGTTTTAACAGGACGTGCAACCTCATCTCCCTCCTCTCGGCACTATTGATTTCAACATGATATCGATGAGTGATGACAAATAAGTGTTGCGTTCCTTTGTTTAGCGACCCCTACATTTAAATGCATCACTCCAAAATGTAGCTGACTGTCTTCTGCAGATTGTCCTCTAACCAGTGAGGTAAAAGAGATCTCCCATTTCCATGTGTTTTTTTTAGTTGTGTTAGTTTCAACAGCACGTACAACCTGATTTCCCCCCTAATCGATATCAGTGATTTATTGCTACTTGTCAAAACAACAGCGTTTCTGGTGCTTGTGCAGTTTATAAGGAGCTTGTTTTAAAAAATACAAGTAATATGATTATTGTGGCAGATGTTTGTGTATATAGCACATTTTATGTTTAGGATTTAAATTTTTCCCAAACTGTTTCTGCATTTGGACTATTGATTAGGACACGTTTAAACTGTGACATTGGGGCCATCCCACCTAGCAAAATGTCATTGAAAATAAGACTATGCCCGAACGTACAATATAAGTTTGGTTTTAGTTGAAAGTGAAAGTTGAAAAGAAAAATCTTTCAACATTCTTGCAGCCTTGGAAGTTGCAAACACATGGACGTATAATTTCACAGTATAATACACATTAAAATACACAGTATAATAAATAGGTCTATAATACATTTTTTTTTAACAATCCTATTAAATTGAGTCATAAATCATTTCGTAATTTTTATTAGGATCCCCATTAGCTAACGCCGTAATGCTAGCTAGTCTTCCTGGGGTCCAACACCAATTAACAAGACATTACAAACAACCACAATCAAGGCTTCACCAACATTCAACAAGTAGACAATACAGACCATTAAAATACCTGACAGGAAACACATTTAACATTCAGTTGATACTTTCTATTTCCTGTCCAGTCATATGGTCTATCACAGATGTTCTTTTATTTTTTTCTTGAAGGTGGATTTACTTTTGGCCTGAGAAATACTGATCTGTAAAGAGTTCCGTTCAGCTATAGCTCTATATAAAACTGTAGATTTAAGGCGATCTGTCCTTGGCTTGAGTTGTTTTAGCTGCCCTGAATGTGCCTGTCTGGTTTGGTGGTTATGTGTGTTGCTAGTATGTACTAATTGGATATATTGTCTTAAGGGGGAAGGTGTTACAGGCTTTGGTTTTTCCATTTATGTTTTGAGGTTGGACTTTAGCACGTAGGAAAGGGGGATACCTAGTCAGTTGTACAACGGAATGCATTCAACTGAAATGTGTCTTCGGTGCACTGATTGGTGTCACCTCGTTAGTCAGTGTGTGTTACACCTGTGCTGGCTTGTCCATCTCGTTAGTGCGAAGGTGTTTCACCTGAGCTGGTCCAGGTTCTATTTAATAGTGTCTGGCCCAGTGCTCCAGGTTCTATTTAATAGTGTCTGGCCCAGTGCTCCAGGTTCTATTTAACAGTGTCTGGCCCAGTGCTCCAGGTTCTATTTAACAGTGTCTGGCCCAGTGCTCCAGGTTCTATTTAACAGTGTCTGGCCCAGTGCTCCAGGTTCTATTTAAGAGTGTCTGGCCCAGTGCTCCAGGTTCTATTTAACAGTGTCTGGCCCAGTGCTCCAGGTTCTATTTAATAGTGTCTGGCCCAGTGCTCCAGGTTCTATTTAACAGTGTCTGGCCCAGTGCTCCAGGTTCTATTTAACAGTGTCTGGCCCAGTGCTCCAGGTTCTATTTAAGAGTGTCTGGCCCAGTGCTCCAGGTTCTATTTAAGAGTGTCTGGCCCAGTGCTCCAGGTTCTATTTAAGAGTGTCTGGCCCAGTGCTCCAGGTTCTATTTAAGAGTGTCTGGCCCAGTGCTCCAGGTTCTATTTAAGAGTGTCTGGCCCAGTGCTCCAGTTGTCTTGATAGATGTGGAGAGTCGAACACCTTTAGTTGCTCCACCTTTTTGGTTTGCTTCCTGTCTTGGTGTGGGTTTTTATTTTGTTTTCCTCTTCTTGGGCAGATTTAGTGGGTCTCATGGTGGGTGTCTTTTAGGTCCCAGTTGTTGTGACTAGTCAACTTTCAGTGGACGCCCGCCTAGTGTCTTTCAGAACCCCTCCTAAAACCCCACCTGTTTAGTTGTGGTTGTTGTCAGTGACTCTTTGCTAGTTCCCATTTCTATTTAAGCGACATTTCTGGTTTTCTTGTTGGGGAACGTAACAACAAACAATGTAGTAAAACAAGCTTATATTTGGGGTTGGATATTGCATCATATTGTTAATATTTTAATCAATTGCATTTCCTTAATGCTCATTAGTCTTTCAGTTGTTAATCTTCAGTTTTTTATCTTATGTTTGTTGTGTAGTAAATATTTATTTTCATTTTTTTTTTTTTTCTGTGAAGCCATTGTGTTACATCCATGTCTGAAATGTGATGTATAAATAGAGCTTGATTTGAACATATTGTAAGTCAAATGAACTCAATGACTTGACCAATCAGGAGACTTGCAAAACCAATTAACAAATCTGTGCAACAGCAACACCTATCTTAGTATTTAAAACAGTAGACGTTCAGTATCTCTCCCACTGTGTCAAAATAGTGTATGGACATTTTGTATCACTTTTCAACCAACATTTGTTGAAAATTATAAATGCATTTTCAAGCCTGCTGAAGGCATGGTTGACTGGTAAACACCTCTACCAGGGGCTTGGGGTGGTCTCCCACAGCTCTGCTTATGTTCTGTGGCCTTGCTGTTCCATTTCTTGACTGCCCCTGCAACACAGAAACACATTTAGTCATATTAAATAAAACACTCAAAGTAATGGATATGAAGCATCTATGGCCTCTGTTACACCTGGCACCTCAATGTGACTTCTGTCATCTGATCACTCCAAGCTGCATTAGGTTCAGATCGACCACATCAAAAATCGAATCAAATTTTATTTGTCACATACACATGGTTTGCAGATGGTAATGGGAGTGTGGCGAAATGCTTGTGCTTATAGTTCCGACCATGCAGTAATATCTAACAAGTAATCTAACAATTTCACAACTACCTTATACACACAAGTGTAAAGGAATGAATAAGAATATGTACATAAAAATATATGGATGAGCGGTGGCCGAACGGCATGGGCAAGATGCAGTAGATGGTATAGAGTACAGTATATACAGTCGTGGCCAAATGTTTTGAGAATGACAAATATGAATTTCCACAAAGTTTGCTGCTTCAGTGTCTTTAGATATATTTGTTAGATGTTACTATGGAATACTGAAGTATAATTACAAGCATTTCATAAGTGTCAAAGGCTTTTATTGACAATTACATGAAGTTGATGCAAAGAGTCAATATTTGCAGTGTTGACCCTTCTTTTTCAAGACCTCTGCAATCCGCCCTGGCATGCTGTCAATTAACTTCTGGGCCACATCCTGATTGATGGCAGCCAATTCTTGCATAATCAATGCTTGGAGTTTGTCAAAATTTGTGGGTTTTTGTTTGTCCACCCGCCTCTTGAGGATTGACCACAAGTTCTCAATGGGATTAAGGTCTGGGGAGTTTCCTGGCCATGGACCCAAAATATTGATGTTTTGTTCCCCGATCCACTTAGTTATCACTTTTGCCTTATGACAAGGTGCTCCATCATGCTGGAAAAGGAATTGTTCGTCACCAAACTTCCTGGATGGTTGGGAGAAGTTGCTCTCGGAGGATGTGTTGGCACCATTCTTTATTCATGGCTGTGTTCTTAGGCAAAATTGTGAGTGAGCCCACTCCCTTGGCTGAGAAGCAACCCCACACATGAATGGTCTCAGGATGCTTTACTGTTGGCATGACACAGGACTGATGCTAGCGCTCACCTTGTCTTCTCTGGACAAGCTTTTTTCCAGATGCCCCAAACAATCGGAAAGGGGATTCATCAGAGAAAATGACTTTACCCCAGTCCACAGCAGTCCAATCCCTGTACCTTTTGCAGAATATCAGTCTGTCCCTGATGTTTTTCCTGGAGAGAAGTGGCTTCTTTGCTGCCCTTCTTGACACCAGGCCATCCTCCAAAGGTCTTCGCCTCACTGTGCGTGCAGATGCACTCACACCTGCCTGCTGCAATTCCTGAGCAAGCTCTGTACTGGTGGTGCCCCGATCCCGCAGCTGAATGAACTTTAGGAGACGGTCCTGGCGCTTGCTGGACTTTCTTGAGCGCCCTGAAGCCTTTTTCACCACAATTGAACCGCTTTCCTTGAAGTTCTTGATGATCCGATAAATGGTTGATTTAGGTGCAATCTTACTGGCAGCATTATCTTTGCCTGTGAAGCCCTTTTTGTGCAAAGCAATGATGACTGCACGTGTTTCCTTGCAACCAGACAGAGGAACAACAATGATTCCAAGCACCACCCTCTTTTTGAAGCTTCCAGTCTGTTATTCGAACTCAATCAGCATGACAGAGTGATCTCCAGCCTTGTCCTCGTCAACACTCACACCTGTGTTAACGAGAAAATCACTGACATGATGTCAGCTGGTCCTTTTGTGTCAGGGCTGAAATGCAGTGGAAATGTGTTTTGGGGATTCAGTTCATTTGCATGGCAAAGAGGGACTTTGCAATGAATTGCAATTCATCTGATCACTCTTCGTGACATTCTGGAGTACATGTAAATTGCCATCATACAAACTGAGGCAGCAGACTTTGTGAAAATGTATATTTGTGCCATTTTCAAAACTTTTGGCCACGACTGTACATATGAGATGAGTAATGTAGGGTATGTAAACATTATATAAAGTAGCATTGTTTAAAGTGACTAGTGATACATTTATTACCTCCAATTTTTTTATATTAAAGTGGCTAGAGATTTGAGTCAGTATGTTGGCAGCAGGCACTCAATGTTAGTGATGGCTGTTTAACAGTCTGATGGCCTTGAGATAGAAGCTGTTTTTCAGTCTCTCGGTCCCAGCTTTACACCAATATCAGTGGACAATTTGCACTGCTGCTGAAAAACATCCCCACAGCATGACGCTGCCACCACCATGCTTCATCGTAGGGATGGTGCCAGGTTTCCTCCAGACGTGACACTTGGCATTCAGGCCAAAGAGTTCAATCTTGGTTTAATCAGACCAGAGAATCTTGTTTCTCATGGTCTGAGAGTCTTTAGGTGCCTTTTGGCAAACTCCAAGCTGGCTGTCATGTGCCTTTTACTGAGGAGGGGCTTCCGTCTGGCCTCTCTATCATAAAGGCCTGATTGGTGGAGTGCTGCAGAGATGATGGCCCTTCTGGAAGGTTCTCCCATCTCCACAGAGGAGCTCTGTCAGAATGACCATTGGGATCTTGGTCACCTCCCTGACCAAGGCCCTTTTCCCCCGATTGCTCAGTGTTGCCGGGTGGCCAGCTCTAGGAAGAGTCTTGGTGGTTCCAAACTTCTTCCATTTCAGAATGATGGAGGCCACTGTGTTCTTGGGGACCTTCAATGCTGCAGACAGTTTTTGGAACCCTTCCCCAGATCTGTGCCTCGACACAATCCTGTCTCAGCGCTCTACGGACAATTCCTTTTGACCTCATGGCTTGGTTTTTGCTCTGACATGCTCTGTGGACTGTGGGACCATATATAGAGAGGTGTGCGCCTTTCCGAATCATGTCCAATCAATTGAGTTTACCACAGGGGGACTCCAATTAAGTTGTAGAAACATCTCAAGGATGATTAATGGAATCAGGATGCACCTGAGCTCAATTTCGAGTCGCATAACAAAGGTTCTGAATACTTAAGTAAATACATTTGTAAACATTTCTAAAAAACTGTTTTTGTTTTGTCATTATGGGATATTGTGATGTCATTATGGGGTATTGTGTTGTCATAATTGTATGTAGATTGATGAGGGGGGGGATTTCAATTTTAGAATAAGGCTGTAATGTAACAACATGTGGAAAAGGTGAAGATGTCTGAATACTTTACGAATGCACTGTATACCCCTGGCAGAGGATTCTACCATTGGCAGTTTTGTACACAGTCATGTGATACGTGGTATAGAAAAGTCCAATCTTAGGAGAGTACATGGGAGGTACTATACTGTGTGTCTGCAGGTGTCTATCTGGTCAAAACCACTGATACAGGAGCCCCTCCACCCTCTGGTGGGATGGATCATGTCTACAGAGAAACCTGGATTCAAATACTTAGATGTGTGTGTGTGTTGGGTATATGTTGTGAAATTGTTAGATATTACTGCCCGGTCGGAGATAGAACCACAAGCATTTCACTACACCTGCAATAATATCTGCTAAACACGTGTATGTGACCAATAAAGTGTTATTTTGATTTGAAATAAACATCCTTTTAATCAAAGGTGCTTTTGGCTGGGGTCAAAATGACTCCAAAGGATTTGAATTTGTTAAAAGTCAATTTTGATACAGAAACACTAAACCATGATTTACATTTATTAAGAACAAGTTGGTTGACAAAGTCGTGAAGAATTGAATAAACCACATTTTGGCTATGATAAAAGATATGCCTCTGGGGTCAAAATGATCCATGTCAGAAGTATGGTTCAGTGCAAATGTGTAGTGGGTGTAAAGTTTGTTTTAAATTCTAACTCATTAAAAACAAATCAATCAACACATGCTTTGTGGTAGCAGACAACATGACTGAGATTGCATTTCCAATATTAACAGGCAGAATTTAGACTGTCCACTTAAGTGCTGAGAGACAATGGCTATATAAGGAATGGAACATAAAGGCAGGAACCATTATAGCTACCATTGTGGCCTGGAAAGTTGTCAGATGTGGGCGTTAACAAGCAAGAGCTGAGATAACTATAGGGCCAATGGGAGTAGTTCATGAATAGACAAGGAGTGATTCTATATGTTAGGCAGGGACAGAAGCCTTTAAAGGCTGTGATAAGATATTTCAGTCTCTTTCCATGGGAGAGGCAAAGGCTTTAATCCGTTGAATTAAAGTCTTATTGAATTCACAAGTTCTGGTATCTGTGCAATTATTTGACTCATTGTTTTTCCACAACACTTGGTAGCAACACAACATGACAACAACATAGTAGCAACACAACATGACAACAATACAACATGGTAGCAACACAACAATAACATAGTAGCACCACAACAAGGTAGCAACACAACATGACAACAACACATATTAACATTGTATTCATTAAGCAGACACAGATTGACTTACATGAGTGTGTCCATACATTTTCGTACTGGTCCCCCGACGGGAATCAAACCAACAACCCTGGCGTTGCAAGCACTATGCTTTACCAACAGAGCCACACGGAACTATTCTAACAGCATATATTCATAATGTACATGTTCACATGTAGCTATAGGTCTGCATAGAACTATTCTAACAGCATATATTCATAATGTACATGTTCACATGTAGCTATAGGTCTGCATAGAACTATTCTAACAGCATATATTCATAATGTACATGTTCACATGTAGCTATAGGTCTGCATAGAACTATTCTAACGGCATATATTCATAATGTACATGTTCACATGTAGCTATAGGTCTGTATATAACTTATAACAGTATATATATTCATAATGTACATATATGTAGGTATAGGTCTGTATATAACTATTCTAACAGCATATATTCATAATGTACATGTTCACATGTAGCTATAGGTCTGCATAGAACTATTCTAACAGCATATATTCATAATGTACATGTTCACATGTAGCTATAGGTCTGCATAGAACTTATAACAGTATATATATTCATAATATACATATATGTAGGTATAGGTCTGTATATAACTATTCTAACAGCATATATTCATAATGTACATGTTCACATGTAGCTATAGGTCTGCATAGAACTATTCTAACAGCATATATTCATAATGTACATGTTCACATGTAGCTATAGGTCTGCATAGAACTATTCTAACAGCATATATTCATAATGTACATGTTCACATGTAGCTATAGGTCTGCGTAGAACTATTCTAACAGCATATATTCATAATGTACATATTCACATTAGGTCTGTATATAACTTATAACAGTATATATATTCATAATGTACATATATGTAGGTATAGGTCTGTATATAACTATTCTAACAGCATATATTCATAATGTACATATTCACATTAGGTCTGTATATAACTTATAACAGTATATATATTCATAATGTACATATATGTAGGTATAGGTCTGTATATAACTATTCTAACAGCATATATTCATAATGTACATGTTCACATGTAGCTATAGGTCTGCATAGAACTATTCTAACAGCATATATTCATAATGTACATATTCACATGTAGGTATAGGTCTGTATATAACTTATAACAGTATATATATTCATAATGTACATATATGTAGGTATAGGTCTGTATATAACTATTCTAACAGTATATATATTCATAATGTACATATTCATATGTAGCTATAGGTCTGCATAGACGAAAGTATTGGCTGTAAGAAGTCAGACAAAACATATTTGCTCGTGTTTAAATGAATAAACAATGTAGTGAATATTTTTCTAAACTGCGTCACCCGCTCCAGTCAGCAGACGGCGATGTGCGTCTTCAGATGGTGACGTCAGATCTAGTGGACCACACGACACCGGATGCTGTTTCAACAACGTGGATACTGACTCATTCAACCACCTCCGTAGCCTGGTAGCCAACATACAGCAGAAAACATTGAAGTTCTTTGGACCAGTTTTGTGTATATTGATCTCGGTGGTTTTAACACAAACCTCTTTACGTATCTACTATTTAACTTAAACGTAACTTGCTTGTTCAATTTACACATTTGTTGATTATCCTGAACCAAAGCTAATCGTCAATGCTAACTAGCTACCATCTCCGACCATGAGTTCACTAAGCTACTCTCCTCCTGCTAAAGAAGAGGAGGTCTGCTGGACGGAGAAAGAAGGTCTGTGGCTGAACATTGTCGTGAAAGGAGAGGAGGAAGAGGAGAATGTCTCAGTAAAAGGAGAGGAAGAAGCTTTCAGAATGAAAGAAGAGGAAGAGGAGGCCATCAGTATCACATTGAAAGAAGAGGAAGAACCTTTTGGAGTGGAAGAGGAGGCTATCTCAATAAAAGAGGAGGAGGAAGACGTTTGGAGAGATGAAGAGGTAGAAGCTTTCAGAATGAAAAAGGAGGAAGAGGAGGCTATAACATTGAAAGAAGAAGAGGAGAATGTTTTGGGAGAGGAAGAGGAGACTGAAGATCTGATTAACACCAGTGAGTACCGTCTTAAAAACCCAGGCAGAAACTCTGCAGTTGTTGAACTGATGTGTGTTTTTAAGCCAAAGGGGCATTGCACTGAAATGTGCGCCTCTCCAGAACCCCGAATAGAAGCTTGTGAAGCTCCGTTATGTGTATACAATGCAAATGTAAACAAACACTGTATTTGACTCAAAACGTGGTTAAAACGATCATTTTGATCTCATGCATGGTGGGTCCTTGCATCCATAGCTCTGTCTATGAATTAGTTGTTCCATGTCTTCAAACCCTCTCTACACTCCTCTCTGTTTATTAGGACAGTGGAGATATAACCCTCAGCTACACTCCCCTCTCTGTTTATTAGGACAGTGGAGATATAACCCTCAGCTACACTCCCCTCTCTGTTTATTAGGACAGTGGAGATATAACCCTCAGCTACACTCCCCTCTCTGTTTATTAGGACAGTGGAGATATAACCCTCAGCTACACTCCCTCTCTGTTTATTAGGACAGTGGAGATATAACCCTCAGCTACACTCCCTCTCTGTTTATTAGGACAGTGGAGATATAACCCTCAGCTACACTCCCTCTCTGTTTATTAGGGCAGTGGAGATATAACCCTCAGCTACACTCCCTCTCTGTTTATTAGGACAGTGGAGATATAACCCTCAGCTACACTCCCTCTCTGTTTATTAGGACAGTGGAGATATAACCCTCAGCTACACTCCCCTCTCTGTTTATTAGGACAGTGGGGATATAACCCTCAGCTACACTCCCCTCTCTGTTTATTAGGACAGTGGAGATATAACCCTCAGCTACACTCCCCTCTCTGTTTATTAGGACAGTGGAGATATAACCCTCAGCTACACTCCCCTCTCTGTTTATTAGGGCAGTGGAGATATAACCCTCAGCTACACTCCCCTCTCTGTTTATTAGGACAGTGGAGATATAACCCTCAGCTACACTCCCCTCTCTGTTTATTAGGACAGTGGAGATATAAACCGTTTAATTATCAAATCAAATTGTATTGGTCACATACACATGGTTAGCAGATGTTAATGAAATTATATTACGTTTCTTCAGCCTCCTGAGGTTGAAGAGACGCTGTTGTGCCTTCTTCACCACACTGTCTGTGTGGGTGGACCATTTCAGTTTGTCTGTGACGTGTATGCCAAGGAACTTAAAACTTTCCACCTTCTCCACTACCCTCGGCTACACTCCCCTATCTGTTTATTAGGACACTGAAGCTAAAACGTTTAATTACCAATAACGGGAGGTTCACATTTTTAAGGGGTATGATATTTATGGCTCTACCTTTCTCACTCCTTATTATTCATGATTATCCCTCATCATGTTTTCTCACTCATTATTATTCATGATTATCCCTCATCATGTTTTTGCATTCACATTAATATACTAGTGTTCAGAAACATATTATATTCTTGTGTGACTCGTAATGATACAATACATTATTTACAGTTAATTTCTATTGGGTACAACATAATCTGAAACACAACCAAAACAATATGCCTGACACTAGTTCCATTCTGCTCCTCTACTGGTCATGTCCAACACTAGTTCCATTCTGCTCCTCTACTGGTCATGCCCGACACTAGTTCCATTCTGCTCCTCTACTGGTCATGCCTGACACTAGTTCCATTCTGCTCCTCTACTGGTCATGCCTGACACTAGTTCCATTCTGCTCCTCTACTGGTCATGCCCGACACTAGTTCCATTCTGCTCCTCTACTGGTCATGCCCGACACTAGTTCCATTCTGCTCCTCTATTGGTTATGCCCGACACTAGTTCCATTCTGCTCCTCTACTGGTCATGCCCGACACTAGTTCCATTCTGCTCCTCTACTGGTCATGCCCGACACTAGTTCCATTCTGCTCCTCTACTGGTCATGCCCGACACTAGTTCCATTCTGCTCCTCTACTGGTCATGCCTGACACTAGTTCCATTCTGTTCCTCTACTGGTCATGCCCGACACTAGTTCCATTCTGCTCCTCGTTCTTTGAGACTGTCTCAAATTAATGCACTAAGGAAATTTACCCACATCACTCTGTCGCTATTTTCTCAGTAGCACCTGAAGGGCTCACTCTCTGTAACACCCAATCAGAGGCCATAGCCTTCTCATCCCTTCTGGCCCCGCCAAACTTATTATTTTGTTAAGTGGAAGTCAGGTACCCAACCTTCGCATGTTCACTGTGTCAGAGATGTTATAGCCCATCTTAAACTTGAGATGAGAACTAAATATCGCCTCTGCAATTCCCCCCATCATATACTTTTATTATTTCTATGTACTGTTTCTATCAACCTCCAGATACTTACAGTCGTGGCCTAAAAATATTGGCACCCTTGCACCTTTTTCTTTCTTCAAATAATGTATAATTTCTTCCAGAAAACTGTTGAAATTAAAACACATTTTGGTATGCACTTATGTACAGTTGACGTCGGAAGTTTACATACACCTAGGTTGGAGTCATTAAAAATAATTTTTAAACCACTAAACCACACAAATTTCTTGTTAACAAACTATAGTTTTGGCAAGTCGGTTAGGGCATCTACTTTGTGCACGACACAAGTCATTTTTCCAACAATTGTTTACAGACAGATTATTTCACTTATAATTCCCTGTATCACACTTCCAGTGGGTCAGATGTTTACACACTAAGTTGACTGTACCTTTAAACAGCTTGGAAAATTCCAGAAAATTATGTCATGGCTTTCTAAGCTTCTGATAGGATAATTGACATCATTTGATTCAATTGGAGGTGTACCTGTGGATGTTTTTCAAGGCCTACCTTCACTCAGTGCCTCTTTGCTTGACATCATGGGAAAATCAGCCAAGTCCTCAGAAAAACAATTGTAGACCTCCACAAGTCTGGTTCATCCTTGGGAGCAATTTCGAACGCCTGAAAGTACCACGTTCATCTGTACAAACAATAGTATAAACAAGTATAAACACCATGGGACCACGCAGCCATCATACCGCTCAGGAAGGAGACGCGTTCTGTCTCTTTGAGATTAACGTACTTTGGTGTGAAAAGTGCAAATCAATCCCAGAACAACAACAAAGAACCTTGTGAAGATGCTGGAGGAAACCGGTACAAAAGTATCTATATCCACAGTAAAACAAGTCCTATATCGACATAACCTGAAAGGCCGCTCAGCAAGGAAGAAGCC
Organism: Brachymystax lenok tsinlingensis; assembly: GCA_030435695.1. Classification (NCBI taxonomy): domain Eukaryota; kingdom Metazoa; phylum Chordata; class Actinopteri; order Salmoniformes; family Salmonidae; genus Brachymystax; species Brachymystax lenok. The sequence goes on from CM059812.1 coordinate 40,978,629, forward strand.
ACTGCTCCAAAACTGCCATAAAAAAGCCAGACTACGGTTTGCAACTGCACATGGGAAAAAGATCGTACTTTTTGGAGAAATGTCCTCTGGTCTGATGAAACAAAAATAGAAGTGTTTGGCCATAATGACCATCATTATGTTTGGAGGAAAAAGGGGGAGGCTTGCAAGCCGAAGAACACCATCCCAACCGTGAAGCACGGGGGTGGCAGCATCATGTTGTTGGGGTGCTTTGCTGCAGGAGGGACTGGTGCACTTCACAAAATAGATGGCATCATGAGGAAGGAAAATTATGTGGATATATTGAAGCAACATCTCAAGACATCAAGCAGGAAGTTAAAGCTTGGTCGCAAATGGGTCTTCCAAATGGACAATGACCCCAAGTATACCTCCAAATTTGTGGCAAAATGGACAGCAAAGTCAAGGTATTGGAGTGGCCATCACAAAGCCCTGACCTCAATCCTATAGAGAATTTGTGGGCAGAACTGAAAAAGCGTGTGCGAGCAAGGAGGCCTACAAACCTAACTCAGTTACACCAATTTAAAGGCAATGCTACCAAATACTAATTGAGTGCATGTAAACCTCTGACCCACTGAGAATGGGATGAAAGAAATAAAAGCTGAAAGAAATAATTCTCTCTACTATTATTCTGAAATTTCACATTCTTAAAATAAAGTGGTGATCCTAACTGACCTAAGACAGGGAATTTTTACTAGGATTAAATGTCAGGAATTGTGAAAAACTGAGTTTAAATGTATTTGGCTAAGGTGTATGTAATCTTCCGACTTCAACTGGATGTCTTCGGTGTACAGTTGAACAAAACAAAAAAAAGATCTGAATAATTTACTAAATCTTAGCTAATTCCACAACAAAATCCTAAAATGGCCCAGACAATATTATTGTCACCTTCTAGAAGCAGTTAAAAATGAGATTTCTCATTTACTTTGGAATATCTCACCTGTGGTGAGTTGAAGGTGCCTGTAGTATAAAGATCACGTATTCAACCAGTTTGAATAGAGAAAGGGACTCATTCTCCTGTTTTGTGTCACTGTGTGTACCGCAATGAACATGGTCAAAAAGGAAAAAAAACTGAGAATTATCTGAGGAAGTCAGACACAAGATTGTAGCCAAGCATGGACAATCTCAAGGCTACAAGTCCATCTCCAGAGACCTTGATGTTCCTGTTTCCGCCGTACGTAATGTTATCAAGAAGTTTAAGGCCAATGCCACTGTAGCCAGCCTCACTGGACGTGGCCCAAAGGGAAAACTTGATGGAAGATTGCAGCAAAGGATTGTTCAAATGGTGGAGAAAGCACCTCGGTCAACTGCCACAGAGATTCAAGCTGACCTTCAGACACAAGGTACGACAGTTTCAACTCGCACCATGCGTCGCAAACTCAATGAAATTGGGTTATATGGAAGGAACCCCAGGAGGACCCCACTGCTGAGAGAGGGACATAAGAAAGCCCAACTGCAATTTGCCAAAACACACCTGAACATGCCAAAATCCTTCTGGGAGAATGTCCTGTGGACAGATGAGACCAAATTAGAGCGTTTTGGTAAAGCACACCATCTCTATGTTTACAGAAAACAAAATTAAGCTTTCATAGAAAATAACACCTTCCCTACACTCAAACATGGAGGAGGTTCAGTGGTGTTTTGGGGTTGCTTTGCTGCCTCGGGCACTGGGTGTCTTGAGCGTGTGCATAGCATCATGAAATCAGGAGAATACCAAGGCATTTTGGAGCGCAATGTCGGACCCAGTGTCAGAAAACTGGGTCTCCGTCAAGGGTCATGGGTCTTCCAGCAGGACAAAGACCCCCAAACACACTTCAAAAAGCACCCTGGAAGGGTTCAAGACAAACCGCTGGACTGTTCTGAAATGGCCAGCAATGACTCCAGATCTAAACCCCATTGAAAACTTATGGAGAGATCTGAAAACAGCAGTTAGGAGATGGTACCCTTATCTGGGAGAACTGGAGCAGTTTCCACAAGAGGAGTGGGCCAAACTGCCAGTACAGAGATGCAGGAAGCTCATCGATGGTTATAGGAAGCGCTTGATTGCAGTTATTTTGACCAAAGGCTGTGCTACCAAATATTATGTCTAGGCTGTCAATAATTTTGACAATGCCATTTCTGTTTATTTTCTGATTTAAATAGATATATTAAGTTCTGAAACAAAAACAAAGGTTCTGTAATATTAACAGTGAAATAAAGACTTGTGGAGACCAAATACTTTGTTCAATTTCAACTTATTTTTTTGGGCAAATTGTGAGTTACTATATATATATATGTGTATATGTGTATATATATATATATATATATGTGTTTTATATATTTTGTATTGTTAATATTACTTTTATTGTGAATATATATATATTATATTTGTTTCATGTATTTTAGAAAATATTTTTACTTATATAGTGTGTATATATATATATATATATATATATATATATACTTTTATATATATTTTATTATTACTACTTATAGTATATTTGTTATATATATTTTTGTTTTATTATTATTACTTATATATATATTTTTTTTCATTTTTATATATATATATATTTTTTTTTTGTCCAACAGTTGCATAGGATAGTATCAATGTAACTTGTTACTGTTCATTATGTTCTGTCTTTATATCTACTTTTAAAACCAATAAAACTATTGCAATAATACAATTATTAGAAAACATCTCTATATGAAGATAAACCATTACCCAAAAGCATTATCCTCCAAAACATCTCTATATGAAGATATATAAACCATTACCCAATAGCATTACCCTCCCTAACATCTCTATATGAAGATATATAAACCATTACCCTCCCTAACATCTCTATATGAAGATATATAAACCATTACCCAATAGCATTACCCTCTTAAACATCTCAAAAAGCACAAGAGGACTTCAACACCCACCATCTCAGATTGTGCTGAAATTGTTTCTGTAGTTAGAAACAGATAAGATTAGCATTCCTGAAACATTATTTTGTTGTAAAAATTTGATCATCGATTTATTGGACCCAAAATGGCCAATTTAATTTAGTGGTTGATATAATCCTTATTAAATATAGTACCAAACATCCGATTTGGGCCATAATTCTTCCTAATACGCCAATCCCACCCTAACAACTATTATGCGGTATAGGTTCTCTATCTCTGACAAGTAGCATGGAGCTGCGGCTTGGAGTATTGCTTCTTTGTCTTTTGTAATGTACACTTAAAATGTATTCTATACTGACTAGGCTATGTATCCATTAGGCCTAATAAATGCATATCAACAGTCAAGTTTAATAGGGTTTTTATTTGCCTACAACAGGGTTTCCCAAACTCGGTCCTCGGAATCCGAAGCTTTGAATCAGCTGTGTAGTGCTAGGGGAAAACCTAAATGTGCATCTCTTGGGGTCCCGAGTTTGGGAAACATTTGCCTACAAGCATTACAGCCACTCTGTGATGACTTGGCACTTCAAATCAAATTTTATCAGTCACATTAGTGAAATGCTTACTTACGAGCCCCTAACCGACAGAGCAGTTTCAAAAAATGCGGATAAGAGATAAAAGTAACAAGTAATTAAAGAGGAGCAGTAAAAAATTACAATATATACAGGGGGGCACCGGTTAGTTGAGGTAGTATGTAGGTAGAGTTAATTAAAGTTACTATGCATAGAGAGTGGCAGTGGTGTGGAGGGGTGGAGACTAGATGTTCAGGAGTCTTATGGCTTGGGCGTAGAAGCTGTTTAGAAGCCTCTTGGACCTAGACTTGGCGCTCCTGTACCGCTTGTCATGTGGTAGCAGAGAGAACAATCTAAGACTAGGGTGGCAGGAGTCAATGACAGTTTTTAGGGCCAACGCTCTAACCACTAGGCTGCCGCACCTGCCGCATTGTGGTCGGATGCCGAGCAGTTGCCATACCAGGCGGTGATGCAACCAGTCAGGATGCTCTCGATGGTGCAGCTGTATAACCTTTTGATCTGCGGACCCATGCCAAATCTTTTCAGTCTCCTGAAGGGGAATAGGTTTTGTCGTGCCCGCTTCACGACTGTCTTGGTGTGTATAGACCATTCTAGTTTGTTGGTGATGTGGACACCAAGGAACTTGAAGCTCTCAACCTGCTCCACTGCAGCCCCGTCGATGAGAATGGGGGCGTGCTCGGTCCTCTTTTTCCTGTAGTCCACAATCATCTCCTTTGTCTTGATCACGTTGAGGGAGAGGTTGTTTTGCAGGCACCACAGCCACTGTGATTTATTTGTATCCCTTGTTTTACCAGGTATGTTTACTGAGAACACATTCTCATTTACAGCAATGACCTAGGGAATAGTTACAGGGGGAGAGGAGATGAATGAGGAACTTGGGGATGATTAGGTGGCCATGATGGTATGAAGGCCAGTTTGGGAGTTTAGCCTGGACACCGGGGTTAACACCCCTACTCTTAAGATAAGTGCCATGGGATCTTTAGTGACCACAGATAGTCAGGACGTCCCATCCGAAAGACGGCACCCTACATAGGGCAATGTCCCCAATCACTGCCCTGGGGGCATTGGGATATTGTTTTAGACCAGAGGAAAGAGTGCCTACTACTGGCCCTCCAACACCACTTCCAGCAGCATCTGGCCTCCCATCCAGGGACCGAGCAGGACCAACCCTGCTTAGCTTCAGAGGCAAGTCAGCAGTGGGATGCAGCGTGGTATGCTGCTGGTTAACATGCTCTTAAATTGAGAGATCTAGTCCAGATTAAACCTCATAGGAAGACCGTTGTATCATGTGGAGGTTTCGTTCAGGTCTCTGTTAACCTAAATAATCTGTTTGTCTTTGGCAGGAGAGAGACCAGACTCTCACTATGACAGCGGGAAGAGTCCTTCAGGGGAACCAGACCCAGTGACACCCAAACCAACGAGACGACATCAATGCTCCCACTGTGGAAAGAGTTTTCCCTGGTTAAGGGCCCTGAAGCAGCATAAGAAAAAACACTCTGGAGAGAAGCCTTATCGCTGTTCCCAATGTGGAATGACTTTTACCTGGGCAGGAAGCCTATGGGGGCATAAGAGAATACACTCTGGAGAGAAGCCATACCACTGCTCCTACTGTGGAAAGAGTTTTAGGAAGTTAGGTGACCTGAAGGCGCATGAGAGGACACACACAGGAGAAAAGCCCTACCAATGCTCCCAGTGTGGAAATAGTTTTAGCAAGCTAGGGAACCTAAAACAGCATAAAAGGACACACACAGGAGAAAAGCCATACCAATGCTCCCAGTGTGGAAAGAGTTTTAGCCATTCAGGGAGCCTTAAAGACCATGAGAGGAGACACAGACAAGAAAAACCCTTCCAATGCTCCCTGTGTGGAAAGAGTTTTATCAAGTTAGTGGCCCTGAATCGGCATGAGAGGACACACACAGGAGGGGATAAAACGTACCACTGCTCCCTGTGTGAAAAGAGTTTTAACCGGTTAAGACATCTAAATAAGCATGAAAGAATACATACACAAGAGGAGAAGACATACCACTGCTCACTGTGTGGAAAGACATTTTCCCAGTCAGAGGACCTGAAATCACATGAGAGAATAGAGAAGCTGTGTTCTGACTTGTGTTTTTGACTGATTATTTGTGTTTTTGTTCATGCCACATTAAATCATATTGTTTATGATTATACCTGTCTATATATACATAACTGTACTATAACACACACAGGAGAAGAGACCTACCATTGTTCTCATTGTTTTTGTTTATGACACAGATTGGTTTGGATTTCTAAACTTTAAATATTGTTAATCATCAGTTATACTAGAGACATGAGGGGTGCCATAGTCTAGGGTCTACACCAGAAGTTAATGGTTATCTGTAGGTGGAATGCATATGGTGGATACAGTTAAGCTTGGAATGTATTGAGTGAAGGGAAGACGATCACATGTTGGCAGGCACTGATAAGGGTGGAGAGATGTGGATTAGTGAGGAAGGGGGTCGAAGTCAGATCACATGAAGGGAGAAGGAACAGTTTATTGCCCACATCACTTAACTTCCTGTCTAGTAATAAAGATGTCGTGTTTAGAGTGCAGGAGAATACTCCACTCAAATTATATATATATATATATATATATGTATATATATATATATACTACCACTGGTGGAAATATGTCTTGTCTGTTCAGCTGTTCCATCCTTTGGGTGAATAAACTTGGTTGGAGCTTTTAATAGTGTCCGTCAATTTCTTACTCTGATATTTAGAACCTAACGCCACAAATCATATTGTTTTATGAATTCTTACAAAAAAATTGTCCTGTTTTAGTTTTTTCATCTGGAGACCTGATCATGTCTAAAATCAGAATAAATATTTTAAAATGTATTTCATTTTGATTATGAACTTTAATACAATCCGAGGTTGTTCATTTTATTATTTGGAAATTGCTAAATGTAAATTATTATATAGATGAATGGAATTTAGCATTTTCTTAATTCTATCCTTGATTTTGATGTATGATTTGGCTTTTGCTAAATTAATTTGATATATGATTTGGATATTGTGTGTATATATATTAAGTGCATTCGGGAAAGTATTCAGACCCCTTCCCTTTGTCCACATTTTGTTACATTACGGCCTTATTCTAAAATGGTTTAAATAAAAACATTTCCGCATCAATCTACACACAATACCCCATAATGACATCACAATACCCCATAATGACAAAGCGAAAACAGTGGCCTCCATCATTCTGAAATTGAAGACTCTGCCTAGAGCTGGCCAAACTGAGCATTCGGGGGAGAAGAGCCTTGGTCAGGCAGTTGAACAAGAACACAATGGTCACTCTAACAGAGCTCCAGAGTTCCTCTGTGGAGATGGGAGAACCTTCCAGAAGGACAGCCATCTCTGAAACCAAGATTGTGTCATGTCTGGAGGAAACCTGGCACTATCCCTAAGGTGAAGCATGGTGGTGGCAACATCATGCTGTCTGGATTTTTTTCAGTGGCAGGGAGACTAGTCAGGATTGAGGCAAAGATGAACGGAGCAAAGTACAAGGAGATCCTTGATGAAAACCTGTTCCAGAACACTCAGGACCTCAGACTGGGGCAAAGGTTCACCTTCCAACAGGACAACGACTCTAAGCACACAGCCAAGATAACGCAGGAGTGGCTTTGGGACAAATCTCTGAATATCCTTGAGTGGCCCAGACAGAGCCCAGACTTGAACCCGAACTAACATCTCCGAAGAGATCTGAAAATAGCTGTGCAGCGACGCTCCCCATCCAACCTGACAGAGCTTGAGAGGATCTGCAGAGAAGAAACTGAGAAACTCTCCAAATACAGGTGTGCCAAGCTTGTAGAAACATGCCCAAGAAGACTCAAGGCTGTAATCGCTGCCAAAGGTTCTTCAACAAAGTACTGAGTAAAGGGTCTGAATACTTATGTAAATGTAATATTTCGGTTTTATTTTTTATACATTGGCAAACATTTCTTAAAACCTGTTTTTGTTTTGTCGTTAGGGGGTATTGTGTGTAGATTGATTATTTTTTTGATCCATTTTAGAAGAAGGCTGTAATGTAACAAAATGGGGAAAAAGTCAAGGGTTCTGTATATATATATATATAGGGATGCACGATATATTGGTGAACATATTGGAATCGGGCCGATTATAGCTAAAAATGCCGGCATCGGCCTGATGTCTAGTTTAATGTCCTATGTGCAAACCTGATGTTAAAGCTGACTTGCATACCTATATAATGTAGGTGATGTAATGACGCCACGAAATATACAGCGCTACACGTGCAACACAGCATTCCTAACCTAGCCCACAATGTCTGCCGTGTGGATCTATTTTGAAGTTTCAAAGGAAGATAACAAAAAGGCCATATGCAACGTTTGTGCTGATATTATTTCCAGAGGAGGGGAGAAAGTGAAATCTTTCAATACCACAAGTGAAATCTTTCAATACCCCCCCAGACATTCAGCGACTTCTTAGAACAAAAGCTTTTGCCGACTAGTCGAGCACCTCGAACCCCAGTACACACTACCAACTAGAAGCTATTTTTCAGATGTTGCCCTACCGGAGTTACACAGTATTGTTGAAACGCACATCCATGAGCTACTTGCTATCGGTGTCACTGTTATTAGCTTCACGACTGACATTAGGACCAGCGATGTCAGCCCGATGAGCATGATGAGTCTGACAGCACAGTGGGTCGACGAGGATTTTTACTTAGGAAAGCCGTATTGCATGCTCAATAATGTGCTGGTTCTCATACCGCTGCTGCCATTTCAATGCCATTTGAGAACGTGTTTGAAACTTGGAAACATGGACACACTCCGAGCGCCATTCGAGCAACTGACTGGAGAAATAAGCTCATCAACTGCGTCTGCCGCAGACGTGATGTCATGGCATTGAAACGCTCAACAAGACTGCCGAACGTAGGGTTTTATTTATTTTATTTACCCTTTAAGCATTGAGAACGCACAACGACAATACAATTTAGCAAATGTATTTATTTTTATTTAACCTTGTTTTAACCAGGCAAGTCAGTTAAGAACAAATTCTTATTTACAATGATGGCCTACCAAAAGATCTGCTGGGATGGGGGCTGGGATTAAAATAAATAAATAAATAAAATATAAACATAGGACAAAACACACATCATGACAAGAGAGACAACACTACATAAAGAGAGACCTAAGGCAGCAACACATGACAACCCAGCATGGTAGCAACACTACACGGTACAAACATTATTGGGCACAGACAACAGCACAAATGGCAAGAAGGTAGAGGGAACAAGCGATTCGGTGGCATTCTCTCTGAGCCTCTTTACTGTGTCGCCACCGTGCTCGATGCTAGGTACAAGGACCGCTACTTTGATGCAGACAAGAAACATGCTTAACGTGAAATGTTACAGACACAGCTGGACAAGATGGAAACTGACATAGTGACAGTGCGCACCGAGGAAGAGGACCCATGGCAGATGAGGCCATGTTATTTCATAGTTTTGATGTCTTCATTATTATTCTACAATGTAGAAAATAATAAAAATAAAGAAAACCCCGTGAATGAGTAGATGTGTCCAAACTTTTGACTGGTACTGTATATATGTGTATATATGTATTCTAACACCATGTATATAGCTAGTGGCTCATTTGAATAGCATTTTTAATATTAACTGTTTATTTGACTGAATGTGTAGTAGATGTAAAGTTTGTTTTAAATTAATCAAAATGGATAGATTAACATATGTTTCTCTTTGTACGCCTCGATATAATATTAAACTTTATTCAAATAAAATATTTTCTTCAAGTGTGTTACCCGGTCTTTCAGGCAATGCTGCCAGTGTGATGTATCATCTGGTGGACATGATGCTTCTTCACAACAACAAGGTTGTCACTAGTTACTACAGCCAGGAAGGTTAGGTAAATGTCTTTAGGGAGTTAAAAGACTAGCTAGCAGTCATCAACCAGAGGGAGTTAAAAGGCTAGCTAGCAGTCATCAACCAGAGGGAGCTAAAAGGCTAGCTAGCAGTCATCAACCAGAGGGAGCTAAAAGGCTAGCTAGCAGTCATCAACCAGAGGGAGTTAAAAGGCTAGCTAGCAGTCATCAACCAGAGGGAGCTAAAAGGCTAGCTAGCAGTCATCAACCAGAGGGAGCTAAAAGGCTAGCTAGCAGTCATCAACCAGAGGGAGTTAAAAGACTAGCTAGCAGTCATCAACCAGAGGGAGCTGAAAGGCTAGCTAGCAGTCATCAACCAGAGGGAGCTAAAAGGCTAGCTAGCTAGCAGTCATCAACCAGAGGGAGCTAAAGGGCTAGCTAGCAGTCATCAACCAGAGGGAGCTAAAGGGCTAGCTAGCTAGCAGTCATCGACCAGAGGGAGTTAAAAGGCTAGCTAGCAGGCATCAACCTGAGGGAGTTGAAAGGCTAGCTAGCAGTCATCAACCAGAGGGAGCTAAAAGGCTAGCTAGCTAGCAGTCATCAACCAGAGGGAGCTAAAGGGCTAGCTAGCTAGCAGTCATCAACCAGAGGGAGCTAAAGGGCTAGCTAGCTAGCAGTCATCAACCAGAGGGAGCTAAAGGGCTAGCTAGCTAGCAGTCATCAACCAGAGGGAGCTAAAGGGCTAGCTAGCTAGCAGTCATCAACCAGAGGGAGCTAAAGGCCAGCTAGCTAGCAGTCATCAACCAGAGGGAGCTAAAGGGCTAGCTAGCTAGCAGTCATCAACCAGAGGGAGCTAAAAGGCTAGCTAGCTAGCAGTCATCAACCAGAGGGAGCTAAAAGGCTAGCTAGCAGTCATCAACCAGAGGGAGTTAAAAGGCTAGCTAGCAGGCATCAACCAGCCCAGTATATACTATATACAGACTCAGACCCAGTATATACTATATACAGACTCAGCCCCAGTATATACTATATACAGACTCAGCCCCAGTATATGCTATATATAGACTCAGCCCCAGTATATACTATATATAGACTCAGCCCCAGTATATACTATATACAGACTCAGCCCCAGTATATACTATATACAGACTCAGCCCCAGTATATACTATATACAGACTCAATCCCAGTATATACTATATACAGACTCAGCCCCAGTATATACTATATACAGACTCAGCCCCAGTATATACTATATACAGACTCAGCCCCAGTATATGCTATATACAGACTCAATCCCAGTATATACTATATACAGACTCAGCCCCAGTATATGCTATATATAGACTCAGCCCCAGTATATGCTATATACAGACTCAGCCCCAGTATATACTATATATAGACTCAGCCCCAGTATATACTATATACAGACTCAGCCCCAGTATATACTATATACAGACTCAGCCCCAGTATATACTATATACAGACTCAGCCCCAGTATATACTATATACAGACTCAAACCCAGTATATACTATATACAGACTCAGACCCAGTATATACTATATACAGACTCAGACCCAGTATATACTATATATAGACTCAGCATTAATACACGACATCCAGACAGAAATAAGTAAAGTAAAACAAATGCATATAGATTTTTCAACCAAAACAAGACAGCTGATATATTATTTCAACAGTGCAGTGTATAGCATCTGTTATCCTTATAAAGACAATCTACCAACATAAAACACTTTCAATGAAGAAGAGGCGCTACACAGACAGTTTGAACTGTTTGTATTTACATTTCAGTTGAAGGATAAGTGACAATATCTTACACAGTTTACAAGCAGATCATGACATACCAATACACTCATATTGTTAACTTTGGATGTCAATTAGAGGTCTTCATATACCCCAATATACCCGAGACCCGGGCCGATCGGGTCTGAAATTCTAACTTGTCCCTCGGGTCAGGGTGGGTCTTGTTTGATTGTCATCGGATCTCAGGTCTATGTAACTACAGCTGATAGACCTGAATGGACCGGGCCACAGCTCTGCATAGTCTATAGCATATCCAGTTTAGTCCATAAATATTTGGACATTGACCAAGTTATTATTATTTTTAGCTGTCTACCACAGCATATTGGAGTTTAAATTAAATAATGAATATGAGCTGAAGGTACAGACTTTAGCTTTAATTTGAGGGTATTTACATCCAAATCGGGTGAACGGTGTAAGAATTACAGCACTTTTTGTGGTCCCCCCCTTTTAAAGGGACCAAAAGTAATTGGATAATTGGCTGCTCAGCTGTTCCATGGCCAGGTGTGTTATTCCCTCATTAGTTAATTTACAAGACAAAAAGTCTAGAGTTGACTTCAAGTGTAGCATTTGCATTTGGAATTTGTTACTGTTGTCCTTCAATATAAAGTCCAAAGAGCTGTCACTGCCAGTGAAGCAAGCCATCATTACAAACCCATCAGAGAGATAGGAAAAACATTAATGTGTGGTCAAATCAACTATTTGGTGCATTCTTAAAAAGAAAGAACGCACTGGTGAGCTCAGGAACACCAAAAGGCCCAGGAGACCACGGAAAGCAACTGTGGTGGATGACAGAATAATTCTTTCCCTAGTGAAGAAAAACCCCTTCACAACAGTTGGCCGAATCAAGAACATCCTCCAGGAGGTAGGTGCATCTGTGTAAAAGTCAACATTCAAGAGAAGACTTCACTAGAGTAAATACAGACGGTTTACCACAAGATGTGGATTGGGGCGTCAGGTAGCCTAGAGCGTTGGACTAGTAACCGAAAGGTTGCAAGATCGAATCCCTGAGCTGATAAGGTAAACATTTGTTGTTCTATCCCTGAACAAGGCAGTTAACCTGTTACGGATCTAATCCCGTGAACGGGATCGATTTTGACAACATCCAGTGAAATTCAGAGCTCCAAATTCAAATGACAAAAATACTAATTTCAAACATTCATGAAAATACTAATGCTGCACACCCTTCAAAAGCTTAGACTCTTGTTAATCTAACAGCATTGTCATATTTCAAAAAGGCTTTACGTCGAAAGCAGAACATTTGATTGTCTGAGGACAGGGCCCCACTCAAAAACTCAATTAGCATAATAACATAACCAGCAGAGGTGTCACAAAACTCAAAAATAGCATAAAATAAATCACTTCCCTTTGATGATCTTCCTCTGATGGCATACCCAAGCATCCAGGTTACACAATAAAAGGTCCTTTTGTTCAATAAAGTTCCTCTTTATATCCATATAGCTCAGTTTGGTTGGCGCGTTTTGTTCAGTAATCCACCTGCCCAAAGGCTTTCATCCATGCAGACAAAATATATCCCAAAAGCACTGGTAAAGTTCATCGAAACAAGTCAAACAGCATTTCTAAACAATACTCAGATACCCTAAACTGAATATAAACTATAATATTTCAGACGTATATAACTTGCTGAAGAGAAAAAGAACTGAGCGTGCATTCCCTGTTACGCGCAATATATGCACATAATTAGTACTATTGGATAGGAAACACTCTGAAGTTTCTAAAAGTGTTAAAATAATGTATGTGAGTATAACAGAACTGATATAGCAGGTGAAAACCCAAGGAAAATCCATCCGGATTTGCAGTTTCTTTTGTACATGACCTTTTTCTCCAGGCTGCCTTTTGATTTCTATGTTATCTAGGACTAAGACTGCAGTACCTATGGCTTCCACTAGATGTCAACAGTCTTTATACAGTGTTTGGAGGCTCTAGCACTAAGCTGAACAGATAGGAAGAGGAAATAGTGAATCGTTCACGTTATCGTCCGGTTGAAATATTACAGTAAATATACATAAAAGGATACCTAAGGATACATAAAAAATTATGTTTGATTTGTTTGGAGAAAGTTTATAGGTATAATTTGAACGTGTTCTCTTCACGGTTCAATGGGCGACTCAACTGTGGATTTTCTGATCATAACGCGCCAACCAAACTGAGATTTATGGATATAATAAATTACTTTTTCTAACAAAAGAACCATTGGATGTCTTTGTTGGACACGCTGGATATGAATTTATGCTAACGTAAAGCCTTTTTGAAATCTGACAACGCTGTGATATTGCCAAGAATCAGAGCTTTTGATGACTATGCAACACTTGTATATTGATGAATGTTTAATAATTCAACTTTTGGATTTTGACGCCTTACATTTCACCGGGTAGTGTCGGGAGCGGCCCGCTAGCGCGCTGCTTCTCCCTATTAACTGACTTGCCTAGTTAAATAAAGGTTAAATGAAGGTTTAAAAAACAGGGAGACCAGATTAGAGTTTGCCAGACATCTAACAAAGCCTGTTCAGTTCTGGAACAGCATCCTTTGGACAGATGAGACAAATATCAACTTGTACCAGAATGAAGGGTGGAGAAGGGAAGGAACTGCTCATGATCCGTAGCATACCACCTTATCTGTGAATCAGGGTGGAGGTTGTGTTATGGCGTGGGAATGTATGGCTGCCAATGGAACTGGTTCCCTTGTATTTATTGATGATGTGACTGCTGACAAAAGCAGCAGGATGAATTCTGAAGTGTTTAGGGCTATATTGTCTGCTCAGATTCAGCTAAATGCTTAAACTCATTGGACAGCGCTTCACAGGGCAGATGGACAATGACTCGAAGCATTCTGTGAAAGCAACCCAATACTTTTTTAAAGCAAAGAAGTGGAATGTTCTGCAATGGCCAAGTTAATCACCTGACCTGAATCCAATTGAACATGCATTTCACTTGCTGAAGGCAAAACGCCACAAGAACAAGCAGTAACTGAAGACAGCTGCAGTAAAGGCCTGGCAGAGCATCACCATGGAAGAAACCTAGCATATGGTGATGTCTATGGGTTCCAGACTTCAGGCAGTCATTGACTGCAAATGATTTGCAACCAAGTATTAAATCTCACAATTTAATTTATGACTCAAGGACTTTCATATTCTTGTTCTGAAGCCATTCCAGCATTTCTTTGGCTGTAGGCTTGGTCATTGTCCTGTTGGAAAGTAAATCTTCACCCCAGTCTAAGGTCATTTGCACTCTGAAGCATGTTTTCATCAAGGATTTGCCTTTATTTGGCTTAGAGCTTTTCCCTACAAAAAAAATATAAATTGGTCGACCAAGAGTAGTCTGTTTTTTCGAACAAATTTGTTAACATCACTGTTAGAGTATTTCTCTTTTTCTAAAATAATCCATCCACCTGACAGGTGTGGCATATCAAGAAGCTGATTAAACAGCATGATCATTACACAGGTGCACCTTGTGCGTATGCAACATTTCTGGGGTCTTACTGTACTTGTTACTATGACTGATATATTGTTGTGAACTTGTCTCACCTACAGAGCCTTCAGAAAGTATTGACTTATTACACATTTTGTTGTTACAGCCTGAAATCAAATGAAATGAATATTTTTTTCCCTCACCCATCTACACACAATACCCCCTTATGACAAAGTAAAAACATGTTTATAGAAATGTTTGCGATTTTATTGAAAATGAAGTACAGAAATAACTCATTTACATAAGTATTCACACCCTTGAGTCAATAACACCATTGAGTAAATACTTTGTAGAAGCACCTTTGGCTGTGATTACAGCTTCGAGTCTGTATTTTCTCCCAGTCTTCCTTGCAGCTTTTTTCAAGCTCTGTTAAGTTATATGGGGAGCAGTGGTGAACAGCAATCTTCAAGTCTTTCCACAGATTTTCAATGGGATTCAAGTCTGGGCTTTGTCTGGGCCACTCAAGGACTTTCATATTCTTGTTCTGAAGCAATTCCAGCATTGCTTTGGCTGTAGGCTTGGTCATTGTCCTGTTGGAAAGTAAATCTTCACCCCAGTCTAAGGTCATTTGCACTCTGAAGCATGTTCTCATCAAGGATTTGCCTTTATTTGGCTTAGAGCTTTTCCCTACAAAAAATGTATAAATTGGTCGACCAAGAGTTGTCTGTTTTTTCAACCAATCGATTGGTCGAAATGTTAAAACGTGTCTTTTTCCATATGTGTTTGAATAAAATCAACTATATGCACTGAGCTTGTCTGATGCTTTAAGCGCACCATCGATGTTACGGTATTAAGACGAAACAGGGCGTGCTCTTAAGCCTACAGCTCGATGACGGTTCTACAAGACTACCACTATATGAAGCCTAATTAATGACATGACTTATTATAATGATGATCACAATAATAACAACAAGAAGCACGAGATGAAGAAAAAAGGGAGGGTATAGGAGCTAGAGCTGTGTGCATATTATGCGTGACCTAACAGGTGCTGTTAAGATTACAATATTCTTGTTCTGCCAGTTAGGAATAGTGTAAAACAACACCAATATGATGGTTAACTTTGCTATTATGCACATAGCAACATGGTCTAGGAAATGGCGCCAATTCAACGGAGCACTGAAGATTGTTTTAGAATCATTTGTTATAAAATCTTATATTTGTTAGTGTTGCACCATTATTCTTACATAATATAACCATTTACAATTTAGTGTTGGACTGTGCCGTCCCCGTGGCCTCCGGAAAGGATTAATCCACTGAGACAGGCGTGAATCAGGCAGATGTCTTGTTTTGTGACTGCACACCTCAAGAAATCTCGGTCGACCAACAACCTATCTACCAAACAATCGACCGGTAGACTAAATGGGGTCAGCCCTAATTTTGTTTCATTTATTGTTCCCTATATCCTTATCAGTCTCCCAGTCCCTGCCGCTGAAAAGCATTCCCATAGCATGACGCTGCCACCTCCATGCTTCATCGTAGGGATAGTGTTCGACGGGTGATGAGCTGTTCCTGTTTTTTTTCTCCAGACATAGAGCTTTGCATTCAGGCCAAATAATTAAATGTTTGTCTCATCAGACCACATAATATTTTTCAGTCTTTTACGTGCCTTTTTGCAAACTCCAGGCCTACTATCATGTGCCTTTTTCTCCAGAGTGGCTTCCGTCTGGCCACTCTCCCATAAAGCCCAGATTGGTAAAGTGCTCTAGAGACTGGTGTCCTTCTGGCAGGTTCTCCCATCTCAGCAAAGGAACACTGTAATTCTGTCAGTGGTCATTGGGATCTTGGTCACCTCCCTGAACAAGGTCCTTCTTGCCCGGTTGCTCAGTTTGGTCGGATGGCCAGCTCCAGGACAATTCTGAGTAGTTCCATATCGCCCAATGATGGAGACCACTGTGCTTTTGTAAACTTTCAGCACATTAGACATGTTATACCCTTCCCTAAAAACCCTGTCGTTTGGTGACTTATTTTGAGCAAAACATTTTTTTAATATAAAATCGGGAAAGAAGAACCTTGCTGGATATAAAATAGGTTAAAGAGTTCACAATGAACTGGCAGGAAGTTTGAATGGCGAGAGCTTCTGTGATGTCTTCTCACCGTCCAATGTTTATGTTTACAATGAAATGTATGACGTCAGAATGCCCAACACTAGACCGATGGGCTTTTTTTTTTTACAGAAACAGATCTTGTCTCTCTCCAGTCAGCAGGAAGCAGATTGTGTAGTCAACCTTTCTACCTGTTCTCAATTATGGTGATACTATTTATAAAAGAGCAGCTGCCTCAAACCCATTCACAGGGTTGGTTAAAAACCACTACGGGATTGTTGTCCCTATACAGGGATGGTTGAGCTAACGTGCTCTAATTTGATTCGCATGACTATTTTAAGTAACTGCAAACTTTCCAGGACATAGACATGTCTTATATGGGCATAAAGATAAAATTATTGTTAATCTTACTGCACTGTTCAATTTACAGTAGCTATTAGAGTGGAAAAATACCATGCTATTGTTTGAGGAGAGTGCACAACAACATAAATATTATCACAGCCAGAGATAAAATGTAGCAGTTTAATTTGATCAAATAAATAGTTATATTCAAATATAGGAACTGGGTTCTACAGTTTGAACCCCTGCTGTCTCTGGCTCCACACCCACCCTGCCAGGCCATCTAGATGTGTGAAAGTTAGTGTATATGCTAATGATCCATCATGTATGACATTGCATATCCTTGCTTCAGGTCCTGAGCTACAGGCAGTTAGATTTGGGTATGTCATTTTAGGCGAAAATTGAAAAAAAGGGTCCAATCCTTAAGAGGTTATTAATTTTAGAGACTATTTTGGTGTCTAAAGATTTAAGTAGATCAGCCTTGTGTGTGTGTGTGTGTGTGTGTGTGTGTGTGGAATGATCTACAATGCACTTGAAAAATGGAAGGAATTAGTGCCTTTAGGACATTTCAGACAATTGTTAGGGGACCTTGTTACTGAATGTGTTTGTTTTTTATGATTGTGTTTTGGTTTTCGTGTATTGTTGTCTATAATAACATGTATTTTAATGTGTCGATTGTGTATATGAATGTGTAGTTTAATGTGTTGATTGCATATTAATGTGTATATGAATTGGTAGTTTGTGTATTGTGGTGCTATACAGGCCTCATCTGGAAAAGAGACCTTGGTCTCAGCATCGACTCCCTGTCAAAATAAAGGTTAAATAAAATACACTCTCCAGCACATCAGGTGGTGGAATTCAAGTTGAGCTCATTTGTGAACTTCCAATACTCTCATATGAGTAAAAGAAGATGAAGAAAGCCCTCAATGGTGCTGCCATGACCATGTTGTCACATAAGACGCCATTGCAAGGAAAGGTGTGAATTTCAACACCTATAGAGTTAGCTTATGTATCCTCACTTCACGGCACTCTCCTCTCCCTCAACTTCTTTCTTTTCTCCCTCCTCCTCCTGGACAATCACATTGAAAGCACAGGCAGATTTCACTCCAATGGAAATTCTCTCATGCCGTTTTAGACTTCTTAGCTGAGTGAATCGCTCTCCACACTGAGTGCAGTGGTAAGGCTTCTCTCCACTGTGTGATCTCTGATGATTCTTTAGGTCTCCTGCAAAACGAAAATGATTTCCGCACAGTGAACAGTGGTAAGGTTTCACCCCTGTATGAATTCTCTGATGTTCCTTAAGGCTTCCTGAATGATTGAAGCTCTTCCCACATGTGGTGCAGTGGTAAGGCTTCTCTCCACTATGTACTCTTTCGTGTCTCTTAAGATTTACTTTCTCACTGAACCCCCTCCCACATTGGGAGCAGTGGAAAGGTTTTTCTCCAGTGTGTACTCTTTGATGATTTTTTAGATTACTTGAGGAACGGAAACTCTTCTCACATTGAGGGCAGGAGTAACGACTACGACCAAGTAGTCTTGATATATCTGGGTCAACTACACCACTATTGTCCTCCTCTCCCTCAACTTCTCTCTTTTCCTCCACATTGACTTCCCTCTCACTCTCCTCCTCCTGGACAAATACATTGAACGCACAGGCAGGCATCTCTCCAATATGTATCCTCTGATGACTTTTAAGAATTCTTAGCTGAGAGAATCCCTTCCCACACTGAGAGCATTGGTAAGGCTTCTCTCCACTGTGTAATCTCTGATGATTCTTTAGGTCTCCTGCGAAACGAAAATTCTTTCCGCACAGAGAGCAGTGGTAAGGCTTCTCCCCTGTGTGTATTCTCTGGTGTTTCTTAAGGTTTCCTGGCTGACTGAAACTCTTCCAACAAAAAGAGCAGTGGTAAGGCTTCTCCCCTGTATGTACTCTTTGATGTTCCTTAAGGCTTCCAGAATGATTGAAGTTCTTCCCACATTGGGTGCAGTGGTAAGGCTTCTCTCCACTATGTACCCTCTCATGTCTAGTGAGGTTGACTTTTTCACTGAAACTCTTCCCACATGTAGCACAGTGGAAAGGTTTCTCACCAGTGTGCACTCTTTGATGATTCTTTAGATTACCTGAAGAACTGAAACTCTTTCCACATTGAGGACAGGGGTAACTCCCACGACCAGGAAGTATTGATGTACCTGGGTCAATTACACCACTATTTTCCTCCTCTTCCTCAGCTTCTCTCTTTTCCTTCTGATCGATTTCCTTCTCGTCCTCCTCTTCTTTGACAATCACATTTAAAGCACAGGCAGGATTCTCTCCAATGTGTATTCGCTGATGACTTTTTAGGTTTCCTGGCTGATTGAAACTCTTGCCACAAAGAGAGCAGTGGTAAGGCTTCTCTTCACTGTGGGATCTCTGATGAGTCTTCAGGTCTCCTGCCCGACTGAAACTCTTCCCACAAAGAGAGCAGTGGTAAGGTTTCTCCCCTGTATGTATTCGCTGATGTTGCTTAAGGCTTCCTGAATGATTGAAGCTCTTCCCACATGTGGTGCAGTGGTAAGGCTTCTCTCCACTATGTACTCTCTCATGTCTCTTAAGGTTTACTTTCTCACTGAAACTCTTCCCACATGTTGAGCAGTCAAAAGGTTTCTCTCCAGTATGTACTCTTTGATGATTCTTTAGGTTAGTTGAGGAACTGAAACTCTTCTCACATTGAGGACAGGGGTAACTCCCACGTCCAGGTAGTCTTAATGCTGTGAAACTGGGCTCGTTGACTGAGTCTGGGTTGGGGCTCTCTCCTGTAAGAATATGAACAGATATAGGGTAAGAAACAGACAGAGAAACAAAGGCTTTAAGCTTACCAACGCAGGATTCAACATTAATTTGGATTAACAGAGTATTGAGATAAATACTTTGCAAGGGGCTTGTTGCATTGCATCACACAGAGATAATACATTTGTCAAATTACAATGCATTGCGCATTGGTCTGTAGCCATTTCTGTTTTGGCACTCGCCTTCCCTCTTACACATACAGATGCCTGAGGGGTATAATACAAAGCATAATCAATGAGTTAGGTTTTTGAGTCAAGTTAGCTGGCTATCTAAGTTTACATTTCTTAATGAACCAGAAAATCAAATGGTTATTTTGGGTTGTTTACCTCTGAACCAAAGAGGATGTTGGCCTGAATTTACCTGAGTCAACAGAGTCCCTGTCCTCCTCTCTCTCTTCCTCTTCCCCCTCATTGATTTCTCTCTCCTCGCCCTCCTCTTTGACAATCACATTGAGTTCCACTGTTTGACTGCAGTCCCCCAGCTTCACTGACAGCATCTCTGGGCCGCGCTGTGAGCTTCTCTGGGCAGGAATACCACAGCCAGAACCCGGT
Organism: Brachymystax lenok tsinlingensis; assembly: GCA_030435695.1. NCBI lineage: Eukaryota > Metazoa > Chordata > Actinopteri > Salmoniformes > Salmonidae > Brachymystax > Brachymystax lenok. The sequence continues at coordinate 40,999,037 of CM059812.1, forward strand.
TCAGACATGGCAGGCTTGAGGTGGATCTAAAAGAGGAGACCGAAAGAGTTCAGGGTGATTTTCACAAACCTAGATCATGGTATAAAAGACAACAACAATGTATCTAAGCTAGCTAACCACGCATCCCGTCCAGCAGGAATCTCCCCCAAAAAAAAAAATAAGATTGAGGGCAACAGCCAGTAAGATTAGGCTATAAGTTAAAAAACATTTTTTTTAAACTCTGGCTGTTGAGTACAAGCATATTCAGTTGATATTCATATTACTAAAATATAATAACCACCCCATCTTCAGTAGCCTATTCAAACAAGCAACAAGCACTTTCTTGTGTTAGAATTAGGGACAATTCCAAGTTAACAGTGATGCTGAGACACAAATATTGAAAAACCAATATGCAAAGTTAAACCACACAACTTAAAATAAAATAAAAATGTGTATCCCTTTTTCTCCTCAATTTCATGGTATCCCAATTGGTAGTTACAGTCTTGTCCCATTGCTGAACATCCTGTATGGACCCGGGAGAGGCGAAGGTCGTCAGCCGCACCAATGTGTCGGAGGAAACACCTGGCGACCGTGTCAGCGTGCATACGCCCGGCCAGCCACAAGAGTTCCTAGGGACAAGGAAATGTTGGCCTTCCAAACCCTCTCCTAACCCGGACGACGCTGGGCCAATTGTGCGACGCCTCATGGGTCTCCCAGTCATGACCAGCTGTGACACAGCCTGGGATCGAACCCGTATCTGTAGTGACACCTCAAGCACTGCGATGCAGTGCCTTAGACCGCTGCGCCACTCGGGAATTCCCCGCAAATAGATTTTAACAGACAACTCGTCCCCCAAAAAATACGACCCTCCGTTGAATTTCAAAAAGCCCTCGAGCCAAACAGTTTGCCCACCCCTGCTATAGACTCTAGTTAGTCGGCTGGACCCTGGTTTTATAGACACACAATTGATTATGTACGGTGCAATATTCATGTCCAATATGACAAACAAGTGGATTTAAGCTGATTGGCAACTCTTCAAGAGCCGCAAAATGAGCAGTGACGCTCCTGTGGGTGTAAACTCAGTGGATTTGGAAACTAGAAGTGCTCCTGAGTAGAATGTACCCGTTACTGCGGCACAACGTACAGAAGATAGGAGAACACACCCAAACAACATCGTTGAACATTTAGGCTTGAAAAAATATAATATATCTTATAGAAATACTTGACTTAGAGAGTCTACATACTAGCATTCCCTATACAGGGGGGGCTGGAAGCCCGAGCTCACTATTTGAGAGACAGAGATACTAACGACTACCCACTAGCAACTTTATTCTAGAGCTGTATATGTTTTGACATATAATTATGATGTAGCTATAACTTATATAGCTATAACATATATTATATATATATATATATAACTATAATGTAGCTGAGTAATTACTATTTCAGTAATGATAATGAACACAACCTCCAAACAAATGGAACATGGATGGGCTTCACATTCGCTCCGAGCTATGCTAACCTTTATGAAGAACGTTTTGTTAACAATGAAAATCGAAAAAATCTATTTTTGAATAAAGTCCTGAAGTGGTATTGATATTTTGACGACATGTTTTGCATATGGGGAGAAATGGGAGAAGAGGTGTCGGACTTAAATGGCATTACTCAATGACATTGACCCCAATCTCAAATTCACTATTGAATGGGACACTAAAACGTGTTCATTACCTCGATATGTGGATTGAGAAATCAAATGGAACTCTGTTTACAACTCTGTACAGAAAAGAAACTGACAGAAATACTATATTACAGGGGGACAGCTTCCACCCTGAGACATTAAAAAGAGGACTTTCAGACTGTGCCACTCCACAGAGGACTATCTAGAAAAAGCAGCGGAGATGGGCAATAGGTTTCTAAGAAGAAGCTACTCTCCACAAATGTGTGGATGAAGCTCTTAATATGGCATTGGGGGAAAACACGAGATGAACTGCTACTAAAGAAAAAGACTAATGTTCACCACCACATCCACTTTTTGCGAGTTCAAAGTGTGAGATGCTGTCAAGAAACACTGGCATGTTTTATCAACAGACCCAGCTTTGCCAGCTGAATTTAAGAATTCACCACGTATTGTATCTAGGGAGAGGTCGCAATTTACGCGATATACAGCCAGGATCTTTTACGCCCTCTTCCGAATGGTAGATATAAATGCAGAGGCTGAGCACAGTGCAACAATATGATGAAGGGTGAATATTTCTGCCACCCACATACAGGAAAACGGTTCCAAATAAATGACATTATTACGTGCTCCGCCACCCATGTTATCTACATGATTAAATGTCCATGTGGACTGTGTGATGTAGGTAAAACCTCTCGTTCTCTCAAAACAGAGAATCGGTGGACATAAAAGTTAAAATCAGGAGAAAGGACAGGGATTATCCAGTCGCAGAACATTTTAATGACCTAAAACATGACATTTCTACCTTTTAGATTTTGTGGCATAGAGAAAGTTAAGATATCAGACAGGGGAGGCGATATAAATAATACTCTGAGTAAAAGAGAATGTTTTGGGATTTTCACCCTCCAGACATTATTTCCTAAAGGTCTTAATGATGAAATGCCTACGTATGATATATTGTAAATGTGAACATGCCCCCTATTTCAGATTACTCTGACGTTTTTCCTTGCGCTGTACCCAATGATTTATGTAAACTTGCTTGGTAGGTCAAATGTCCTCATTGTGGTTTTACAGATGTGTTTAATACATTTTATGTATTGTTATATTTTGTAGCACTGATTTGTTTTCCCTCGACTCCAACCCCATTCGATGTGTGGAACGGATGTGGGTGGGGCTATGTCTACATAAGGGTGCACATTTTTGGGGGGGCTCACAAAAGCTCAGACGAAGGCCTCGAGGCCCGTATGTAAAGCTCAGACGAAGGCCTCGAGGCCCGTACGTAAAGCTCCGACGAAGGCCTCGAGGCCGGTACCTAAAGCTTATTAAAGAGCAGTGACACTATCAAGAGCAGTGTGCAGGTTTATTCTTTCTTCTCATTTTATTCAACTGTTACCTGGCACCTGAAAAAAAATAGCTCAGATGTGCGAGTGCCTTTTGAATTATGATATCAAGTATAAAATATATAGATAATTCTGCACATTTTCGCACTAATTATTCATTTACAAAGTATACACAGAGAGAAAGAGAGGCCCAACTCGGCTGCATATCTGTCTCCCTCCAGCAGGTGGCGTTTTCTCGTTCTGCCCACCAAGCAACAAGGTTTCTTTGATCGAATAGAGTTTTCGTAATGTTTAAGTCGTTACGAGTGTACTGATATAAGTATGACACTATATTGGAGTTGTCTCGAGATGGCTATGCATATTCATGGAATGAGGCTAGTAGCATAAATTAAATCAAATGTTATTGGTCACATACACATGGTTAGCAGATGTTATTAGGAGTGTAGCGAAACGCTTGTGCTTCTAGTTCCGACAGTGCAGCAATATCTAACAAGTAATCTAACAATTCCACAACAACTACTTAATACACACAAATCTAAGGGATGGAATAAGAATATATACATATAAATATATGGATGAGCAATGACCGAGCGGCATAGGCAAGATGCAAAAGATTGACGACAACAACCCTCATCAAATATTCAAAAAAGGATTACAATAATGACATGTATCAACCAATTCAAAGAAAGGATAGGCGGGAGCTAGACAGCCACTCCCATTATTAGGGCGGAGAGACATGTATCCTCTCAGTATATCCATTATGTTTGGTATACATGACGGGTCACTTATTCTGAAGGATTCCATAATGTTTGGTATAATTCAGAAAATATTCAGACCCCTTGACCGTTTCCACATTTTGTAACGTTACACATTCTAAAATGGATTAAATAAAAAAAAAATCCCTCGTCAATCTACACACAATACCCCATAATTACGAAGTGAAAACAGGTTAAAAAAAAATGGCAAATGAATAAAAAACAGAAATACCTTATTTACATAAGTATTCAGACCCTTTGCTATGAGACTCAAAATTTAGCTCAGGTGCATCCTGTTTCCATTGATCATCCTTGTAATGTTTCTACAACTTGATTGGACATGATTTGGAAAGGCGCACACCTCTCTATATAAAAGGTCCCACAGTTGACAGTGCATGTCAGAGTAAAAAATAATCCATGAGGTCGAAAGAATTGTCCGTAGGGCTCCGAGACAGGATTGTGTCGAGGCACAGAACTAGGGAAGGGTACCAAAACATTTCTGCAGCATTGAAGGTTCTCAAGAACACAGTGGCCTCTATCATTCTTAAATGGAAGAAGAAGTTTGGAACCACCAAGACTCTTCCTAGAGCTGGCCGCTCGACCAATTTGAGCAATCGGAGAAGGGCCTTGGTCAGGGAGCTGACCAATAATCCGAAGGTCACTGACAGAGCTCCAGAGTTCTTCTGTGGAGATGGGAGAACCTTCCAGAAGGACAACCATTTCTGCAGCACTCATTCAATCACACCTTTATGGTAGAGTGGTCAGACGGAAGCCACTCCTCAGTAAAAGACACACAGCCAAGACAACACAGGAGTGGCTTCGGGACAAGTCTCTGAATGTCCTTGAGTGGCCCAGCCAGAGCCTGGACTTGAACCCGATTGAACATCTTTGACTTACAGTGGCAGTCAAAAGTTTGGACACAGCTTCTCATTCCAGGGCTTTTCTTTATTTGTATTATTTTCTACATTGTAGAATAATAGTGAAGACATCAAAACTATGAAATAACACATATCGAATCATGTAGTAACCAAAAAAGTGTTAAACAAATCAAAATATATTTATATTTGAAATTCTTCAAAGTAGCCACCCTTTGCCTTGATTACAGCTTTGCACACTCTTGGTGTTCTCATTTGTTTTTCAACAGGACAATGATCCAACACACCTCCAGGCTGTGTAAGGGCTATTTGACCAAGAAGGAGAGTGTTGGAATGCTGCATCAGATGACCTGGCCTCCACAATCACCCAACCTCATCCCAATTGAGATGGTTTGGGATGAGTTGGACCGCAGTGTGAAGGAAAAGCAGCCAACAAGTGCTCAGGTGGTTGAGAGAATGCCAAGAGAGTGCAAAGCTGTCAACAAGGCAAAGAGTGGCTACTTTGAAGAATCTAAAATATATATTTGGGAACTCCTTGAAGACTGTTGGACAAGCATTAATTTAAAACTTTTTTGGTTACTACATGATTCCATATGTGTTATTCCATAGTTTTGATGTATTCCCTATTATTCTACAACGTAGAAAATAGTCAAAATAAAGAAAAACCCTTGAATGAGTAGGTGTGTCCAAACTTTTGACTGGTATTGTATGTAAATGTGATATTTTTGTAATAAATTAGCAAACATTTCTAAAAACCTATTTTTTGTTTTGTCATTATTGGGTGTTGTGTGTAGATTGATGAGGGGGCAATTGAATCCATTTTAGAATAAGGCTGTAAAGAAACAAAATGTGTAAAAAGTGAAGGGGGTCTGAGTGCTTTCCAAATGCAGTGTATATAGACAGGTGTGTGCCTTTCCAAATGCAGTGTATATAGACAGGTGTGTGCCTTTCCAAATGCAGTGTATATAGACAGGTGTGTGCCTTTCCAAATGCAGTGTATATAGACAGGTGTGTGCCTTTCCAAATGCAGTGTATATAGACAGGTGTGTGCCTTTCCAAATGCAGTGTATATAGACAGGTGTGTGCCTTTCCAAATCACGTCCATCAAATCATGAAGTAACCTGTATCAATCTTCAGACAGCAAGACGCCTGCCAAAGGAGTTATAGCTGGGAGTCTCGTTGGATATATAGATGACGAGTACTTTAGTTAGAAAATCCCAGGAGTGATAAATGGAAAGAAGGAGAAAAGCCTGTCGATATTATTGTTGTTGTTTGAGGAGACCTGAACATCTGAAGCTTTGGTTTTGTGAGGTACGCAGTGAGAGCATGAAGTATGGTATTGAAGAATCTGTGAATGGAAAATGTTGCAATTGTGTTGGGGATCATACTTCCTTGTGTGCCCCGTTAGGGAGGTCGAGGTGTCAAGGATCAGGGCTGTGCAGCGGATCTCCTATGTGGAGGCGGTGAAGAGAGTCGAAGGGGCAAGAGGCAATAGTGTTGAAGATGTGGTGGGGGAGGCATTGCAACCAGTTGCTAGTGTTTTAAGTCAATCAAGTTATCTGGATAAACTCATTGTGAAGAAAGTGGATTTTGTGGCATTTAAAGCCACAGTGATTCATTTTACAGCACAAGTGTCCAAGAAGTCCAAGAAGCTGGATATCATTATATCTGCAGCAGATACGTTTTTGGGGTCTCCAAGACTTCACGACAGAAGCACTGCAAGGACTATTGTCGCTAGGAAATGTCCCGCCCTCACAGGAGTCTTCTGAGCCTTTTTAGGGACCTGATTAGAATTAGTTCATTTTCTTTTACAGAAAAGCAGGTTGATTTTGTTAAGTTCATGTATTTTTTGATAGTTAGTATGGAAAAATATTTAAAAAATACCCACATTATTTCCTTTTTAGGATCCTTATTATCCACCCCACAGTAGGAGGCGGAATGCATATCCAATTGTTGAGAACGCCATTACACCATAGAAGAAGAAGAAGATCCGTGACCTGGAAATACTTAGTTACTCTTCCCTGCATCACAGCTGTATCATTTTGATGGAAAACCCGAATGTTGCTTCTTATGTCGACATTCCTTCTTAATTTGCATGAAAATGTCATGGGAAAAGGGCCATGCATTGATCATCACAATATTTATATTTTTGACAACTTTTACTTCACTACATTTCTAAAGAAAGTCATGTAAAAGTACTGGTTACATTTTGAATGCTTAGCAAGACAGGACAATGGTCCATTTCACACACTTATCAAGAGAACATCCCTGGTCATCCCTACTACCTTATCTGGCGGATTCACTAAACACAAATGCTTCGGTTTTTAAATGATGTCTGAGTGTGGGGTGGGTGGGTCCCTGACTATCCGTTAAATAAAATATAAACATGAAAATCGTGCGGTCTGGTTTGCTTAATATAAGGAATCTGTACATTGTAGCATTACATTCACTTTCGGTACTTAAGTATATTTAAAGCCAAATACTTTTAGACGTTAACTCAAGTAGTATTTTACTGGGTGACTTTTACTTGAGTCATTTTCTATGAAGATATCGTTACTTGTACTCAAGTATGACAACTTGGGTACGTTTTCCATCGCTGCGTTGAATGTATCGAGCGCGCATGCATACGTGTATACGTGGACGGCTTGGCAGAAATGGTTAGCTGAAGGTTGAACACAAGATGATGCCGCGTACCATTTTGCGCAATGACACTGTAGGTTTGTTCAAGGGATTATCTGTTTGCATAAACCAGTCACCGGGATATTTAGCAACGGTCAGTCCTGCTAATTTTGTTAGCTAGTTACCGAGATAGGTTACTTATAAGACATATTTGGTTTAGCTATCTGTGGCTAAACAATGAGCAGCCGGTTAGCTAATTCCTCGATAGTCATTTTACTACTCACGATGAGACCGACAGCTGGCTAACTATTAAATAAAATGCATACTTAAATCGTGACCCTGAAATGAAGTTAGCATGTTATCTAGCTATCTAGACCAACGGGTTGGACGGGAGATGTGTTGCTAATGGCTAACAGCTAGTTATCTGGGAGAACAACAAAGCCAGGCCGCGGCACCCACTGCCGTGGAATATGTTGGTTTACAGACCGTGCTACAAGCATCATTTAAAAACTGTTAGAAATTAGCAATAGGTTACCTGGAACTGATTTCCTGTAGATAATTGTTTGGCTGAAGAGAACTTGGTGGAAATGGTGAGGTCTCGTAGAGCAATCGGGAAAAACGTATCCACTTTCCGAGTGCGTCTGGTCTGGACTATGAGATGCGGCAGGAACTGTTCCTGAGCGTCGTAACAGCGCAGTGTTTGTGCATGTTTTGCTGGCAGACTGAAGTCAGGCCAAACAAATATATTTTAAACCTTTATTTAACTAGGCAAGTCTGTAGCAATATTGATGTTACACAGGAAACGGAGGGGAGTTGGGTCCTACGTTATTAAAGTGCTGGTTGACAACGTGCCTAGTAAAGTTTGCTTAACGTTATATCTTTGTCGTGATTACAACACAAAGCATATTGAAACAAAGTCAATTAAGAACAACAACTTCTTATGTACAATGACGGCCTACCGCAGAACAGACACCTTGTCCGCTCGGGGATTCGATCTTGCAAAGTTACTGGCCCAACGCTCTAACCACTAGGCTACATGTCGCCCCCAAACCAAGACAGCTATTATTACATTATATTTCTATCTTTCTATCTTTATGCTTTATTTATTATCACCATGTTATTATACTGACTTGTTATCCTTATAAAGACAATCTACCAACATACAACACTTTCAATGAAGAAGAGGCGCTACACAGACAGTTTGAACTGTTTGTATTTACATTTCAGTTGAAGGATAAGTGACAATATTTTACACAGTTTACAAGCAGATCGTGACAAAACAAAACACTCATATTGTTAACTTTGGATGTCAATTAGAGGTCTTCAAGGTCCGGGTGGACCCAATATACCCGGGACCCGGGCCCATTCAGGTCTGAAATTCTAACTTGTCCCTCCGGTCAGGGTGGGTTCTGTTTGATTGTCATCGGATCTTGGGTCTATGTAACTACAGCTGATAGATCCGAATGGACCGACAGCTCTGCATAGTCTATATTTATTTTAGCTAATACAGTGAAATTATTGATTTATAGAAGGTCTAGCCAACATACACTGAACACAAATATAAACGTAAAGTGTTGGTCCCATGATTCATGATCTGAAATAAAAGATCCCAGAAATTTTCCATACACACCAAAAGCTTATTACTCTCAAAATGTGTGCACAAATTTGTTTACATCCCTGTTAGTGAGCATTTCTCTTTTTTCCAAGATAATCCATCCACCTGACAAAAGTCACCATTATTAGTCAGTTGTACAACCGAATGCCTTCAACCGAAATGTGTATTCCGCATTTAACCCAACCCCTCTGAATCAGAGAGGTGCGGGGGGCTGCCTTTAATCGACATCCACGTCTTCGGCGCCCGGGGAACAGTGGGTTAACTGCCTTGTTCAGGGGCAGAACGACAGATTTTTACCTTGTCAGCTCGGGGATTTGAACTTGCAGCCCTCCGGTTACAAGTCCAACGCTCTAACCACTAGGCTACCTGCCGCCCTATGGCATATCCAGAAGCTGATTAAACAGCATGACCATTACACAGGTGAACCTTGTGCTGGGGACAATAAAAGGCCACTGTTTTGAGGTAGCGTGCAATTGGCATGATGACTGCAGGAATGTCCACCAGAGCTGTTGCCAGAGAAACTAATGCTCATTAATATACCATAAGCCACCTCCAATGTCGTTTTAGAGAATTTGGCAATATGTCCAAACAGCCTGGTCCAAACAGACTCACAACCGCAGACCACGCGTATGGTGTCACAGAGTGCTCCATGTTAGCGTCGGGGTTATGGTACGGGCAGGCATAAACTATGGACAATGAACATAATTGCATTTAATAGATGGCAATTTGAATGCACAGAGATACCGTGACGAGATCCCAAGGCCCATTGTTGAGCCATTCATCCGCCGCCATCACCTCATGTTTCAGCAAGCACGGACCCATGTCGAAAGGATCTGTATGTAGGAGAGTTAAAATGGCTATTCCATCAAACTTCAAATTATTAGAATAGTACACAATGCAAAACAGGACATCCAGGTTAAGGGTCAGTGGCCCAAGCCCGTGAACAGGAACGTTCCAAATTCAGACAGAAGGAGGAGTCAGATCGCTATGATCGCCAGGAACTTTACTTTTGGTTTCTATTTTCATTTCTTGAACTACTAGTACTGCCTGTTAATGCTAAAGAGGTAGCTACAGTAGCTGGATGATATTTAAAAAATCTCTTAAGGATCGGACTCTTTTCAATTTTTGCCTAAAATGACATACCCAAATCTAACTACCTGTAGCTCAGGACCTGAAGCAAGGATATGCATATTCTTGGTACCATTTGAAAGGAAACACTTTGAAGTTTGTGGAAATGTGAAATGAATGTAGGAGAATATAACACTGTGAAATGAATGTAGGAAAATATAACACATTAGATCTGGTAAAAGATAATAGAAAGAAAAACCCATGCAGTTTATTTTGTATTTTTTTGTACCATCATCTTTGAAATGCAAGAAAAAGGCCATTGTGTATTATTCCAGCCCAGGTACAATTTAGATTTTGGACACTAGATGGCAGCAGTGTAGGTGCAAAGTTTTAGACTGATCCAATGAACCATTGCATTTCTGTTCAAAATGTTATATCAAGACTGCCCAAATGTGCCTAATTGGCCTCATAACTCATCAAACAAAAGCATGGTATTCTTTCACTGTAATAGCTACTGTAAATTGGACAGTGCAGTTAGATTAACACGAATTTAAGCTTTCTGCCAATATCAGATATGTCTATGTCTTAGGGTATGGTCTTGTTACTTACAACCTCATGCATAACGTTAAATAAATTAAGCATCCCAATGTTAATGCTATAGGTATTGTTATATGGGAGTGTGAGACTATTGAAACTATGTAACTTTCAGAGCTTTATCGTTGTTATTGATATAGTTTTACAGAGTGCTGAAAAGTATTGCAGTTGCTAGCTAGCATGTCTTTCTGTGATGCAGATGGTTTGCTGAGCTGCCGAGCTATGTTAGCGTTGCATTACGGGAGATGTAGAGAAATAATAATTTGTCAGATGGTGCATTGGAGACTGATGTATTCCTGTCTCGTCTTTTCATAATACCATTGCAGATCTATGTAAAAGCCCAGAAAGACAGCCATGGTGTCGCTCTTCATTTCTTGGTTCTTCTTCTGTGGTACATATAAATACCGCTACATGTACACAATTCCTGGAAGCTGAAAATGTCTCAGTTCTTCCATGGCCTGCATACTCACCAGACATGTCACCCATTTGAGCTTGTTTGGGATGCTCTGGATCGACAGCATGTTCCAGTTCCCTCCCAGTCATGTGAAATCCATAGATTAGGGCCTAATGAATTTCTTTCAATTTACTGATTTTCCTTATATGAACTGTAACTCAGTAAAATCTTAGAAATTGTTGCGTTAATATTCCCCCCCCCTAGTATAAATACAAAATGCAAGCAGAAATAAACATTCATCAGTATTGTCCTCTTATCAGGTTTCTGAATTGCCCATAGCGCCATCAAAACATCACTACCTGGGGCGGCAGGTAGCCAGGTAATTAGAGCGTTGGACTAGTAACTGAAAGGTTGCAAGATCGAATCTCTGAGCTGACAAAGTAAAAATCTGTCATTCTGCCCCTGAACAAGGCAGTTAACCCACTGTCATTGAAAATAAGAATTCGTTCTTAACTGACTTGCCTAGTTAAATAAAAGGTATTGATCATCCTTGAGATGTTTCTACAACTTGATTGATTGGACATGATTTGGAAAGGCACACACCTATATACAGTGCATTTGGAAAGTATTCAGACCCCTTCACTTTTTAAACATGTTCTAAAATTGATTAAATTGTTCCCCCCTCATCAATCTACACACAAACATAATGACAAAACAAAAATAGTTTAGACAATTTTGCTAATTTATTACAAATAAAAAACTGAAATATCACATTTACATAAGTATTCAGACCCTTTACTCAGTACTTTGTTGAAGCACCTTTGTCAGCGATTACAGTCTCGAGTCTTCTTGGGTATGATGCTACACGCTTGGCACACCTGTATTTGGGGTTTCTTCCATTCTTCTCTGCAGATTCTCTCAAACTCTGTCAGGTTGGATCAAATCAAATCAAATCAAATTTATTTATAAAGCCCCCCTTACATCAGCTGATGTCACAGAGTGCTGTACAGAAACCCAGCCTAAAACCCCAAACAGCAAGCAATGCAGGTGTAAAAGCACGGTGGCTAGGAAAAACTCCCTAGAAGGCCAAAACCTAGGGAAGAAACCTAGAGAGGAACCAGGCTGTGAGGGGTGGCCAGTCCTCTTCTGGCTGTGCGGTGCAGATTATAACAGAACATGGACAAGATTTTAAAATGTTCATAAAACAGGCAGAACAGTTGTAACTGGAGAAGCAGCACGGCCAGGTGGACTCGGGACATCCGGGTAGGCCTTGAGGAATGGTCCTAATGCTCAGGTCCTCCGAGAGAGAGAGAGAGAGAGAGAGAGAAGAAGAAAAAGAAAGAGAGAGATAATTAGAGCGAGCATGCTTAAATTCGCACAGGACACCAGATAAGAGAAGAAATACTCCAGATATAACAGAGCGGACCCTAGCACCCCGACACATAAACTACTGCAGCATAAATACTGGGGGTGAGACAGGAGGGTCGGGAGACACTGTGGCCCGTCCGACGAAACCCCGGACAGGGCCAAACAGGCAGGATATAACCCCACCCACTCTGGGCCGAAGCACAGCCCCCACACCACTAGAGGGATATCTTCAACCACCAACTTACCATCCTGAGACAAGGCCAGTATAGCCCACAAGATCTCCGCCACGGCACCAGAAGCCAGTGACTCAGCCCCTGTAATAGGGTTGAGGCAGAGAATCCCAGTGGAGGGAAACCGGCCAGGCAAAAGACAGCAAGGGTGGTTCGTTGCTCCAGTGCCTTTCCGCTCACCTTCACACTCCTGGGCCAGACTACACTCAGTCATAAGACCTACTGAAGAGATGAGTCTTCAATAAAGACTTAAAGGTTGAGACCGAGTCTGCGTCTCTCACATGGATAGGCAGACTATTCCATAAAAATGGAGCTCTATAGGAAAAGCCCTGCCTCCAGCTGTTTGCTTAGAAATTTTAGGGACAGTAAGGAGGCCTGCGCCTTGTGACCGTAGCGTCACGATGTAGGTATGTCGGCAGGACCAAATCAGAAAGATAGGTAGAGCAAGCCCATGTAATGCTTTGTAGGTTAGCAGTAAAACCTTGAAATCAGCCCTGCCTTAACAGGAAGCCAGTGTAGAGAGGCTAGTACTGGAGTAATATGATCAAATTTTGGGGTTCTAGTCAAGATTCTAGCAGCCGCGTGTTAGCACTAACTGAAGTTTATTTAGTGCTTTATCCGGATAGCCGGAAAAATAAAGCATTGCAGTAGTTCAACCTAGAAGTTACAAATGCATGGATTAACTTTTCTGCATCATTTTTGGACAGAAAGTTTCTAATTTTACAATGTTACGTAAATGGAAAAAGCTGTCCTTGAAACAGTCTTGATATGTTCGCCAAAAAGAGAGATCAGGGTCCAGAGTAACGCTGAGGTCCTTCACAGTTTTATTTGAGACGACTGTACAACCATCAAGATTAATTGTCAGATTCAACAGAAGATCTCTTTGTTTCTTGGGACCTAGGACTAGCATCTCTGTTTTATCAGAGTTTAAAAGTAGAAAATTTTCTGCCATCCACTTCCTTATGTCTGAAACACAGGCTTCAAGGAGGGCAATTTTTGGGGCTTCACCATGTTTCATCGAAATGTACAGCTGTGTGTCATCCGTGATAGCAGTGAAAGTTAACATTATGTTTCCGAATGACATCACCAAGTGGTAAAATATATAGTGAAAACAATAGTGGTCTCCAAAACAGAGCCTTGAGGAACACCGAAATTTACAGTTGATTTGTCAGAGGACAAACCATCCACAGAGACAAACTGATATCTTTCCGACAGATAAGATCTAAACCAGGCCAAAACTTGTCCATGTAGACCAATTTGGGTTTCAATCTCTCCAAAAGAATGTGGTGATCGATGGTATCAAAAGCAGCACTAAGGTCTAGGAGCATGAGTACAGTTGCAGAGCCTCGGTCTGACGCCATTGTGGTCATTTACCACCTTCACAAGTGCAGTCTCAGTGCTATGATGGGGTCTAAAACCAGACTGAAGCGTTTCAGATACATTGTTTGTCTTCAGGAAGGCAGTGAGTTGCTGCGCAACAGCTTTTTCTAAAATTTTGAGAGGAATGGAAGATTCGATATAGGCCGATAGTTTTTTATATTTTCTGGGTCAAGGTTTGGCTTTTTTTAAGAGAGGCTTTATTACTGCCACTTTTAGTGAGTTTGGTACACATCCGGTAGATAGAGAGCTGTTTATTATGTTCAACATAGAGGGCCAAGCACAGGAAGCAGCTCTTTCAGTAGTTTAGTTGGAATAGGGTCCAGTATGCAGCTTGAAGGTTTAGAGGCCATGATTATTTTCATCAATGTGTCAAGAGATATGGTACTAAAAACTTGAGTGTCTCTCTTGATTTTATGTCCTGGCAAAGTTGTGTGGACTCAGGACAACTGAGCTTTGGAGGAATACGCAGATTTAAAGAGGAGTCCGTAATTTGCTTTCTAATGATCATGATCTTTTCTCAAAGAAGTTCATGAATGAATCACTGCTAAAGTGAAAGCCATCCTCTCTTGGGGAATGCTGCTTTTAGTTAGCTTTGTGACAGTATCAAAAGAAACTTTGGATTATTCTTATTTTCCTCAATTAACTTGGAAAAATAGGATGATCGAGCAGCAGTGAGGAGCTCTTCGATACTGCACGGTACTGTCTTTCCAAGCTAGTCGGAAGACTTCCAGTTTGGTGTGGCGCCATTTCCGTTCCAATTTTCTGGTAACTTGCTTCAGAGCTCGGGTATTTTCTGTATACCAGGGAGCTAGTTTTTTTTGGCAAATGTTTTTTGTTTTTAGGGGTGCAACTGCATCTAGGGTATTGCGCAAGGTTACATTGAGTTCCTCAGTTAGGTGGTTAACTGATTTTTGTACTCTGACGCGTCCTTGGGTAGGTGGAAGGATTCTGGAAGGGCATCTAGGAATCTTTGGGATGTCTGAGAATTTATAGCACGACTTTTGATGATCCTTGGTTGGGGTCTGAGCAGATTATCTGTTGCATTTCAAACGTAATAAAATGGTGGTCCGATAGTCCAGGATTATGAGGAAAACATTAAGATCCACAACATTTATTCCACGGGACAAAACTAGGTCCAGAGTATGACTGTGGCAGTGAGTAGGTCCGGAGACATGTTGAACAAAATCCGACAGAGTCGATGATGGCTCCAAAAGCCTTTTGGAGTGGGTCTGTGGACTTTTCCATGTGAATATTAAAGTCACCAAAAATTAGAATATTGTCTGCCATGACTACAAGGTCCGATAGGAATTCAGGGAACTCAGTGAGGAATGTTGTATATGGCCCAGGAGGCCTGTAAACAGTAGCTATAAAAAGTGATTGAGTAGGCTGCATAGATTTCATGACTAGAAGCTCAAAAGACGAAAACGTCGTTTTTGTTTTTGTAAATAGAAATTTGCTATTGTAAATGTTAGCACACCTCCGCCTTTCTTGGGATCTGGGGATATGGTCACTAGTGTAACCAGGAGGTGAGGCCTCATTTAACACAATAAATTCATCAGGCTTAAGCCATGTTTCAGTCAGGCCAATCACATCAAGATTATGATCAGTGATTAGTTCATTGACTAGAACTGCCTTGGAAGTGAGGGATCTAACATTGAGTAGCCCCATTTTGAGATGTGAGGTATCACAATCTCTTTCAATAATGGCAGCAATGGAGGAGGTCTTTATTCTAGTGAGATTGCTAAGGCGAACACCGCCATGTTTAGTTTGCCCAACCTAGGTCGAGGCACAGACACAGTCTCAATAGAGATAGCTGAGCTGACTACACTAACTGTGCTAGTGGCAGACTCCACTAAGCTGGCAGGCTGGCTAACAGCCTGCTGCCTGGCCTGCACCCTATCTCATTGTGAAGCTAGAGGAGTTAGAGCCCTGTCTATGTTCTAAATCGATAAGATGAGAGCACCCCTCCAGCTAGGATGGAGTCCGTCACTCCTCAACAGGCCAGGCTTGGTCCTGTTTGTGGGTGAGTCCCAGAAAGAGGGCCAATTATCTACAAATTCTATCTTTGTGTGGGCAGAAAACAGTTTTCAACCAGCGATTGAGTTGTGAGACTCTGCTGTAGAGCTCATCACTCCCCTAACTGGGAGGAGCCAGAGACAATTACTCGATGCCGACACATCTTTCTAGCTGATTTACACGCTGAAGCTATGTTGCGCTTTGTGACCTCTGACTGTTTCATCCTAACATCGTTGGTGCCGACGTGGATAACAATATCTCTATACTCTCTATGGATGGGGAGCATCGCTGTACATCTATTTTCAGGTCTCCCCAGAGATGTTCAAATTGGTTCATGTCCGGGCTTTTGGCTGGGCCACTCAAGGACATTCAGAGACTTGTCCTGAAGCAATTCCTGCGTTCTCTTGGCTGTGTGCTCAGGGTTGTTGTCCTGTTGGAAGGTGAACCTTCACCCCAGTTTGAGGCCCTGAGCGCTCTGCAGCAGGTTTTCATCAAGGATCTCTGTACATTGCTCCGTTCATCTTTCCCTCGATCCTCACTAGTCTCCCAGTCCCTCCCGCTGAAAAACATCCCCACAGCACCATGCTGCCACCACCATACTTCACCATAGGGATGGTATTGGCCAGGTGATGAGTGGTGCCTGGTTTCCTTTCATCAGACTAGAGAATCTTGTTTCTCATGGTCGGAGAGTACTTTAGGTGCCTTTTGGCAAACTCCAAGTGGGCTGTCATGTGCGTTTTACTGAGGAGTGGCTTGCGTCTGGACATTCTACCATAAATGCCTGATTGCTGCAGAGATGGTTGTTCTTCTGGAAGGTTCTCCCATCTCCACAGAGGAACTCTGGAGCTCTGTCAGAGTTAGGGCTGTGGTGGTCATGAAATTTTGTCAGCCGGTGATTGTCAAGAAAATAACTGCCGGTCATACGGTAATACCGTTAATGAACATAAACACATTTAGCATCTCCTGGCTTCCACACGTAGCCTACAAACCACTGACGGAAGATATACATTTTAAAAAGTCTAATTAATCCATTTAACCTACATCACAATCCAATATTTATTTTAGACAGGTCTAAAGAAACATGATATGAAGAAAATGTAGTCTATTTCAGAATAACAGAATAGCATACTCTGAGTTGTCCTTATGTTCGGTTCTGATTTGGCTATGCCATATGGCTGTGGGTTACACTAGTTCATTTAGAGGTTCTGACTTGGCTAGGCCATATGGCTGTGGGTTACACTAGTTCCTTTAGCAGAGAAGATTTGCTTAGAATTCCGTGGCATTATTTTTTTAAATTATTTTATAGTATGACGAATACAATTGAACACAGCTTAATAAAATAGAAAAGCTATTTTCTACAAACGATTTAAAAGGAAGTGCGCACATGCGGCTACTCTGTGTCGAGCGGTTAACAAAAACGCCTGTCCTCCTATATGCTTCATGTCGAGTTACTTATGCAACTTTAGTTGTGATACAAATAATGGGAGTCTAATGATGATTTGAAAAAAGTTGCACGCTGCACTCACTTCATCAGTCTCTCATTCACAATTCCCCGGCGACGTCCTACCTTGTGTGGCCGTAATGCATTATAGTGCCCTTGGGCTGAATATAACAATTATAATTCCCTTCTCCCAGCTGCCGTGCGCCGAAGCACCTCTCTCACATGTCTCTCTCAGATATCTAAATTCTTATTTGCCAAAGCCCGTCACGTGTTCGGGTCCTTCTCACAGGCATTTCAGCTGAGAATTAGGCTACAAGTGAAGACAGATACATTGGGGGGACGGAACTGCGCAAGCTCCTCTTGTTCGAATTCCGAGGCGCATATTAAGTCTACTTTACGTCAACCAACAAGATGAGTAGGCCTAACAAACAGCAAAAGCACTTGCCTATGTCAAACTACTATCCCCATAGTACAAACGTTGACCTATTCTAATGGTCAACTTGTCCTTCTGTGCAATAAATAAATATTCCAAACATACTCTGGGACAGTTGTGGGATGCGATAGATCCAAAATTAATACACCCACTTGAGGCTGATGCAACAGCTCAGAACATTTAGCCTAAAATGTTGATAAACTATTAGGCTATTTCGTCAAATATAAGCTCTGGAATGCGCACACGGCAGTAGGCTATAAGAGCCAATGTTACAATTAGCGGGAAAACACTGTTCTCGAAAGCGACAGCAAATGCCATTATGCATGTAATGCTTTATTATAAAAAGGTGCATTTTACTGCCAGTTAGGCTCTACACCAGTTATAAAGCGGATTAATGTGCTTAATTTTGGGGTAGGCAGTTAACCCACTGTTCCTAGTCATTGAAAATAAGAATTTGTTCTTAACTTCTTAGGGAGCGGCTGCATAGGTGATGGTTTTGGAGAGTCTGGTGTGCCCAAAGTAAAATACATAATTAGTACTATTGGATAGGAAACACTCTGAAGTTTCTAAGAGTGTTAAAATAATGTATGTGAGTATAACAGAACTGATATAGCAGGCGAAAACCCGAGGAAAATCCATACGGATTTGCAGTTTTTTTTGTACTTGACCTTATTCTCCAGGCTGCCTAACCACTAGGCAGGTAGCCTAGTGGTTAGAGCGTTGGACTTGTAACCGGAGGGTTGCAAGTTCGAATCCCCGAGCTGACAAGGGAAAAAATATGTCGTTCTGCCCCTGAACAAGGCAGTTAACCCACTGTTCCCCGGGCGCCGAAGACGTGGAAGTCGATTAAGGCAGCCCCCCGCACCTCTCTGATTCAGAGGGGTTGGGTTAAATGCGGAAGACACATTTCGGTTGAAGGCATTCGGTTGTACAACTGACTAATAATGGTGACTTTGACTTTGACTTTATTCATTTTTATTTTAACCAGGACTAAGACTGCAGTACCTATGGCTTCCACTAGATGTCAGCAGTCTCTATACAAAGACTGGGAGTTCTAAGAGTAAGCAAAACAGATAGGAAGAGGAAGTGGTCAAGGGAGCTCAGATGTCAACAAGATTTCTCGGGCAAGAGCCCCACTTTATTTTACTTATATAACATATAGGTGACCATCCGAGTGAAATATTATCGCTAATATTCATAAAAAGATAGCTAAGGATGCTTAATAACGGGTCTTTGATTTGTTTAGGAAAAGTTTATAGGTATATTTGAACGCGTTCTCTTCACGTTTCAATGGGCGATTTGACGTTGGATTTTCTGAACATAACGCGCCAACCAAACAGAGATTTATGGATATAATAAATGACTTTTCCAACAAAAGAACCATTGGATGTCTTCGTTGGACACTTGGGAAGCCCTCAGCAGAAGTTCTTCAAAAGGTAAGGGATTTGTTTTCGCTGTGAAATGAGTTTTGTGTGAACCGCGCTGGTTTATGAATTTATGCTAATGGGTAAATATTGGAGGTGCTATCCTCAAACAATCAAATGTTGTGCTTTCGCCGTAAAGCCTTTTTGAAATCTGACAACGCTGTGATATTGCCAAGAAGCAGAGCTTTTGATGACTATGCAACACTTGTATATTGATGAATGTTTAATAATTCAACTTTTGGATTTTGAATTTGGCGCCTTGGATTTCACCGGGTAGTACATCATCCACAAGTGATAGTACATTATCCACAAGTGATAACGCGTCATCATCCACAAGTGATAACGCGTCATCATCCACAAGTGGTAACGCGTCATCATCCACAAGTGGTAACGCGTCATCATCCACAAGTGGTAACGCGTCATCATCCACAAGTGGTAACGCGTCATCATCCACAAGTGGTAACGCGTCATCATCCACAAGTGGTAACGCGTCATCCACAAGTGGTAACGCATCATCCACAAGTGATAACGCATCATCCACAAGTGTTAATACATCATTCACAAGCTAATATTGTCACCTATCATACTATTCCTGATTTAATGTTGTCTTTACATATACCAAATAATGTATGCGCAATTAGTTTTGATTTAGAATGGACCATTATCATGAAGTGTTTGATTAGATTTTGGAATACATTTGCATTGATGCCAGAGTGATTAGAGGGACAGTAGTGCAGAGTACCAGGCAGTTAAGCAAGTTTGGTAGGCTACTAATGACCATCAGCAACATCAGAGCTTGGAGAAGCCTAGTTACTGTGACTAAACGGTCACATGGAATTTGACTGCCTTCATGACTCATGACCCCCAGTGTGGCGGTAATACGGTCACCGTAACGTTCTTATCACCTGCCTGACCAAGGCCCATCTCCCCGATTGCTCAGTTTTGCAGGGCGGCCAGCTCTAGGAAGAGTCTTGGTGGTTCCAAACTTCTTCCATTTAAGAATGATGGAGGCCACTGTGTTCTTCGGGACCTTCAATGCTGCAGAAATTTTTTGGTACCCTTCCCCAGATCTGTGCCTCGATACAATCCTGTCTCGTAGCTCTACGGACAATTCTTTCGACCTCATGGCTTGGTTTTTGCTCTGACATGCACTGTCTACTACACCACTATTGTCCTCCTCTCCCTCAACTTCTCTCTTTTCCTCCACATTGATTTCCCTCTCACCCTCCTCCTCTTGGACAATTACATTGAAAGCACAGGCAGGTTTCCCTCCAACGGATATTCTCTCATGACTTTTAAGACTTCTTAGCTGAGTGAATCCCTCTCCACACTGAGAGCAGTGGTAAGGCTTCTCTCCACGGTGTGATCTATGATGATTCTTTAGGCCTCCTGCAACACGAAAATTCTTTCCACACAGAGAGCAGTTGTAAGGCTTCTCCCCTGTATGTATTCTCTCGTGTTCCTTAAGGCTTCCAGAATGATTGAAGCTCTTCCCACATTGGGTGCATTGGTAAGGCTTCTCTCCACTATGTACTCTCTCATGTCTCTTAAGGTTTACTTTCTCACTGAAACTCTTCCCACATGTTGAGCAGTCGAAAGGTTTCTCTCCAGTGTGCACTCTTTGATGATTCTTTAGATTAGTTGAGGAACTGAAACTCTTCTCACATTGAGGACAGGGGTAACTCCCACAACCAGGTAGTATTGATGCTGTGGAACTGGGCTCGTTGACTGAGTCTGGGTTGGGGCTCTCTCCTGTAAGAATATGAACAGATATAGGGTAAGAAAACAGACGGAGGATCAAAGGCTTTAAGTTTCACAATGTAGGATTCAACAGTCATTAGGATTAACAGAGTATTGAAAGAAATACTTTGCAAGGGGCTTGTTGCATTGCACATAGATAATGCTGCCATTGTGAAATTACAATGCATTGACCAATGGTCGGTAGCCATTTTTGTTTTGGCACTCGCCTTCCCTCTTACACATACAGATGCCTGAGGGGTATAATACAAAGCATAATCAATGAGTTAGCCAGCTAACTTGCCAAAATATTCTGAAATAACATTTTATTCAACACCCAAAAACATATAAGTTTACATGTCTTAATGAACCAGAAAATCAATGGTTATTTTGGGTTGTTTACCTCTGAACCAAAGAGGATGTTGGCCTGAATTTACCTGAGTCAACAGAGTCTCTGTCCTCCTCTCTCTCTTCCTCTTCCCCCTCATTGATTTCTCTCTCCTCCTCCTCCTCTTTGACAATCACATTGAGTTCCACTGTTTGATTGCAGTCCCCAAGCTTCACTGACAGAAACTCTGGACCCCGCTGTGAGCTTCTCTGGGCTGGAACACCACAGCCAGAACCCGGTTCAGACATGGTAGGCTTGAGGTGGATCTAAAAGTGGAGACCGAAAGAGTTCAGGGTGATTGTCACAAACCTAGATCGTGGTATCGCTCCAGAAAAGACAACAACAATGTATCTAAGCTAGCTAACCACACATCCCGTAGGAAGCCCTTTCCCACTAAAAAAATATATAAAGATAGACGGAAACAGCCAGTCAGATTAGGCTATAAGTAAAGAAAAACACTGGCTGTTGAGTACAAGCATATTCAGTTGATATTCATATTACTAATATCTGATACACTCAGTGATTGAAATTACCACCCCCATCCTCAGTAGCCTATTCAAAACAGGCTATTAACTACTTAGGGAATGGTGGGGACACTACCCGGTGAAATCCAAGGCGCCAAATTCAAAATCCAAAAGTTGAATTATTAAACATTCATCAATATACAAGTATTGCATAGTCATCAAAAGCTCTGCTTCTTGGCAATATCACAGCGTTGTCAGATTTCAAAAATACTTTACGGCGAAAGCACTACATTTGATTGTTTGAGGGTAGCACCTCCAATATTTTACTATTAGCATAAATTCATAAACCATCGCGGTTCACACAAAACACATTTTACAGCGAAAACAAATCCCTTACCTTTTGAAGAACTTCTGCTGAGGGCTTTCCAAGTGTCCAACAAAGACATCCAATGGTTCTTTTGTTATAAAAAGTCATTTATTATATCCATAAATCTCCGTTTGGTTGGCGCATTATGTTCATAAAATACAGCGTCCACTCGCTCATTGAACCGTGAAGAGAACTAGTTCAACCTATACCTATACACTTGTCCAAGAACAATCAAACATCATTGATAATGTATCCTTAGGAACACTTTTATGTATATTTACTATAATATTTCAACCGGATTATAAACTGGACGATAGGAAAGGAAAAAACCACAGCGCGCGAGCCCGTGAACGCGCATCCTCTTCGGTTTACATCCGATGACCACTTCGAAATTCTTCTTCTATTACCATCCAGAGCAACTAAACATCATCAAACACTGTCTAGAGACTGTTGACATCCAGTGGAAGCAATAGGTATTGCAATCTTACTCCTATATATAGCTGTTTTCAATAGGGAGGGGTTCAAAATGAGGCAATGTGTCAAAAACACTTTTTCCAGGACAGAAATTCCTCGGGTTTTCACCTGCTATATCTGTTCTGTTATACTCACAGACAATATTTTAACACTCTTAGAAACTTCAGAGTGTTTCCTATCCAATAGTACTATGTGCATATCCTATTTTCTGGGCCTGAGTGGGAGGCATTTTACTTTGGGCACGCCAGACTCTCCAAAACCGACACCTCGGGGAGCCGCTCCCTAAGAAGTTAAGCAACGCAAGCATTTTCTTACCTCGAAATCACCTGGCTATTCATGTTGAATAGATTAGGGCAATTTCAAGGTAACAGAGTGATGCTGAGACACTGAGTTGTCACTTTAAAACGGATGAAAAACCAATGAATGCAAAGTTAAAAACAAACCATACAACGCCATGCACAAGGACTAATTTTAACAATTTCCACAAACCGTCATTCTGTTACCAAACTTTGTAACTGCACTGTTCTTCAAGTAAATGTGTTTTTGTATCATTTTTCAGTCTAAATTGTTAAAAGTAGTTTAGAATTGTTTGGTTTAATTTCATTCATATTAAGTGTAAGAATTATAGAATGTTGAACAATGTTCATCCACTAGGAGCATTGGTATAGTGTTGAGAGTCTTGATCGTCAGCACACCAAAACAAGAGCAACAGTATGGTGTCTAACTTCTCAGGGATCACTGGGGCGCTAGCGGGCTGCTCCCGACACTACCAGGTGAAATGTAAAGCGCCAAATTCAAAATCCCAAAGTTGAATTATTAAACATACACCAATATACAAGTGTTCCATACTCATCAAAAGCTCTGTTTCTTGGCAATATCACAGCGTTGTCAGATTTCAAAAAGGCTTTACGGCGAAAGCAGCACATTTGATTGTTTGAGGGTAGCACCTCACATATTTTTCCCATAGCCATGAATCGATTAGCCATCATGGCACACACAACACATTTCACAGCGAAAACAAATCAATTACCTGTTGAAGAACTTCTGCTGAGGTCATCCTAAGTGTCCAACGAAGACAATCCATGGTTCTTTTGTTAGAAAAAGTAATGTATTTTATCCATAAATCCTCCATTTGGTTCGCGCGTTATAATCAGAAACGACAGCCTGCACTACTCCATTGAAACGTGACGCAAACTCGTTCATCTTATACCTATAAACTTGTCCAAGAACAATCAAACATAGTTTTAAATGTATCCTTAGGAACACTTTTACTTATATTTACTATTATAAATCAACCGGAATATAAACTGATCAATAAAGACGGTAAAAAAGACACTGCACGCCTTCTCAGGAACGCGCAATGGGTACTGTTGACATAAAATAGTCACTTCCTGGTTTGCTCTTATTCTCTGGTCTAAAGCATCCAAATTGAAAATTTACACTGTCTCCAGACTGTTGACATCTAAAGGAAGCGATGGGTACTGCATTCATATGCCCTTATACGGTCATTTTCATGAGGGAGGGGTTTCCAAATGAGCAATGTGTCAAAATCACTTTTTCCAGGACAGAAATTCCTCGGGGTTTCGCCTGCTATATGCGTTCTGTTTTACTCACAGACAAATGGTTAACAGTTTTGAAAAATTCAGAGTGTTTCCTATCCAATGGTACCAAATATGTGCATATCCTATTTTCTGGACCTGAATGGGAGGCATTTTACTTTGGGCATGCCAGGCTCTCCAAAACCGACCCCTCAGCTGCCACTCCCTAACAAGTTAAAGGTCTTACTCACATCAGCTACGGAGAGCGTGATCACACAGTTGTCCGGAAAAGCTGATGCTTTCATGCATGGTTCAGTGTTGCTTGTCTCGAAGTGAGCATAGAAGGCATTTAGCTCTTCTGGTACGCTTGTGTCACTGGGCAGCTCGCAGCTGGGTTTCGCTTTGTAATCTGTGATAGTTTGCAAGCCCTGCCACATCCAACGAGCGACAGACCCGGTGTAGTAGGATTCAAACTTTATCCTGTATTAACGCTTTGCCTGTTTTATGGTTCGTTGGAGGACATAGCGAGGTTTCTTATAAGCATACAGATTAGTGTCCCGCTCCTTGAAAGCGGCAGCTCTAGCCTTTAGCTCAGTGCAGATGTTGCCTGTAATCCATGGCTTCTGGTTGGGGTATGTACGTACAGTCACTGTGGGGACAACATCGTCGATGCACTTATTAATGAAGCCAGTAACTGATGTGGTAAACTCCTCAATGCCATCAGATGATTTGCCAAATGGAGAGCGAGGCAGATCTTTGTATGTGTCTCTGTGTGTGTAGTAAAGGTGATTTAGAGTTTGCACAGGTGACATGCTGGTAGAAATTAGGTAAAACTGATCACCGGCCACTAGGTGTGCCGTCTCTGGATGAGCATTTTCTTGTTTGCTTATGGCCTTATACAGCTAGGCGAGTCACCATTAAGTTTGCAGACAACACAGCGTGGTGCCAGGACAACAACCTCTCCCTCAACGTCAGCAAGACAAAGGCGCTGACAGTGGACTACAGGAAGGGCCGATTACGCCCACATTCACATTGACGGGTCTGTAGGGGAGGGGTCAAGAGCCTCGAGTTCCTCTATGTTCACATCACTAAGGAACTATCATGGTCCAAAACACACAAACACAGTGGTGACGAGGGCACGACAACGCCTCTTCCCCCTCAGGAGACTGAAAAGATTTGGCATGGGCCCTCAAAAAGTTCTACAGCTGCACCATTGAGAGCATCTTGACTGGCTGCATCACCGCTTGGTATGGCAACTGCTTGGCATCCGACCGCAAGGCACTACAAAGGGTAGTGCGTACGGCCCAGTATATCACTGGGGCCGAGCTCCCTGCCATCCAGGACCTCTAACCCAGGCGGTGTCAGAGGAAGGCCCTAAAAATTGTCAAAGACTCCAGCCACCCAAGTCATCTCTGCTACCACACGGCCAGCGGTACAGGAGTACCAAGATTGGCACCAAAAAGGCTCTTGAACAGCTTCTACCCCCAAAGCCATAAGACCGCTGAACATTTTCTTATTTATTTTAGAGTCACCATAATCAAACTAATGATCTTCAGCTAAAATGTGTTAGTTATCTGCTTCCATAGTCAGAGCCAGCGATATATTCCAGCTCATGAATAGCTGTATTTTGCATTAGCTACGCTATCTGCTATGGTGGCTACTTCTTATCGTCAGAGTTTACACCCAGAGGAGCGTCGCTGCTCATTTTGCATCTCTTAAAGAGTAGCCTAAATCCAATAGTTTTTTTCATATTGGACACACAAGCTTTTTGTTCAAATTCATCTGTTACAATGAGAAGAGTTTTGTTCAAACTCATCTGTTTTGTATGCTATAGACTCTAGTGAGTAGGCAGGACCCTGGTTTTATAGACACAATCGATTATGTACAGTGCAATATTTATATCCAATGTGACAAACAAGTAGTTTTAAGCTGATTGGCCACTCTAAGGGCCCGCAAATTGAGCAGCGACGCTCCTGTGGGTGTAAACTCAGTGGATTTGGAAACTAGAAGTGCTACTGAGTAGAATGGACCTTTTACTGCAGCACAACGTACACAAGATAGGAGTACACACCCAAACAACATCGTTGGAACATTTAGGCTTGAAAAAATAAACAAATAAATCACATATCTTATAGAAAATAGAAAATTATTCTTTGTATGATAACAAGTACAAAATGTATCGATAATTCAGCACATTTTGGCACTAATTATTCATTTATAAAGTATACACAAGAGAGGAAGAGGAAGAGAGAGGCCCAACTCGGCTGCAAATCTGTCTCCCTCCAGCAGGTGACGTTTTCTCGTTTTGCTCACCAAGCAATCAGTTTTTGTATGGAGGTCATTGAGAGTGTTCCCGAATTTGGTCATAAAAATGATTTGCTACACTAGATGTATTTGATCGAATTGAAGTTTCGTAATGCTTAAGTCGTTACGACTGTACTGATATAACTAGGACACGTGACATTCGTGATTTTTTTTTTTTTTTTTAAGAAAACCACTATATTGGAGTTGTCTTGAGACGGCTATGCATATTCATGGCATGAGGATAGAAGGATAGCATTTCTCTCCATTGAATAAAGGCGGTTGATGTCAACAACCTTCATCAAATATAAAAATTAAAAAAAAAGGATTCCAATAATGAGATGTGTCCACCAATCCAGAGAGCTAGACTGACGCTTTGTGGAGAAACCACTCCCATTATTAGGGTGGAGAGACGTATAATATCTTGTCAGTATATCCATAATGTTTGGTAAACATGATGGGACTCTTATTCTGAAGGATTCCAAAAGATCCATGATGACAACCGGTCCAAGAAGCGAGTAGACGGAAACGGTCGACTGTGCTTCAATCTGAAAGTGTGGCAAGTGAAGTGTGTGACAACAAAATGGAAACTAGTGAAGTCAAAAGAATGGAACAAAAATGAGCCAAACGTTGTAGAAGACAAGGACGATCCAATAATGAATTTATTAATTGGACCTGCGTTTTTTGGACAAGGAGGTTAATTTGGGAAATCCATTTGTAATACCGAGGACTGCGAAGAAAGGAGTGGGAAAGGTGCCTACATCAGAAGTAACCTGTATCGATCTTCGGAGCAAGGCGCCTGCCAAAGGAGTTATAGCTGGAGTCTCGTTGGATATAGATGGCGAGACCCAGGAGTGGTCAGTGCACGTCACCTGACCCGTATGGTGAATGGAAGGAAGGAGAAAAGCCTATCGATATTATTGCTGTTTGAGGAGACCTGAACATGTGAAGCTTTGGTTTTGTGAGGTATGCAGTGAGAGCACTTGTCTCCAAACCGTTACAGTCTGGGAATTGTAAAGGATATGGTCAAATGTTTGCAGATGGGAGAAGTATGGTATTGAAGAATCTGTGAATGGAAAATGTTGCAACTGGTGGGGATCATACTTCCTTGTGTGCCCTGTTAGGGAGGTTGAGGTGTCAAGGATCAGGGCTGTGCAGCGGATCTCCTATGTGGAGGCGGTGAAGAGAGTCGAAGGGGGAAGAGACAACAGTGTAGAAGATGTGGCGGTGGATGCATTGCAACCAGTTGCTAGTGTTTTAAGTCAATCAAGTTATCTGGATAAACTCATTGTGAAGAAAGTGGATTTTGTGGCATTTAAAGCCACAGTGATTCATTTTACAGCACAAGTGTCTAACAAGTCCAAGAAGCTGGATATCATTATATCTGCAGCAGATACGTTTTTGGGGTCTCCAAGACTTCACGACAGAAGCACTGCAAGGACTATTGTCGCTAGGAAATGTCCTGCCCTCACAGGAGTCTTCTGGGCCTTTTTTTCTTACAGGAAAGTAGGTTGATTTTGTTTAGCTAATGTCTTTTTTGATAATTTGTATATAAAAAATAATATAATAATAATACCCGGATCCTTATTATCCACCCCACAGGTGGTGGCGGAATGCACATTCAATTGTTGAGAACGCCATTACACCATAGAAGAAGAAGATCCGTGACCTGGAAATACTTAAGTTACACTTGCCTGCTTCACAGCTGTATCACGGAAAGAACAACGAGACATATTTCACTGGATGTATAAATATGAAGCATCTGCTTGGCGTTTCAACTTGAAGCCCACTGGAGGGCAGTGGGCGAAGATGGATTTTGGCCTACAATCTGCATATCGTTAAAGATTCTCTCAATACAGTTTTCTGTGCCCAAAACGAGAATATGTTATGAACAGAGTGGACTAAGTTTTGTAGACTTAAGCCTTTGCCAAAGTTTAAAAAAAATGTAGGAGTGCAAAGTCTAATTTAGTTATTGCACATGGCACATTTCACAGAGTAGGCGTTCCCTAACGGAAATGTGCAGATGTATGCTAGAACGGGCCAATAGGATCTCGCTAGCTCGTGCTTATTCTGCCCACTATGACTAATCTGTTCCCATTGGAAAC
This sequence comes from Brachymystax lenok tsinlingensis, assembly GCA_030435695.1. Taxonomy (NCBI): domain Eukaryota; kingdom Metazoa; phylum Chordata; class Actinopteri; order Salmoniformes; family Salmonidae; genus Brachymystax; species Brachymystax lenok. Next base: position 41,027,617 of record CM059812.1, read on the forward strand.
GACAGGCTGTGATCTATTTTGGCCTTCTTATTTTGATGGAAATCAGAATTTTGCTTCTTCTTATTATTATTTTTACCTTTATTTAACTAGGCAGGTCAGTTAAGAACAAATTCTTATTTTCAACGGTGGCCTAGGAACAATGGGTTAACTGCCTTGCTCAGGGGCAGAACGGCAGATTTGTACCTTGTCAGCTGGGGGATTTGATCTTGCAACCTTTCAGTTAAAAGTCCAATGCTCTAACCACTAGGCTACCTGCCGCCCCAGTATGTCGACATTCTTTCTTAATTTGCTTGAAAACGTTATGGAAAAATGGTTACGCCTTGATCACGCCACCATCATCATCATTGCATTTTGGTGCACCAGAAGTACCATGAATGAATTTCCAACGGAACGATGCGTTTGCCTTGCGTTGCAGTGGGTTCGGTGTGGTGCATACGTTGAATGTATCGAGCGCGTATGCATACGTGTATACGTGGACGGCTTGGCAGAAATGGTTAGCTGAAGGTTGAACTTTTGTTGCACAAATATCCGGATGATGCCGCGTACCATTTTGCGCAATGACACTGTAGGTTTGTTCAAGGGATTATCTGTTTGCATAAACTGGTAGCCGAGTAGTTTAGCAACGGTCAGTCCTGCAAATTTTGTTAGTTAGCTACCGAGATATTTTATAACTATTTGGTTTAACTATCTGTGGCTAAACAATGAGCAGCTGGTTAACTAGCTAGCTAATTCCTCGATACAAGTCATTTTACTCACGATGAGTCGACAGCTGGCTAACTATTAAATAACACACGAACGGACGGGAGATGTGTTGCTAATGGCTAACAGCTAGTTATCTGGGAGAACAACAAAGCCAGGCCGCGGCACCCACTGCCGTGGAATATGTTGGTTTACAGGCCGTGCTACAAGCATCATTTAAACACTGATAGAAATTAGCAATAGGTTACCTGGAACTGATTTCCTGTAGCTAATTGTTTGGCTGAAGAGAACTTGGTGGAAATGGTGAGTTCTCGTAGAGCAATCGGGAAAAACGCATCCACTTTCCGAGTGCGTCTGGTCTGGATTATGAGATGCGGCAGGAACTGTTCGTGAGCGTCGTATCAGCGTAGGGTTTGTGCATGTTTGACCTGCGTCTGACGGAAAGAAGTCAGACAAAACGAATGCAAAATAGACTTCTCAACCAAAACAAGACAGAAATAGAATGTAATGATAGCTGTCTGCAGTGTGATGTTATATAATTCCAACAGTGTGTATAGCATCTGTTTTACTTTATTATCATAGTGTTACTATACTGACTTGTCATCGATAAATGCAATCTACCAACATAATACACTTTCAACGAAGAGGAGGCGTTACAGACAGTAGCCATGAAGTGCTTTGAAAGGCTGGTCATGGCTCACATCAACAGCATACCCCCAGATACCCTAGACCAGGTATTAAAAATGTGATTCACATTAATAAACAGTCCATTTATATTTTCCAACAGGGCTATACATTTGGGTGAGGTTTTTTCCCGTCTGAGTAGCCTCATTTCACTGCCAAAAATAAAATCAAACCATCTAGTGTTCAGCGAAATAACAACACAATGTCAAATAATTAACATCCAATCACAATACTCGCTACTCTCTCGCAGGAATTCCACTAACGGTCCGTATGTAGCCAAACGTAGCTGCTGCTCATGTTGGTGTCTGTACTGATGGCGCAAAAGCCATGATAGGGAGGCATAGTGGAGCGGTAACGCACGTGCAAGCAGTTGCACCCGACGCCACTTGGGTCCACTGCAGCATCCACCGAGAGGCTCTTGCTACCAAGGGAATGCCTGACAGCTTGAAAGATGTTTGACACTACAGTGAAAATGTTTAACTTAGTTAAAGCAAGGCCCCTGAACTCCTGTATTTTCTGCACTATGCAATGATATGGGCAGCGACTATGTAACACTTTTACAACATACAGAAGTGCGCTGGTTATCAAGGAGCAAAGTAGACACATTATTTTTTTAATTGAGAGACAAGATTAAAGTTTTTACTGACCATAATTTGCACTTGTCTGACCCGCTTGCATGATGACGAGTTTCTCACACGACTGGCCTATCTGGGTGATGTTTCTTCTCGCCTGAATGATCTGAATCTAGGATTACAGGGACTCTCCTCAACTATATTCAATGTGCGGGACAAAATTGAGGACATGATTAAGAAGTTGGAGCTCTTCTCTGTCTGCATCATTATATGATTTGTGGACAAACTCAAGCTTACGGACAATGTCAAATGTGATATAGCGAAGCACCTGAGTGAGTTGGGTGCGCAAATACGCAGGTACTTTCCCGAAACGGATGACGCAAACAACTGGATTCATTATCCCTTTCATGCCTTGCCTCCAGTCCACTTACCGATATCTGAACAAGAGAGCCTCATCCAAATTGCAACAAGCGGTTCTGTGAAAATTGAATTTAAATCAGAAGCCACTGCCAGATTTCTGGATTGGGCTGCGCTCAGAGTATCCTGCCTTGGCAAATCACGCTGTTACGACACTGATGCCCTTTGCAACCACGTACCTATGTGAGAGTGGATTCTCGGCCCTCACTAGCATGAGAACTAAATACAGGCACAGACTGTGTGTGGAAAATTATTTAAGACTGAGACTCTCTCCAGTACAACCCAACATTGCAGAGTTATGTGCATCCTTTCAAGCACACCCTTCTCATTAACCTGTGGTGAGTTATTCACAGTTTGATGAACAAATACAACTCTCCTTCCGTGGCCTCCAACTGCTCTTAAATGCAAGTAAAACTAAATGCATGCTATTCAATCGATCACTGCCCGCACCTGCCCGCCCGTCCAGCATCACTACTCTGGACGGCTCTGATTTAGAATACGTGGAAAACTACAAATACCTAGGTGTCTGGTTAGACTGTAAACTCTCCTTTCAGACTCACATTAACCATCTCCAATCCAAAATTAAATCTAGAATCGGCTTCCTATATCGCAACAAAGCATCCTTCACTCATGCTGCCAACCCACTGGCTACAGGTAATTTACAAGTCTCTGCTAGGTAAAGCCCCGCCTTATCTCCGCTCACTGGTCACCATAGCAGCACCCACTCGTAGCACGCTCTCCAGCAGGTACATCTCACTGGTCACCCCCAAAGCCAATTCCTCCTTTGGTCGGTCACCTTTCTATCCAGTTCTCTGCTGCCAATGACTGGAACGAACTGCAAAAATCACTGAAGCTGGAGACTCATATCTCCCTCACTAGCTTTAAGCACCAGCTGTCAGAGCAGCTCACAGATCACACCACCTGTACATAGCCCATATGTAAACAGCCCATCTATCTACCTCATCCCCATACTGTATTTCATTTATTTATTTATCTTGCTCCTTTGCACCCCAGTATCTCTACTTGCACATTCATCTACTGCACATCTACCATTCTAGTGTCTAATTGCTATATTGTAATTACTTTGCCACCATGGCCTATTTATTGCCTTAACTCCCTTATCTTACCTCATTTGCACTCACTGTATATAGACTTTTTGTTTTATTTTTTTCTACTGTATTATTGACTGTATTTGTTTACTCCATGTGTAACTCTGTGTTGTTGTATGTGTTGAACTGCTTTGCTTTATCTTGGCCAGGTCGCAGTCGCAAATGAGAACTTGTTCTCAACTTGCCTACCTGTATTATGACATCAGATAGAACTACCTGGTTAAATAAAGGTGAAATAAAAATAAATACAAAAAATAAGTTTTAAATGTAAGATGGTTAAATAAAGAGCAAAATGATTGATTATTATTATAATGTGGCCTGGTCCTATAGGAGCTCTTTGTCACTTCCTACGAGCCGGGTTGTGACAAAAACCTCACTATAAAAAGTTTGGGAACCACTGCCCTAGACCCACTCCAATTTGCATACCGCCCCAACAGATCCACAGATGACGCAATCGCACTCCACACTGCCCTTTCCCACCTGGACAAAAGGAACACCTATGTGAGAATGCTATTCATTGACTACAGCTCAGCGTTCAACACCATAGTGCCCACGAAGCTCATCACTAAGCTAAGGACCCTGGGACTAAACACCTCCCTCTGCAACTGGATCCTGGACTTCCTGACGGGCCGCCCCCAGGTGGTAAGGGTAGGCAACAACACATCTGCCACGCTGATCCTCACACCCCTCATGGGGTGTGTACTTAGTCCCCTCCTGTACTCCCTGTTCACCCACGACTGCGTGGCCAAACACGACTCAAACACCATAATTAAGTTTGTTGATGACAACAGTGGTAGGCCTGATCACCGACAACGATGAGACGGTCTATAGGGAGGTCAGAGAACTGGCAGTGTGGTGCCAGGACAACAACCTCTACCTAAATGTGAGCAAGACAAAAGGAGCTGATTGTGGACTACAGGAAAAGGTGGGCCGAACAGGCCTGCATTAACATTGACTGTAGTGGAGCGGGTCGAGAGTGAAGTTCTTTGGTGTCCACATCACCAACAAACTATCATGGTCCAATCACACCAAGACAGCCGTGAAGAGTGCACGACCAAACCTTTCCTCCCTCAGGAGACTGAAAATATTTGGCATGGGTCCCGGATCCTCAAAAAGTTCTACAGCTGCACCATCAAGAGCATCCTGACTGGCTGCATCACCGCCTGGTATGGCAACTGCTCGACATCTGACTGCAAGGCGCTACAGAGGGTAGTGCGTATGGCCCAGTACATCACCGGGGACAAGCTTCCTGCAATCCAGGACTTACAGTTGAAGTCGGAAGTTTACATACACCTTAGCCAAATACATTTAAACCCAGTTTTTCACAATTCCTGACATTTAATCCTAGTAAAAATTCCCTGTCTTAGGTCAATTATGATCACCACTTTATTTTAAGAATGTGAAATGTCAGATTAATAGTAGAGAGAATTATTTATTTCAGCTTTTATTTCATTCTCCACATTCCCAGTGGGTCAGAAGTTTACATACACTCAATTAGTATTTGGTAGCATTGCCTTTTAATTGTTTAACTTGGGTTAAACGTTTTGGGTAGCCTTCCACAAGCTTCCCACAATAAGTTGGGTGAATTTTGGCCCATTCCTCCTGACAGAGCTGGTGTAACTGAGTCAGATTTGTAGGCTTTCTTGCTCGCACACGCTTTTTCAGTTCTGCCCACAAATTTTCTATAGGATTGAGGTTAGGGCTTTATGAGAGCCACTCCAATACCTTGACTTTGTTGTCCTTAAGCCATTTTGCCACAACTTTGGAAGTATGCTTGGGGTCATTGTCCATTTGGAAGACCCATTTGCGACCAAGTTTTAACTTCCTGACTGATGTCTTGAGATGTTGCTTCAATATAGCCACAATTTTCCGTTCTCATGATGCCATCTATTTTGTGAAGTGCACCAGTCTCTTCTGCAGCAAAGCACCCCCACAACATGATGCTGCCACCCCAGTGCTTCACGGTTGGGATGGTGTTCTTCGGCTTGCAAGCCTCCCCCTTTTTCCTCCAAACATAACGATGGTCATTATGGCCAAACAGTTCTGTTTTTGTTTCATCAGACCAGAGGACATTTATCAAAAAAGTATGATTTTTGTCCCCATGTGCAGTTGCAAACCGTAGTCTGGCTTTTTTATGGCGGTTTTGGAGCAGTGTCTTCTTCCTTGCTGAGCGGCCTTTCAGGTTATGTCGATATAGGACTTGTTTTACTGTGGATATAGATACTTTGGTACCTCTTTCATCAACCGATTTGCCAAAACTATAGTTAAAAAAAAAAAAAATTGGAGTGGTTGAAAAATGTGTTTTAATGACTCCAACCTAAGTGTATGTAAACTTCCGACTTCAACTGTATATACAGTGAGGGAAAAAAAAGTATTTGATCCCGTGCTGATTTTGTACATTTGCCCACTGACAAAGAAATGATCAGTCTATAATTTTAATGGTAGGTTTATTTGAACAGTGAGAGACAGAATCCAGAAAAATGCATGTGAATTTTCTTTTAAATGGAATTGCATTTGAATGAGGGAAATAAGTATTTGACCCCCTCTCAATCAGAAAGGTTTCTGGCTCCCAGGTGTCTTTTATACAGGTAACGAGCTGAGATTTTGGAGCACACTCTTAAAGGGAGTGCTCCTAATCTCAGTTTGTTACCTGTATAAAAGACACCTGTCCACAGAAGTCCACAGAAGCAATCAATGAAGCACAGAAGCAATCAATGAAATCAGATTCCAAACTCTCCACCATGGCCAAGCCCAAGAGCTCTCCAAGGATGTCAGGGACAAGATTGTAGACCTACACAAGGCTGGAATGGGCTACAAGCAGCTTGGTGAGAAGGTGACAACAGTTTGTGTTTCTTCCATTTGCGAATAATCGCACCAAAGAACTGTCAATCTCCCTCGGCCTGGGGCTCCATGCAAGATCTCACCTCGTGGAGTTGCAATGATCATGAGAATGGTGAGGAATCAGCCCAGAACTACACAGGAAGATCTTGTCAATGATCTCAAGGGAGCTGGGACCATAGTCACCAAGAAAACATTTGGTAACACACTACGCCGTGAAGGACTGAAATCCTGCAGCGCCGCCCGCAAGGTCCCCCTGCTCAAGAAAGCACATATACATGCCCGTCTGAAGTTTGCCAATGAACATCTGAATGATTCAGCGGACATCTGGGTAAAAGTGTTGTGGTCAGATGAGACCAAAATGGAGCTCTTTGGCATCAACTCAACTCGCTGTGTTTGGAAGAGGAGGAATGCTGCCTATGACCCCAAGAACACCATCCCCACCGTCAAACATGGAGGTGGAAACATTATGCTTTGGGGGTGTTTTTCTGCTAAGGGGACAGGACAACTTCACCGCATCAAAGGGACGATGGACGAGGCCATGTACTGTCAAATCTTGGGTGAGAAGCTCCTTCCCTCAGCCAGGGCATTGAAAATGGGTCATGGATGGGTATTCCAGCATGACAATGACCCAAAACACACAGCCAAGGCAACAAAGGAGTGGCTCAAGAAGAAGCATATTAAGGTCCTGGAGTGGCCTAGCCAGTCTCCAGACCTTAATCCCATAGAAAATCTGTGGAGGGAGTTGAAGGTTCGAGTTGCCAAACGTCAGCCTCGAAACCTTAATGACTTGGAGAAGATCTGCAAAGAGGAGTGGGACAAAATCCCTCCCGAGATGTGTGCTAACCTGGTGGCCAACTACAAGAAACGTCTGGGTTTTGCCACCAAGTACTAAGTCATGTTTTGCAGAGGGGTCAAATACTTATTTCCCTCATTAAAATGCAATTCCATTCATAACATTTTTCACATGCATTTTTATGGATTTTTGTTGTTATTCTGTCTCTCACTGTTCAAATAAACCTACCATTAAAATTATAGACTGAAAATTTCTTTGTCAGTGGGCAAACGTACAAAATCAGCAGGGGATCAAATACTTTTCCCCCTCACTGTACTAGGCGGTGTCAGTGGAAAGCCCATAAAATTGTCAGAAGATACTCCAGTCACCCAGGTCATAAACTGTTTTCTCTGCTACCACAGGGCAAGCTACACCGAAGCACCAAGTCTAGGACCAAAAGGCTCCTTAACAGCTTCTACCCCCAAGCCATGAGACTGCTGAACAATTAAATCAAATGGCCACCGGACTATTACATTGACCCCCCCTCCATTTGTTTTTACACTGCTGCTACTCGCTGTTTATTATCTATGCATAGTCATATTGCCCCTACCTACATGTACAAATGACCTCAACTAACCTGTACACTGACTCGGTACCCCTCTATATAGCCTCGTTATTGTTATGTTAGTGTTACATATTTAACTTTAATTTGGCGAATATTTTCTTAACTCTTCTTGAACTGCACTGTTAAGGGCTTGTTAGTAAGCATTTCACGGTAAGGTCTACACTTGTATTAGGTGCATGGGACAAATAAAGTTTGATTTGATCTGTTTGTATTTATAATTCAGTTCAGTTTTACAAGCAGATCATGACAATACACTCATATTGTTAACTTTGGATATCAAATAGATTCTTCATGGTCTCGATAGACACAATATATATACCTAGACCCGATCCAGTTCGGGTCTGAAATTCTAACTTTTCCCTCGCTTCAGGGTGGGTCCTGTTTGAATGTCATCTGTGATCTATGTAACTACAGATGGACCCGACCACGGTTCTGCGTAGTCTATAGCATATTTATAAACTAAAATCAGGTATAAACGCAACATGTAATGTGTTGGTCCCATGATTCATGAGCTGAAAAAGATCCCAGAAATGTTCCATAAGCACAAAAAAAAAAGAAACTCACATTTTGTGCCCAATTTGTTTACATCCCTGTTAGTGAGCATTTCTCCATTGCCAAGATAATCCATCTACTTGACAAGAAGCTGATAAAAACAGCATGATCATTACATAGGTGAACCTTGTGCTGGGGACATTAAAAGGCCACTCTAAATTGTGCAGTTCTGTCACACATCGTCACAATTGTCTTATGTTTTGAGGTGCAATTGGCATGCTGACTGCAGGAATGTCCACCAGAGCAGTTGCCAGAGATTTGAATGTTAATTTCTGTATAATAAGCCGCCTCCATCGTTGTTTTAGAGAACTTGGCAGTACGCCCAAACAGCCTCAAAGTCATGTGTGTGTCGGTTTGCTGATGTCAGTGTTAACAGAGTGCCCCATGGTGGCAGTGGCATGTTATGGTATGGTCAGGCATAAGCAACGGACAACGAACACAATTGCATTTTATATATGGCAATTTGAATGCACAGAGATACCGTTGGTGAGCCATTCATCCGCCGCCATCACCTCACCGCATGCACAAACCCATGTTGGAAGGATCTGTACACAATTCCTGGAAGCTGAAATGTCTCAGTTCTTCCATGGCCTGCATACTCAGATATTTCACCCTTTGAGCATGTTGGGATGCTCTGGTTCGACGTGTACGACAGCATGTTCCAGTTCCCAGTCATGTGAAATCCATAGATTAGGGCCTAATGAATTTCTTTCAATTTACTGATTTTCCTTATATGAACTGTAACTCATTAAAATCGTAGAAATTGTTGCGTTAATATCCCCCCAGTATAAATACAAAATGCAAGCAGGAATAAACATTCATCAGTTACAAGGTCCTCAATCAGCTTTCTGAATTGCCCATAGCGGCATCAAAACAACACTACCTGGGGCGGCAGGTAGCCTAATGGTTAGAGCGTTAGACTAGTAACCGAAAGGTTGCGCGATCGAATCCCCGAACAAGGCAGGTAACCCACTGTTCCTAAGGCAGTCATTGAAAATAAGAAGTTGTTCTTAACTGACTTGCCTAGTTAAATAAATGTAAAATAAAAAAATAAAAATGTAAAAAACAAAACAAAAGTAAAAATCAGTTATAAAGGTCCTCAATCAGCTTTCTGAATTGCCCATAACATTTTGAAGATTTGTCCACCAATAAGGTGCAAGAAACCTACAAGCTGATGTACCAACCTCCGTAGACACCGAAGGGGTTTCCAGAGTTACCACACCCGGTCTCAGGGAGGGTTAAGTCTAAAGTCTAGTAATGATGTTAAGTACAGTGGGAGTTTTTGTAAAAGGGCTTTTTAAAATGAAAACTTAACATTTATTTACCTACGTGACAGAGGGCCAACCAACTTTCTGGTAGAGAATGCAGTGATGAGTACTAAAACGGTCTCCCGTAATAAAGAGCAGTGTGCCGTGATAAACTGCATCTAACGGCTTTAATGAAGTGGCAGCTGCGTTCTTATACAGCGCATTTGGAAAATATTCAGACCCATTCACTTTTTCCAAGTTGTGTTACATTACTTTCTTATTCTAAAATGGATGAAATTGTTTTCTCCAGCAATTTACACACAATACCCCATAATGACAAAGCAAAAACAGGTTTAGGCATTTCTGCAAATTTATTTAAAATAACTGAAATATCACATTTTCATAGGTATTCAAATCCTTTACTCAGTACTTTGTTAAAGCACCTTTGGCAGCGATCACAGCCTCAAGTCTTCTTGGGTATGACGCTACAAGCTTGGCACACCTGTATTTGGGGAATTTCTCCCATTCTTCTCTGCAGATCCTCTCAAGCTCTGTCAGGTTGGATGGGGAGCGTCGCTGCACAGCTATTTTCAGGTCTCTCCAGAGATGTTCGATCGGGTTCAAGTCCGGGCTCTGGTTGGGCCACTCAAGGACATTCAGAGACTTGTCCCGAAGCCACTCCTGCGTTGTCTTTGCTGTGTGCTTAGGGTCATTGTCATGTTGGAAGGTGAACCTTTGACCCAGTCTAAGGTCCTGAGCGCTCTGCAGCAGGTTTTCATCAAGGATCTCTCTGTACTTTTCTCCGTTCATCTCTCCCTCAATCCTGACTAGTCTCCCAGTCCCTGCAGCTGAAAAACATCCCCACAGCATGATGCTGCCACCACCATGCTTCACCGTAGGGATGGTGACATGACGCTTGGCATTCAGGCCAAAGAATTCAATCTTGGTTTCATCAGACCAGAGAATCTTGTTTCTCATGGTCTGAGAGTCCTTTAGGTGCCTTTTGGCAAACTCCAAGCGGGCTGTCATGTTCCTTTTATTGAGGAGTGGCTTCCGTTTGGCCATTCTACCATAAAGGCCTGATTGGTGGAGTGCTGCAGAGATGGGAGAACCTTCAAGAAGGACAACCATCTCCACAGAGGAACTCTGGAGCTTTGTCAGAGTGACCATTGGGTTCTTGGTCACCTCCCTGACCAATGCCCTTCTCCCCCAAATGCTCAGTTTGGTCGGGCGGCCAGCTCTAGGAAGAGTCTTGGTGGTTCCAAACTTCTTCCATTTAAGAATGATGGAGGCCACTGTGTTCTTGGGGACCTTCAATGCTGCAGAGATTTTTTGGTACCCTTCCCCAGATCTGTGCCTCGACACAATCCTGTCTCGGAGCTCTACAGACAATTCCTTCGACCTGACGGCTTGTTTTTTGCTCTGACATGCACTGTCTACTACACCACTATTGTCCTCCTTATCTTCAACTTCTTTCTCTTCTCCCTTCTTCTCCTCTTGGACAATTACATTGAAAGCACAGGCAGGCTTCCCTCCAACGGATATTCTCTCATGACTTTTAAGACTTCTTAGCTGAGTGAATCCCTCCCCACACAGAGAGCAGTGGTAAGGCTTCTCCCCTGTACGTGCTCTTTTATGTGTAAGGCTTACAGAATGATTGAAGCTCTTCCCACATTTGGTGCAGTGGTAAGGCTTCTCTCCACTGTGTACCATCTCGTGTCTCGTGAGGTTGACTTTTACACTGAAACTCTTCCCACATGTGGCACTGTGGAATGGTTTCTCTCCAGTGTGTACACTCTGATGATTCTTTAGATTACCTGAGGAACTGAAACTCTTTCCACATTGAGAGCAGGGGTAACTCCCACGACCAGGTAGTCTTGATGTTCGTGGGTCAACTACACCACTATTTTCTTCCTCTTCCCTCTTTTCCTTATCAATTTCCTTCTCATCCTCCTCCTCCTCTTTGACAATCACATTGAAAGTACAGGTAGGCTTCTTTCCACGGTGTGATTTCTTATGAGTTTTCAGGTCTCCTGCTCGACTGAAACACTTCCCACAAAGAGAGCAATGGTACGGTTTCTCCCATGTATGTAGTCGCTGATGTTTTTTAAGGCTTCCTGAATGATTGCTCTTCCCAGATGTGATGCAGTGGTAAGGCTTCTCTCCACTATGTACTCTCTCATGTCTCTTTAGGTTTACTTTCTCACTGAAACTCTTCCCACATGCTGAGCAGTCGAAAGGTTTCTCTCTAGTGTGTACTCTTTGATGGTTCTTTAGGTTAGTTGAGGAACTGAAACTCTTTCCACATTGAGGACAGGGGTAACGACCACAATCAGGTAGTATTGATGCTGTGGAACTGGGCTTGTTGACTGAGTCTGGGTTGGGGCTCTCTCCTGTAAAAGTATGAACAGATAGGGAAACAAAGTATAAGTTTAATAATGCAGGATTCAACAGTCATTAGGATACACAGAGTAAGGGGCTTTTTCATTACACATAGATAATGCCATTGTCAAATTACAATGCATTGCGCAATGGTTGGTAGCCATTTTTGTTTTGGCACTCGCCTTCCCTCTTACACATACAGAAGCCTGAGGGGTATACTACAAAGCATAATCAATGAGTTAGCCAGCTAACTTACCAAAGAGGATGTTAGCCTGAATTTACCTGAGTCAACAGAGTCCCTGTCATCCTCTCGCTCTTCCTCCTCCCCCTCATTGATTTCTCTCTCCTCCTCCTCCTCTTTGACAATCACATTGAGTTCCACTGTTTGATTGCAGTCCCCCAGCTTCACTGACAGCATCTCTGGAGCCCACTGTGAGATTCTCTGGGCTGGAACACCACAGCCAGAACCCGGTTCAGACATGGCAGGCTTGAGGTGGATCTAAAAAGAGGAGACCGAAAGAGTTCAGGATGATTTTCACAAACCTAAATTGTGGTATAGCTCCAGAAAGGACAACAACAATGTACCTAAGCTAGCTATCCACATATCCCATCCAGCAGGAACACTTTTTCCATAAAATAAATATTGGTGACATATGCACTGGAAAATGATTTAATCTGACTTTAAAGCGCAATAGATACAGATAAAACCACCTCTTCAGAGCAAATGAAAGTTAAAATGACCCCTCCAGAGGAATTTGCCGCCATTATTTTCACGTAATTCCACTGAAAAACATGCCCACAGCATGATGCTACCACCACCATGCTTCCCCCGTAGGGATGGTCCTGGCCAGGTGGTGAGCGGTGGCTAGTTTCCTCCCGACATGACGCTTGGCATTCAGGACAAATAGTTTAGTTTTGGTTTCATCAGACCAGAGAATCTTGTTTAGTCACACACACACTATACGATACATAAGATTGAGTGTGTTTGTCACAACTCAGCTCATGGGAAGTGACAAAGAGCTCTTATAAGACCAGGGCACATATAATAATGATCAATAATTTTGCGCTTTATTTAACCATCTTACATATAAAACCTTATTTGTTAATGAGAAGGGTGTGCTTGAAAGGATGCACATAACTCCGCAATGTTGGGTTGTTTTGGAGAGTCAGTCTTAAATCATTTTCCACAAAGTCTGTGCCTGTATTTAGTTCTCATGCTAGTGAGGGCCAAGAATCCACTCTCATTAGGTACGTGGTTGCAAATGGCATCTGTCTTAACAGCACGATTTGCTAAGGCAAGAAGCTGAGCGCTGCCCAATCCAGAAATCTGGCAGTGGCTTCTGATTTAAATTCAATTTTCACAGAACCGCTTGTTACAATTTCGATTAGGCTCTCTTGTTGAGAAATCGGTTAGTGGACTGGAGGCAGGGAATGAAAGGGATAACGAAATCCAGTTGTTTGTGTCGTCCGTTTCGCTAAAGTACCTGCGTAATTGCGCACCCAGCTCGCTCCGGTGCTTCGCTATATCACATTTGACATTGTCTGTAAGCTTGAGTTCATTTGGACAAAAAAAAAAAAAATCAAAAAAATCATACAATGATGGAAAGACCTGTGTGTTGTTCTGTTTAAAAGGAGACAGAAAAGAGCCCCCATAAACGTAACAGACATACTGGAGCTGTGCCAGGCCCGCCACGTCCGTTGACTCATCCAGCTGTAACGCTTAGAATTCACTGGCTTGTATGCGAAGCAGTAATTGTTTCAAAACATCTCCTGCCATGTCACTGATGCGTCGTGAAACAATGATGTTGTCTGTATAGTTTTTGGGGGCCTTTTCTCCCAGCATTGTCCTCCACAATAGTATGGGGCTTGTCTGTCCTAGCCACTCGGTAGCTCACCATATAAGATGCTTCTAGACCATTCTTATTGAATGGTATCTGTTGTTTTTATACATGTCTTACTACTCGAAAGTGGTCTTTATTCTTGCTCAAAAAACTCCTGTGGATTATTTTTCAAATTGTCATGTTTAATTTTTTTTAAATGTCTGCGCAAGAGTGAAGGTTCCCCGCTAGAGAGTAACGGTTAATGTGATTGGATGTTAATAAATGTATCTGTATTAGACACTGTGTTGTTATTTCGCTGAACACTAGATGGTTTAATAACATTTTTGGCAGTGAAACGAGGCCACTCAGGGGAGAAAAATCCTCACCCAAATGTATAGCCCTGTTGGAAAATATAATTGTACAGGTTGTTTAAAAAAAAAAAAAAACATGTGAATCACATTTTGTATTTGACTCACCCCCGACGGCATTGCGCGTACTGGGAATACCTGGTCTAAGACACGTGCTACTGAAATTGTAACCGGTTATATTACGTAAGAACAATATTGAAAAAAGGCATAATAAATGCGCTTTCTCCTGCGTTGGATAGTGGTCACTGTATGCGCTTCTGAATTGGTGCCTTTTCCTAGACCAAGTTGCCATGTTTCTATGTGCATAACAGCAAAAAGTTAACCAGCATAATGGTGTTGAGAACAATGCGTTTATCTTGATCTCCTTATTGTTAGACATTACCTGCACTGTGGGAACTAGAAGCACAAGCATTTCGCTGCACTCGCATTAACATCTGCTAACCATGTGTATGTGACCAATAAAATCTAAATTGTTGACTCCAATGCTTCCTACGGTTGTGTCAAGTTGACCGGATGTCTAACTTGACACATTGGGTGGCGGACCATTCTTGATACACACAGGAAACTGTAGCGTGTGAATAACCAATCAGTAGAGTTGCAGTTCTTGACACACTCCAAATCGGTTCCCTGTTCAAAAAGGCACTTAAATATTTTGTCCTGCCCATTGACGCTCTGAATGGCACACAAACACAATCAAATGTATCAATTGTCTGAAGGCTTAAAAATGATTCTTTAACCAGTCTCCTCCCCGTCGTCTACACTGATTGAAGTGGATTTAACAGCCAACATCAAAAAGGGTTCAAAGAGTGACCTGGCGAGTCCTCAGTGTGTTGAGAGGGTATGCTGTTTTCTAGTTTTTCAAGCGAATGTCTTTTCTAGGTAGTATGCGAGGCACAGACGTTCGCTTTGCCTAGCCGAGTTCTGCTAGCAGCAAACCGGACCTAGTATGCGGACGCCTTTACATACAGATCCTCTGTCCAACTTTCATCACTCAAACTCTCCTGTAGGATTTATCTATAGTTATGCACAAAAGGGATGTATTTATATATAATTAAATTTACCATTCAAACGGGTTAAATCAACATCCATTTATGGAAAATGATCCGACGAGTTTAATGAAGTAGGATATTATTTGATCTTTGCGAAATATGCCCATGTTTGGATTTACATTGTTGGAAACTGACTAATTGACTTAAACACGTTTTAGTATGTTTATTCATAACATTTTATTAGGAAATATCAAAAAAGGGAAAAGTTCATAGGCTTAGTAGCACAAAATATATTATAGTACTATTGGATAGGAAACACTGAAGTTTCTAAAACTGTTAAAATAATGTCTATGAGTATAACAGAACTGATATAGCAGGCGAAAACCGAGGAATTTCTGTCCAGAATTTTTGTTGTTGTGACATTTCCTCTGTTTGAAATCCATGTAAAATAGCTCCCAGAGTGCAGTACCTATGGCTTCCACTAGATGTCAACAGTCTCTGGACAGTGTTTGGAGGCTTTATCACTGAACAGAACCATACAGAAGAAGAAATACTGAGGGGACCTCGGACGTCAATAACGTTTTCCGGGCACGAGACCGTGAGCGCGCTCCACTTTATTTTCCTTTTATACCGTTTTGGATATCATCCGAGTGAAATATTATCTTTAATATTCATAAAAGGATACCGAAGGATGCATTATAAATGATGTTTGATTTGTTTGGGCAAAGTTGATAGGTATAATTTCAACGCTTTCTCTTCACTGTACAACGGGTGACTCGACGGTGGATTTTCTGGACATAACGTGCCAACCAAACAGATGTATGGATATAATCAATGACTTTTTCTAACAAAAGAACCATTGGATGTCTTCCAATGTTTTAATATGAACTCTTAGAATAAAATTGCTCTAGTTAATTTTTACAAGTTTTGTTTGAGCTGCAAAGTCGAATTGAAAACAGTATTGTTATTGTTGAACTCGGATGTTTATAATAGCAAGCTAGGACTGGTGGTTTGGTTAACTAGCAAGTCTGTTTGGTTACCACAGCAACTCCTGTAGCTATTTAGTAAACTTTCTAGCTACTTCAGTGGATGTTTAACAGATTTCTACTGGCAAATGTGTTAAATTATAGCCGTGGTATTAAAGGGATAATCAACGCAGGGCTCTATGCGTTCTCTGGGAAATAGGGAAGGTCAGTTTTATCAGTTCCGAAAACACCTTCCACGTCATTCATTATTTTCCATTGAACACATAACCCTCGTTGATTACCCCTTAAGTATACCGCGGGTTCGATAAGACCAATATTCTAACTGGTCTAATTACTTTGGTAACCAGTTTATAATAGCATAAGGCACCTCGGGGGTTTGTGGTAAAAAAATAACTACGCAAGTGTCCAGGTAGTGGCGCACGACTTCAGGAGTTTGAGTCGACTCCGACTCCTGTGGTTTGAGTCGAAAGGAGTCGACTCTCGCTCGACTCCCAAAACACGGCGAAATGGATGCGCTCACACCACCTCATTATTGCAGTCCTACTAGGAAGACTACATTGGCGTTCTAGAGGACTGACATGAGCACGATACTGCCCATTTGCTCATCAACGCAGCCTATAAAAAAAAAAGCCTAGGTGATGTGTAGGACTAGAATATTTCTGGGATATATCTGCCGTGCGCAGCCTAGGAGGCCTTTTGGTAGGCCGTCATTGTAAATAATAATGTGTTCTTAACTGACTTGCCTAGTTAAATAAAGCACCCTACGCTGATAAGACTTATTTTCCATGTTTACAGCCCTATTCGGACAGGTATTACTAGAGATGAGGGGTTTCTAATTATTATCCCAGCATGTGCGTTATTCCAGAGGACTATTCACACAGGATTAGTTTATCCAAACTGACCCCTGTAATTCTAATATTGATTTTACATTGGAGTTATGACGGAAGCCTGGAGGTTTTTATTGCAGGCGTGAAGATATTTTAACGTCACGTCTAGACGATAACAGGCTACACGGGTAACTCGTGCTTGGCTTCCAAATGTATAGGTATCCCCATAATATTTGCTGAACCGTATTTGCACTTGATTGTGTTTATGGATGACAAGTGAACTTGCTATTTCCAAAATGTTTAGCGGGGACGCTGCTTCGAGATATTGCCTAGGACAGGGCTCTTCAACCCTGTTCGTGTCGAGCTACCCTCCTGTAGGTTTTCGCTCCAACCCATGAGATTCAATAATTACCTGCTTGATAAGCTGGATCAGGATAGTTACAATTGAGGTTGGAGCGAAAATCTACAGAAAAGTATCTCTCCAGGAACAGGGTTGAGAGCCCTGACCTAGGACATCAACAACCAGCCAGGGTTTAATTAAATAAGCTATAGGCAATACTTCTTAAATGCATATTTAGGTCTACTTAAATTTACGATGCATTGCTAGACAAGACAGATAACCAAGATATAGCCTATGCGCACGGCCCCGATCCTCTTTCTAACCTCGCTGGTTCCTCTTTCTCTTCACTATGAAAAACGCTAGAGTGTGTTTGGTCTTTGGTCGGCCTCGTGTAGAACAGCTCAGTCTACTCATCGATAGCCCCTACTTTAGTGAACTTGTGCGAGACATTGCATGCCAAGGAATTGCAAATACAGTATTGCGATAGCCTACATCTTTTGATTACCGATGCATGGCTGTGCCCTCCCATCTCTTCCCCCGCTCGTTCTTTCCAAGTAGACTACGGCAAATAGTTTCCTTAGGAGTCGAAGCTTGACACCCAGAAATTGGAGTCAACAAGGAATAGATTAATTTGGAGTCGACTCCCCACCACTATATCCAGGCACTCCGCGTTGCGCATAAGAACAGCCCTTAGCTGTGGTATATTTCCCATATACCACACCTCCTCTGGCCTTATTGCACAAGTACACTTAACGAGACTCTTATTCTGAAAGATATAAAAAAAAAAAAAAAACGGATCATAAAAAAATTCCGTGACCCGGAAGTATTTAGTTATTCTTCAAATAAAACTGTATTGGTCACATACACATATTTAGCAGATGTTATTTTGAGTGTAGCGAAACGCTTGTGTGCGTGTTTCACAGCGCCCTCATTTTGATAGAAACACTAAAATTGTTACAAGTTATGTCGACATTCCTTCTTAATTTGCTTGAAAACGTTATGGAAAAATGGTTAGGGGTTAGCTGTTTTCATAACCGGTAGCCAGATAGTTTAGCAATGGTTAATTAGCCAATTTAGCTACCTACAGTAGCTAGACAGATGAACGCTGCTGTAGTTATAAAAACATTTCGTTTGGCTACCTGTGGCTAAACAACGAGCTGGCGGTTAGCTAATTCCTCGCCACAGTCAGTTTACTCACAATGAGACGACAGCTGGCTAACTTAAGTAAAAATCACTTCAACCGTGACCCCGAAATAAAGTTAGCATGTTATCTAGCTACCGACACCAACGGGTCTGGACGGGAGATGTGTTGCTAATGGCTAACAGCTAGTTATCTGGGAGAACAACAAAGCCAGGCCGCGGCACCCACTGCCGTGGAATATGTTGGTTTACAGACCGTGCTACAAGCATCATTTAAAAACTGTTAGAAATTAGCAATAGGTTACCTGGAACTGATTTCCTGTAGCTAATTGTTTAGCCGAGAAGAACTTGAAGGAATGGTGAGGTCTCGTAGAGAAAGCGGAAACATTCATCCACTTTCCGAGTGCGTCTGGTCTGGACTACGAGACGCGGCAGGAACTGTTCCTGAGCGTCGTATCAGCGTAGTCGTGTTGCTGGCCTCTGGCGGAAATACGTCTTCTTCTTCGATGTGGTTTAACAGCGGCTGGCATCCAATACATGTTGCATTACCGCCACCTACTGCACTGGAGTAGAACTTCCTTGAAAAAAATAAACAAATACCCTACTATATAACACTCACTCACAAAAAAAAATAACACCACCCTACTCCACTATTTAAATCTAGTTACTCCTACCTTAGGTCAACAACCTGAAAAGATGGGACACCACCACTTAACACAGCCTGTAACTCTTCTGATGTCAAGTCACACCCAAATACTTCTCTGCAGCTGCCGCCACAACTTTAATTTTCTGTGATTTACGTTCCATCCCTGCAGTACAGTCGATAACCATTCCTATAAATGCTAGACATCCAATCTTACTGAAACATATCACTTGTTGGCCTATCCCTCTGTGCTGGTACAGATCTAGTACTAACACCACTCCTCTCAGGATCCCTCCCCCTTAACCCATCTTCCTCTACGTTCTTCACTGCCTCAGCATATGACAACTTCTGCACTCAACTCTGTTTTCACCCACCCTGAAAACACTAATGGATCAGCCAAAAGACAAGGCTCCACTTTTTTTCTGCAATTTCACTCCTACTGTCACACAGACTCATCTTTATCCTGACCCTTGGTGCCTCGGGCTCTGAGAACTTCATCACACCTACCACCTCCGATACTTCGCCCTCATTCACTTCCATTTCCCCTCCGGTCTTCAGCTCACTCTGCTTACACTTTCTACCATTCTTCTTTAACAAACCATCTCCCTTTTCCTCACCATTTTAACCAACTCAAGCTCACCCTCTTCCTCCCTCTCAAACCTCCAGCCTCTCTTTTCCCCTCCATTCCTCTTCCATATTCCAAGTATAAGTCTCCTTATGATAATACTGCACTTCTCCTGACATCTTCAGCTCACTCTGCTTACACCTTCTACCATTCTTCTTTAACAAGCGATTTCCCTGCCGGGGGCAGCAGGTAGCCTAGTGGTTAGAGCGTTGGGCCAGTAACCGAAAGGTTGCTGGATTGAATCCCCGAGCTGACAAGGTAAAAGTCTATCGTTCTGCCCCTGAACAAGGCAGTTAACCCACTGTTCCCCGGTAAGCTGTCATTGTAAATAAGAATTTGTTCATAACTGACTTGCCTAGTTAAATAAAGCTTCTTTGACCTCTTTTTCCCTCCATTCCTCCTCCGTATTCTGAGTATACGTCTCCTTATGATAATACTCCACTTCTCCTGACATACATCTTGGTCTTGCCTTCTCAAGGGACGCCATTTAACCGGCTGTCATAATCTCCGTACAATCAGCACGAACCCCTCGGGACGTAGCGCTAAACAGCGCATCCCACTTATAAAGCAGCTGCTTCGTCTTGATGTTGTTCTTTATCAAAAGCAACGCTTTTCCATTTCTAACAAACACGCTCTTCCAACCACCATCCACCGTCTCGCTTCATGCGCTTGATACGTCGGACGGAAAGGAGTCAGACAAAACCCACCAAAAAATGCAACAACTTCAACGATTTTACTGAGTTACAGTTCTTATGAGAAAATCAGTCAATAAAAAAAAGAAATCATTAGGCCCTAATCTATGGATTTCATATGACTGGGAACACAGATATGCATCTGTTGGTCACAGATACCTTAAAAGAAATGGGCCTCAGGATCTCGTCACAGTATTTCTGTGCATTCAAATTGAGACATCTGTGGCATTGTGTTGTGTGACAAAACTACACATTTCAGAGTGGCCTTTTATTGTCCCCAGCACAAGGTGCACTTGTGTAATGATCATGCTGTTTAATCAGCTTCTTGATATGCCACAGCCGTCAGTTGGATGGATTATTTTTTGGCAAAGGAGAAATGCTCACTAACAGGGATGTAAACAAATTTGTGCACAACATTTTTGAGAAATTAGCATTTTGTGCTTATGTAAAATTTCCAGAATCTTTTATTTCAGCTCATGAATCATGGGACCAACACTTTACATGTTGCATTTATAGTTTTGTTCAGTGTAGATTTCTCAACCAAAACAAGACAGCTGTCATTCCATTGTATTTCTATCTGCAGTGTGATGTTATATTATTACAACAGTGTATAGCATCTGTTATCCTTGTAATTTATTATCACCATGTTACTATACTGACTTGTTATCCTTATAAAGACAATCTACCAACATAATACACTTTCAATGAAGAAGAGGTGCTACACAGACAGTTTGAACTGTTTGTATTTACATTTCAGTTGAAGGATAAGTGACAATATTTTACACAGTTTACAAGCAGATCATGACATAACAAAACACTCATATTGTTAACTTTGGATGTCAATTAGAGGTCTTCATATACCCCAATATACCCGAGACCCGGGCCCATTCAGGTCTGAAATTCTAACTTGTCCCTCGGGTCAGAGTGGGTCCTGTTTGAGTGTCATCGGATCTCAAGTCTATGTAACTACAGCTGATAGACCCGAATGGACCCGACCACGGCTCTGCATAGTCTATAGCATATATATTTTACGCTAATCAGGTGAAATGATTGACTGATAGAAGGCCTAGCCAACATATAAAGACCTATTAGTTAACCAGAAGAGCAACTTGGCTGATATCTGGACATGTGAAGACCTCTAATGTCAATACAAACCAGCCCTTCAACGGATTTGAATTATGTAAAGAAAAATATTCACAACTGAATTCTACTGGAGTCTATGGACTTATTTTGTGTTCAATAGCATAGCCCATAGGGCCTATGGTCAAATGTAGTGCACTACAGAATAGGGCCCATGGTCAAATGCAGTGCACTACAGAATAGGGCCCATGGTCAAATGTAGTGCACTATAGAATAGGGCCCATGGTCAAATGCAGTGCACTACAGAATAGGGCCCATGGTCAAATGTAGTGCACTACAGAGGGAATAGTGCGCCATTTGGGACACTGAGCCCCAGTATATACTATATATAGACTCAGCCCCAGTATATACTACATACAGACTCAGCCCCAGTATATACTATATACAGACTCAGCCCCAGTATATACTATATACAGACTCAGACCCAGTATATACTATATACAGACTCAGACCCAGTATATACTATATACAGACTCAGCCCCAGTATATACTATATACAGACTCAGCCCCAGTATATACTATATACAGACTCAGCCCCAGTATATACTATATACAGACTCAGCCCCAGTATATACTATATACAGACTCAGCCCCAGTATATACTATATATAGACTCAGCCCCAGTATATACTATATATAGACTCAGACCCAGTATATACTATATACAGACTCAGACCCAGTATATACTATATATAGACTCAGCCCCAGTATATACTATATATAGACTCAGCCCCAGTATATACTATATAAAGACACAGTCCAAGCCTTCTCAGATTTTTCTCAGGTGCTGTACTGCTCATTTAAACAGGAAAGCTCCAGGGCAGGTTTTATTTTGGACAAACTTATCGACGACCTTGTCGAGAAAGTCTGACCTGAGTCCTTGAATGAAGTCCTTCTCCACAGAGAGCATGGACAGTGCATTTAGCCTGCCGCTGTTCTGTTGCCAAGCGACCGCGGATCCCGAGGTGTTCCGAGAACACGGCAACGCCTGGATTCTTTTCAGAGTGGGGAACCTTCTATCAGACTCGGCGGTCTGCATGGGAGTGGTGATAATGATTTTGAGAAGAGAGACCGTCTCTGACAAAACATCCTGGAGGTTGAGCTCGCTGATTGTTTTCAGTAAAGACAGAGCTGTTGTACCCCTGTGGAGCTCCGTGTGTTGGTACAGAGAGGTCAATTCATCTTTCAGCTTCCCAGTGTTAACCACCGGCCATAGCTTGGCAGCACACTGTAGGGCTGAGAACGGGAAACAGCCTACGAACTTAGAGAAGAGTGTGGGATTCACCAGTTTGGCTGCGATTAAATGGTCACTACTTTGAGAAAACCTGTGATGCACATGCGTGACGATGATGTCACATGCCTTCCTCATGACCGCTGCAGTTCTCTTTGTTTCTCTCTTGTCGTTGTCAGACGCGGGGCCTAAGTCTGCCGTGGCCTCAGCTCTCCCCTGTTGGGCTTGAACGTACTTCTTGAAATGATCAACTGCCTGTTCGATGTCCGCCGCGACAATGTCCCTTTTGTGTATGTTGACAGTGAGAACATCCACCTCTTGCATGACCAAATAGAATAATTCCAGCAGTTGTAGAAACGTGGGGTCCCTGAGTTTGGCTGACAGGCCGTAAGCCTCTCTGATAGAGTCTTGGTCCCACACCGGCTGTGTCCTAATATCCTCCACACACTTCTGAAGAGCAACGCGATTCTCCCAAACCACACTGACCGTTTCCCGCTCACAGTTCCACCCTGCGGCTGTAGCTCTCTTTGGCCGATCTTTGAAGAAGGCCTCGAACAAAGACAAATCCGCAAAAAACACTTTGAGTTGGGTCGCTGTCGCCGAGCAGATCTGCTGGAGCGTGACACCGAGCGGGTGAGCGTAGCAGTGCACAAAGTTAGCGTTGGGATAGGAGTGTTTCAGATGAGTTTCCAAGTCGCGTACGTCAGCCCCGTTCACTGCTGCCGCCGCGACCCCGTCGTACGTCTGAGCAATCAGCTTGTGCTCCAGTTTCAGTGGCTCCAGCGAATCTTTGATTGCGTTGGTAAGACCGGCGGCCGTTTTATCCTTTAGGTCAACAAACTCCCAAAACCTCTCGGTGGCGGTATTGTCTGGAAGCATGTACCGTAGCACGACAGAGACCTGCTGTGGCGTACAGGAGTAGATTGTTAGCCCAAGAAGCTGATCTTGGGCCAGTATGGCATTTCCCCCACTAATGGTTAAGGTTGGGATTGGGGACGCTGATCCTAGATCTGTAACTAGGGGTAATTCCACCCTGGAGGAGACCTCTCCTGTCCACGGCATGCCGTCCACCTGCACCGCTACGAAGCTAGCTGCCCACACCTCCTTGGTAATCGCCTCTCTGTACACCTTGTGCATACAGTCAAACAGTTTGTTTTGTACATAGCCACTTGGGTGCTTAAAGAAGCTGTGAGCGTCGTAATGCCTCTGGAGTCTGGAGTCTCCCTCGCACATCGTCTCAAAGATGCACTTAAACATGGATGTGTTTAGAGAGTCCAACTCGACCCGGCCGCTCCGCCACATCGCAGCCATGTGTCTCCCACACAGCATGTAACATTTGACCATTCTACCCAGCACGTACCTGTTCTCCTCTGTTTGTCTGTTGTGCATCTCAATGGAGCTTGGGTTAACGCTGACCAGCTGACCAGCGGCGTTGGTCTTGCCTAGAAATCCCAGTTTCATGCCGTTTTCCAGATGAGTACAACAACTTTCGTGTTTGGAAATCCTTTCGGAGAGGTGCTTCAGGTCCTTGAAACCCGTCGTTGACCAAGTGCCCTCTTTGCCGAATAAAAGGCACGGGAAGCAGTACAGCGCTTTTTTTGGACACGCTAGCCGTCAGCCACGATTTCTTATGGAACCACGAGGGGTTGAATGAACGGGTCGGGTCCTTTCCCTTTGTTCTGTGTTGGGGAAGTGTTATTTCTATATCCGGTGGCTGGTGGGGTCCGAGATTTTATCTGGAGTTTCTCCTCCTGCGACAAAGCGTAACGGTTAGTAAGGAGAAAATCCACATGGTTACTGATTGTTGTTGGTTTTCTGGCCTGGTTCAAGCTCTCATCACATATATCATTATGTTTACTAGGATCCCCATTAGCTGACACGATGATGAAAGAAAATTGTGGGAGGACTGGTGGGAGGATTGGTGAGAAGGAGCTGGAAGTCTTTTTCCGTTTGGGAGGACATGTTACACCGTGGCTGCGGTCTTTACAAGTGTGCCTTCTCAACTCCTCTGGCTCATAGAAACTAGTGCAACAGTCCATGCAGTGGTGATGGTTCTGTCTTGAGTTCCTCCCTCTGTGTTGTTGGTGGTTTCCTGATGATGTACAACTGGGCTCCCTGAGTGAGCCTGAGTTGGAACTCTCTCCTGTGGGAATATATGAACAGATATGGGATTACAATCAGAAAAGTAAAAAAAAAAAGAATACATTGATTATTTAGAATTCAGGTGTGATGAAAACACCAAATAATACAAAGGCATCTCCCCAATTAAATTACAGCTCCTATCAGAATGTACGAGGTTAAAGGGGAAGTTGACCTAAAATGCCAAATTTCCCAAGTGGTTCCATACATTGAAACTAGTTAGGTGGAGTTTATCTTCTCCCCCTCTCTCTCCCCCTGCAGTCTAGAACTGGAAAGCTGCTAAAGGGGTCACGTTACTCGTCTTTCTGTACGACTAACTCTGCTCCGTAGTCAGTCAAAGAGCGGATTGTGAAATATGCGAATTGTGGACAGATTATTTGATTTATTGAAAGTGTACTGCCAAATCAGCTAGTTCAACAACAACAACAAAATAATTCAAATGGTTTTGAGTCAGGAAATGTGTACTTTCCCCACCCTAAAACGATTGTGATTATTTTATGTGTCCGACTGCAACAACAGCAGAGGTGGGTAACAACTGTGCATGTGCACTCTCTCGTGGGGCAAACTCTGTAGACCAGAGGAGGCTGGTGGGAGGAGCCATAGGAGGACACGCTCATTGTAATGGCTGGAATGGAACAAAGGGAACGGAGTCTAACCTGTGGTTTCCATATGTTGGATACTGTTCCATTTCAACCATTACACGCTGTCATACACTGTCGATCCAGAGCATCCCAAACATGCTCAATGAGTATGAAGGCAATGGAAGAACTGGGACATTTTCAGCTTCCTGGAATTGTGTACAGATCCTTGCTACATGGGGGCCATTTATTATCATGCTGAAACATGAGGTGATGGGGGTGGATAAATGTCACGACAAAAATCTTCTTAATTAAACGAAGATTAGTATTTTGCCGTTTGGTATCTCTAAAACATACTATAGGACATTGATCACATGCAAATACTCCACTAGACAAATATTTATGAATGTTATTAGTAAGAATTTTTTAAATCAATGAGGAGTTAACAGGGTTTTTCACATTTAGGATCAATTGATCAAACATCCCCATAAAAATCCATCTACTTATGAAAGAGATTGCTGGGTTGTTGTTGTATGGGCTGCATCTCAATCCCCCAATGGCGGCCTTCTGCATCAGCGGTGGAAGGTGGGCAAACTACAGTGGTGTTGGTCAGACTACCGAGACACCACGAAAAAAATGGGTCTTTCTCACAAAAACAGTCGGAACGGTTTCAGCTACAAATGACTATGACCACTACGGAAAGATGAGACTCTCACGAACACGATAGTGTTCTCCCACAAGCGTCACGGAACTCGCCTGAAGTCGGTACCGCCGATCTGCCGACTGTTTGTCTGTAGTGTCTGCAGTGTCTGCAGTGTCTGCAGTGTCTGCAGTGTCTGTAGTGTCTGCAGTGTCTGTAGTGTCTGTAGTGTCTGCAGTGTCTGCAGTGTCTGCAGTGCCTGAGTGTCTGTAGTGTCTGCAGTGTCTGTAGTGTCTGCAGTGTCTGCAGTGTCTGTAGTGTCTGCAGTGTCTGTAGTGTCTGTAGTGTCTGCAGTGTCTGCAGTGTCTGCAGTGCCTGAGTGTCTGTAGTGCCTGCAGTGTCTGTAGTGTCTGTAGTGTCTGCAGTGTCTGCAGTGCCTGAGTGTCTGAGTGTCTGTAGTGTCTGCAGTGTCTGTAGTGTCTGCAGTGTCTGTAGTGCCTGCAGTGTCTGCAGTGTCTGTAGTGTCTGCAGTGTGTCTGCAGTGTCCTAACAGCTTGGGGGCTGCACACTGGGTTTGCCCTATAGGACGCCCACAAGCCTCGTCTGAAGGCAGCCCGGTACCAGTTCAAAACAAATGAATGGAAGTATATATACGGAAGTAGTCTAGTTATTGTTATCTGTGTTTCCATGTGTGAAATCTGTTATTGGATGCATCTATATCTATGGGCTAAAAGCAGTAAGGTCAAATTCAACGTTTCATAAAATAATCATTAAAAAAAATCCTTACTTTGCAGTTCTTATACAAAAGGGATTCCCCCACGAGTTACCTATTTTTCCACCATTACCTATTTCCACCATTAGTCATGAGTCACATGACCCTTTTATGTAGCTTTCCAGTTCTATACAGCAGGGAGAAGGCAAACTCCACCTAACTAGTTTCAATGTATGGAATCACTTAAGAAATTTTAGGTCAACTGTATTATTTTGTCATTGACATCTCTCCATACCCCACATCAGAGGGGTTGGGTTAAATGCGGAAGACACATTTCAGTTGAAGGCATTCGGTTGTACAACTGACTAATAATGGTGACTTTGACTTTGATCCAAACTAACTGACCTGGAGGAGCCATATCAGCATTTCTCTCTTCTACTTGGACCTCTCTCTTCTCCCCGTCTTCCTTATCTTCTTTGATTTCCCTCTTTTCTTCTTTAACATCTCCCTTCTCCTCCTTTTTGACAATCACGTTGAGTTCTAGTGTTTGACTGCAGTCCTCCAGCTTCACTGACACACAGTCCTCCAGCTTCACTGACACGGTCTCTGGACCGGGCTGTGAGCTACTCTGGACTGGAACGCCACAGCCAGAACTCGGTTCAGACATGGTGGCCTTGAGGCGGGTCAGTAGAACCAGAGGCGGTATAAAAAGGTGAGAATCTCAAACAAACCGCTAATGCAACATTTGGGAAAGGGGTGTATGAATGCAAACGTGTGTACGCTGATGTGGTGGTAAACATGGCAAGCTAGCCATTTACATTTGAGTAATTTAGCAGATACTATTATCCAGAGCAACATACGAGTGCATAACTTTTCGTAATTTTCGTAGCCAACAACAATAGCTAAATACTATGTTATGGACAAAAACACAATGCAAAGTGTTAGCTAGCTACATTTAGCTTGCCGTCACTTTCCAACCCAAGACAACCGCTAGTGTAATATTAGCTAGGATATCACGCGCTCTAAAAGACAAGACAAATAATTTGGCTGAGACATGGCGTTATTTAAATCACCAATTAAAGTTAAAATGAAAATGTAAAAAACACATTTAAACGAATTTCCTAGCTACTTGAAATAATTGTTTGTTTGGATGAGAATATCGGTGGAAAACTACTTGACGCCAGCTAAGCAATAACTTCCGGGTGACGTCATGGGGGGATCCTTCAACATAAGAGTCCTGTCCTGTAAACCGCGTGGAAATGGATAATGAAGGCGAAATATATGAACAATTATAATCATATTGTATACAGGTTATCAAACATGTATTTCTGCACTTATGATCAGCTCTGTGTTTAACCTTCTATTATTATGGAATCGTCTACTATTCAACACACTAGCAGACATATTTACTTATTTAACCTTTATTTATTTAACCTTTATTTAACTAGACAAGTCAGTTAAGAACAAATTCTTATTTACAATGAAGGCCTACCAAGAGGCAAAAGACCTCCTTCGGGGATAGGGGCTGAGATTAAAAATAAATTACATAAGAATATAGGACAAAAACACACATCACGACAAGAGAGACAACACATGACAACAACATGGTAGCAACACAACATAGTAGCAGCACAAAACAGGGTACAAACATTGTTGGGCACAGACAACGGCACAAAGGGCAGAAGGTAGAGACAACAATACATCCCACAAAGCAGCACATATCACACATAGTATCTGATACTTTAGTGTGTATGTGTGTAGCCTTCTACTACTACATAGTATCTGATACTTTAGTGTGTATGTGTGTAGCCTTCTACTACTATTCAACTCATTAGCAGACATAGTAACTGATACAGTGGGGAGAACAAGTATTTGATGCACTGCCGATTTTGCAGGTTTTCCTACTTACAAAGCATGTAGAGGTCTGTAATTTTTATCATAGCTACACTTCAACTGTGAGAGACGGAATCTAAAACAAAAATCCCAAAATACTTGTTCTCCCCACTGTACTTTAGTGTGTATGTGTGTAGCCTTCTATTACTATTCAACTCATTAGCAGACATAGTATCTGATACTTTAGTGTGTATGTGTGTAGCCTTCTCCTACTACATAGTATCTGATACTTTAGTGTGTATGTACTGTGTGCTGTAAATGGTGTGTGTACTGCCCACCCTACTTACTCCACATTGTGTTTAGAGACGAGCCCTAAAGACTAGCACTCTTCTCCCTTCCTTCCTCTCACAGGCCTGCGTCCGGAATGGCACCCTACACCCTAAGTAGTGCACAAAAGTAGCTATATATAGGGAATAGGGTGCTATTTTTGGAACGCGTCATAGTCAGAACAGTAGGAACACCCAGGTTGGTCAGAGGACAAACCCAAAAGACTAAAGAAAAGGGACAATGAGCTGGACACACACACACATCGGAGGAGATCAGCTATCTTCGTCTCAGTTACTAAGAGAACTCTTGAGGGTAGCATGTGCAGCTGCTGATCTCTCAGTGAAGATACAGACGCAGCATGTACACACACACTCT
The DNA here is from genome assembly GCA_030435695.1 of Brachymystax lenok tsinlingensis. Lineage (NCBI taxonomy): Eukaryota > Metazoa > Chordata > Actinopteri > Salmoniformes > Salmonidae > Brachymystax > Brachymystax lenok. The sequence goes on from CM059812.1 coordinate 41,056,922, forward strand.
CCTCCTCCTCCTTCTGAAGCCAGGTGAGTGTGTGTGTGTGTGTGTGTGTGTGTGTGTAGTGAGAAAATGAGTGAGAGGGAGAAAGAAAGGGGAGAGAGAGAGAGAGAGAGAGAGAGAGGCGTGATACAGAGCAGTAGATCATGAAAGAGAGTTAGTATTTCGAACAGTGACAATTAGATCACCAGGAAACAATTGTTTAAAATAAAAAAAACATATCATACTTCTTGTATTTTTTTAAATTATATTTTCTATTATTATCTATATCATTAGTATTATTATCTATATCATTAGTATTATTATCTATATCATTAGTATTATTATCATTATTATTAGTATCATTAGTATTATTATCATTATTAGTAGTATCATTAGTATTATTAGTAGTATTATTATCATTATCGTTAGTATTATTATCATTAGTTTTATTATCATTATTATTAGTATCATTATCGTTATCAATGCATTGATGGGAAAGAGCTCTCAAGGTAAGAATTTCACTGTACTGTTTTACAGCTGTTGTATGCTTTGCACGTGGCGAATAAACTTTGAAACTTGATTCCAGATGTCTAATGTCACTGTATGTTTAGGATTATATTACACTAAGATTGAGGTTGAGAGAGATAGAGACGGCGGTTGAACAAATACACACACACACACACACACACACATTCACACACACACACACACATTCACACACACACTGTTATCATGACTGTACATGTATCGCCTATGTCAGTGAAAGTAAATGAGATCATAATATCCCAGAGGACCACTGAACAATGTTCATAGAGAGGAGTGAGGTCATTTTCTGAAAAATGGTCCAGAGAGGTCATTGGCTAGGTCAGGGACTCCTTCCTTCCTGTCGGGAACTCCTTTCCTCTCCTCACTTTTGAAAAGGAAATGTGTGCGTGCGTGCGTGTGCTGTTGCTGTGTTTGGATGTTGGCGTCGTCAGCATTCTCTGTCAATGACAACGGTGAGGTCACCTCCCTTTCCTCGTGTCCCACCAGCACCCTCCTCTCCTCCCTCTCGCTCTCTCTCTCTCTCTTTCTCTGAAAGTGTGTAGTCGCGCTTCTGTACCGGAGGTGAGTCGGACTTATGCTGTTTTGATGAGGTAGCCCTGACTTCAAAATCATTGTCACCCTCGGACCAAGACGGAGTTTCCTATTGACGTAATTGTTAAGACGTTGGTTTTCTGACACTTCCAGGCTCTCCCCTCACAGACATATCTCTCCCCTCCTCCCCCTGTCCCTCTCTCTCTCCAGGCGTGTGTGAGTCCTGTTCCCTAGTGGTCAGTCCGGCTGGGTTGGTGGTGAAGTATGGAGCCCATGCTTTGGCCAACTGCACCTCAGATACGGTCAGCACTATGGGCTGGGTGGCGAGCCAGGGAGAATATCAGGACTTTAGCTCTGGGGTGAAAGAGTTGACTTGGAGAGTAGACAGCCTGACTGACTGGAATGTAAAGCCTCAATGCTTTGTGATCTCTGACGAGGGAGGCCAGTGTGACAGTGTGCTGGACGTTACTGTGTACAGTGAGTAATTTCCCTCTTACATTTGCTCTCTGACTCTCTCGTGTCTCCCAGTATCTTTTGTCCGTGAAGAAACCTGTTAGTAACTGACCAGAAACCTGTTAGTAACTGAACAGAAACCTGTTAGTAACTGACCAGAAACCTGTTAGTAACTGACCACAAACCTGTTAGTGACACACTGACCAGAAACCTGTTAGTGACACACTGACCAGAAACCTGTTAGTAACACACTGACCAGAAACCTGTTAGTAACACACTGACCAGAAACCTGTTAGTAACACTCTGACCAGAAACCTGTTAGTGACACACTGACCAGAAACCTGTTAGTAACACACTGACCAGAACCCTGTTAGTAACACACTGACCAGAAACCTGTTAGTAACACACTGACCAGAAACCTGTTAGTGACACACTGACCAGAAACCTGTTAGTGACACACTGACCAGAAACCTGTTAGTGACACACTGACCAGAAACCTGTTAGTGACACACTGACCAGAAACCTGTTAGTGACACACTGACCAGAAACCTGTTAGTGACACACTGACCAGAAACCTGTTAGTGACACACTGACCAGAAACCTGTTAGTAACTGACCAGAAACCTGTTAGTGACACACTGACCAGAAACCTGTTAGTGACACACTGACCAGAAACCTGTTAGTGACACACTGACCAGAAACCTGTTAGTAACACACTGACCAGAAACCTGTTAGTAACACACTGACCAGAAACCTGTTAGTGACACACTGACCAGAAACCTGTTAGTAACACACTGACCAGAAACCTGTTAGTAACACACTGACCAGAAACCTGTTAGTAACACACTGACCAGAAACCTGTTAGTGACACACTGACCAGAAACCTGTTAGTGACACACTGACCAGAAACCTGTTAGTAACACACTGACCAGAAACCTGTTAGTAACACACTGACCAGAAACCTGTTAGTAACTGACCAGAAACCTGTTAGTGACACACTGACCAGAAACCTGTTAGTGACACACTGACCAGAAACCTGTTAGTAACTGACCAGAAACCTGTTAGTAACACACTGACCAGAAACCTGTTAGTAACTGACCAGAAACCTGTTAGTGACACACTGACCAGAAACCTGTTAGTGACACACTGACCAGAAACCTGTTAGTAACACACTGACCAGAAACCTGTTAGTAACACACTGACCAGAAACCTGTTAGTAACACACTGACCAGAAACCTGTTAGTAACACACTGACCAGAAACCTGTTAGTAACACACTGACCAGAAACCTGTTAGTGACACACTGACCAGAAACCTGTTAGTGACACACTGACCAGAAACCTGTTAGTAACACACTGACCAGAAACCTGTTAGTAACACACTGACCAGAAACCTGTTAGTAACACACTGACCAGAAACCTGTTAGTAACACACTGACCAGAAACCTGTTAGTAACACACTGACCAGAAACCTGTTAGTGACACACTGACCAGAAACCTGTTAGTGACACACTGACCAGAAACCTGTTAGTGACACACTGACCAGAAACCTGTTAGTAACACACTGACCAGAAACCTGTTAGTAACACACTGACCAGAAACCTGTTAGTAACACACTGACCAGAAACCTGTTAGTAACTGACCAGAAACCTGTTAGTGACACACTGACCAGAAACCTGTTAGTGACACACTGACCAGAAACCTGTTAGTGACACACTGACCAGAAACCTGTTAGTAACACACTGACCAGAAACCTGTTAGTAACACACTGACCAGAAACCTGTTAGTGACACACTGACCAGAAACCTGTTAGTGACACACTGACCAGAAACCTGTTAGTAACACACTGACCAGAAACATGTTAGTAACACACTGACCAGAAACCTGTTAGTAACACACTGACCAGAAACCTGTTAGTAACACACTGACCAGAAACCTGTTAGTAACTGACCAGAAACCTGTTAGTGACACACTGACCAGAAACCTGTTAGTAACACACTGACCAGAACCCTGTTAGTGACACACTGACCAGAAACCTGTTAGTAACACACTGACCAGAAACCTGTTAGTAACTGACCAGAAACCTGTTAGTGACACACTGACCAGAAACCTGTTAGTGACACACTGACCAGAAACCTGTTAGTGACACACTGACCAGAAACCTGTTAGTAACACACTGACCAGAAACCTGTTAGTAACACACTGACCAGAAACCTGTTAGTGACACACTGACCAGAAACCTGTTAGTAACACACTGACCAGAAACCTGTTAGTAACACACTGACCAGAAACCTGTTAGTAACACACTGACCAGAAACCTGTTAGTAACACACTGACCAGAAACCTGTTAGTAACACACTGACCAGAAACCTGTTAGTGACACACTGACCAGAAACCTGTTAGTGACACACTGACCAGAAACCTGTTAGTAACACTCTGACCAGAAACCTGTTAGTGACACACTGACCAGAAACCTGTTAGTGACACACTGACCAGAAACCTGTTAGTGACACACTGACCAGAAACCTGTTAGTAACACACTGACCAGAAACCTGTTAGTGACACACTGACCAGAAACCTGTTAGTAACACACTGACCAGAAACCTGTTAGTGACACACTGACCAGAAACCTGTTAGTAACACACTGACCAGAAACCTGTTAGTAACTGACCAGAAACCTGTTAGTGACACACTGACCAGAAACCTGTTAGTGACACACTGACCAGAAACCTGTTAGTAACTGACCAGAAACCTGTTAGTAACACACTGACCAGAAACCTGTTAGTAACTGACCAGAAACCTGTTAGTGACACACTGACCAGAAACCTGTTAGTGACACACTGACCAGAAACCTGTTAGTAACACACTGACCAGAAACCTGTTAGTAACTGACCAGAAACCTGTTAGTGACACACTGACCAGAAACCTGTTAGTAACTGACCAGAAACCTGTTAGTAACACACTGACCAGAAACCTGTTAGTAACTGACCAGAAACCTGTTAGTGACACACTGACCAGAAACCTGTTAGTAACTGACCAGAAACCTGTTAGTGACACACTGACCAGAAACCTGTTAGTAACACACTGACCAGAAACCTGTTAGTAACACACTGACCAGAAACCTGTTAGTGACACACTGACCAGAAACCTGTTAGTGACACACTGACCAGAAACCTGTTAGTAACACACTGACCAGAAACCTGTTAGTGACACACTGACCAGAAACCTGTTAGTGACACACTGACCAGAAACCTGTTAGTGACACACTGACCAGAAACCTGTTAGTGACACACTGACCAGAAACCTGTTAGTGACACACTGACCAGAAACCTGTTAGTGACACACTGACCAGAAACCTGTTAGTGACACACTGACCAGAAACCTGTTAGTGACACACTGACCAGAAACCTGTTAGTGACACACTGACCAGAAACCTGTTAGTGACACACTGACCAGAAACCTGTTAGTGACACACTGACCAGAAACCTGTTAGTGACACACTGACCAGAAACCTGTTAGTGACACACTGACCAGAAACCTGTTAGTAACACACTGACCAGAAACCTGTTAGTGACACACTGACCAGAAACCTGTTAGTAACACACTGACCAGAAACCTGTTAGTGACACACTGACCAGAAACCTGTTAGTGACACACTGACCAGAAACCTGTTAGTGACACACTGACCAGAAACCTGTTAGTGACACACTGACCAGAAACCTGTTAGTGACACACTGACCAGAACCCTGTTAGTGACACACTGACCAGAAACCTGTTAGTAACACACTGACCAGAAACCTGTTAGTAACTGACCAGAAACCTGTTAGTAACACACTGACCAGAAACCTGTTAGTAACACACTGACCAGAAACCTGTTAGTAACTGACCAGAAACCTGTTAGTGACACACTGACCAGAAACCTGTTAGTAACACTCTGACCAGAAACATGTTAGTGACACACTGACCAGAAACCTGTTAGTAACTGACCAGAAACCTGTTAGTGACACACTGACCAGAAACCTGTTAGTAACTGACCAGAAACCTGTTAGTGACACACTGACCAGAAACCTGTTAGTAACACACTGACCAGAAACCTGTTAGTAACACTCTGACCAGAAACCTGTTAGTGACACACTGACCGGAAACATGTTAGTAACTGAACACACTCTGTTCATTTCAATGGTGCGCGTGTGTTTCCCTTCCTCCACAGAGCTTCCAGACAGAGTATCCATCAGATATTTAAGCCACTCTGGTCCCGTGGTTGAGGGGCATCAGTACTCTCTGCATTGTGATGTCCAGAACACCGCTCCTATTGAGCACCTCCGCGTGACCTTCTTCAAAGTCTCTACCAATGGTGAACAGACCGTGTTATACACACAACCACTGAACAATGACATTCAACCACTGAACAATGACATTCAACCACTGAACAATGACATTAGGGAACCGGTGAATGAGAGCTTTTCCCTGCAGTTCTCCCCCACTAGTGAACAGACAGAATTAAACACACAACAGATAATTAGACAGGACAACATCAAGACACCAGTGAATGGGACCTATACCCTGGACTTCACCCCCACTGGAGATGATGACGGGGCCCAGTTGTGTTGTTCAGCCATGTTGGATCTGGGACCACAGGGACCCAAACCTCCTCCTGTAATGAAATCAGAATGCCTCAACACCACTGTGCACTGTGAGTCCATCTGGTGATTCGTGACTTGATTGGTAATGTCTCTCTGTACAGATCAGTACTGTGGTTATGATGGTTGTAAAGATGACGGAGATCAAATGATGGGGATGTCATTATGAGGTCATCGTCATGATGATGATGATGATGATGATGATTGTAATATGGTTGTTTCACTGAAGTTTCCTATCCCCCCCCCACCAGTCGCTCCTGTGTTCTCCTGTTCTGCCAAGCTGCAGGTGCGAGCGGGGGAGGGGCTAACTTGTGATGTCAGAGGCAATCCCCTCCCATCGGTCACCTGGCTGAGAGACGGACAGGCGCTGACCCCGCCCACACACCTGAGCAGAGAGGATGCTGGGAATTACACCCTCATGGCTTTCAACCGTATCGGAAAAGCCAATCACACAGTGGAGGTGGAGGTCCTACATGGCCGTGCTGCAAGAGGTGTGTGTGCGTGTGTGTGCGTGTGTGTGCGTGTGTGCGCGTGTGTGCGCGTGTGTGCGCGTGTGTGCGTGTGTGTGCGTGTGTGTGTGTGTGTGTGTGTGAGAGAGAGAGAAACCGCTTTTTAAGGTGTTGTTCAACGTCTGTTTCCCTCCTCAGGAGCTTCCTGTCAGGCTGCTGGGAGTGCCACGGTGGCTGTGCTGCTCTTCCAGCTCATTCATTGGCTTTATTGAATGAATCAGGACACCGATCTCTGTGCTGGAGCTTTGTGATTGGACAGTGATCTGTGAGGGCAGTCTTCAATAGATCTGGAATCAGATCTGAGTTAATAGGAAAAAAACTTTTGGTCTAAATGTGAAATGAGCTGTTTTAAAGTAGTGCTGTTGAGTGTAGTAGGGCTGTTGAGTGTAGTGGTGCTGTTGAGTGTAGTGGTGCTGTTGAGTGTAGTGGTGCTGTTGAGTGTAGTGGTGCTGTTGAGTGTAGTAGTGCTGTTGAGTGTAGTGGTGCTGTTGAGTGTAGTGGTGCTGTTGAGTGTAGTGGTGCTGTTGAGTGTAGTAGTGCTGTTGAGTGTAGTGGTGCTGTTGAGTGTAGTGGTGCTGTTGAGTGTAGTGGTGCTGTTGAGTGTAGTGGTGCTGTTGAGTGTAGTGGTGCTGTTGAGTGTAGTGGTGCTGTTGAGTGTAGTGGTGCTGTTGAGTGTAGTAGTGCTGTTGAGTGTAGTGGTGCTGTTGAGTGTAGTGGTGCTGTAGTAGTGTAGTAGTTCTGTTGAGTGTAGTGGTGCTGTAGTAGTGTAGTAGTGCTGTTGAGTGTAGTAGTGCTGTTGTGTGTAGTGGTGCTGTTGAACAGGTGTATAATTTAGCAATAAGGCCTGAGTGGGTGTGGTATATGGCCAATATACCATAGAAGCAACGGGGTGTGCCTGGATACAGCCCTTAGCCGTGGTATATTGGCAATATACCACAAACCCGAGGTGCCTTATTGCTATTATAAACTGGTTACCAACGTAATTAGAGCAGTAAATATAAATGTTTTGTCATAACCGTGGTATACAGCTGTCAGCCTATCAGCATTCAGGGCTCAAACCACCCAGTGTATAATCAGTGTTTGTACACAGAGGGCAAGGCCCGTTTCAGTCTCCATCAACAGATATGCCATTATCCCCTTTGCACAGTGTATTATTCAATGTCTTTTTTGACTGATACATTTTATTCGTTTATTACTAATAAACTCAAACTATATAAATGTTTATTTCAAACCCCAACCCTCAATGTTTATTACTAATAAACTATATAAATGTTTAGGCCGAATCCTATCCCATTCTCTAGCAACAGATCTGCCATTATCCTTATTGTCAATGTCTTTTGTGACTAATAAAAGTTGACCCACAAACGGTCATTGGTTTAACATATTAGTTGGCTGCAATGATGATGATGAGTGTGGCTGGATGTGTTTGTGTGGCACCCACCGTAGGTGACGTAGCGCGCCACGTAATGCATTTTCAACCAGATCCGCAGGAGAAGAGTCGTCACTAATTACCACAGGGTTTGTGCTATCTATACCAAAAAATAAAATGTTTGTTTTCGTGAATTGTTTTATAGATATAGCTAATTTGGACTTTGTTATCTATTCGAAACCTATAAGAAGTGGCCATAGGCAGGCCAAGGAATGGAGCTGCGCGAGGTTCGACTTCAAACAAAGAAGCGAAATATAATCCATCGTTCTATATTGTGGTAGGGGGGGGGTTTAGCAACAGCTGTGCTGGACTGTGGTCGACATGGATGATAGTTCTAATGGTATGGGTGAGGATGATGAAAGTCATGGACCTGGATGGTCTGCGGTGAAAAGGGAAAATAATGGCTCTGTTGTAAACGCTGCTGACATCACTGGCACTTCGAGTGTTGAGAACGTGAAGGTAGTGAAAAACGAAAGTAATGATGTGTCGGAAGTGGAAAGTTGTAATCATGTTTGATGCGACCACAGGGTCTCATCTACACCCTATTCGATTGACCAATGCCATTAAGAAAGAGACCGGGGGAAGTCACATTAGCCCGGTTCGTTGGTAATGGTAGACTGTTAATATTCTGTGCTGACCATGTTTAGCGAGGGAAGATTCTGAAAATGAAAACTCTCAATGGGAAGAAAATCCCAGGTCATGTCCCTGGAGCTTCGGCTAGGCTGAGGGGGTCATTTCTGGGGTTCCACTATCTATGTCCATAGATGATATAAAATAACATGTAGAGGGGGCATAGTGGTTGGGACGAAAAGGCTGCTCCGTAAGAAAAAAGGGCAGAGAAGTTAAAGCCTGTCAGTATTATTATTTGAGGAGGTTGTACCTAAGAAAGTACAGATGGGCTTCCTGGCTTTCACTATTAGAGAGTTTGTCCCACCTCCATTAAGGTGTTTAAAATGCCAAAGAAAGGGACATGTAGCGGATCTGTGTAACGTGAACAGTGAAGAGGCGACTCCGGGATGCTGGACTTCTAAGCAGAGTTGCAAAGAAAAAGACATATCTCAGACTGGCCAATAAAAATAAAAGATTAAGATGGGCAAAAGAACAGAACACAGACACTGGACAGAGGAACTCTGCCTAAAAGGCCAGCATCCCGGAGTTGCGTCTTCAATGTTGACGTTGAGACTGGTGTTTTGCGGGTACTATTTAATGAAGCTGCCAGTTGGAAAACCAGCCACGTCGCAGACACCGACGAAACACCTTCTTTCCCGCTTCGAGGGAAACAATATACTGTATTTTATACCATCTATTGCATCTTGCCTATGCTGCTCTGACATCGCTCATCCATATATTTATATATTTTTATTGCTTACTTAGATTTGTTTGTATTCGGTACAGTTGAAGTCAGAAGTTTACATACACTTAGGTTGGAGTCATTAAAACCCCTCCACAAATTTCTTGTAAACAAACTATAGTTTTGGCAAGTCGGTTAGGACATCTACTTTGTGCATGACACAAGTAATTTTTACAACAATTGTTTACAGACAGATTATTTCACTTATAATTCACTGTATCACAATTCCAGTGGGTCAAAAGTTTACATACACTAAGTTGACTGTGCCTTTAAACAGCTTGGAAAATTCCAGAACATTATGTCATGGCTTTAGAAGCTTCTGATATGCTAATTGACATCATTTGAGTCAAGTGGAGGTGTACCTGTGGATGTATTTCAAGGCCTACCTTCAAACTCACTGCCTCTTTGCTTGACATCATGGGAAAATCAAAAGAAATCAGCCAAGACCTCAGAAAATAAATTGTAGACCTCCAGAAGTCTGGTTCATCCTTGGGAGAAATTTCCAAATGCCTGAAGGTACCACGTTCATCTGTACAAACAATAGTACGCAAGTATAAACGCCATGGGACCACGTAGCCGTCATACCACTCAGGAAGGAGACGCGTTCTGTCTCCTAGAGATGAACGTACTTTGGTGCAAATCAATCCCAGAACAACAGCAAAGGACCTTGTGAAGATGCTGGAGGAAACAGGTACAAAAGTATCTATATCCACAGTAAAACGAGGCCTATATCGACATAACCTGAAAGGCCGCTCAGCAAGGACGAAGCCACTGCTCCAAAACCGCCATAAAAAAGCCAAACTACGGTCTGCAACTGCACATGGGGACAAGATTGTACTTTTTGAAAAAAATGTCCTCTGGTCTGATGAAACAAAAAATAGAACTGTTTGGCCATAATGACCATCGTTATGTTTTGAGGAAAAAGGGGGGAGGCTTGCAAGCCGAAGAACACCATCTCAACCGTGAAGCACGGGGGTGGCAGCATCATGTTGTGGGGGTGCTTTGCTGTAGGAGGGACTGGTGCACTTCACAAAATAAATGGCATCATGAGGATGGAAAATTATGTGGATATATTGAAGCAACATCTCAAGAATTTAGTCAGGAAGTTAAAGCTTGGTCGCAACTGGGTCTTCCAAATGGACAAGCATACTTCCAAAGTTGTGGCAAAATGGCTTAAGGACAACAAAATCAAGGTATTGGAGTGGCCATCACAAAGCCCTGACCTCAATCCTATAGAAAATGTGTGGGCGAGCAAGGAGGCCTACAAACCTGACTCAAGCATACACCAGCTCTGTCAGGAGGAATGGTCCAAAATTCACCCAACTTATTGTGGGAAGCTTGTGGAAGGCTACCCAAAACATTTGACCCAAGTTAAACAATTTAAAAGCAATGCTACCAAATACTAATTGAGTGTATGTAAACTTCTGACCCACTGACATTTCACATTCTTAAAATAAAGTGGAGCTCCTAACTGACCTAAGACAGGGACATTTTACTTGGATTAAATGCCAGGAATTGTGAAAAACTGAGTTTAAATGTATTTGGCTAAGGTGTATGTAATCTTCCGACTTCAACTGTATTTGTTGTGGAATTGTTAGATATTACTTGTTAGATATTGCTGCAATGTCGGAACTAGAAGCACAAGCATTTCACTACACTCGCAATAACCATGTGAATGTGACCAATCAAATTTGATTTGATTTTATTAGCAACACAGGTGTGAGATTTGAAATGCTCATGTTAATGTGTATAAGAAAAGAGACACTGTTGACTCTTCTTTGGATGTTGATTTGACCACACATGAGATGTGTTCAGCCTAATAGTCTGGATATACAGCTCCAGGTCATGATCAGTTGATTTTACCAACCAAATCAACATCTGTATGTGCCTTACTAGTGGAGGCAGGTGAGAAGCCTTTGGATATGTAATTAGCTTATTGGGTTTGGTTGAAAGGCTGTGAGGCTGAGCATCCCCCTGCTACTGTTCTAGATGACTGTTGGGAATATACTAGTGGACAAGGCAGTGGTTTTGGTTGGACAGTTGGTAAAGCTTGCTTTGTGGTTTGAGGGAGTTGGAGGTTGGTCCTTCTGTGGTGATAGGGGATGTTCCTCCATGGCTCCTCCCAGATTCTGTTGTTGATCTAACCTTGGTAGACAAAAGGAAAGATGGGTCAGAAGTCAGTGATGAAGGGAAACCGGTTGACAATTACATTGGTAGAAGTTTTTATGCTTTTTTACCGCTATTCACAGATGGATCCAAGGACCCAGATAGTGGGCGCACACAGGAGCAGGCGTTTACCTTCCTGAATTTGATGTTCTGATATGTAGAAAACTAACAGATTATCTGTCAGTATACTCAGTTGAACTGTTGGCGATAATAGTCTCCTTCCAGTGGGTGGAGGGCGTACAACATGTTAGAATTATAGCTTGGGTGTGGAAGGAAATGAAATTGTATACCAGTTAGCCAAAAGAGCTTTGAAATGAGATATTATTGATATTAATGTTCCACTGGATAGAGGGGAGGCCAAATGTAAGATCAGAGCCATTTTGATAGATGTGTGGTAGAAGAGATGGAACTCTGAGCCCAAGGGCCGGCATTCATATGCCCTCCAAAGAAAGGTTATGGACCAAAATGCAAAGGAAGAGGTGGTGTTTGCTCGGTTGCGCTTAGGACATTGTACAACGAACTCGTCATTACATCTGGTTGGCAAGCATGTGAATGGTTTGTGTCTCGAGTGTATGGTCGATGAAACGGTGGAGTATGTGAATGGTTTGTGTCTGGAGTGTATGGTTGATGAAACGGTGGAGTATGTGTTGTTATATTGTTGTAAGTGTTGAACAGAGGGACAGATTGAAGTATAGGGTCATTGAGGTTGGAAGTTATTTTGGGGATGGGGGAGGGTCTATTAGAAGTTAGTAGGGCTCTTTTTTATTTTCTCAGAAATACTGAGTTAGGTAGAAGGATTTAGAAATGTTGTAAACCGTGATTGACCACACACTCCAGCACAGTAGGTGGCGGCACGCACCTTTGACGTTGTTTTGCGGACCGCCATAATACCATAGAAGATGAAGTGGCCATAGGAAAGCGGAAGTTACTTCGCTTCCGGCCTACTCTGGCGATTCTTCACCAAAATATTCAGTGCTGGGCACACTTTATACTCTCGATCTATAAAGTACATCGACAAACTGACCTCAGAGCAAAGACAATTCAATCTCAACGAAAGTAACGGTCATCCCGTGGAAACCGTGGACTTGGCCTTCTACATCTGGTGAGTTAGCGTGCTATCGTTAGCTAACCAGCTAGCTGTAAGTTAAATAGGCAGCGCCAACTGAATGAATATGTGTGGTATACTTAGGTGACTTTGCTGGACGCGTCTTTATAGAATAGTGAAATGTTTATTTGTGTCTTTATTCAAGTAAAGTAAACGTTTTATTTTTTTTATTTATTATACACGTATGATATAGTAATGTCCTAGAGACGATTTGATGAAATTACGTCACGAAATGAGATGCGTTCCCTCAACGGACCTGGTTCCCTCCAGACACAACTTCTTAGATATTATAATACATGATTAGAACATAGCTACACAGAATACAGTAGATATCACTATAGAAATAACATTATTGTCCTGTCTTTATAACACCCTAAAATAGTTTCAGTAACATTTTTAGAATATTCATGGTCAATATGGGGTAGGTGTAGCTCAATGTTGGACTAAAGGAGTCTGACGTCACTAAGGTCCTTATATCTTCTGTTTTTAAAGGGTGAATTGGCTCTGGAAGCCCAAAATAGCCAAATACTGCGTATAAATGCTCGGTTGCGGTGCGGTTCTAGAAACATACATCTCTCGACTTTCATGTCACATCAAAGTAATTTCACCAATGCTAAATACACACGTACTGTTTTAACCGGTTATGTCTTCCCGTTTACACACAGGTGTTCGGAGATGCATATAGCTAATTAGCGCATGTAGTCCACGCTGTCTTCCGTCTGTTTTCTGTAAACGCATGCAAGGTGTGAATCAATTTAACCTTTTTGTTTTTTTGTAAAAAAATATTTATTGCTGATATGAAAGATAAGGTCCTTATACTTCCAAAACCTTACCGCAAGCGTTGCGTATTCATGTTCATAGCAAGCATCGGGGCTATTAACAAAACTCCCCTGTACAGAAGATGCCTTCTTCCAATTACTCTTATGTGTAATGCAACTGAGAGTCAGGATCAAGGGCTAGGGTAGGTGCAACTAAGAACCCCAAAACGACGAGGGTTTCAGTAAGAGGACTAACTGGTGTCTCCAAGTGGCCGCGCACCTCTTCAATGTATGCACAGTTACTAAGTAATCTCATTGCACTTTGACTCAACGAAAGAGGCATCGTCTTTAAGGTGTTTTTTTTTTTATCTCTCCTAGCATTGCCATTGAGGAGCTGAAGCAAGCACTTGTAATTTTTTGTTTGGGACACATCTCCATCATCACACAATTACTTTTGTTGACTAATCCAAAAAATGCCCATTATAGAATCTCAATCTGGGTCAGGTGGGCATCCATTTGAAAGCTTCTTTTATGGCCAACATGACTAACTAAGTTATATAAAATACAATCATACAGTGTTAGGCTTTAACACTCACTTCAGAGAAACCGATGGTAATTTCTCACGCGACAAACAGGCTCATTCTGTTCAGAACAACCCAGGGTATATGACGCCATGTCATCTTGTAACATATCGATCATAAATGTTGACGCTGTAAATGACGAGTTTTATATATAGAAATGTGAAGTGCACATTTTGAAAACAGGTGTGTGGTTTGCTTATATGAATGACAGAACGTCTCATCTTTCAGAACACACCGAGTCCTCTTGATGTACAGCAGTCCCCTTACTCAGACGACACAATGCGCAGAAGTCCCAATTAGCAGGAGGGATGGGGGTAAGATCTTGTTGTGTGTGGTGCTCACATTTAGAGCGTCTATCAGTTGAATCTCATACAGCTCTGACATCATGTATAGAATGTTACTGTACAGCCACTGCGTTCCAATGTATTCCCTTATCAGTGACCAAATCTGCCATTTTCAACCCGTTTATGTGCTAGAGTGTAAAGTGTTGAGATTAATAACCTTTAAATGTTAAATAAACATACAATATACATAAAAAGCATTCATTGATATTACAACAGCATGTTGGGTTTCACATCAAAAGTTGAAATGCTGTGGAAATATTCAATGGGTAATGTGTGACCAGTAAGCATCAAAGTATTGGGTTGAACATATTTTGACGCTCTACTACTTCTATTACAGGTCAATCTAGAGTGAACGGACTCCCCTGCTGTCTTTCCATTGACTGCATTGCCGTTGTTGCCACATGAGCAGGACAACATGAGTCGAAAGAGGGACAAGCTGTTGGATGGACTGGAACAGAGTTTATACACTCTAACCAAGGACAACTTATGTTACCTGTGCGTTCGTTGTGGACTAGGCTCCAAGGATAGGTTAAAAGGTCAAGAAAACAGTGAACGCACGCTGCGCCGTCAAATCATGGAGGAAATCTGGGAAAATGAGGATTCAAAGTCTTGGTTACGCCAACTGAAAAAGGACATCAGAGGTATACGGGAGGATGCTAGACATGTAAACATGAGCGCCGGTGCATCGAGTAGCGTGTCCTCGAGTCCCAGCCAGTCTGATGGTGATGGGGACGCTGCAGACTGCCATGAAGCTGGAAAGCCTCGACAGTTGGAAGTGACTCAGCGAACACATACTGGAGAGAAGCCTTACAGCTGTAATCAGTGTGGGAAGACATTCACTCAGTCAGGAAGCCTGGCAACTCATCTGAGAACACACACTGGAGAGAAACCTCACAGCTGTGATGTATGTGGGAAGACTTTTAACGTAGCCTTCAATCTGATCCGACACCAGCGAACACACACTGGAGAGAAACCCTACAGCTGTGAGAAGTGTGGGAAGAGCTTTTCTCAGTCAGGACTACTGGTCAGCCACCGTCGTTCGCACACAGGAGAGAAACCGTATGTCTGTGATCAGTGTGGGCAGAGCTTTGTCAATCCGGGATCCCTGGCAAAGCACAAACGAAAACAACACGCAGGAGAGAAGCCTTATAGCTGTGCGGATTGTGGGAAGAGTTTCTTTGAGTCACATACCCTGGCTAACCATCGGAGGACACACACAGGAGAGAAGCCTTATAGCTGTGATCTATGTGGGAAAAGTTTCGCTCTGTCAGGAACCCTGATTAAACATAAGCTGACTCATACAGGAGAGAAACCGTACTGTTGTGACCAGTGTGGGAAGAGCTTCCGTGAATCGGGAAGGTTGAAAGTTCACCAGAGAACGCACACTGGAGAGAAACCTTACGGCTGTGATCAATGTGGGAAGAAATTTGCGCATTCGCAA
Organism: Brachymystax lenok tsinlingensis; assembly: GCA_030435695.1. Lineage (NCBI taxonomy): Eukaryota > Metazoa > Chordata > Actinopteri > Salmoniformes > Salmonidae > Brachymystax > Brachymystax lenok. The sequence goes on from CM059812.1 coordinate 41,072,749, forward strand.
CACCTGAAAGAACACCTGCGAACGCACACAGGAGAGAAGCCATTTAGCTGTGATCAGTGTGAGAGGAAATTCACTCAACCACAACACCTGAAATCACACATGAGAACACACACTGGAGAGAAGCCATTTGCCTGTGATCAGTGTGAGAAAAGTTTCGCTCATTCGCAACAACTCAAAGCACACCTGCGAACGCACACTGGAGAGAAACCTCATATCTGCGATCAGTGTGAGAAGAAATTTGCTCATTCGCAACACTTGAAAGATCACATGCGAACACACACAGGAGAGAAGCCATACATCTGTGGAGAGTGTGGAAAGAGCTTTGCTAGAACAGGAACATTGAAAGTGCACCAGAAATCACACGCAGCAGGTGAAGTGTGTCCAGATGTGCCTCCCCCACCAGCAGTTCCAGAACCCTCAAATAAACTCTGAACAGCACAAAGTTCCAGATCCATCTCCCTCCCCGGGATCAGTTCCAGAACCCTCCTATAAACTCAGAAAAGCCTAAAGTTCCGCTGCTGGACTCCTTTAGCACTAGGCAATTATGACACCTCTGTTTTATTTATATATATATATATATACACACATACATACATACAGTGAGGGGGAAAAAGTATTTGATCCCCTGCTGATTTTGTACGTTTGCCCACTGATAAAGAAATGATCAGTCTATAATTTTAATGGTAGGTTTATTTGAACAGTGAGAGACAGAATAACAACAAAAAAATCCAGAAAAACGCATGTGAAAAATGTTGTAAATTGATTTGCATTTTAATGAGGGAAATAAGTATTTGACCCCTCTGCAAAACATGACTTAGTACTTGGTGCCAAAACCCTTGTTGGCAATCACAGAGGTCAGACGTTTCTTGTAGTTGGCCACCAGGTTTGCACACATCTCAGGAGGGATTTTGTCCCACTCCTCTTTGCAGATCTTCTCCAAGTCATTAAGGTTTCGAGGCTGACGTTTGGCAACTCGAACCTTCAGCTCCCTCCACAGATTTTCTATGGGATTAAGGTTTGGAGACTGGCTAGGCCACTCCAGGACCTTAATGTGCTTCTTCTTGAGCCACTCTTTTGTTGCCTTGGCCGTGTGTTTTGGATCATTGTCATACTGGAATACCCATCCACGACCCATTTTCAATGCCCTGGCTGAGGGAAGGAGGTTCTCACCCAAGATTTGACGGTACATGGCCCCGTCCATCGCCCCTATGATGCGGTGAAGTTGTCCTGTCCCCTTAGCAGAAAAACATAATGTTTCCACCTCCATGTTTGACGGTGGGGATGGTGTTCTTGGGGTCATAGGCAGCATTCCTCCTCTTCCAAACACGGCGAGTTGAGTTGATGCCAAAGAGCTCCATTTTGGTCTCATCTGACCACAACACTTTCACCCAGATGTCCTCTAAATCATTCAGATGTTCATTGGCAAACTTCAGACAGGCATGTATATGTGCTTTCTTGAGCAGGGGGACCTTGCGGGCGCTGCAGGATTTCAGTCCTTCACGGCGTAGTGTGTTGGTTCTTGGTGACTATGGTCCCAACTGCCTTGAGATCATTGACAAGATCCTCCCGTGTAGTTCTGGGCTGATTCCTCACCGTTCTCATGATCATTGCAACTCCACGAGGTGAGATCTTGCATGGAGCTCCAGGCCGAGGGAGATTGACAGTTCTTTTGTGTTTCTTCCATTTGCGAATAATTGCACCAACTGTTGTCACCTTCTCACCAAGCTGCTTGGCGATGGTCTTGTAGCCCATTCCAGCCTTGTGTAGGTCTACAATCTTGTCCCTGACATCCTTGGAGAGCTCTTTGGTCTTGGCCATGGTGGAGAGTTTGGAATCTGATTGATTATTTCTGTGGACAGGTGTCTTTTATACAGGTAACAAGCTGAGATTAGGAGCACTCCCTTTAAGAGAGAGTGTGCTCCTAATCTAAGCTCGTTACCTGTATAGAAGACACCTGGGAGCCAGAAATCGTTCTGATTGAGAGGGGGTCATACTTATTTCCCTCATTAAAATGCAAATCAATTTATAACATTTTTCACATGTGTTTTTCTGGATTTTTTTTGTTGTTATTCTGTCTCTCACTGTTCAAATAAACCTACCATTAAAATTATAGACTGATCATTTCTTTGTCAGTGGGCAAACGTACAAAATCAGCAGGGGATCAAATACTTTCTCCCACGTGTGTCCATGGCATTTCTATCGCTTTGGTCGAGTTCCATTGACCTCTTTACCATGCATACATACATATATACACACACACACATACACACACACACAATATATATATATATATATATATATATAAAAAATGTGTGTGTGTGTATGCGCGGTAAGAGGTCAATGGAACTCGACCAAAGCGATAGAAATGCCATGGACACACGTGGGAGAAAGATACCATGGGGGAAAGATCCCGAATCTCCTCATGGTCCCCTCACACTATGTTGAGGTAAAAAATCAGAGTAAAATGCTTATATGGATGTCAACCCCAACACATGTTCATGTCATCGTCACCAGTCAATTATAGTAACAAAAGGACTTTGACTACCATCAACGATTTGTGTCTGCTACAAGCTCATAAGAACAGGAGTTAGCCTTTAGCAGTTACTTCTCATAAACAGGAAAAGGGACAAGTTAAAAAAATGTTATGCAGAGGAAACAGACAAATATATCGAAATCGGACTTTAGTAACCGCTTTGTGGCCTGTTACATTTACATAAATCATATGACGGATTTGACAAATATATCCACTTCGTTAGATCAGATTTGTTGAATGTGAGCCAATGACGCCGTCACAGTGCCCTGCGTTCCATTGACCTCTCTACCGCATCTGCTTGGATCCAGTTCTAAAGTTTCTGACTTCAGTTTTAATAGATTAAATACTTAACCTTTTTTTTTTTTTTTTTTGAGAGAGAGAAAATGGCTTTTTTAAATTGAGGTGTGGTCAGAAATGGAATAAAATAGCCTCCTCTACTTTTATCTGCTTTAAGATGACTTAAGACACTGTGCACAGAAACGTTGGTTCATTAAAATCATTGAGTTACATGGAGTGTGCGTGACCTTCATTGTTTTTGATTCCTCAGTTCAGTCACATTAAATCTTGGTACCACACCTAATATTATTAATGCATTTTATACTCGTACATTTCCTATGTCAATCACACCGTCGTTGTAAAGAACCACATCATTCTATGTGAAGACTAGATACCTGTTAGAGATGGCATCATCAACTACCAATAAAACTACTGCTACAGCTACTGATAGCGGTAATAAAACTACTGCTACAACTACTGATAGCAATAATAAAACTACTGATAGCAGTAATAAAACTACTGCTATAGCTACTGATAGCAGTAATACAACTACTGCTACAGCTACTGATAGCAGTAATAAAACTACTGCTACAACTACTGATAGCAATAATAAAACTACTGATAGCAGTAATAAAACTACTGCTACAGCTACTGATAGCAGTAATACAACTACTGCTACAACTACTGATAGCAATAATAAAACTACTGCTACAACTACTGATAGCAATAATAAAACTACTGCTACAACTACTGATAGCAATAATAAAACTACTGCTACAGCTACTGATAGCAGTAATACAACTACTGCTACAACTACTGATAGCAGTAATACAACTACTGCTACAACTACTGATAGCAGTAATACAACTACTGCTACAACTACTGATAGCAGTAATACAACTACTGCTACAACTACAGATAGCAATAATAAAACTACTGCTACAACTACTGATAGCAGTAATACAACTACTGCTACAACTACTGATAGCAATAATAAAACTACTGCTACTGATAGCAGTAATAAAACTACTACTACAGCTACTGATAGCAGTAATAAAACTACTGCTACAACTACTGATATCAATAATAAAACTACTGATAGCAGTAATAAAACTACTGCTACAGCTACTGATAGCAGTAATACAACTACTGCTACAACTACTGATAGCAGTAATAAAACTACTGCTACAACTACTGATAGCAATAATAAAACTACTGCTACAACTACTGATAGCAATAATAAAACTACTGCTACAACTACTGATAGCAATAATAAAACTACTGCTACAGCTACTGATAGCAGTAATACAACTACTGCTACAACTACTGATAGCAATAATAAAACTACTGCTACAACTACTGATAGCAATAATAAAACTACTGCTACAACTACTGATAGCAATAATAAAACTACTGCTACAGCTACTGATAGCAGTAATACAACTACTGCTACAACTACTGATAGCAGTAATACAACTACTGCTACAACTACTGATAGCAGTAATACAACTACTGCTACAACTACTGATAGCAGTAATACAACTACTGCTACAACTACAGATAGCAATAATAAAACTACTGCTACAACTACTGATAGCAGTAATACAACTACTGCTACAACTACTGATAGCAATAATAAAACTACTGCTACTGATAGCAGTAATAAAACTACTACTACAGCTACTGATAGCAGTAATAAAACTAAGTACATATCTCTTTCTGGCAGTAATACTCGATTTCTCTGGTCTAGGCAAACGCTTCGTAGAAGACCGAACGGAAGTTGTTCCGCTCCCGACCTACTCTGGCGGGTCCATTTTTATTGGTCACATACACGTGTTTGGCAGATGTTATTGCAGGAGTAGCGAAATGCTTGTGTTTCTAGCTCCGACCAGTTGGAGGGTCATTCAAGTGGATTTTTTCCCAGTCTTATGTGGTAAATTCCCACTTCCCATTTGGTTTCACGAACACAGCATAAGATCCGTAGCCCATTTACAGTGGTTTCACAATTACACGTTTCGAGGTTATGCTGCGGCACATTGAAGTATGTTGTGATATAGTATGTTACATTGCGTCATTGCGCCAGACCACCGCAAGGGTGAGTTGGAACGCTGATTATGCTGAACATTGTAAATGTAAACAAACAGCCTTAAAACATGGTGGAAACGATAGTTTTGGTATCGTGGACGGTCAGTCCTTGCATCCATAGCTCTCTGTCAATGCATTTTTGAGTGGTTACATATCTCCAGGCCCATCTCTCCGCTTTTGACCGCTTTATTTGTTCAAATATTTCAATTATTCATTGATATTACAACAGCATGTTGGTTTAACATCAAAAGTAGAAATGACATGAAAATATAGAATATCGGTAATGTGTGATCAGCAAGCATCAACAAAGTATTGAATGTCCATATTTTTACTCTAAAGTTCCTGCTGCCTTCTTCTTCTACAGGTCATCTAAAGTCTATTGACTTCCTGCCATCTTCTTCTACTACAGGTCATCTAAAGTGTATGGACTTCCTGTTGTCTTCTTCTACTACAGGTCATCTAAAGTGTATGGACTTCCTGCTGTCTTCTTCTACTACAGGTCATCTAAAGTGTAGGAACTTCATGGTGTCTTGCCATTGATTGAATGAATTGTCCTTGTGGTCACACAATCAGGACAACATGAGTGAACACACTGGAGAGAAACCTCATAGCTCTGATATATGTGCAAAGGGCTTCAGTCAGCTTGACCGCTTGGCTAACCACCGACCTTTCCACAGTGGAGAGACTCTTCCACGCAGAGAGAAGCCCTGCCACTGCTCAGACTGGGAGGAGCTTCCCTAAATCATCACAGTTGAAAATTCCCCCAGCGAACACACACTGGAGAGAAACCTTACAGGTGTGGTCTGTGTGGGAAGAGCTTTGCTCGTTCAGAAGCACTGACTATACACAAACGAACACACAGAGGGGATAAATCTTACAGGTGTGGGAAGATCTTTGCTTGTTCGGACTGCCTGACTAGACACAAGCGTATACACACTGGAGAGAAACCTTACAGCTGTCATCAATGTGAGATGAGTTTCACTCAATCAGGTCTTTTATTTCAATATGATCATGTCCCTATAGTCCTGACCGCCCGTCCAGCATCACTACTCTGGACGGTTCTGACTTAGAATATGTGGACAACTACAAATACCTAGGCGTCTGGTTAGACTGTAAACTCTCCTTCCAGACTCGCATTAAGCATCTCCAATCCAAAATTAAATCTAGAATCGGCTTCCTATTTCGCAACAAAGCATTCTTCACTCATGCTGACAAACATACCCTGGTAAAACTGACCATCCTACCGATCCTCCACTTCAGCGATGTCAACACTCTACTCAACAAATTGGATGCAGTCTATCACAGTGCTATCCGTTTTGTCACCAAAGCCCCATATACTACCCACCACTGCGACCTGTACGCTCTCATTGGCTGGCCCTCGCTTCTTACTCGTCGCCAATCCCACTGGCTCCAGGTCATCTACAAGTCTCAAGTGTAATTACTTTGCCACCATGGCCTATTTATTGCCTTACCTTCCTTATCCTACCTCATTTGCACATACTGTATGTTGACTTTTTCCACTGTATTATTGACTGTGTTTGTTTATTCCATGTGTAACTCTGTGTTGTTGTATGTGTCGAACTGCTTTGCTCTATCTTGGCCAGGTCGCAGTTGCAAATGAGAACTTGTTCTCAACTTGCCTACCTGGTTAAATAAAGGTGAAATAAAAAAAGTAAAAATAATATCATTGTGCAAAGGGTTTTGCTGGAGCTGATTACCTGACTGAACACAAGCTGACACACACTGGAGATTCATCTTTCAATATGATCATGTCCCCATAGTCCTACATTAAAAATGTTTCAATACGATCATGTCCCTATAGTCCTACATAAAAAATATATGTTTCAATACGATCATGTCCCTATAGGCCTACATTAAAAATATATGTTTCAATAGGATCATGTCCCTATAGGCCTACATTAAAAATATGTTTCAATATGATCATGTCCCTATAGGCCTACATTAAAAATATATGTTTCAATATGATCATGTCCCTATAGGCCTACATTAAAAATATATGTTTCAATATGATCATGTCCCTATAGGCCTACATTAAAAATATATGTTTCAATATGATCATGTCCCTATAGGCCTACATTAAGATTCCAACAATACAGTTCTAAACATGTCATCATTTTAGTTTTTGTCACTAATGCGACGTGTGAATCATTTTTAATCCCCTACAGCTGTATAGGCAAAAGGCTATGTGTTTTTTGTAGATGGACTGAGGTGAATTAACCTACAGCAGCCAAGGTGATAATGGCTGGGGTCATTTTTGCTGTTCTCTAAATAGCATTTTCAAGTTTAATTGTATAGAAATGCTGTAAAAATGCTTCAACTTTCAAAAACAGACCCCCTCTCGTGTTATAAATGCAAAATATTTGGTCATGTGTCAAGTGTATGCAGACGGGAAGAATGTCGTATGCCAGCTGAGATTATGATGCAACTGTAGTGGCAAACATGTGCCTTCATTTCCCGGATTGTCCTGTTAGGGGGAAGGAGACAGAGACAGAGGTGGCAAGAGTGATGACTGTCCAGTCTCCTATATGGAGGCGGTGAAAAGAGTGGAAGGGGCAAGTGGCGTTGAAGACGCAGTGGTAATAGAGCCTGCACCAGTGAATGTTTCTCGGCAACCAAGGGATCCTGATATATTGCACGTGAAAAAAGTTGGTATTTGTAGCGTTTAGTGCAACATCATAAACTACACAGCACAAAACAAACAAAGAAGAAATCAGAGAACATTTGAATCATTGTTAGTGCAAACGGAACACTCTTTAGTGACTCTGAGTTTACAGCCGAGGCCTCGCAAGAAATCCTGTCACAGAATGTTATGCCCTCACAGGCCACTGAGCCTTTGTCAGGATGTGACTTGAATTGGACTGTGACAGCCGGACTAGGATAGGTTTTTAATGTGTATTTTCCAACAATGGAGTATTTTTTTATTCTTCTATCGTTCACCACTCGTACAGTAGGTGGCGGCATGCACCTAACACACTTGTTGGCGGACCGCCATAATACCGTAGAAGAAGAACAACACCAACGCCAGTCAAAGCGGAAGTTGCTACCTTGCAAGATAATAGCTGAAACATTCATGCTTGAAGCCTTCAATAAATATATCCTATTTTCAATCTCCAAAATGCAACAGCCACGGGACAACTTTGTCTGAAAGTCGTAAAGGATCATTAGCCCAAACTGACGAGATAAAGCTAGCTAGCTACCTCTTTTTGTCCACGTGGAAAAGGGAGGACAGGGACTTGCTAGCTACGTTAGCTTGCTAGCCAGCTGGCTTTTCTACAAGGAATTTGGTGAGTTTAATAGCTAGCTTCTGTTCGACAACAGCTGTAGGCGGATTCATGTTTTTGTGCACTTTGTGCACAGTCTCGATATGACGATATCGTCAATAATTCCAGTTTTGTGGCGCGTAAACAAACACGGCAGTGCAGGCCCGGTCCTGGCGGTTCCACCGCCCTAGGCGAGACAACAACAACAACAACAACAAAGCCGCCCTCCGTAAAGCTAGAATAGTGTAGCCAGTGTCTTGCCCGCGGTGGGATTTTATGAATCCCCATCCACGTGGTACCGTGTGTAAAACAGACAGTTGCATTGGCTTGATTATTCCTGATTCCCGTGACTAATCATGTTGGCTGTTTAAGCGCTGAATATCAGCTACCCGACTTTATCAGTGAGCCCGTTTGCAATAAGTCAATGTATTTACACAGCAGGAAATGCTGAAGTACCGTATTTTCTTGCTATGATCAGTTCGTCCACATTAACGACAACATCATGACAATTTTCCGTTTATGTTCAAATTTATGGATATATCACGATATATCTTGATATTTTAAAATGTTATTCTCTAAATAAGCTAAAGGTAAAATACACTGCATTTTAAAAACGGTCAACAGTAATTGAATGAATTCAGAGCTTGTGAAATTATACCACGGCTGAATATATGCCTTCCACCACCACGAGACCCACTAATCATTTAATCAAAATAGTTTTTTGTTGCTATCACTGATCTGGCTTTCAGGTCTGTCTATACACATGCCCTTTTTGTTACAACTTTAACCAGAACCATGCATAATGCACATTCACTAGCAATGTAGCAGGAATTATAGAAAATTAACACGGGTCTCATCAACAATCTCTCCAGCTCAAGCCCACGTGCTAGTGAGTCGCCAGCTCATCTTTATATTTCCAGTTTCGCCAAGTTGGATCTATTTTCTAGCTAACGAGGCAGAACAGCCGAATTGTTATGAACACACCCTTCTGTCCGTCTCCAGCTGTTTGAACAGCCTGCTGGCCTGTCCACTTGGTTCACATGTTGAAATCAAGTAGCCTAACTTATTTCTCAGAATGAGAACGATTTGCCAATTCCTTATATAATTGTTTAATGCTTATTGCACATTTTATAAAAACACAGACTAAACAGCTAGTAGAACAGTCTTTATTTTACTGAAATGCTGCCAGCGGTACGTGGTACTGTAATGCGCTCCCGAAAAAATGAGCATTCATTTTTTGCATCTTGTTTTAGTAGTTTCTGCTCTGCTTGAAATGTGAGGAGTTGAAACATAAACAGGGTATGGTTAGAAAGGTTAACATCTCCTCTATTACAGTAAAATAATGTCTCAATGTGTTTCGGTGTCCATGTGACCGAGTGTTGGACCAAACCTCGAATGCAAATAGCGAGTTGAAACTGCTCGTCAGCGAGGAAGAAGTGATCTCTCATCTTTGTTGTTGTGAGTGGTAGGGACTTGGGAGAAAGAGGCCAAGAGAGAGGTTTCACTCTCGCCAAAATAAGCCCAATGTGTTTCTATGTGCTTATTTTGAACCTAAGCTTGTCGCCTGCCTTCACTTGGGGACAACAACTCCCGTTGTGAGGGAGGAGACATGAGCATCTCGTCATTATATACAGATATCTGATGTAAATGGGGAAAGTGCACACAGCACAGAAAGAGCAAAGGAGACGAGACCAAAAAGACAACACGAGACCAAGAAGACAACACAAGACCAAAAAGCGCACATACACGCAAAAAAAAACCCAGCTCAAAACGCAAAAAAACAACTTCAATACAGGCATTTGGAATCTTTCACAAAAACATACATTAGAATAAATCAAATTCATTCAATTCATTTGATTTATTTTTCAGCCCTACTGTCCAGTAGGTGTCTAGTTTTTGGAGTCAGGTTCAGGAATAATATCAGGGTGTGGTTGGACCTGCACACTATATTGCTGGGAGACTTGAAGGACCACAGTCCTTACGCAAATGAACAGTATAAATGTTTGAGGTCCTCCAATCGGGTGTGAGGGTGGGATTATTGAGGTCCTCCAATTGGGTGTGAGGGTGGGATTATTGAGGTCCTCCAATCGGGGTGAGGTCAGAGATGGGATTATTGTATGTTTTACGTTTCGCTATTTATATTTTGTGTTTTTGATTCATGCTGTGAGCGGTGTGTCTGCTGGTCCTGGTAGATTCATGCTGTGAGCGGTGTGTCTGCTGGTCCTGGTAGATTCATGCTGTGAGCGGTGTGTCTGCTGGCCCTGGTAGATTCATGCTGTGAGCGGTGTGTCTGCTGGTCCTGGTAGATTCATGCTGTGAGCGGTGTGTCTGCTGGTCCTGGTAGATTCATGCTGTGAGCGGTGTGTCTGCTGGTCCTGGTAGATTCATGCTGTGAGCGGTGTGTCTGCTGGTCCTGGTAGATTCATGCTGTGAGCGGTGTGTCTGCTGGTCCTGGTAGATTCATGCTGTGAGCGGTGTGTCTGCTGGTCCTGGTAGATTCATGCTGTGAGCGGTGTGTCTGCTGGTCCTGGTAGATTCATGCTGTGAGCGGTGTGTCTGCTGGTCCTGGTAGATTCATGCTGTGAGCGGTGTGTCTGCTGGTCCTGGTAGATTCATGCTGTGAGCGGTGTGTCTGCTGGTCCTGGTAGATTCATGCTGTGAGCGGTGTGTCTGCTGGTCCTGGTAGATTCATGCTGTGAGCGGTGTGTCTGCTGGTCCTGGTAGATTCATGCTGTGAGCGGTGTGTCTGCTGGTCCTGGTAGATTCATGCTGTGGCGGTGTGTCTGCTGGTCCTGGTAGATTCATGCTGTGGCGGTGTGTCTGCTGGTCCTGGTAGTTTCATGCTGTGGCGGTGTGTCTGCTGGTCCTGGTAGATTCATGCTGTGGCGGTGTGTCTGCTGGTCCTGGTAGATTCATGCTGTGAGCGGTGTGTCTGCTGGTCCTGGTAGATTCATGCTGTGAGCGGTGTGTCTGCTGGTCCTGGTAGATTCATGCTGTGAGCGGTGTGTCTGCTGGTCCTGGTAGTTTCATGCTGTGAGCGGTGTGTCTGCTGGTCCTGGTAGATTCATGCTGTGAGCGGTGTGTCTGCTGGTCCTGGTAGATTCATGCTGTGAGCGGTGTGTCTGCTGGTCCTGGTAGATTCATGCTGTGAGCGGTGTGTCTGCTGGTCCTGGTAGATTCATGCTGTGAGCGGTGTGTCTGCTGGTCCTGGTAGTTTCATGCTGTGAGCGGTGTGTCTGCTTGTCCTGATAGTTATGGGTGTGCTCACTTCCATGCCCGCCTGGACGTTTGATGTCTTCACTATTATTCTACAGTGTAGAAAATAGTAAAAATAAAGAAAAACCCTTGAATGAGTAGGTGTTCTAAAACTTTTGACCCGGAAGTGTGTAACAGAAATGGCCCACTGCTTATCATGGGACGACTAGAGCGCTCACCTAAATAGCCCATATACCACTTGGGTGAGAGATTGTCATTGTTTTTGGGGCAGAATTATGTGAGCTGTTATGTGTTGTTGGAGGTGCGTCTTGTTCAGTTTAGCTCAGAAAATACAGCCCTCATCAATTTAGCCACACTTGTCGACCACCTAGTCCTGGCTAATGGGTTGGGACCGACTATTACCCGAAAGTTCCCGCCCAACTATCATCAAATCAAATTTATTCATAAAGTACCCCTTACATCAGCTGATGTCACAGAGTGCTGTACAGAAACCCAGCCTAAAACCCCAAAACAGCAAGCAATGCAGGTGTAAAAGCACGGTGGCTAGGAAGAACTCCCTAGAAAGGCCAAAACCTAGGAAGAAACCTAGAGAGGAACCAGGCTGTGAGGGGTGGCCAGTCCTCTTCTGGCTGTGCCGGGTGCAGATTATAACAGAACATGGACAAGATTTTAAAATGTTCATAAAACAGGCAGAACAGTTGAAACTGGAGAAGCAGCACGGCCAGGTGGACTCGGGACATCAAGGAGTCATCAGGCCAGGTAGGCCTTGAGGAATGGTCCTAAAGCTCAGGTCCTCCGAGAGAGAGAGAGGAGAAAAAAGAAAGAGAGAGATAATTAGAGAGAGCAAACTTAAATTCGCACAGGACACCAGATAAGAGAAGAAATACTCCAGATATAACAGATGGACCCTAGCCCCCCGACACCTAAACTACTGCAGCATAAATACTGGGGGCTGAGACAGGAGGGGTCGGGAGACACTGTGGCCCCGTCCGACGATACCCCCGGACAGAAGAAGGGAACTCCGATCTTGACTAATGACGTAATTTCAACATGACCGTCGGTGAACGTTAGCTAGTCTGATAATGCCCTGTTTTTAAAAGATGATTAGCTCAAATCAACCATACAGTTTTTTTTTCTTCTTCATGTCGCCGCCTTTTAAACTACGTTCTGAATAGCTGCAAAAATAGCAGCGGAGTTTTGTTGTTGATTTGGTTGCGGTCATGTTGAAATTACGTCATTAGTCAAGATCGGAGTTCCCTTCTTTAGATCAGGAGACTGATAGCCCCAAGACGCTAATGCTAAGCAAGACACTCATTTGCACAATTTCACTAAATATCATCAAAATCATTTTTTTGGGGGGGACAACATGAGTGGAGAGAAGGAAGCTTTGCTGGAAGAAATCGAACAGAGTTTACACCCTCTAACCGAGGAAAATTTACTTTCCCTGTGTGAACGCTGTGGAATAGATGGCTCCCAAGTTAAAGGAAAGAACCATCGCTCGTTGCGACGTAAAATCATGGAGGAAATGTGGGAAATTTCACTAAATATCATAAATCATTTTTTTTTTGGGGGGATTAGAGCTTTTGTTTTATGAAAACAGATCGTATTTTGGTGGCCTCTGGTACATTTTAATGCTAGATTATATTTTCAATTTGCAACTATCAGGGAATAACACTGATCAGTTTTTCCACGTTTTAGTGTTAATTTCATCAACTGTTGTACAATATGAGATAGAACACAGGAACATTTTTATTCTGCACTGGCCCTTTAAAGGATTTCTGTAAGAGTAGAGCAGTAGGTATGATTTAAACAATCAAAACACATTTTATTTATCACATGCGCCAATTACAACTGGTGTAGACTTTACTTTAAAAATAAAATAGTAACATGAAGAATAAAATAAAATACACAAGAATTGCGCTATACACAGGGAGTACCAGTACCAGATCAATGTGCAGCTAAATACAGGGAGTACCAGATCAGTGAGCAGATATATACAGGGAGTACCAGATCAGTGAGCAGCTACAGTGGGGCAAAAAAGTATTTAGTCAGCCACCAATTGTGCAAGTTCTCCAACTTAAAAAGATGAGAGAGGCCTGTAATTTTCATCATAGGTACACTTCAACTATGACAGACGAAATGAGAAAAAGAAATCCAGAAAATCACATTGTAGGATTTTTAATGAATTTATTTGCAAATTATGGTGGAAAATAAGTATTTGGTCAATAACAAAAGTTTATCTCAATACTTTGTTATATACCCTTTGTTGGCAATGACAGAGGTCAAACGTTTTCTGTAAGTCTTCACAAGGTTTTCACACACTGTTGCTGGTATTTTGGCCCATTCCTCCATGCAGATCTCCTCTAGAGCAGTGATGTTTTGGGGCTGTCGCTGGGCAACACGGACTTTCATCTCCCTCCAAAGATTTTCTATGGGGTTGAGATCTGGAGACTGGCTAGGCCACTCCAGGACCTTGAAATGCTTCTTCTGAAGCCACTCCTTCGTTGCCAGGGCGGTGTGTTTGGGATCATTGTCATGCTGAAAGACCCAGCCACGTTTCATCTTCAATGCCCTTGCTGATGGAAGGAGGTTTTCACTCAAAATCTCACGATACATGGCCCCATTCATTCTTTCCTTTACACGGATCAGTCGTCCTGGTCCCTTTGCAGAAAAACAGCCCCAAAGCATGATGTTTCCACCCCCATGCTTCACAGTAGGTATGGTGTTCTTTGGATGCAACTCAGCATTCTTTGTCCTCCAAACACGACGAGTTGAGTTTTTACCAAAAAGTTATATTTTGGTTTCATCTGACCATATGACATTCTCCCAATCCTCATCTGGATCATCCAAATCCTCTCTAGCAAATTTCAGACGGGCCTGAACATGTACTGGCTTAAGCAGGGGGACACGTCTGGCACTGCAGGATTTGAGTCCCTGGCGGCGTAGTGTGTTACTGATGGTAGGCTTTGTTACTTTGGTCCCAGCTCTCTGCAGGTCATTCAGTAGGTCCCCCCGTGTGGTTCTGGGATTTTTGCTCACCGTTCTTGTGATCATTGTGACCCCACGGGGTGAGATCTTGCGTGGAGCCCCAGATCGAGGAAGATTATCAGTGGTCTTGTATGTCTTCCATTTCCTAATAATTGCTCCCACAGTTGATTTCTTCAAACCAAGCTGCTTACCTATTGCAGATTCAGTCTTCCCAACCTGGTGCAGGTCTACAATTTTGTTTCTGGTGTCCTTTGACAGCTCTTTGGTCTTGGCCATAGTGGAGTTTGGAGTGTGACTGTTTGAGGTTGTGGACAGGTGTCTTTTATACTGATAACAAGTTCAAACAGGTGCCATTAATACAGGTAATGAGTGGGGAGGACAGAGGAGCCTCTTAAAGAAGAAGTTACAGGTCTGTGAGAGCCAGAAATCTTGCTTGTTTGTATGTGACCAAATACTTATTTTCCACCATAATTTGCAAATAAATTCATTAAAAATCCTACAATGTGATTTTCTGGATTTTCTTTCCTCATTTTGTCTGTCATAGTTGAAGTGTACCTATGATGAAAATTACAGGCCTCTCTCATCTTTTTAAGTGAGAGAACTTGCACAATTGGTGGCTGACTAAATACTTTTTTGCCCCACTGTATATACAGGGAGTACCAGATCAATGTGGAGCAATATACAGGGAGTACCAGTACCAGATCAATGTACTGCTCCAGAAGACAGCTGGCGTGTGCTGTGTGGAGGCATCAACTCATGTACTGCTCCAGAAGTTGTGATTCGCGGGGGAGCATGGTGGTGCTTGAATGAACGGCCAATCATATTGCTCAACTACAAAATAGCGTGACATTTACGTGTCGTCTTCAATGGTCTTCAATGGTAGACTGCGACAGAGCAGGTGAATGTTGAGCTGGAATGCAAAAAAATGCGCTGAAAAGTTGCTGGCCCTGTCGGGCGAAGTGACTGACCAGATCCACTGGCCCGACTGACACTTTATTTACAGGCCCAGCGTTCAGGTCGGGCCCCCCGGGGCACGCAAAATAAAATCAACGATTGTGCCATACAATAACAGGTGTTAGCACAGGTGGGCTACAGTCGTTGGGACCACGTCCCCAACGCTATAGACCACGCCTCGTTAATGAATCATTCATCCGAGGTTTTAAGTGTCCAAATGTATCAATATGCCGAAATAAGTTGTGATTTTGTTGAAGACCAAGACATACAAATTCCTCTCTACACACACACGTCACACTTGTTCAGATTACTTGTATTTTTGCTAAATGAGTACCTTTTTTAAAAAAACTGTTCACGCACCAATATTTACCAAGCGGTTTCACTCCACACTGAAATTGATTAGTTTGTTCTACCGTAATAAATAGATGACAACCTGTAGTAGCCATTTATCATCTAAAGTGTAGGAACTTCCTGCTGTCTTGCCATTGACTGCATTGTTGTTGTTCCCAACAGCAGGGACAACATGAGTGGAGAGAAGGAAGCGTTGCTGGAAGAAATCGAACAGAGTTTACACCCTCTAACGGAGGATAATTTACTTCACCTGTGTGAACGCTGTGGAATAGATGGCTCCCAAGTTAAAGGAAAGAACCATCGCTCGCTGCGACGTAAAATCATGGAGGAAATGTGGGAAAATGCAGATTCTGTCAAATCGGAGGAGCAGGGAATGTCTTGGTTACTCCGACTGAAAGATGACATCAAAAAGATACAGGAAGATTCGACTGTGGCACCCATGAGTCCCAGCCAGTCTGATGCTGATGATGATGATGATGCTACAGACTGCGATGAAGAATGGAACATGGAGGACAATGATGGAGAGGGAGATTCAGATTCGATGTCATCAAGTAAGAACAATGGTGTGTATTAGACCACAATCTGCTTCTGTAGCAGTTCATTGATTGGTCAATATTTATTAATTGACCCAGATTTGTAAAACGTAACTATTCAGTGTTGTATAGCAGCTCATCGGTGTTAGATAGGGAAGATACTTCAACACTAGTTCATTGTGAAATACTTTGGTACATATGAGGAACCTTAACTTCATGTCTTTGTTTCACAGGGGACAACCCTAACGGTCGCTCGCTCAGTGGGAGGGTCTTATCATCTGGGAAGGCTCCAGGGTTGAAAGTGATCCGGCGACCTTATAGCTGTGATGTCTGTGAAAAGAGTTTCCCTCATTTAGGAGACCTAAAGAGACACCAGAGAATACACACAGGAGAGAAACCATATGGCTGTGATCAATGTGGGAAGAGTTTTCGTCAGCCAGGACAACTGACTAAACACAAGCTAACACACACTGGAGAGAAATCTTATCGCTGTGATCAATGTGGGAAGAGTTTTGCTCGAGCTGATTCCAGGACTGAACACAAGCGAACACACACAGGAGGGAAATCTTATGTCTGTGAACAATGTGGGAAGAGTTTCACTACCTTAGGAGCACTGACTATACACCATAGAATACACACAGGAGAGAAACCATATGTCTGTGCTGTATGTGAAAAGAGTTTCCGTCAGTCAGGACAACTGACTATACACAAGCGAACGCACACAGGAGAGAAACCTTATAACTGTGATCATTGTGAGAAGAGTTTTGCTGAAGCTGGTTCCCTGACTGAACACAAACGAACACATACAGGAGAGAAACCATATGTCTGTGATCAATGTGGGAAGAGTTTCACTACCTTAGGAACACTGACTATACACCAGAGAATTCACACAGGAGAGAAACCTTATGTGTGTGCTATATGTGGAAAGAGTTTCCGTCAAACGGTACAACTGACTAGGCACAAGAGAACACACACGGGAGAGAAATCTTATCGCTTTGATCAATGAGGGGATTCGATCATCTTGCCTGGGTTGCCCCGGTGCGAAGAGTTTGCATCGGGTGAAAGGTGATTGCATTCGTTTTGGAACCAGGCTGCGTCCCGGGGGGTGTGAACCAGGTGCCCCATTGAAAGCCCATGGCGAAGTCGGCCCAAAGTGACATCGAGGAGTAGTGACTAGGATTCTGTGTTTTCACAAGCAAAAGTGATTGCTTTTGATAAAATCATTTTATCTGCCTTCCCAATGAAAACTCATTTGAACATATGTTTTATGGAAAAGCTGTTGTATGTTTCTGGACGATGCACCGTGCTGGCTTGTTGACAACATGACCAAGCGATGCGGATTACTGTTCCATTTGAGAAGGGCGCTCCTCCATCATCGCTTTGACCCGTTCAAGACACGGGCCATAGCCGGGTGCCGCGCGGCTTAGCATGATCCAATCCGCCCACTGACTTTACACACACTGGAGAGAAGACTTTCCAATGCTCTGTGTGGAAAGAGTTATACCAACATAAGGCTTTT
The DNA here is from genome assembly GCA_030435695.1 of Brachymystax lenok tsinlingensis. Taxonomy (NCBI): domain Eukaryota; kingdom Metazoa; phylum Chordata; class Actinopteri; order Salmoniformes; family Salmonidae; genus Brachymystax; species Brachymystax lenok. The sequence goes on from CM059812.1 coordinate 41,090,485, forward strand.
TGAAATCTCAGGAGAGAAACCAGACCTCTGTGCTATATGGGGGAAACAGTTTTCCCGTCAGCCAGCACAACTGACTAGACACATGCTAACACACAGGGAAGAGGGCTGTGATCAATGTGGGAAGAGTTTTGCTCGGGCGGATTACCTGCCTGAACACACAAACTCACAGTTGAAGATGCATCAGCGAACACACGCTGGAGAGAGACATTACAGATGTGTGGTCTGCTGTGAGTTTAGTTTATTAGGATCCCCATTAGCACCAGGATTTTGGATCCCCATTCTTCAAGGTTTTTGGTACCGTGAAAAAACTCAGTGGCGTGTCTGGTGGGGTATCTACAGTGTATTCGGAAAGTATTCAGACCCCGAGGGAGAAGGGCCTTGTTCAAGGGCGGTGACCAAGAACACGATGGTCATTCTGACAGAGCTCCAGAGTTCCTCTGTGGGGATGGGAGAACCTTCCAGAAGGACAACCATCTCTCCACTACTCCACCAACCAGGCCTTTATGGTAGTGTCCAGACGAAGCCACTCTTCTGTAAAAGGCACATGACAACCCTCTTAGAGTTTGCCAAAAGGCACCTAAAGGACTCTTAGACCATGAGAAACAAACATCATGCTGTGGGGATGTTTTTCAGCAGCAGGGACTGGGAGACTAGTCAGGATCAAGGGAAAGATGAACGGAGCAAAGTACAGAGAGACTCTTGATGAAAACCTTCTCCAGAGCGCTCAGGACCTTAAACTGGGGGTGAAGGTTCACCTTCCAACAGGACAACGACCCTAAGCACACAGCCAAGACAACGCAGAAGTGGCTTCAGGACAAGTCTCTGAATGCCCTTGAGTGGCCCAGCCAGAGACCAGACTTGAACCCGATCTAACATCTCTGGAGAGACCTGAAAATATCTGTGCAGCGACGCTCCCCATCCAACCTGACAAAGGTTGAGAGGATCTGCAGAGAAGAATGGGGGGGAACTCCCCAAATACAGGTTAGTGTCATACCCACGAAGACTCGAGGCTGTAATCGCTGCCAAAGGTGCTTCAACAAAGTACTGAATAAAGGGTCTGAATACTTGTGTAAATGTGTTGTCAGTTTTTATTTTATTTGTAAAAAATTTGCAACAATTTCACAAAAAAAATCTTTTTTTTTTGCTTTGTCATAATGGGACATTGTGTGTAGATTGATGATGAAAACAACAATTTAATCCATTTTATAATAAGGCTGTAACGTAACAGAAATGTTGAATTAATCAAGGGGGTCTGAATACTTTCCGACGGCACTTGGTCTGTTCTGAAGTGAATACAAATACACTATACAAGTGGTTAGGCGTTTTCAACATGCAAATATTTCTTAAGACAAGAAGTAGTCAATTTCTCCTCAACTCTCAACCATGAAAGACTATCGTGTGTGATGGTGTTGTTAAGGGCAAGGCGTGCTGCTTTGTTTTGAGCTGCAGCTTTGCTAGATCTTTATTTTCTGCACCTGATCATATTACCAGACAGCCATCAAGATGGACCAGAGTCTGAACAACTAGTACAGGTCTTTTCTGCACCTGATCATATTACCAGACAGTCATCAAGATGGACCAGAGTCTGAACAACTAGTACAGGTCTTTTCTGCACCTGATCATATTACCAGACAGTCATCAAGATGGACCAGAGTCTGAACAACTAGTACAGTTGATCTTTGTGTCAAAAAACACCAGAACATACATCCCCCATCTTCACAACAACTTAGTCAATATGACTTGACCAGGATAACTTCAACTTGTTCAATGGATACACACCAGGCTGCAAGTTCAAATCCCCCGAGCTGACAAGGTACAAATCTGTCGTTCTGCCCCTGAACAGGGCAGTTAACCCACTGTTCCTAGGCCGTCATTTGAAAATAAGAATTTGTTCTTAACTGACTTGCCTAGTAAAATTAAAAAAAAAAAAACGTAAGTCCCGTTTATTCTGTAACGCCTTGCTAAGAGTCTCCGTGAGCTCCCTGGCTGTAGGTGCTGATGTGTTAGAGTCTGCCGTCGTTAGCATACATAGTCATTTTAGATTCTTGTAAGACAAATGGCAAATAATTTGTAAAAAATAGAGAAGAGTAAGGTGTGTGTCAGTGGAGGTTCTAGACCCTTTCAACTGGGGGGGCCAAGCTGGGGCCAGTTACATTAGACGTTATTGTTGTCATATCGTTTTCTTCACTGCATTGCAGGAATTAGCAGGCAAAAGACCATGTCCCTCTAGTAAACGTGTGGGTTTAATTAGTGTTCCGCGTTGCCACTGTCTAATAACGGATGTAAAAAAAAGAACGATAGCAACAATTTGTTATGCAAAAATTATTTCATACTCCACATTTAGGGGGGCCACAAGGGGGTCCAAAATTGTTGTCACAGGGGCACTGGCCCCCTGCCCCAGAACCGCCAGTGGTGTGTGTTGGTTTGATGGCATGTCGAGGGTTTCACTCTGTGTGAGGTTGTATTTACTTTTCCATTTTAGTCATGTGACGCTCTTATCCAGAGCCACTTACGGTTTTGTAAAACTTTAAAACGGGTTCATATTGTGGACTCATATTGTCAATTAAATAATGTTACAATGTAGAATGTTTTGCCAATGTTATAGGTAGAGTTTTCATGTTGTTGTAATTCAATGTTATAGGTAGAGTTCATGTTTTAATTTAATTCAAATTGAACGCATGTGCTTGTAGTTAATACCAGCCACTGTATTTTTGCTTTTAAGGAGAATAAATACGAAGCTCATATGAACTTTGGCCTTTCCCCTCCCACTTATTCTTCAGAGAACAACTAAAAATGCAGCACGTTTTACCTTAAGATTATTTACACGAAACGTCATCCACGTAGACACAATAGTTTTGTATCTCCTATTGTGGAAAGACTAACTATGGGAGCTCGGTCTAGAGCGCCCGGTTAATATGTTTTTTTTAAAACTCGTGAGATATGTTTTCTGTAAAGTGGGTAACATAATACTATCATCCTAAATTGACATGTTGATGTATGTGTACATATTAGATGATTTTATATTGCGCTGTCTTTCCTTGATGTTTTGACCAAATGGACAGCATACGTTTCAACTACATTACGCAAGCTCACGTTGACCACATCGAATGGACAAGCGCACGTTTTGACCACATCGAATGTAAGGTATATGTTATAACTATGTGAGGGAACAATTATGTATTCACCTTATTTGTTGGATATGTAACAATTATTTACTTAACGAACAGTAAGTAATGTTTATGTCCTGCTAACGCTGAGTTGTATGGTGTCCACTCTAGCTCCCTGCAGCTAGTCTGGGTGTTGAGGACATGGGTTCTACTAGAGATAGCTTGAAGCTGACAATTGATTTGTGTTGGTGATAACCTAAAAGCTAGCATTCTATAGACAAGATGTGGTGTGTGTGTGTGACTCGAGATAGAGAGAGCCTGGAAGAGTTAAGAACAATGCCTCATTGTCTCATCTTCCTGGCATCTCTGGGGAACTAAGTAAAAGACCATCCTGTGTAGATCACCAAGGTGGCTTGTGGGAAGGTTAGAAGTGACTGACTAAGCAATCTTGGTATCAGCTATATAAAAACTGTGCGTCGTCTGTAAAGGCTAGACTCTCAGCCTAACAGTCAGTCAACACTGGTGGGCTGACGGTCTCATTAGTTCAATAATTAATCGATAATAAATAAAGATGATTGTTTGAAGAAATGACCAAGACCAAGTCTCTCTCTCTCAGAACTGAATTTCCACTGACAACTACATTACGCAAGCTCACGTTTAACCACATCGAATGGAAGGTATATGTTATGACTACATTACGCAAGCTCACGTTGACCACATCGAATGGAAGGTATATGTTATGACTACATTACGCAAGCTCACGTTGACCACATCGAATGGAAGGTATATGTTATGACTACATTACGCAAGCTCACGTTTAACCACATCGAATAGACAAGCTCACGTTTTGATCACATCGAATTTAGGTTAATTGCACATCCTTTGTTACCTCAGATTGGTGCTGTTAATGTTAAAGTGTATGGTTATCGCGATGACACAATCGATTGCTTAATAAAACAGATCAATATCTTTGGTTTTGGTACACTTGGCGGTTGCAGGACTTAGAACGCTGCTGTCAATTTCAAACTCAAATGACATGAATAATGCGGGACACTGTATAAAAGTCACTGACCACACACCATCAAACTATCGCTCAAATACAGTGCCTTCGGAAAGTATTCAGACCCCTTGACTTTTCCCACATTTTATGACACAGCCTTCTAATAAAAATGATTAAATTGTTTTTTCCCTCATCAATCTACACACAATACACCCTAAGGACAAAGCAAAAAAAAAAAAACGGAAATCTAACATTTACATAAGTATTCAGACCTTTTACTCAGTACTTTGTTGAAACATCTTTGGCAGTGATTACAACATTGACTCTTGGGTGTGATGCTACAACTGGCACAGTTTCTCCCATTCTTCTCTGCAGAAGGGCAATTCCTGCGACCTCATTGCTTGGTTTTTGCTCTGACATGCACTGCCAACTGTAGGACCTTATATAGACAGGTGGTGTGCCTTTCCAAATCATGTCCAATCTGTTTGCAAAAATTTCTAAAAACCTGTTTTTGCTTTGTCATGGGGTATTGTGTGTAGATTGCTGATTTTTGTATTTTACTTAATACATTTTTGAATAAGGCTGTAACGTAATAAAATTTGGAAAAAGTCCAGGGGTCTGAATACTTTCCGAAAGCACTGTACTTTCCCAACCCTTGTCGGTTTTGATATCTCATGTCAAATTAAATAAGTTAAATATCAAAGCAACTTATTTGTTTCCTCCCCGGTTTCGGACAGCCTTCCAGAATCTCCATCCGACATTCTAGAATTTAGATGACTGTCTTCAACTAATTATCTTCTAACCAGTGATGTAAGAGTTATTCTCAGATTCTGTGTGGCTTTTGAGTAGTGCTAGTTTGATTTCAAGGTGATATTGATAGGAGTGATGAACAAAAAAGTGTAGCAGTACACTTATCGTGATGGCGACCCACTTGAATCAAAATGTGTCTGGCTGTCTTCTGCAGGTTGTCCTCTAACCAGTGATATCTTCAGTTTCCATGTGGGTAGGGAGGTGACCGAGAACCCAATGAGCACTCTGACAGAACTACAGAATTCATTTGCTGGGATGGGAGAACCTGACAGAAGGACAACAATCTCTACAGCACTTCAACCAATCTGGGCTTTATGGGAGAATGGCCAGATGGAAGCCACTCCTGGAGACGGAAGCCACTCCTGGAGACGGAAGCCACTCCTGAAGACGGAAGCCACTCCTGAGAAAAAGGGAAAAAGTTACATGACAGCAGGCCTGGAGTTTGCAAAACGGCATGTGAAAGACTCAGCGCATAAGGCAAAAGATTCTGTGGTCTGATGAGACAAAAATGTAACTCTTCAGCCTAAATGCAAAGCGCTATGGCTGGAGAAAATCAGGCTTAGCTCATCACCCATCTAACACCATCCATACCTTGAAGCATGGTGGTGGCAGCATCATGCTATGGGGATGCTTTTCAGCGGCAGGGACTGTACATTTGCTAAAAACATGTTTTCACTTTGTCATGATGGGGTATTGTGTGTAGATGGGTGAGACAAACATATATTTAATCCATTTTTAGTTCAGGCTGTAAGACAACTAATATAAGTCAAAGGGTGTGAATACTTTCTGAAGGCATTGTATAAGTGTAGAATAGATTTCCCCCCTGCCTGTTCTTCTAAATCGATACTCGATTGTTCTGGCCTGTGTGACTGAACGCAACAACGGCCAGTCAAAGCGGAAGTTGCTACCCTGCTGAATATGGAAGCTGAACGAGTCGTGCCTTTTTAAGCAAGATATCCTTCTCTTGAATCTCCGAAATACATCAGCCACGGGACAACTTTGTTTGGACGTCGTAATGGACCATTAGCCTTAACTGAATAGATATAGCTAGCCAGCTCCCTTTTTCACATGGAAAAAATACTTTAGCAAGCCAGCTGGGATTTTCTACAAGGAATCTGGTGAGTTGGCCAGTTTCTGTGCACTTAAGGACGACTAATGTTTGCGGTCTAGCTATTTATGACGACAATATTACTAATGAAGAGTTTTGTGAAGTGCAAACAAACACGGGCATTGCGACTATCACCCGGAGGTTATGATCCCGCCCAACTAGTCGTCGGTGCATGTTGGCTAACGTTAGCCTGACACTGTTCCCTTTTAATAGACGAATAGCTCAAAATCAACCATATTTTCAAGTCAATGCCTTTTTAAACTACGTTATGATAGTTCTGCCAAAATACCAAAGAGTTTTGTTGTTGTTGCGTCCATGTTGAAATGACGTCATTAGTCGAGATCTCACAGTTCCCTTCTTTGGCTAAAAATAAGGAAGATAAAACCCCGTTTTTGGAGATATCTGGTTATCATCAAAATAAATACATCACGTTTTTGGAATCATTCAGCAGTTTTGACGTTACCGTTGTAACGTTGGCAATGAATGTTGAACGTTGCATTTATATTCATAAAACTTACGTCGAAAATGATGCTGTCATTGCTTCCTGTTCACGAGACATTTTGATAAATAGCCTAATGTCATAACACAGTTTTAATGTCACCCAATAACCAATACGCAGGAATAGTTCGTGATATATTGAAAACTTAAACATACAATTTACTATCTTAAAAAAAAGAAAAGAATAACGATGAACAGGGGGATACCACCTCTACCATTCGTCCTATTGACCAACGTGCAATCATTGGTTAAATGAACTGGATGCGCTCCATTTGAGACTATCCTACTAACGGGACATTAAACTGTAATATCTTATGCTTCACTGAGTCGTGAATGAACGACGACATGGATAATATACAGTTGGCTGGATTTTCCGTGCATCAGCAAGACAGACTAGCTACCTCCGTAAGACGACGGTGGTGGACTGTGTATTTGTCAATAACAGCTGGTGCGTGATCTCTGATATTAAGGATGTCTCAAGGGTTTTGCTCGACTGAGGCAGATTCACCACCACAAACCGATGCTGCCACTAAGACCACACTCAAAGAGTTGTATAAGGCCATAAACAAACAAAGGAAATCCTCGTCCAGAATTGGTGCTCTTAGTGGCTGGGGACTTTAATGCAGGGAAACTCAAATCTGTTTGACTTCATTTATACCAGCATGTGCAAACAGAGGGGGGACTCTAGACCACATGTACTCCACACAGAGATGCATACAAAGCTCTCCCTTGCCCTCCATTTGGCAAATCTGGCCATAATTCTATCCTACTAAAGCAGGAAGTACCAGTGACTCGCTCAATACGGAAGTGGTCAGATGACTCCTATGCAAAGCTACAGGACTGTTTTGCGAACACAGACTGGAATATGTTCCGGGATTCATCCGATGGCATTGAGGAGTACACCACATCAGTCACCGGCTTAAGCAATAAGTGCATCGTTGACATCATCCCCATAGTGACCGTACGCACATATCCCAACCAGAAGCCATGGATTACAGGGAACAACCGCATGAGCTAAAGACTAGAGCTACCGCTTTCAAGGAGCTGGACACTAATCCAGACACTTATAAGAAATCCCACTATGTCCTCCGACAAACCATCAAACAGGCAAGCGTCTATACAGGACTAAGATTTCATCCTACTACACCGGCTCTGATGCTTGTCGGATGTGGCAGGGCTTGCAAACGATTACGTATTACAAAGGCCCATCTGCGAGCTGCCCAATGACACAAGCCTACCAGACGAGCTAAATGACTTCTATGTGCGCCTCAAGGAAAGCAACACTGAAGCATTCATGAGAGCACCAGCTGTTCCGGATGACTGTGTGATCACGCTCTCTGTAGCAGATATCAGTAAGACCTTTAAACAGTTCAACATTCACAATGCCGCAGGGCCAGACGAATTACCAGGACGTGTACTCAGAGCATGCGCTGACAAACTGGCAAGTGTCTTCACTGGCATTTTCAACCTGCACCTGACCGAGTCTGTACCTCCACGTTTCAAGCAGACTATTATAGTCCCCGTGCCCAAGAATACCAAGGTAACCTGCCTAAATGACTACCAACCCGTAGCACCCACGTCTGTAGCTTTGAAAGGATTGCCCCAACAGATCCACAGATGACGCAATCTCTATTGCACTCCACACTGCTCTTTGGACAAAAGGAACACCTACAGCTCAGTGTTCAACACCATAGTGCCCTCAAAGCTCATTGCTAAGGACCTTGGGACTAAACAACACCTCTGCAACTGGATCCTGAACTTCCTGAAGGGCCGCCCACAGGTGGTAAGGGTAAGCAACAACCTATCTGCCACTCTGATCCTCAACATGGTAGACCCTCAGGGTGGCGTGCTTAGTCCCCTCCTGTACTCCCTCAGGGTGGCGTGCTTAGTCCCCTCCTGTACTCCCTGTTCACCCACGATTTGCGTGGCCAAGCACCACTCCAACACCATTAAGTTTGCCGACGGCACAACGGTGGTAGGCCTGATCACCGACAACGATGAGACAGCCAATAGGGATGAGGTCAGAGACCTGCAGCCGACCGCAATACGCCACAGAGGTTAGTGCGTACGGCGCAGCACATCCAGGACCTCTATACCAGGCGGTGTCAGAGGAAGGTCTTAAATATTGTCAAAGAATCCAGCCACCTAAGTCATAGACTTTTCTCTGCTGCCGCACGGCAAGCGGTACCGGAGCGCCAAGTCTTGGTCCAACAGGCTCCTTAACAGCTTCTACCCCCAAGCCATTAGACTGCTGAACAGTTAATCAAATGGCTACCCGGACTATTTGCATTAAACCCCTTCTTTGTGCTGCTACTTCTCACTGTTTATTGTCTATGCATTAGTCACTTTACTCCTACCTACATGTACATATTACCTCGACTAACCCGAGCAGACATTGAATATCCCTTTGAGCATGGTGAAGTTATTAATCACACTTTGGACGGTGCACTTGAATGAAACTCTAGCCATTTAGAGAGTTTAACCATTTAACCAGGAGCTCTAGAAAGAGTTGTGGTAGTGGCTATGCAGCAGCCTGTGCGTTCGCCCTCCCTACAACATGTTTTATTTTCTCCTTCTGGAGAAGGTGTCTCAATATGAACCTTTCCACTAATATCACCAAAGTCAATAAATCATTGCAGGTTTGTTTTACCTGATTTAAGTAGAATCCTGTTGATAAAAATAAGTTGACATTCATACTGTTGCTGCTTCCTGTAATTATAGCAAAGTGTCAAAACACCGGTTTTAAATGTCCAAATTCATCATCAATATGCTGAAATGACTCGTGATATGTTGAAGACCAAGACATAAAAACTACTCTCTGCAAACACGTGTCACTCTTGTGCTCAGATTACTTGTATTTTGCTACTACACAATTTAACAAAAACACAAGTATCTTAACTACCTCGCGCACCAACATTTACCAAGCGGTCCCTCCAGACTGAAATTGATTCGCTTTTTCTAATGTAATCTATAGTGCGCACAAATATGAATCACTCACATCAATATTGTATTGAAATCAATGAAACTGGGACAATAGCCGTGGCAGCGTCTACCATTTGCTCTCTTCTAAAAAGACAAACCAACACAATCTTGGATATACTGCATGTATGCCTGTTGATGGATGAGAACCTCATTCCCAGCCATTTACCTGTGGATGGATGAGAACCTCATACCCAGCCATTTACCTGTTGTTGGATGAGAACCTCATTCCCAGCCATTTACCTGTGGATGGATGAGAACCTCATACCCAGCCATTTACCTGTTGATAGATGAGAACCTCATACCCAGCCATTTACCTGTTGTTGGATGAGAACCTCATTCCCAGCCATTTACCTGTGGATGGATGAGAACCTCATACCCAGCCATTTACCTGTTGATAGATGAGAACCTCATACCCAGCCATTTACCTGTTGATAGATGAGAACCTCATTCCCAGCCATTTACCTGTGGATGGATGAGAACCTCATTCCCAGCCATTTACCTGTTGATGGATGAGAACCTCATACCCAGCCATTTACCTGTTGATGGATGAGAACCTCATACCCAGCCATTTACCTGTTGATAGATGAGAACCTCATACCCAGCCATTTACCTGTTGATAGATGAGAACCTCATTCCCAGCCATTTACCTGTTGATAGATGAGAACCTCATACCCAGCCATTTACCTGTTGATAGATGAGAACCTCATTCCCAGCCATTTACCTGTTGATGGATGAGAACCTCATACCCAGCCATTTACCTGTTGATGGATGAGAACCTCATACCCAGCCATACTGTGTATTAATACTGTGTTGTAATGTATCATTCTTCTATTACAGGTGTAGGAACTTCCTGCTGTCGTCTTCTACAGGTCATCTAAAGTGTATGGACTTCCTGTTGTCTTGCCATTGACTGCATTGTTGTTGTTCCCACCAGCAGGGACAACATGAGTGGAGAGAAGGAAGCGTTGCTGGAAGAAATCGAACAGAGTTTACACCCTCTAACTGAGGATAATTTACTTCACCTGTGTGAACGTTGTGGAATAGATGGCTCCCAAGTTAAAGGAAAGAACCATCGATCGTTGAGACGTAAAATCATGGAGGAAATGTGGGTAAATGCAGATTCTGTCAAATCGGAGGAGCAGGGAATGTCTTGGTTACTCCGACTGAAAGATGACATCAGAAAGATACAGGAAGAATCTACTGTGGCACCCATGAGTCCCAGCCAGTCTGATGATGATGATGATGCTACAGACTGCGATGAAGAATGGAACGTGGAGGACAATGATGGAGAGGGAGATTCAGATTCGATGTCATCAAGTAAGAACAATGGTGTGTATTAGACCACAATGCTTCTGTAACAGTTCATTGATTGGTCAATATTTATTAATTGATCCATATTTGCTAAACGTAACTATTCAGTGTTGTATAGCAGCTCATCTGTGTTGGATAGGGAAGATACTTCAACACTAGTTCATTGTGAAATACTTTGGTACATATGAGGAACCTTAACTTCATGTCTTTGTTTCACAGGGGACAACCCTAACGGTCGCTTGCTCAGTGGGAGGGTCTTATCATCTGGGAAGGCTCCAGGGTTGAAAGTGATCCAGCGACCTTATAGCTGTGATGTATGTGAGAAGAGTTTCCCTCATTTTGGAGACCTAAAGAGACACCAGAGAATACACACAGGAGAGAAACCTTATAGCTGTGATGTATGTGAGAAGAGTTTCCCTCATTTTGGAGACCTAAAGAGACACCAGAGAATACACACAGGAGAGAAACCTTATAGCTGTGATCAATGTGGGAAGAGTTTCTGTACATCAGGACAACTGATTATACACAAGCGAACACACACAGGAGAGAAACCTTATAGCTGTGATCAATGTGGGAAGAGTTTTGCTCGAACTGATTATCTGACTGAACACAAGCTAACACACACAGGAGAGAAGCCTCATAGTTGTGATCAATGTGGAAAGGGCTTCACTCGGCCTAACTGCTTGGCTGCACACAAGCTAACACACACAGGAGAGAAGCCCTACCTCTGCTCAGACTGTGGGAAGAGCTTCTATACACCAGCCAAGTTGAAAGAGCACGAGCGATCACACACAGGAGAGAACCCTTACGGGTGTGGTCTGTGTGGGAAGATCTTTGCTTGTTCAGGTTCCTTGACTAAACACAAGCGTGTACACACTGGAGAGAAACCTTACAGCTGTGATCAGTGTGGGGAGAGCTTTGCTTGTTCGGGTTCCCTGACTAAACACAAGCGTGTACACACTGGAGAGAAACCTTACAGCTGTGACCAGTGTGGGGAGAGCTTTGCTCGTTTGGGAGCCCTGACTATTCACAAGCGTGTACACACTGGAGAGAAACCTTACAGCTGTGATCGGTGTGGGAGGAGCTGCAAAGATACCACGGCCCTGAATGAACACATGCGTACACACACAGGAGAGAAACCTTTTCGCTGCTATGTCTGTGGAATGAGTTTTTCTCGAAAAAGCACCCTGAAAGTACACATGCGCAGACACACAGGTGAGAAGCCTTACAGCTGTGATCAATGTGGGAAGAGATACGCTCATCCAGGTGATTTGAAAATACACATAAGAGCACACACCGGAGAGAAACCATACTGCTGTGACCAGTGTGGGAAGAGCTTCACTCAGTCAACAAACCTGACTAAGCACAGACGCATTCATTCTGGAGAGAAGCCCTAAAGCTGTGATCTATGTTGTATGAACTTCACTCAGTCATGCTCTCTGGCAAGACACAATAGTAGTAGGAGTCACACTGGAGAGAAGCAGTACAGCTGTGATCTATGTAGTTTGAACTTTGCTTATTTGTATCTTATTTCATCGGCTCATATTGTCAATTAAATCAATGTAGAATATTTTAATCATTGTTATAGGAAGAGTTCATGTTTTAATTATATTTAATTCAAATTGAATCCATATGTGAATTACATACCACTTTATTTAACTTTTTAAATCAGATTAAAGACAAAAGCTCCTTTTTTTGTTTATAAAATTAATAGCTGCAATGAACTTTGGCATCCCTTTTGTTTCTTCACTTGACCTGTTCTTCAGAGAACACACAAAATGCATCAAGTTGTTTCCTGAAGTGAGATTACAGTTACACAAAGCGTCATCCATGTGTTTTAAAAAACAAGTGCAATATTTAGATTGTGTGTGTGTGTGTGGTCACAAGCGTTCTATTATAAAGGCTGTCATGGCTAACTGCAATATTCGTGTGTTGTTGTTTTTTCTTCTCAAGACTTGAGTGCCATTTGCAGTAAAGTCTAGGCAACAAATAACATTGGGATTGCTTTCTTTAGGTTCACATGGACCACTTAATTTGACACACAGAGACTGATCATGTAGATCATATTCTGTTGTTGTTTGAGAGGGAAGGAGAGAGACTGATACAGTGTGGTCCGTATGAGAGGGAGAGACAGATCCAGTATGAGGGAGAATAGGATACAGATATAACTGACTCTTTCTGACATAACATAGGTACAGCAGATCCCCTTATTGTATGGGACACTTTTAAATGTGCCTTTAGAGGCCATGCAATTCAGTACTCATCTATAAAACAAAAGCAATTTAGATCAAAAGAGTCCATATTAACAAAGGAAATTGAAGGACTAACAGTTCAGTTAGATAGCAATAAAAACTGTACCGTTGAGGCACAGAATAAGTTAAGAGGAAAAACAAAAAGAAACGGAGGAACTTATTCAAGAAAGATCCAGTGTAATATATTACAAAAATAAAGCAAACTGGATAGAATATAGGGAAAAAGGCACCAAATTATTTCTCAATCTTCAATATAGAAATGCTACCAAAAAAATGTATTGAAACTTGTTACAAATGATGTAGTCATGCATGATTCACCAAATTATATTTTGAAAGAAGAAGTAAAGTACTTTAAGAATATGTTTTTGTTTCAGTCTCCTCATTCTCCACTAACTGAAGCGAATTGTATGGATTTCTTTCCTAATAATAATGTAAAATGAACATCTGTACAGAAAGACTCATGTGAAGGCCAAATTACAGAGGAGGAACTTCTTGATGTAATTATAGCCTTTAAGGCTGGGAAAACTCCAGGGCTGGATAGCATACCAGTGGAAGTATATACAAAACTTTTATGATATACTTAGAGGACCGTTATTAGCATGTTTTAACCACACCTATATAAATGGTAGATTATCGGACACGCAACAAGAAGGTCTAAAATCATTATTACTGAAACAGGACCCAAGTGGTATATATATATAAAGATCCAGTCCGTTTAAAAAAATTGGAGACCTCTTACACTTCAGTGTTGTGTTTCAAAAATCCTAGCAAAATGCTTGGGGCATAGAATTAACAAGGTATTGTCAGATATTATTCATCCTAATCAGACAGTTTTTTTTACATGGACGATACATTGGAGATAATATAAGGCAAGTACTGGAAACAATAGAATACTATGAAATATCGGGGAAACCAGGCCTGGTTTTAGTAGCTGATTTTGAAAAGGCTTTTGATAAAGTATAACTGGAGTTTATATATAAATGCCTAGAATATTTAATTTTTTTAGGGAATCTCTTATAAAATGGGTTAAAGTTATGTATAGTAACCCTAGGTGTAAAATAGTAAATAATGGCTACATCTCAGAAAGTCTTAAACTATCTAGAGGAGTAAAACAAGGTTGTCCACTATCGGCATATCTATTTATTACAGCCATCAAAATGTTAGCTGTTAAAATTAGATTAAACAATAATATTAAGGGATTAGAAATCCGTGGCTTAAAAACTATTGTGTCATTGTACGCTGATGATTCATATTTTCTTTTAAAACCACAATTAGAATTTCTCCACGGCCTCATAGAGGATCTAGATACTTTTGCTATCCTCTCTGGATTAAAACCAAATTATGATAAGTGTACTATATTATGTATTGGATCACTAAAAAATGCAAATTTTACATTACCGTGTAGTTTACCAATTAAATGGTCTGACGGAGATGTGGACATACTCGGTATACAAATCCCAAAAGAAAGAAATTATCTCACTTCAATAAATTTTTATAGAAAGTTAGCAAAAATAGATAAGATCTTGCTACCATGGAAAGGAAAATACCTGTCTATTTGTGGAAAAATCACCCTGATTAACTCTTTAGTCATATCACATTTGCTTATGGTTTTGCCTATACCTAGTGACCTGCTTTTTAAATTATATGAACAAAAAATATTACATTTTATTTGGAATGGCAAGCCAGACAAAATTAAAAGGGCCTATTTATATAACGAATATGAATTCGGAGGGCAGAAATGATTAAATATTAAAGCATTAGACCTCTCACTAAAGGCATCAGTCATACAAAAGTTATACTTAAACTGGTTTTAAATTACTATACAAAATTCTTGCAACCAATAGAATGTTTTATATATATATGGGGGATACAATCTTCCCAGCTCTGCAGATTTTGCTGTGAGGAGGCAGAGTCATTAAAATCATTTATTTTGGTATTGTCCATGTGTAGCTTGTTTTTGGTCACAGGTCCAGGAATGGCTGAAGAATTGCAACATTTGCCTAGAACTAATGCTGCAGATAGCAATACTGGCTGATTTGAAAAGCCATGGTCAATCAATCAATAATATAATAATTATTTTAGCAAAAAAAATTATTTTTAATTTACAATCTGTAGAAGCTATGACAATAGAAAGGTTTAGTACTTTTGTGAAGCATCACAGCACAGTTGAAAAATATATGGCAAATAGAAATCCAATATGGATGGTGTTGAGAGATAGATGGGAGGGGGTTGAATTGAGCTGAAGGGTGGGACTAATAACAAGATAACCAATGGAAAACATACGGGGTCTGTAACATGTTTATAGGTTCAGACATGTTGTGAAATAGCACAGCTACAAATAGAAATCAAACTGGATGGACATCAGAAATAGAGGAAGGAATAAAAACAAACAAAATAGAACTATTGTAAAATAGATTGTGTCTGTAAAATGTGTATACGATGTATAAACTGAAGGTAGACGCCTCAGTGTTATTGTTTATTAGTTTACTCCAGTTGGGGGAAGGGTGGTGGGGTTTGGGGAATAATAAAAGGTATATTCTAAAAGAAGTATGTATGTCTATATAGGTATGTGTATGTATATATGTGTTTATGTATGCCTATGTGTAGGTATATATATATATATATATATATATATATATATATATATATATATTTACCCCCCAAAATATATATGGGGGATTGGAAATGATGCAGACAATTACATTGATGGAAGCAACAATCTTTCCGCAATATTAAGCTGATCCACCCCTTAAAAAAAAGGAAAAAAAGAATAGGATACAGAAATTGAGTTTAAAGTGTTTACTGAGTAGAACATCACGATACAATCGCCAATCTTTTGATATCCTTTTTTTAAAGAGAAATTCGGCTGGCAGATTGTCTCTGGCCTACCCTTCAGTATAGTAGGTGGTGATAATGCACTATTAACGTTGGATACCAACCATCAATAAACCCCACCGAAAAAAAAGTTTACTTATATAAAATATGGTGGATAGATTTCACTCAGGCCCCGTTTACCATTGAAAACCATTGGGGGAAAATTGTCAATTCTGGTCTACTTAACTCTTGGACTTGAAACCAGAAATAAAAACATGACTCCAGAAAAACACCCCACTTCAATTTAAGTGAATTCGTAGCAGGTTAGTAAACTAGTATAACTGTTGCGCCAAGATATCTGAACTTCTTGAAGAGGTTGCTAGGTTTAGGGTTACGTTTGCTACAATAGTTCTCTCTATGAATTTGAGAGTGGTTACATTTCTCCAGCCCCCATCCCTCAGCTGTTTACCAAACCAAGTCTCATGGCTGACATTTTGTTGCTGTTTAAATCCTAGGTTCCCCCTTCAAAAAAGCCACTTCAATCAACGAACCAATCTGCAGTTGAAACAATAACAAAGCTGTAATTCCACCACTGTTTTGGTAATAAGATAAGGGATGGGGCTGGAGAAATGCAACTACTCTCAAATTCATAGACAGACCTATGGATGCAAGGACTGACCATCCATGATATCAGCTTGATAGTTTTAACCATGTTGAGGCTATACAGTGTTGGTTTACATTGTTTCTAAACATTGGAGTAAAAAAAGCTTATTTGGGGTTCTGATGGGGTACAACAGTTGAACTAAGCTCATGAGGCATGTGTTATATTATTCAGTATCAATGGCTAGAAATAAATAAAAGTCCAAATATGGATGTTGTAATTACATATTTCCACTTTAACACCACACATCAGTTCAACAACTGCAGAGTTTGTGCCTCTGTTTTTAAGACAGTACTTACTAGTGTTAATCAGGGCCCGTTCATCGTTAGAACCATTGGATGCCTTAAGAGGCGTTCGGGAAACCGGGACCAGATATGCAGTTTCCTCCTCTTCTTCCTCCTCCTTTTTCGATGTGACAGTCATCTCCTCCTCTTTCACTCCAAAAACTGCCTCCTCCTCTTTCTCTTCCTCCTCTTCTTTTACTGTAACATCCTCCTCCTCTTTCACTCTGAACGAGTCTTCCTCTTCTTTCACTGAAACGTCTTTCTCTTCTTCTTTCACGGTAACAGCCTCACCCTCTAGTTGTTTTTGTATTGTAACATCCTCCTCTTCCTCCTCCTCTTTGACCAGATCTTCTTTCTCCGTCCAGCAGACCTCCTCTTCTTTAGCAGGAGGAGAGTAGCTTAGTGACCTCATGGTCGGAGATGGTAGCTAGTTAGCATTAGCGACTAGACAAGTTCTAACTTAAGCAGTCAGCTAGTTGACAAACAACGTCAATATATGAAATTAAATGGGGAAACTAGCTAGCTATAAGACATACGTATTTTTAAAACACAGATGTAACTATACAACGACTATTTTGTCTAGAAAGGTAGTGAGGTGTCTGACTAGCTGTTGTTGTTGAAAGAAGCGTCCCGTCCACTAGATGATACGTCACATCAGCAGCATCGCCTGACAGATGCACATCGCCATCTGCTGACTGGAGTGGGAAACGCAGTGGAGGACATTTCTATTTTTTTCCAGACAAAAAAACGTTTTTTTTTTTTTTTCATCACATAATAAAATAATGAGCGGCAAGTAGCCTAACAGTTAGAGCGGTTTGAATACCAGAGCTAAACAGGAATACATCTGAAACATTTGTTGTTGTGTCCTTGAGTAATTCACTTAACCCTAATTTGCTCAAATGGATGCAGTACTGCATTGACTGACCCTGTAAAACAACACATTACACTGCACCTATCATACTACTATGACTGACCCTGTAAAACATCACATTACACTGCACCTATCATACTACTATGACTGACCCTGTAAAACAACACATTACACTGCACCTATCATACTACTATGACTGACCCTGTAAAACAACACATTACACTGCACCTATCATACTACTATGGCTGACCCTGTAAAACAACACATTACACTGCACCTATCATACTACTATGACTGACCCTGTAAAACAACACATTACACTGCACCTATCATACTACTATGACTGACCCTGTAAAACAACACATTACACTGCACCTATCATACTACTATGGCTGCCACGACTTCCGCCGCAGTCGGTCCCTCTCCTTGTTCGGGCGGCATTCGGCGGTCGACGTCACCAGTCTTCTAGCCATTTTCCATTTGTTTTGTCTTTGTCTTACACACCTGGTTTCAATCCCCCAATTACTTGTTCATTTTTTAACTCTCTGTTCCCCCATGTTTTTTTTTTTTTTTTTGTGAGTGATTGGGACGTGGGAGCGTGTCCGCCCTCGTCTCCTGCCTCTCAGGCAAAGCCTTGGAGTGTGCCAACGCCGCCGTATGGAGTGAAGGAGACCCGGCGTTGGACCTCACCCGCCGCTTTTGGGCACTTTATGACCACCCGCCTGAGGGTCGAGCGACGGGTGAACGTCTGTTCCATCTGAGGCAGGGGACGAGGAGCGCGCAGGATTTCGCTTTGGACTTTAGGACCCTGGCCGCCAGGATGGAACGACAGGTCCCTGATCGATCATTACCGAGGGCTCTCAAGGGGTGGTCACGAAAGTGCTCAGGGAGGTGTGTAGGGGTTTCCATCGGTGCGACTACGATGGAAAGTCCAGACCAGGTCTCCACCGTGCGCATCCCCTCAGAATATGCCGATTTGGCTCTCGCCTTCTGCAAGAAAAGGGCGACTAAATTACCACCCCGTCGACGGGGGGGATTGAGCGATAAATCTCCTGGTAGACGCAGCACTTCCCAGGAGTTCAGCCTATAAACAAGACATTATCTATTATAGAGCTCTGTTCAGCCTATAAACATGACATTATAGAGCTCTGCCCAGCCTATAAACATGACATTATCTATTATTATAGAGCTCTGCTCAGCCTATAAACATGACATTATCTATTATTATAGAGCTCTGCTCAGCCTGGTAACATGACATTATCTATTATTATAGAGCTCTGCTCAGCCTATAAACATGACATTATCTATTATTATAGAGCTCTGCTCAGCCTGGTAACATGACATTCCATGAGAGCAGGATTAGATGTGCATCTCTATATCATTAAATCTCACCAAGTTTATTTTGTATTATGAAATGTTGTGAAGACTGATCTCTGGCTATTCTGGGATCTGGTCTGAATTAAACCTCATAGGAAGACAGTTTTTATCATATGGAGGTTTCCTTCAGTTCTGTTTAATTATATGTTTGTCTTCGGTAGGGGAGAGACCAGACCCTCACTCTGACAGGAGGAAAAGTCCTTCAGGGGAACCAGACCGAGAGATGCCCAAACCAACAGCAGGACACCACTGTTCCCACTGTGGAAAGAATTTTACTCATTTAGGGAGTCTGAAAATGTGCAAGTGAATACATACAGGAGAAAAGGCTTACCACTGCTGCCACTGTGGAAAGAGGTTTAGGTGGTATGGGAGCCCGAAGGAGCATGATAGGACACACACAGGAGAGAAGCCTTTCCAATGTTCCCAGTGTGGAAAGAGTTTTACCCATCGAGGTAGCCTGAAAATGCATGAGAGGACACACACAGGAGAAAAGTCTTTCCAACATACTAATACAAAGGAGGAGCAGACACACCATTGCTCTCATTGTGAAAAGACATTTTCACAGTCAGGGGACCTTAAATCACACGATAGAATAGAGAGGCTGTGTTCTGACTTGTGTTTTTGATTAAACATGTGTTTTTATGAACATTAAATAAAATGGCATGTATGAAAGTTTACAAAAAATAGATCTACTTGAGACATGTTAAAATCTGTATTTTGTTTTGATCATGAACTTTGATATATTGAATCCTTAGATGTTCATTATGATTTGTATATTTTTTAAATGAAAATAATAAAGTAGATGAATAGAATGTGAATTTCTGGATTCTAACCTTGAAACCTTTTTAATTTAGTCATTGAGTTAATTTGTGTCAAGCTGAAGGTGTATGAAAATGTGATAATTGATAAATTCTTGACATTAAAAAACATTCACTACCTCATGAATGTTCCCATCAGTATTTCTTGTCAGAGTGCTGATTTTAAAAGGATGTAGTTAATGTAACATGTTTTTGTCTGAATAGAATTCAAATTTGGAATGTCACTAGTGGCCTGTATACAGCTACATCAATGTATTCTTACATCATATAGGATCAGTATTGACTGAATAAGAATTTCCTTAAATGTAGCTGTGCAGTATATTTATTTAACTAGGCAAGTGAGTTAAGGACAAATTCTTATTTACAATGATAGCCTACACCAACCAAACCCAGACAACGCCAAATGTGCACCGCCCTATGGTACTCCCACGGCCGGTTGTGATACAGCCTGGATTCGAACCAGGGTGTCTGTAGTGACGCCTCTAGCACTGATGCAGTGCCTTACACCGCTGCGCCACTCGCCACTTAGTATGTTTTCAATTCTCATTAAAAGACTGAACCTATCAATATATGTTTATTGTTGTATGTCTCAATACAATATGATTATTTAATTAAATAAATGAAGAAATAAAAAGGTTTTGTCTGAAAGTAAAATAAACATAAACTGCGTTTACCCACTCCAGTCAGCAGATGGCGATGTGCATCTTTCAGTCGATGCTGCTGGTGTGACGTGTCATCTAGTGGACAGGATGCTTCGTCAGCCACTTCGGTAGCTTGATAGACGACATTAGCAGAAACATTATAGCTCTTGAGATGCTTTCGGTGTATATTAGTCACTGTGTTTAAACAAATATTTATTTAATATTTATATACTAATCAGCTGAATAGCTAAAATAGCCTACCATCACATTAGCCTAGCTAGCTACCATCTTCGACCATGAAGTCACTAAGCTACTCTCCTCCTGCTAAAGAAGAGGAGGTCTGCTGGACGGAGAAAGAAGATCTGGTCAAAGAGGAGGAGGAAGAGGAGGATGTTACAATACAAAAACAACTCGAGGGTGAGGCTGTTACCGTGAAAGAAGAAGAGAAAGACGTTTCAGTGAAAGAAGAGGAAGACTCGTTCAGAGTGAAAGAGGAGGAGGATGCTACAGTAAAAGAAGAGGAGGAGGCAGTTTTTGGAGTGAAAGAGGAGGAGGGGGAGATGACTGTCACATTGGAGGAAGAAGAGGAGGTTGGAGATCTGTTTAACACCAGTAAGTACCGTCTCTGTAGTCGTTGAACCAATATGCAGTAAAGGGGTTCTCCACTTTAATGTTGTTCTGTAGGAATGGCTGAAGCTCCACTGTAACGTGTAGAACATCAAGAGTGGACCATCAACAAAACGTTAACAATTGATCAAATGCATCCAATGACAATGCCTGAAATACTGTAGTCCTCAATATCTCCTATTAGATCAGCCCAATATGTAGTCTTAAAGGGGCAATCAGCAGTTGTTACATCCATTTTGGGACTTATACATTCATGATATGTACCCATCTGTTTCTTGAATAAATAATTTATAAATGCCTCATGAGCTTAGTTCAACTGTAGAACCCCATCAGAACCCAGAATATAATATTTATTTACTCCAATGTTTGTCAGTAAATATAAACAAACACTGTATATCCTCAAAACATGGTTAAAACTATAATGTTGATATCATGGATGGTTGCATTTCTCTAGCCCCATCCCTCAGCTTTTTACCGAAATGGGCGGGGAGTACGCTTTGTTATTGTTTCTACTGCTGATTGCTGCTTTTAACAACTTCTTCAGGATCGGTGTCCCGTCCACAGGAAGGTTGAGCTAACATATGCTAATGCAATTAGCATGAGGTTGTAAGTACAAAAACATTTTCCAGACATATCTGATATTGGCAGAAAGCTTAAATTCTGGTTAATCTAACTGCACTTTCCAATTTAAAATAGATATTAAAGTGAAATAATACCATGCATTTTGTTTTAGGACAGTACACAGTTTTGAAAAAGTTATTAATAAACACATTAGGCACATTTGGGCAGTCTTGGTAGACAATTTTGAACAGAAATGCAATGGCTCATTGGATCAGTCTAAAACGTTGCACATACACTGCTGCCATCTAGTGGACAGAATCTAAAGTGCACCTGGGCTGGAATAATGCATTATTGCCTTTCTCTTGCATTTCAAAGATGATGGCACAAAGAAAAACAAAATAACGGTTGTTTTTTCTTTGTGTTATCTTTTACCAGATCTATTGTGTTATATTCTCTTATATTATGTTCACATTTCCACAAACTTGAAAGTGTAAATTTAGTCCTTGCTTCACGGCCTGAGCTACAGGCAGTTAGATTTGGGAATGTCATTTTAGGCGAAAATTGAAAAAAGGGGGCGGATCCTTAAGAGTGTCTACCGTTACTCTTCAAGGTCAAAGGACTGTATGTTATTTTCAGAAATAGACTGGCTCTGGCAGCTAAAATAGCCAAATATTATATCTAAATGTGAATCGATTCCCAATTGCGATGCATTTCTAGAAACATAAATCGCTGTACTTTCATATCACACACAAAACAATTTCAAATACTTTCACATCAAAATCATTTCCCACAATACTTTCATATCACATCAAAATAATTTCAGATACTTTCATTTAACATCAAAATCATTGCACATAATACTTGCATATCACATCCAAATAGGTAACTAGTAGCAATGCCCCAAACGGTCCTAGATGGCAATAGTGCCTTGCGGTCGAACCAAATTAGTTTCTCATCATCTCTCCTCTTTCCTTCAGGCTTCTTTTTCTTCTTTGGACTTTATATGGCGGGTTGGCAACTACCTTTAACTTGTTAGGGAGCGGCAGCTGAGGGGTCGGTTTTGGAGAGTCTGGCGTGCCCAAAGTAAAATGCTTGCCACTCAGGCTCAGAAAATAGGATATGCACATAATTAGTACTATTGGATAGGAAACACTCTGAGGTTTCCAAAAGTGTTAACATAATGTCTATGAGTGTAACAGAACTCATTTGGCAGGCAAAAACCAGAGAAAATTCCATCCGGAAATGTCATTCTGGTGGCTTATCGCTCACTTTGAGACAGTGCCTATTGAAAGGTCTTTATAACAGGACACTGAATATAGTACCTATTGCTTCCACTGGATGTCAGCAGTGTATACGTAAAGTTTCATAGCAATCGGAACTAATGTGTTCAATAGGTAGGGGTTTTGGTGAGAGGAGCTCTATTTCGGTTGCACATTTTTGGGCGCACGTTTGGCTGAGCGGTCCACTTTATTTGACTTATATATCGTTTAGGTGACCATCCAAGTGAAAGATTATCACTTTTATTCATAAAAGATAAGCTAAGGATGCATTTTAATTGGTTTCTGTTTTGTTGAGGAAAAGTTTATAGGTTTAGTTGAACGCGTTCTCTTCACGTTGGATTTTCTGAACACAAGGTGCCAACCAAACGGAGATTTATGGATATAATAAATGACTTTTTCTAACCAAATACCCATGGATTGTCTTCGTTGGAGACTTAGGAAGCCCTCTGCAGAAGTTCTACAAAAGTTAAGGCACAGGTTTTCCCTGTGAAATGCATTTTTGATGGACCGCGCTGGCTAAAGATTTCATGGTTATGGAAAATATTGAAGGTGCTACCCTCAAACAATCAAATGTAGTGCTTTCGCCGTAAAGCCTTTTTGAAATCTGACAACGCTGTGATATTGCCAAGAAGCAGAGCTTTTGATGAGTATGAAACACTTGTATATTGGTGCATGTTTAATAATTCAACTTTTGGATTTTGAATTTGGCGCCTTGCGCACCACCACTGCCTAAGTAGTTTTAAGGTGCATTACCACCCTCTTCTGGACTGGAGTATGGACCTCAGTTCATATTTCAATCACCCACGTGGGTATATGCTCCTAAACACCAATGAGGAGATGGGAGAGGCCGGACTTGCAGCGCGTCGAGAGTCACAAATAGAAGCAAGTTCTATTTTAGCGCCTGGCTACGCAGAAGCTCGTTGCAGTGTGGGTTGCAATGATTGATTAACATGTAGGTGTACATTTATTTTGAAATGCTCGCGCACGTGACGCGAGCACTGTGGTCAGCATGTTAGTGGTAGAGCGTGCTCACCCCCTGGACTTTGTGTGGTTCTCATAGTTTGTGATTAGGAAACGATGAGTTATTCTTCGGATTGCTTGTCCTGTTGCTATAGCAATGAGTAAAATGGCTAAAAATGTGACCTATACGATGAAGGTTAAGCCTGATTCAGGTTAGCAACCAGGTGCCCAAGGGAATAAAGAGATACTCACATTTGTTGTCTTGTATGTCTCGGCTTGATGCATGATTAGGCTGCCCTCATTCGAATCAGTTCATGTACGAGACTAGGGGGCGTCTGGCACTGTTTCCCTGCTAGGGACCGGTTTCAGTTTTTCCTTTTCCTTCTATAAGGGTATTTCAAGTTTTGGTTTGTTAAATGTGTTGTACCCCAAAAACAAAACATTTTCAGGAACCTGGGAGGGGGGACCTCTTCATTCAGTATTCTGGAGATCCAGAAATCTTTTTGCCGCCTTCACAATGATGTCAAGCTTCTTAGATTTTTTTAAATTAGTTTGACTAGTGCAATTTACCTCTTGCTCTATAAACACAACAAAATCCACCTTCTTCACTATTAGTGTGTTGGTATCATTCTCCTGCATGGCTTCACTGCAGACTGTGGGACATCCACTGCCTTCTCCTCTCTACTCACTCTTTCAGCTATTTTCACTGCCTCCACATGGGAATCACGTTCACAAGTTGTCCCATAACAATTACAACAACCTGCTTCATCTGACTCTTCAACTACCACATAGTTATTCCTTCCACGAACACTTGCCACGTGTTCCAACTTTTTACAATTGTAACACCGCAGCGGCTTCTGTACATAGGGTCTTACCGCATGTCTCACATACCCAGGTTTTACATAAGATGCGAGAACCACTTCACCAAACGACAGTAAAACCTTCCGTCTATCATTCAATTTAATCTACGTGCGTCTACCTGGAATGTTATCCCTAAACCACCCAGCCTCTATGTCCAACGCAACACCAGAGATGACACTTTTAACCGGTGTCCTACTCTGAAAGTCATAGCTTTCCACATCGTACGTCGACATCTTGTTGAGTCACAGAGCTTTCTCCTTTTGTGCTGTTGACACAAAATCAGCATCATACCACACCTCTTCACTCGAACCGATTCCACTTTACCCAATTCCTCCTTCACCATCTTTGAGACCGCTAACGGGTCACCCCAAAAAAACATCCTTATTGATGATTCCCACTCCAACCATGAACTGCAACTTTACTAACTTGTAGTTTCAGTTATAGACACATCCCATGTGTTTTAATAAAATGAACTATATGTACTGAACTTGTCTGGTGCTTTAAGCACGAGCAAATAATTAAGACACACAAATGACTTGAGGGAGCCAGTCATCAATATAACCAGAAGAAAAAAACCTCTTCCCGACTTTGTTTACTTGCTGTTTGAGGTGAAGAAAAAATCACTTTGAGAAGCTCCACAACTCATTAGTGGTGGTGCGTTAAGACAATCAGAAATACTAGCAGACATCCCCAAATGGGAACATTTTATAGGCCTACATTTGCGTGCAGGCCAGGTAGACTAGTCCTACTTTATATATGCGTAATCAGGTGTGCGTCCTTACTCAACATTGACAGGAGTGTTTCAAACAAAAGACAATGAATACATTGACAAAACTGATGCATCTTGCGAGGTCAGGTCTGGGTGGTCTGCCATGGGTCGTTTCATTCAGTATCTGTTTGGGTCGGCAAAGGGAATGATTGTATTTCCCCACAGTATGTTGTATTGAAGTTGACCGACTGAAAGGGAGTGTAACTTTATGACTATAATTACTGTTCCCTGAAGGAGGGAAACGAGGTACAACACCTGTTTGAAGGAATAAATCCGAGCCTCGCGCTCATCACCTGTGGAATGCGGGGCTTCCAGCGAGGCACGGATTTAATATTATGTTGTACCTAGTTTCCCTCCTTCAGGGAACAGTAGTTATAGTCATAACGTGTGGATTTAATAGTATGTTGTACCTAGTTTCCCTCCTTCAGGGAACAGTAGTTATAGTCATAACGTGTGGATTTAATAGTATGTTGTACCTAGTTTCCCTCCTTCAGGGAACAGTAGTTATAGTCATAATGTTTGGATTTAATAGTATGTTGTATCTAGTTTCTCTCCTTCAGGGAACAGTAGTTATAGTCATAACGTGTGGATTTAATAGTATGTTGTACCTCGTTTCCCTTCTTCAGGGAACAGTAGTTATAGTCCTAACGTGTGGATTTAATAGTATGTTGTATCTAGTTTCTCTCCTTCAGGGAACAGTAGTTATAGTCATAACGTGTGGATTTAATAGTATGTTGTACCTAGTTTCCCTCCTTCAGGGAACAGTAGTTATAGTCATAACGTGTGGATTTAATAGTATGTTGTACCTAGTTTCCCTCCTTCATAACGTTACGCTTGTCATATGATGAACTTCAACTTAAATACTGAATCTTGGTGTGGGACAGTTTTTTTGTATTCAAATCTCTGAAATGCTCTCGAACTACATAACATTTAGTGTCTCCTTATGTTACGCTGGGAAAACAGTTTTCATGGGCACAGAAATCCTAAATCATTTCAGAGTTTGGTAAATCCAATGGTTCTAACCGAGTCACCTTAACTTTATTGACAACACCCAAATGGATACTGTCATTAACACAGTTCTTCAGATATACTACATCCATAACTAGCGGTTTCCTCGTTAGCAGGGAGGAGTTTCTACAATCAGATATACTACATCCATAACTAGCGGTTTCCTCATTAACAGGGAGGAGTTTCTACAACCAGATATACTACATCCATAACTGGCGGTTTCCTCATTAGCAGGGAGGAGTTTCTACAACCAAATTGTGTGCGCATCGCCCTCGTGACACAATTTTAGCAAACACAGAAAGGAGACCATAAGTCGTCTGGCACATTGCTTAGAGTTTCAGCAACTGTAATAACTTATTTCTAGCCTACAATCATCGATGTTACTACTTATGTGAAAACAAGACTAAATATGACTATTGTTGCTAACTTGACTGTCTTAATTGTCAAATTCGAACAGAGGATTTCTGCTTTAAACATCTGTTTAACTTTGCTGTTCACACAGGAGAGAGACGTGACTATCGTGGATCCTCTGAGGAGACTCAACAACATCATGAAGCTGACGAGGCAGAGAAGAGTCTCTCCAGATTAGAACTCCTCAAGAAACACCAGCAGAGACCCACAGGGAAGACATCTAGCTGCTGCTCTGACTGTGGGAAGAGATTCAACTCTTCAGGAGACCTTAAAATACATCGAAGAATTCACACTGGAGAGAAACCTTTTGGCTGTGATCAATGTGGGAAGAGTTTTCCCCAGTCAAGCAGCCTGAAATCACACCAGAGAACACACACAGGAGAGAAATCTTATGGCTGTGATCAATGTGGGAAGAAATTTACTGTGTCAAACTCCTTGAAAGTGCACCAGAGAATACACAC
The DNA here is from genome assembly GCA_030435695.1 of Brachymystax lenok tsinlingensis. Taxonomy (NCBI): domain Eukaryota; kingdom Metazoa; phylum Chordata; class Actinopteri; order Salmoniformes; family Salmonidae; genus Brachymystax; species Brachymystax lenok. The sequence continues at coordinate 41,117,957 of CM059812.1, forward strand.
AGGAGAGAAACCTTATAGCTGTAGTCAATGTGGGAAGAGTTTTACTCAACCAAACAGCCTGAAAGTACACCAGCGGACACACACAGGAGAGAAGCCTTATGGCTGTGATCAATGTGGGAAGACATTTACTGTGTCAAACTCCTTGAGAGTGCACCAGAGAACACACACAGGAGAGAATCTTCACCATTGTTCAGATTGTGGGAAAAGCTTTTCAACATTACGGTCATTGAAGGTGCACCATAGAACACACACAGGAGAGAGACCTTATGGCTGTGATCAATGTGGGAAGAAATTTACTGTGTCAAACTCCTTGATAGTGCACCAGAGAATACACACAGGAGAGAAACCTTATAGCTGTAGTCAATGTGGGAAGAGTTTTACTCAACCAGACAGCCTGCTAGTACACCAGCGGACACACACAGGAGAGAAACCTTATGGCTGTGATCAATGTGGGAAGAGTTTTACTGTTTCAAACTCTTTGATAGTGCACCAGAGAATACACACAGGAGAGAAACCTTATAGCTGTGATCAATGTGGGAAGAGTTGTACTACATCTAGCCATCTAATTGTACACCAGAGAACACACACAGGAGAGAAACCTTTTAGCTGTGATCAATGTGGAAAGAGTTTTGGTACATCTGGCTGTCTGACGACACACCATAGAACACACACAGGAGAGAAACCTTTTAGCTGTACTCAATGTGGGAAGAGTTTTACTCACTTTAGCAGCCTGATAGTACACCAGCGGACACACACAGGAGAGAAACCTTTTAGCTGTGATCAATGTGGGAAGAGTTTTAGTACATCTGGCTATCTGACTATACACCAGAGAACACACACAGGGGAGAAACTTTGTAGTTGTGATCATTGTGACAAGAGATTCTCAGAAAAAAGACATCTGATCAAACATCAGAAAATACATGATGGAGTTGTTTCATGATATCAATGAAATATCCCACCTAGCAAAATTTAATTGAAAAGACGTTGAAAAGAAGACTATGCCCAATATCCGTTCGGTTTTAGTTGAAAGTTTCAATGACTTTAAAACAACTTAATTTCAACGTACTTGCAGCCTATACACATGGACGCAGTATAATAAATTGGTCTGTAATCAATTTGATTAACAATCTTACATCACTCCAGTATTTCTTGACAACATTCAAGTGCTAATTGTCTTTATTCCAATACTGAAGAAGCATGACTCAAATCACCTCATATTTCAAACATCCAGCCTGACAAAAGATACATGTTTTATTATTCCATGCCTCACCATTAAGTTAATTATTACCAATACGTATTAACAAAGGGGTGTACATTTGGTTTTGATATTTCCTATTTACATTTCATGTAACATTTAGTAATCATAATTATTTATGTAACCAACTGACAATTTTTGGCTACAATTATATTGACATTGTTGCCCTGCTTTTAGAATATCAGGGTTCATTCTCAGATGTGCCAAACCGAATGTACTAGAGCATGACATTGGGGACTGCTCTCCTTCAGGGAATAGTAGTTATAGTCATAACGTGTGGATTTAATAGTATGTTTTACCTAGTTTCTCTCCTTCAGGGAACAGTAGTTATAGTCATAACGTGTGGATTTAATAGTATGTTGTACCTAGTTTCCCTCCTTCATAACGTTACGCTTGTCATATGATGAACTTCAACTTAAATACTGGATCTTGGTGTGGGACAGTTTTTTTGTATTTGGGGGACAAGAGTTCTAGAAGCTAGTGAGTTTTAGGAACACAAGTTCTAGAAGCTAGTGAGTTAAAAAAAAAATAAGATTGTCGAAAAATATATATACTTAGAATTTTTTTTTCTTGTTTTTAATTGTTGACAGCCAGTAGACACCATGTTTATATTGTAGAAGGTGGAGCATTGTAGTTGATTATGAGAAATGGAAGTTGTTTTCTGTTGGTGGTGAGCAATCTTGTCCAACAAAAATATAGGATATATTTGTTGTCTTAAGGGGGAAGGTGTTACAGGCTTTGGTTTTTCCATTTATATTTTGAGGTTGGACTTTAGCACGTAGGAAAGGGGGATACCTAGTCAGTTGTACAACGGAATGCATTCAACTGAAATGTGTCTTCGGTGCACTGATTGGTGTCACCTCGTTAGTCAGTATGTGTTACACCTGTGCTGGCTTGTCCATCTCGTTAGTGGGAAGGTGTTTCACCTGAGCTGGCCCAGGTTCTATTTAAGAGTGTCTGGGCCAGTGCTCCAGTTGTCTTGATAGATTTGGAGAGTCAACACCTTTAGTTGCTCCACCTTTTTGGTTTGCTTCCTGTCTTTAAGTTTGGTGTGGGTTTTTCTTTTGTTTTCCTCTTCTTGGGCAGATTTAGTGGGTCTCATGGTGGGTGTCTTTTAGGTCCCAGTTGTTGTTACTAGTCAACTTGCAGTGGACGCCCCCATAGTGTCTTTCAGAACCCTCCTAAAACCCCACCTGTTTAGTTGTGGTTGTTGTCAGTGACTCTTTGTTAGTTCCCTCTTCTATGTAAGTGACATTTCTGGTTTTCCTGATGGGCAACGCAACAACACACAATGGAGTAAAACAAGCTTATAATTTTGGTTGAATGTTGCATCATGTTCATATTTAATCAAAATGCTCATAAGTCAACAAGTTGTTTTTGTGTCTGAAATAGTAAATATTACAGTTTTTAGTTATTGTTTTTTTCTGTAAAACCATTGTTGCATCCATGTCTGAAATGTGCTGTATAAATAAAGCTTGATTTGAACATATTGTAAACAAATAAACCCAATGACCGACCAATGCGCAGATCTGTGCAAAAGCAACAAATATGTAAGTATGAAAAACAGTGGGAGAAATACTGAATTTATACTATGTCAAAATGGTGCATAATAACAACTAACACACCAATAGCAAAGTGTCTTATTATGGGATTAGTGGTATGATGTTGATTAGTTCTAGCCCAGATAGCACTATGCCCGCCAGATGGCCTCAGATGTTACATAAAATGACCTCCACAGGAGGGTCCATCTCAACAGTTCATTTCCAAAGGGACAAATGAGGCCCAAGGGCACATACTGGCCATTTATCAATCAGTGCAATTTAACATCTCAGATGTGACTAGCTTTCATCTTACAACTTATTGTTGCCATCATTGTCTCTTACCTGTACTTACTGGCTGCCAGCCCTCGGTTTAGTACATCAAGGAACAGAGGTTGCCTTTTAGGAGAAGGACTGACAAGCTTGGAACTAGGTGGGATACAGCTAGTGTCATGAAGTCACTTTGTCATAGCAGGTTAGGAGAAATAGGTTAAGGTTAGGAAAAGGCTTAGGGTTACCCTAAATGTCACTTCCGGTCGTAGCTGTACTCCATCTAGGCACGACCGACTTACAAGTCATCACACAGAGAGCAGACTTGAAGCACAACTGCACTGTCTGGAAGAGCGCCCCGGACTGAATTGGAATCCCTCAAACAGCACACTAACTACATTCCACTTTATGATGTCACAGTCAGCCTCTCGGAACACTGGTCCCCAACATTCTCAAACGCCTTGGATACCGAAGCCGAATGTTCTCTAATCACTCACATTCACAAATCAACTAGGGACAAGGCTGCCAGGAATTGGATGCTGAAAAGCAAACCTCCATCACAGAGCAACATCATAGGACTGGGAGTTAATAATACTCTGTCCACGTAGGTGGTTGGGGCGTCGTGTTCAACAGCAGGTTAGACTCTTTCACTTGTTCCCTTCAACTGCTTGCATTCCCCTATTCTCAACACCTTTGTTCTTCTATAGGATAAAGTGCAGATACTTCACCTGTAGAGTACAACAACAAATAACAGAAGGCCTGTTACCACACCCTATAGGCTAGGAGTTTGACTTGGACTACAGTGGCATTGGTAGTAATTAGCCTGCAGTATATTTGACAGCTTCCCAACGGGGACATAAAGTGGAAATGGAAGGGGGGGACACACTGAGGAAAACTCCTACCAACATCCAATCTAATCAAATCACCCATCCAATCCAAATCTATTTGCCACATACACGTGTTTAGCAGATGTTATTGCGGGTGTAGGGAAATGCTTGTGTTACTAGCTCCAACAGCGCAGTAATGTCTAACAAGTAAGATCTAACCGTGTCCCAACATTCCACACAATACACACAAATCTAACAAAAGGAATGGAATTAGAATACATCAATTTCAGACCTGCACAGACTGAGATACCTTACAATAGAATACAGGATATACATATGACATGAGCCAGTCAAACTAGCACCACATTATTAAAGTGACTGGTGTTCCATTATTCAAGCTGCCAGGGATTTCTAACACAAACACACACCTCAGTGGAACCCACATGGCAAGACAGGAAGGAAGACATGCAGAAGGACTCATGAAGAGGAGATGAAGAAGACTGGAATCATCTGGAATGAAGTGAACAAAACGTCCCAGAACAGGGTTCAGCCGAGATGCACTGTTGACACCCTATGCTTCATTTAGGAGCTCAACTGAATAGGTCAAGTCATATAGGGAGGCATTTCACCGCCACCTGCTGGACCAGAAGTCATGTGGCCAACACTCTGCTTAAAAAATCCTTACGAGCTATAAGGAGCCAGACAATAAACTGGTCAGGCAAGTTATGCAGGGAGGGATTTCATTGCCACCTGCTGGATCAGAAGTCATGTTGCCAACACTTTTCTTCAATTCATTACGACCTATAAGGTATACGTCTGCTCATCATTCAAGCCACACAGGGAGGCATTACACCGCCACCTGCTGGATCAGAAGTACTATTCACAGTGGCCACACAGAGCCATTATCACTCAACCTGATGCAAATTTTCACAAGTATGTGGTCAAAATAAAACACTAACTACAACAGATTATCAAATAGGCAGTGGTTCCAAAACTCCAAACCCCAGTTAATTTGTTGAAGATGGAAAATGCTGAAATCAACAATACATCAAAGGATTCAACTACTGAAAACTGAAACAAACAAATGGATCAACCAGATTCAATTAGGTGGCAGGGTATCCCAGTGGTTAGTGCGTTGGACTAGCAACCGAAAGGTTGCAAGTTCAATTCCCCGAGGAGCATCAAGAATATGTTTTTGACTTGCATCAAATCAGGATGGGTTGGTAGAATGTAGAAGTAGGTTTTAAATTCATACTAATTACAAATCTGCAGTTGTCTGACTATTATTTAATTATTTAATGAAAGTAAATGTAAAAATGCAAATTTTGGTATGGAAATAAAATAAACATTTATCTGCGTTAACCCCTCCAGTCAACAGATGGCGATGTGCGTCTTTCAGGCAACGCTATCAGCGTGACGTATCATCTAGTGGACGGAGAGCTTCTTCGACCACTGCAGCCTCCTCCGTAGCTCGCTAGACAACAAAGTCGGAACATTACAGCTCTTTACACTATTTAGTGGTTTATTTGACACTGGGATTTAAACATACTGATGTGGAAACAACTAGTTACCACATTTAATGTAATATTGACGTTGTAAGTCAACTAGCTGGCTGGTTAAGTTAGAACTAGTCTAGTCGCTAATGCTAACTAGCTACCATCTCCGACCATGAGGTCACTAAGCTACTCTCCTCCTGCTAAAGAAGAGGAGGTCTGCTGGACGGAGAAAGAAGATCTGGTCAAAGAGGAGGAGGAAGAGGAGGATGTTACAATACAAAAACAACTAGAGGGTGAGGCTGTTACCGTGAAAGAAGAAGAGAAAGACGTTTCAGTGAAAGAAGAGGAAGACTCGTTCAGAGTGAAAGAGGAGGAGGATGTTACAGTAAAAGAAGAGGAGGAAGAGAAAGAGGAGGATGCCGTTTTTGGAGTGAAAGAGGAGGAGGGGGAGGTGACTGTCACATTGGAGGAAGAAGATGAGGAGATGGGAGATCTGTTTAACACCAGTAAGTACCACCTTAAATGTGTTTTTAACTTTGGATATTCGGAGTTGGCTCGTCAATACCTCTTCAACGGAGGGGCCTAGGATGATGACTGATATGTCTAGAATCAGACGACCTAGAGAACAAGCTACCCCTTGTTTTCTCCGTTCCGTTTCCAAAAAGTGACTTAACATATATATTAGAGAAGGGTCTATCTGGGGGGCACGGCATGTTGTGATTTTCGTGTAGTGATGTTTTACTACACACCGTGCCCCCCAATAGTGCCATGCGAGAGTTGGGTTGGCTACACCAAACATTATGGATATACTGACAAGATGTCTCTCCGCCCTAACAAGGGGAGTCGTTGTCCACAAAGCGGCACTGCGGGTTGTCTATCTCCCGGCTATCCATTATTTGGATTGGTGGATACATCTTATTATTGTAATCTATTGTTTATATTCTATGAGGGTTGTTGTCGTCACCCGCCTGGATTCAATGGAGAGAGATGCTAAGCTACTAGCATGAATATGCATAGCGATCTGGAGACAACTCCTATAGTGTTTTTATCAAAGTTGTCGGTATGTCACGTGTCCACATAACAACTTAATCATTACGAAACTTATGTTAGATCAAGTAGACCTCACGTGGTAAATAAGCCGTTCATTTAGTTGTTGACCAAATTCAACACTTTCCACATTGTGTTGATAATTGTTTCCACTTGGATACAACCTACTGTAGCCTACTGGCATGACCTAGAGAGTTACAACCTACTGTAGCCTACTGCATGACCTAGAGATATACAACCTACTGTAGTCTACTGGCATGACATAGAGAGATACAACCTACTGTAGTCTACTGGCATGACCTAGAGATTTACAACCTACTGTAGCCTACTGGCATGACCTAGAGAGATAAAACCACTTCGATACAACCTACTGTAGTCTACTGGCATGACCTAGAGATTTACAACCTACTGTAGCCTACTGGCATGACCTAGAGAGATAAAACCACTTGGATACAACCTACTGTAATTGCATGAGATAATAATGGAGGTAATATACAGTACCAGTCAAAGTCAGGACACCCACTCATTCAAGGGGTTTTCTTTATTGTTACTATTTTCTACATTGTAGAATAATAGCAAAGACATCAAAACTCTGAAATAACACATATGGAATCATGTAGTAACCAAAAAAGTATTAAACAAATCAAAATATATTTTATATTTGAGATTCTTCAAAGTAGCCACTCTTTGCCTTGATGACAGCTTTGCACACCCTTTGCATTCTCTCAACCAGCTTCACCTGGAATGCTTTTCCAACAGTCTTGAAGGAGTTCCCACATGCGGAGCACTTGTTGTCTGCTTTTCCTTCACTCTGCGGTCCAACTCATCCCAATCCATCTCAATTGGGTTGAGGTCGGGTGATTGTGGAGGCCAGGTCATCTGAAAATCTCAAATTTGATCTCATCAGACCAAAGGACAGATTTCCACCGGTCTAATGTCCATTGCTCGTGTTTCTTGGCCCAAGCAATTCTCTTCTTATTATTGGTGTCCTTTAGTAGTGTTTTCTTTGCAGCAATATCGACCATGAAGGCCTGATGGTCCTCTGAACTGTTGATGTTGAGATGTGTCTGTTACTTGAACTGAAGCAAACTTAGTGAGCTCACGGTTGGAGATGTTAGCTAGCTAGGCTAATGCTAACTTAACCAGCCCGCTAGCTGACTAATAACAACAACACCGTAAATATGAAATTAAATCGGATAACTAACTAGACGACAGAAGTGGGTTTAAAACACAGCGGCTAATATACACGAAAGCATCTAAAGAGCTTTTTTGTTTCGAGTTTTTTGTCTAGCAAGCTACCGCGGTGTCTGACTAACTGTCACTGCTTTTGAAAGAAGTGTTCCATCCACTAGATTATACGTCATACTAGCAACATAACCTTCAAGCCCCACATTGCCATCTGCTGACTGGAGTGGGTAACGCAGTTGAGGAACATTTCGATTTTAACAATACAGTGTGGTTAAAGACTTAGTAACTTAGTTGTAGTGCGATCTGGTTACCTAAATGTACAAACAGTTATGTTTTTTTTTACATATGTTTTCATTTATTTTGGGATATATTTTAAACTACCCACAATGCAGTATTTCTCAATGGCATATGGAGGATCTACTCTGTGCTATCGAGTTTGTATGCCAGCTCAGTAGCTTGCTCAAGCTTGCAAACGTTAGCCACACCTCATGCTTTTCGTGCACTGTGTGGTTGTGTTATCTAGAGGGAACCCATTAGCACGGTAGGCTCTGGTGCCTTCTTGCCGTGGGCTGAAAACAAAAGAGAAAATCATACCTTTTTGGTAGGGATGTTACATTTGATACCGACAGCTACGAGGCGTCGAAATCGCTAAGCGGTATACATCAAAGCAGTGTGCCGATGCCTGTATCACTTCATCAGCAGCACGTGATCAATGACGTTTGAAGCTGTGACGCCGACAGTGCAGGCGACTGCTGACTGACTGATCTACAAATCACCTTGCATCATAAATAACTACTCATTTATTATTTATAAATCAGTCAGCCAGTCACCATTTACCCACAATGCAGCATGGACTTGATGCTCTTGAACACTGCCAGTGGTTTAGTAGAAGACATAAAAGCTATGCTGCTACGTGCTAGGGCGTGTTGGACGTCATCTATAATAATTGTATAATAATTTGTTCTAAATTCTGTGTTTCTCAAAGCTTTGAATAATAAAATTATTAATGACACTATTGGTTGGAAAGCGTCAATGCTTCAGGAAGTTGTTCCCCATCACTACTTTTCAGCATGTTCTCTGTGAAGTAGAATACTGGAGTTTTGTAACTTTTTCCACCTTGGCTTACTGCTAGTGCACTAGCTGACTGACATCTGGAATCTATCTATTTTGGATGTTGGGGATTTTCCCTGCCATCGTTCTGTATGTTTCTGCTCTTTTGATCTGCAGTCATGTTTTAGTTAGGTTTTGTTAGTTGGGTTCTAACTGGTCTCTGGTAGTTGGGCTCCAGCTCGCTGACCATAGCTAGTTGGGTAAATAGCTGGCTGGCTAAGACAAAGTCAAAAAGTCACCATTATTAGTCAGTTGTACAACCGAATGCCTTCAACTGAAATGTGTCTTCTGCATTTAACCCAACCCCTCTGAATCAGAGAGGTGCGGGGGGCTGCCTTAATCAACATCCACGTCTTCGGCGCCCGGGGAACAGTGGGTTAACTGCCTTGTTTGCTCGGTTTCCCCAACACATCTTAATGGAGGAAGAATATGAGGAAACTGGATATATCTGGGCCCTTTGGGGTATTGTCTGTAGATTTATCATAAAATAAATGCATTCAATTTAGAATAAGGCTGTAACATAACAGAATGTGTAAAAAGGGAAGGGGTCTGAATGCACTGTATGTTCTAGGGGTCCCAGACAACAACAAAATATTTTCTTTCTACCAATTGACTGGTTGAAATGTTATGACGTGTATTTCTCCATATAGACACACCCCATGTGTTTAATAAAATCACCTGTATGTACGGAACTTGAACTGAACAGATGCTTCAAGCTCAATATAACCTAACCAGAAGGAATAAATCCGAGCCTCACGCTCATCATCAAATCAAATGTATTTATAAAGCCCTTTTTACATCAGCTGATGTCACAAAGTGCTATACAGAAACCCAGCCTAAAACCCCAAACAGCAAGCAATGCAGATGTAGAAGCACGGTGGCTAGAAAAAACTCCCTAGAAAGGCAGGAACCTAGGAATAAACCTATAGAGGACCCAGTCTGAGGCTGTGCCGGGTGGCGATTATAGCAGTACATGGCCAAGATGTTAAAACGTTCATAGATGACCAGCAGGGTCAAATAATAATAATAATCACAGTGGTTGTCGAGGGTCATCACCTGTGGAAGGCGGGGCTTCCAGCGAGGTGTGGATTTAATAGTATGTTGTACCTAGTTTCCCTCCTTCAGGGAACAGTAGTTATAGTCATAACGTGTGGATTTAATAGTATGTTGTATCTAGTTTCCCTCCTTCAGGGAACAGTAGTTATAGTCATAACGTGTGGATTTAATAGTATGTTGTACCTAGTTTCCCTCCTTCAGGGAACAGTAGTTATAGTCATAACGTGTGGAATTATTAGTATGTTGTACCTAGTTTCCCTCCTTCAGGGAACAGTAGTTATAGTCATAACGTGTGGAATTATTAGTATGTTGTACCTAGTTTCCCTCCTTCAGGGAACAGTAGTTATAGTCATAATGTTAAGCTTGTCATGTGATGAACTTCAACTTAAATACTGGATCTTGCTGTGGGACAGTTTTTTGTATTCAGATCTCTGAAATGCTCTCGATCTACGTAACATTTAGTGTCTCCTTATGTTACGCTGGGAAAACAGTTTTCATGGGTATAGAAATCCTAAATCATTTCAGAGTTTGCTAAATCCAATGGTTCTAACCGAGAGTCACCTTAACTTTATTGACAACACCCAAATGGATACTGTCATTAATGCGGTTCTTCAATAATTACACATAATTCTTAATACTGTAGCTGTTTGGTTAGTCACATGTTTGTTGTTAGGTGACGTTATGGGTCCTACAGTAGGTCTATGTTGTTAGGTGAAGTTATGGGTCCTACAGTAGGTCTATGTTGTTAGGTGAAGGTATGGGTCCTACAGTAGGTCTATGTTGTTAGGTGAAGTTATGGGCGAATTTGGCAAACAGTGTACAAACCCTCATTGTCAGGCTGATGGAAAAGCCAAAGAGCATTTTACTGGTTGAAGTGTTTAAGTACAAAACGGTTGATTTGCTATGATGAGCCGCACAATTATAATCCAAAGTAGTGTGAAATGCACTCATAAGCAACCTGGAAATGGAGGTTACTCCCCTGAGTTTTCCCCCATTCACATTCAGAATACATTCTGAAAAACAAAAATCTTTGCTCACCATTTTTGCTCCAGGCAGACATACTACATCCATAACTAGCGGTTTCCTCATTAGCAGGGAGGTGTTTCTGCAATCAAATTGTGTGTGCATCGCCCTCGTGCCACAATATTATTAAACACAGAAAGGGGTCTATATTGGAGACCAAAGTCATCTGGCACACTGCTTAGGAATTCAGCAACGTTAACTTATTTCTAGCCTACAATCATCGATTTCACTGCTAATGTGAAAACAAGACAAAATATGACTTTTCTTGACTACTATTCTTGCTCATTTGTCAAATAATTTTAACATTGTTGTACAACATCAACATCATGGCTAGGCTGTTTGCATCACCTTTTACTGTGGATTTCCACTGTTGTGGGCCTTTAACCATCTGTCTGACTTTGTTGTTTGTTCTCACAGGAGAGAGACGGGACTATTGTGGATCCTCTGGGGAGCCTCAACAACATTATGATGCTGACGAGGCAGAGAAGAGTCTCTCCAGATCAGAACACCTCAAAAAATATTTTAGGTGTGGTCAATGTGGGAAGAGATATACTACTTCTGTCTCTCTGACAGTGCACCAGAGAACACACACAGGAGAGAAACCCTATAGCTGTGATCAATGTGGGAAGAGTTTTACTACATCTAGCAATCTGACTCGACACCAGAGAACACACACAGGAGACAAATCTTATAGCTGTGGTCAGTGTGGGAAGAGATTTACTTCTTCTGGATATCTGACAAAGCACCAGAGAACACACACAGGAGAAAAACCCTATAGCTGTGATCAATGTGGGAAGAGTTTTACTACATCTAGCAATCTGACTCAACACCAGAGAACACACACAGGAGAGAAACCTTATAGCTGTGGTCAATGTGGGAAGAGATTTACTTCTTCTGGCTATCTCACAATGCACCAGAAAATACACACAGGAGAGAAACCTTATAGCTGTGGTCAATGTGGGAAGAGATTTACTTCTTCTGGCTATCTGACAAAGCACCAGAGAACACACACAGGAGAAAAACCCTATAGCTGTGATCAATGTGGGAAGAGTTTTACTTCATCTAGCAATCTGACTCAACACCAGAGATCACACACAGGAGAAAAACCCTATAGCTGTGATCAATGTGGGAAGAGTTTTACTACATCTAGCAATCTGACTCAACACCAGAGAACACACAGGAGAGAAACCTTATAGCTGTGGTCAATGTGGGAAGAGATTTACTTCTTCTGGCCATCTGACAATGCACCAGAGAATACACACAGGGGAGAAACCCTTTAGCTGTGATCAATGTGGGAAGAGTTGTACTACATCTAGAAATCTGACTCTACACCAGAGAACACACACAGGAGAGAAATCATTTCGCTGTGCTCAATGTTGGAAGAGATTTACTACTTCTGCCTCTCTGACAGTGCACCAGAGAATACACACAGGACAAAAACCCTATAGCTGTGATAAATGTGGGAAGAGTTTTGCTCAATCTAGTGATCTGACAGTGCACCAGAGAACACACACAGGAGAGAAACCTTTTAGCTGTGATCAATGTGGGAAGAGTTTTACTACATCTAGCCATCGGACTAAACACCAGAGAACACACACAGGAGAGAAATCTCTGTGATCAGTGTGACCAGAGATAATCTGATAAAATATCAGAAAATACCTACGTGAAGGAATTGTTTCATGAAATCAATGAATTAATGTCACAATGTAGAATGTTTAAACATTGTAGTAGGAGTATTTTAATGATGTCACAATGTAGATCACTAAACGTTTGCCCCTGTTCTATTGATTTCAGCATGATATGGATATTAGCCTCAGGGGAAAATCCAGGCTCTGAAATGGAAGAGTTACTATTCATGTGATCTAACAAAAAAAGCATTGTGTTACACTTACCACGTTGGTGACCCACTGGAATCACAATGTAACTCTTCAAAATGTAGCTAGCTGTTTACCACGTTGGTGACCCACTGGAATCACAATGTAACACTTCAAAATGTAGCTAGCTGTTTACCATGTTGGTGACCCACTGGAATCACAATGTAACACTTCAAAACGTAGCTAGCTGTTTACCATGTTGGTGACCCACTGGAATCACAATGTAACACTTCAAAATGTGAGTGATGACAAATAAGTGTTGTGTTCCTTTGTTTAGCGACCCCTACATTTAAATGCATCACTCCCAAATGTAGCTGACTGTCTTCTGCAGGTTGTCCTCTAACCAGTGAGGTAAAAGATTTCTCCCATTTCCATGTGTGTTTAGTTGTGTTAGTTTCAACATCACATACAACCTGATTTCCCCCCTAATCGATATCAGTGATTTATTGCTACTTGTCAAAACAACAGCGTTTCTGGTGCTTGTGCAGTTTATAAGGAGCTTGTTTAAAAAATACATGTAATATGATTATTGTGGCAGATGTTTGTGTATATAGCACATTTTATGTTTAGGATTTCAATATATCACAAACTGTTTCTGCATATTGGTTATTGATTTGGACACGTTAAAGCTGTGTTTTGACATTGGGGATATCCCACCTAGCAAAATGTCATTGAAAAGACGTTAAAAATAAGACTATGCCCAACTTACAATAAAATATGCGTTCGGTTGTAGTTGAAAGTTGAAAATATGTATTTTTGGGTTGTTTTTTTAATAACTTGAAAATAATTTAATTTCAATTTACCTGCAGGTAGGTAGCCTAGTGGTTAGAGCATTGGGCTGTCGTTCCTAATCTGTCGTTCTGCCCCTGAACAGGGCAGTTAACCCACTGTTCCTAGGCCGTCATTGTAAATAAGAATTTGTTCTTAACTGACTTGCCTTGTTAAATAAAGTTTAAATAAAAAGTGGACAAGAGTTCTAGAAGCTAGTGAGTTTAAGGAAGAGGAGAGTTCTAGAAGCTAGTGAGTTTAAGGAAGAGGAGAGTTCTAGAAGCTAGTGAGTTTAAGGAAGAGGAGAGTTCTAGAAGCTAGTGAGTTTAAGGAATAGGAGAGTTCTAGAAGCTAGTGAGTTTAAGGAATAGGAGAGTTCTAGAAGCTAGTGAGTTTAAGGAAGAGGAGAGTTCTAGAAGCTAGTGAGTTTTCGGATTCTATAAAGAACATTTTGAAAGAAAGAATACTATTGTATATTATTATTTAGAAATAAGTGTTTTTAATTGTTGACAGCCGGTAGACACCAGGTTTATATTGGTGAAGGTGAAGCATTGTAGTTGATTATAATGTGAAATGGAAGTTGTTTTCTGTTGGTGGTGAGCAAACTTGTTCAACAAAAATATAGGATATATTTGTTGTCTTAAGGGGGAAGGTGTTACAGGCTTTGGTTTTTCCATTTATGTTTTGAGGTTGGACTTTAGCACGTATAGCTCGTTAGCACGTACGGTGCACAGATTGGTGTCATCTCGTTAGTCAGTATGTGTTACACCTGTGCTGGCTTGTCCATCTCGTTAGTCCGTATGTGTTTCACCTGAGCTGGTCCAGGTTCTATTTAAGAGTGTCTGGCCCAGTGCTCCAGTTGTCTTGATAGATGTGGAGAGTCAACACCTTTAGTTGCTCCACCTTTTTGGTTTGCTTCCTGTCTTTAAGTTTGGTGTGGGTTTTTCTTTTGTTTTCGTCTTCTTGGGCAGATTTAGTGGGTCTCATGGTGGGTGTCTTTTAAGTCCCAGTTGTTGTTACTAGTCAACTTTCAGTGGACACCCCCATAGTGTCCATCAGAACTCCTCCTAAAACCCCACCTGTTTAGTTGTGGTTGTTGTGACTCTTTGTTAGTTCCCTCTTCTATTTAAGTGACATTTCTGGTTTTCTTTAAGGGGAATGTAACAACAAACAATGTAATAAAACAAGCTTATAATTTGGGTTGGATATTAATCAATGGCATTTCTTTAGAATGCTCATTAGTCTTTCAGTTGTTCATCTGTTTTTTTATCCTCTTATGTTTGTTGTGTACTAAATATTCATTTAATTGTTTATTAGGTTTTTTTCTGTGAAGCCTTTGTGTTGCACCCATGTCTGAATTGTGCTGTATTAATAAAGCTTGATTTGATTTGAACATATTGCAAAACAAATGAACCCAATGACCGACCAATCAACAGACTCTTGCAAAACCAATTAACAAATATCTTAGTATGAAAAACAGTATAAATTCAGTATTTCTCCCACTATGTCAAAATGGTGCATAATAACAACTAACACACCAATAGCAAAGCGTCTTATTATGGGATTAGTGGTATGATGTTGATTAGTTCTAGCCCAGATAGCACTATGCCCGCCAGATGGCCTCAGATGTTACATAAAATGACCTCCACAGGAGGGTCCATCTCAACAGTTCATTTCCAAAGGGACAAATTAGGCCCAAGGGCACATACTGGCCATTTATCAATCAGTGCAGTTTAACATCTCAGATGTGACTAGCTTTCATCTTACAACTTATTGTTTCCGTCATTGTCTCTTACCTGTACTTACTGGCTGCCAGCCCTCGGTTTAGTACATCAAGGAACAGAGGTTGCCTTTTAGGAGAAGGACTGACAAGCTTGGAACTAGGTGGGAAACAGCTAGTGTCATGAAGTCACTTTGTCATAGCAGGTTAGGAGAAATAGGTTAAGGTTAGGAGAAGGCAATTTAAGGTTAGGAAAAGGCTTAGGGTTACCCTAAATGTCACTTCCGGTCGTAGCTGTACTCCATCTAGGCACAACCGACTTACAAGTCATCACACAGAGAGCAGATTTGAAGGACAACTCCACTGTCTGGAAGAGCGCCCCGGACTGAATTGAAATCCCTCAAACAGCACACTAACTACATTCCACTTTATGATGTCACAGTCAGCCTCTCGGAACACTGGTCCCCAACATTCTCAAACACCTTGGATACCGAAGCCAAACGTTCTCTAATCACTCACATTCACAAATCAACTAGGGACAAGGCTGCCAGGAATTGGATGCTGAAAAGCAAACCTCCTTCACAGAGCAACATCATAGGACTGAGAGTTAATAATACTCTGTCCGTGTAGGTGGTTGGGGCCTCGTGTTCAACAACAGGTTAGACTCTTTCACTTGTTCCCTTCAACTGCTTGCATTCCCCTATTCTCAACACCTTTGTTCTTCTATAGGCTAGAGTGCAGATACTTCACCTGTAGAGTACAACAACAAATAACAGAAAGCTTGTTACCACACCCTATAGGCTAGGAGTTTTACTTGGACTACAGTGTGTCCCAACATTCCACACAATACACACAAATCTAACAAAAGGAATGGAATTAGAATACATCAATGTCAGACCGGCATAGACTGAGATACCTTACAATAGAATACAGGATATACATATGACATGAGCCAGTCAAACCAGCGCCACATTATTAAAGTGACTGGTGTTCCATTATTCAAGTGGCCAGTGATTTCTAACACAAACACACACCTCAGTGGAACCCACATGGCAAGACAGGAAGGAAGACATGCAGAAGGACTCATGAAGAGGAGATGAAGAAGACCGGAATCATCTGGAATGAAGTGAACAAAACGGCCCAGAACAGGGTTCAGCCGAGATGCACTGTTGACACCCTATGCTTCATTTAGGAGCTCAACTGAATAGGTCAAGTCATATAGGGAGGCATTTCACCGCCACCTGCTGGACCAGAAGTCATGTGGCCAACACTCTGCTTAAAATCTTTACGAGCTATAAGGAGCAAGACAACAAACTGGTCAGGCAAGTTATGCAGGGAGGGATTTCATTGCCACGTGCTGGATCAGAAGTCATGTTGCCAACACTTTTCTTCAATTCATTACGACCTATAAGGTATACGTCTGCTCATCAATCAAGCCACACAGGAAGGCATTACACCGCCACCTGCTGGATCAGAAGTACTATTCACAGTGGCCACACAGAGCCATTATCACTCAACTGATGCAATTTTCACAAGTATGTGGTCAAAATAAAACACTAACTACAACAGATCATCAAATAGGCAGTGGTTCCAAAACTCCAAACCCCAATTCATTTGTTGAAGATGGAAAATGCTGAAATCAACAATACATCAAAGGATTCAACTACTGCAAACTGAAACAAACAAATGGATCAATCAGATCCTTTGGTGCGGCAGGGTAGTCTAGTGGTTAGTGCGTTGGACTAGTAACCCGAAAGGTTGCAAGTTCAATTCCCAGAGGTACAAATCTGTCATTTTGCCCCTGAACAGGCAGTTAACACATTGTTCCTAGGCCGTCATTAAAAATAAGAATTTGTTCTTAACTGACTTGCCTAGTTAAATGAAGGTTAAATAAAGATCAATCCTACTGAAGGTGTGGTGGAGTGGTAAACACCACCCCTAGCAGGGACTTGAGGTGGTCTCCCACAGCTCTGCTTATGTCATGTTCTGTGGCCTTGTCGTTCCATTTCTTGACTGCCCCTGCAACACAGAAACACATTTAGTCATATTATATAAAACACTCAAAGTAATGGATATGAAGCATCTATGGCCTCAGTTACACCTTGCACCTAAATGTGACTTCTGTCATCTGATCACTCCAAGCTGCATTAGGTTCAGATCTACCAGGATGGGCCTTTGACATAGTCTGGGTGCAGTCAGGCCACCAAATATGCATAAGCAATGTAAAGAGATGGGGTGAATGAGTGGGGAAAAGTACATTTGACACAAATTTCCTTCATAATATCAACGAACAAATGTGTGTGCCTGAGGGGAAATTAACTTTCATATAGCCAAAAGGGGTGAGAAATTACACCAATATCAGTGGACAACTTTCACTAATGTAAATAAACATGGATGATGGAACATATTCCCTTTTGCTGACGTGATGAACCGCTAAGGGGACATAAATATTTACCATCTAAACCATGTGTGACCTCTCACCTCTCTGGCTGTAGAAGTGTTCTTCCTAACCAGTCCCTCAACAGCTCTCTGACTGAGCTCCACCCTCACTGGGTCTTCAGAGGAGAGGAAGGCTGAGGAGGGATGGAAGGATGAATGGATCAGTCAGTCAATAAAGTGTAGAGCTGCTGTCTATGCTGTCTGACAAAATCACAATTTTAGTAGTTCAGTAAAGGAAATAAGGCTTTATGACTGCTGAATGCCAACTATCAATCACTTAGATCATGTATTTTCAGGTATAGATACATCCTTGGGACGTCCCTAGCCCGTTGAAGTTGACATTTAAAATGGTTAAAGTAGGGTTTAGGGTAGGGATGTCCCAAGGATCCCGGATAGCATTGACCATTGTGCATTCTTCTGTCTCGTTTACATAGCAGGTGTAAAAGAAACACAGACCAGACAAGTAGGCACGCAGTGCCTTGTGGTCATTGTAGTTAAAAAAATAGCATCTAACTATACCAAGCTGTATGTGGGGTTGTTTGAGAAGAATGTGATTGTCAGCCTTAACTATCCATTCTAGCTGTTGTGCCTTCTTCACCACGCTGTCTGTTTGGGTGGACCATTTCAGCAGTGGTAGGCTTGATTACCAACAACGAGGAGACGGCCTGCAGGGAGGAGGTGAGGGCCCTCGGAGTGTGGTGTCAGGAAAATAACCACTCACTCAACGTCAACAAAACCAAGGAGATGATGGTGGACTTCAGGAAACAGCGGATGGAGCACCCCCCTATCCACATCGACGGGACATTAGTGGAGAAGGTGGACAGTGAAAAACAGCCCCAAAAGGTTCTTCAGAGAACTTCTCAGAAGGCGGGTTCATCGAGGAACCGACATTGTTGCTGTCCTAACTAGGCAGAACTAGGTTTGTATTATTTCCTGAACTATATTCTTTCCCATATATTGTATATCGTTTCCATAAAGGCAACATGGCTTCACACTCATTAACGTACGTTTCCAATCTAGAGCAGAAGGTGTGGTTCACTCTAACTTTATGGAAAAAGGTTTATTCAATAAAACTCCTCTCATACTGGGAAGAACACCCCTTCGAATTATCAGGCCTGAAGGGCATTTTTATTTCAAATGTAGTACCCGGACGGAGAAAATCCAATAAGCGTTTCATAGTTACATCGTTAGGGTAACTTAACCTAAAGTGGACACACTCCAGTTTCTGAGACAATTGTCCAGACTTTGTAGACAGTTTAATAATGCTTAAACCTCATCTTTATCAAATGATCAATTAAAGATACCAACTCAAAACCTACGTTCGTCTACATATGGGTTGTTTAAATTGTATCTAATTATATTCCCAGTATTACTTTATCAAATCTCTAGTAATCGATTATACACAAACTTACAATTCATCATATTTAATATATTCACAGAATCCAATAAGAAATTCTCAGGTACTCACGACAACCATTCCATTTGCTTTTTCAAGGACTCTTTTTCAAGAACCCCAAGATAACGTTATATCAACGCTTATTATCCACATGTCAATCATCTGATTAAGCATATTTCTATACGTTACTATCCAAACGTCAGATTAAGACTCAGTCCTTAACTCTCATATCGCAGTCATACAACTCTCATATCACAGTCACACAACGCTAACATTCCTAACCAATTAGTTGTTTTTGGACAATATTTTAACCTGCAGGAATATTTTCTAATTTCTATCTCCTGGTTAGTTCCTAGGATAATGCAACTCATACATTTACATCTTTCAATACTTCTAAAATGGGGAACAGGTTAAAACAAGTACAGGTGCACCTTAGTAGCTTATACTATATCATAAATGGTCTCAACTAGTTCACACAGATTCTAGATATTTAACTCTAAATGACCAAACCCAGGGCATACCTGGCCAACACATATAAAATAACTTCTGAGGATCACTTAGATGGTCACACAGACACTTTTCAGAAAGAGGTCCTTCTTCCAAGTTTCACCACGTACCGTGCATCACACAGAACCCACAGTCACCCTGGCCCCTCCCCTCCCTAATCCCCACTGTGATCAATTCAGTGTCAGGAGAGCTCGAGGTCGACTGCAACCTACCAATGATAGGTGTCTTTGAGTCGACTAACTCTCAGATCATCCTCCACTGCCTCGGCCCTGTTACACCTCCAAGGTGGCCCCCTCACACAGGAATACACACTCAGAGCCTACTGCCTCGGCCCTGTTACACCTCCAAGGTGGCCCCCTCACACAGGAATACACACTCAGAGCCTACTGCCTCGGCCCTGTTACACCTCCAAGGTGGCCCCCTCACACAGGAATACACACTCAGAGCCTACGAGGCTTTTCTAAAAACTCATCTTTGCGCGTTTCGTTCTCTATTTTTAAAACTACATTCAAGATCTGGTATCTACCCGGCTCTCTGCCACTCAGATCAAAGGTGGTTCCATCTGCTCTGTTCCCGAAGTGTTGTCTCCCTGAGATCCCAAGTTTGAGGGATCCCTTGTGCACCATTTACCCAGGGCGTCAGGACCGGTCACCAAGTGAAGATTTACATCCACATCGACAAATGTGGTGGTTCATTTCTTTAATATCAAATGAGGAGACAAACTGATCACACAAGTCAGAGTTATTCTTCAACTAAATCTTTATTGATTAATAAGGGAGCAGGTCAAGACAACACACATATAAAGGGAATCAATTGAGTTCATCTACGATAATGATGGCTGGTCGACGAATCACCCCAGATGATTCATTGAGAGCCCAGAGACAAAAGTACAAAGGTCTTTTATAGCCAAGATAAACCCCTTTCAACCTACATGACAAACAACAGATGTATAGAAACGGGTCACAAGGTTAAGATTTGTATGAAAGATACTTATAATTCTCAGCAGACAGTATCTGCTGTAACAGTACTCTGTAGAGACCAGGGTCTGGCCCTGGGGTCATCTCTCCCTGGTACCATATAGAACAAAAACATGAACTCATGCTCTGGAATGTGGTCTCTTTAGGTTTTATCACCCAAAAGACATGGTAAATCTCCTGTCAAGTGTTCTCTCCCAGAGGCCCATCCTCAGTAGAACAAACAGACAATAGTTCTAAGAACCCTCTATTCTGTTGTATAAAACAACCATTTGATGCAATACAAGTATTATAACATAATCTTGCAGTTTCTCTCTCACAGTGTCCACTGAAAGTTGACTAGTAACAACAACTGGGACCTAAAAGACACCCACCATGAGACCCACTAAATCTGCCCAAGAAGAGGCAAACAAAAGAAAAACCCACAACAAACTTCAAGACAAGAAGCAAACCAAAAAGGTGGAGCAACTAAAGGTGTTGACTCTCCACATCTATCAAGACAACTGGAGCACTGGGCCAGACACTCTTAAATAGAACCTGGAGCACTGGGCCAGACACTCTTAAATAGAACCTGGACCAGCTCAGGTGAAACACCTTCCCACTAACGAGATGGACAAGCCAGCACAGGTGTAACACATACTGACTAACGAGGTGACACCAATCAGTGCACCGATGACACATTTCAGTTTGAATGCATTCAGTTGTACAACTGACTAGGTATCCCCCTTTCCTACGTGCTAAAGTCCAACCTCAAAACATAAATGGAAAAACCAAAGCCTGTAACACCTTCCCCCGTAAGACAACATATATATCCTATATTTATGATTCAATTTATTAGGATTGTTAATAAAATTGATTTTTTATCTATTTATGTGTCCAGGCTGCAAGTGTTGAAATTATCTTTTCTTTTTAACTAAAACTTTCAACTAAAACTCATACTTTGTATGTCGGGCAGTCTTCTTTTCAATGATATTTTGCTAGGTGGGATGGCCCCAATGTTACAGTTTTAATGTGTCCAAATCAATAGTCCAATATTCAGAAACAGTTTGTGATATATTGAAAACCTAGACATAAAATGTACCATCTACACAAACATCTGCCACAATAATCATATTACTTATATATTTTTAAACAAGCACCTTATAAACTGCACAAGCAGCAATAAATCACTGATATCGATTAGGGGGGAAATCAGGTTGTATGTGCTGTTGAAACTAACACAACTAAAAACACATGGAAATGGGAGATATCTTTTACCTCACTGGTTAGAGGACAACCTGCAGAAGACAGTCAGCTACATTTGGGAGTGATGCATTTAAATGTAGGGGTCGCTAAACAAAGGAACACAACACTTATTTGTCATCACTCATCAATATCATGTTGAAATCAATTGTGTGACAGGAGGTAGATGAGGTTGCACGTCCTGTTAAAACTAACAGCTCAAAAACCACACGGAATATGGGAATAATGTGTACATCACTGGTTAGAGGACAATTTGTAGAAAACAGCTCGCTACATTTTGAAGTGTTGCATTGTGATTCCAGTGGGTCACCAATGTGGTAAACAGCTAGCTACATTTTGAAGTGTTACATTGTGATTCCAGTGGGTCACCAACATGGTAAACAGCTAGCTACATTTTGAAGTGTTACATTGTGATTCCAGTGGGTCACCAACGTGGTAAACAGCTAGCTACATTTTGAAGTGTTACATTGTGATTCCAGTGGGTCACCAACGTGGTAAACAGCTAGCTACATTTTGAAGTGTTACATTGTGATTCCAGTGGGTCACCAACGTGGTAAACAGCTAGCTACATTTTGAAGTGTTACATTGTGATTCCAGTGGGTCACCAACATGGTAAACAGTTCTACATTGTAACATGGTAAACATTCTACATTGTGACATGATTTCATTGATATCATGAAACAACTCCATCATGTATGTATTTTGTGATGTTTGATCAGATATCTTTTATCAGAGTATCTCTTCCCACATTGAACACAACTATAAGGTTTCTCTCCTGTGTGTCTCCGCTGGTGTATAGTCAGATAGCTAGATGTAGTAAAACTCTTCCCACATTGATCACAGCAACAAGGTTTCTCTCCTGTGTGTGTTCTCTGGTGTATAGTCAGATCTCTAGAAGTAATAAAACTTTTCCCACATTGATTACAACTAAAAGGTTTCTCTCCTGTGTGTTTTCTCTGGTGTACTGTCAGATTGCTAGATGTAATAAATCTCTTCCCACATTGATTACAACTAAAAGGTTTCTCTCCTGTGTGTTTCCTCTGGTGTACTGTCAGATTGCTAGATGTAATAAATCTCTTCCCACATTGATCACAGCTAAAAGGTTTCTCTCCTGTGTGTAGTTTACGGTGGGATTTCAGGGAGCTTGACTGAGTAAAACTCTTCCCACATTGATCACAGCTATAAGATTTCTCTCCTGTGTGTGTTTTCTGGTGCATCTTCAAAGTATGTGATGTTGAAAAGCTTTTTCCACAATCTGAACAGTGGTGTAGTTTCTCTCCTGTGTGTACTCGCTGGTGTGTAGTCAATTGGCTAGATGTAATAAAACTCTTCCCACATTGACCACAGCTATAAGGTTTCTCTCCTGTGTGTGTTCTTTGGTGTATAGTCAGATCTCTAGACATAATAAAACTCTTCCCACATTGATCACAGATAAAAGGTTTCTCTCCTGTGTGTGTTCGCTGGTGTATTTTAAGGTCTGATGAATATTTGCAAGATTTCCCACAGTCAGAGCAGCAATGAGATTTCTTCCCTGTGGGTCTCTGCTGGTGTTTCTTGAGGTGTTCTGATCTGGAGAGTCTATTCTCTGCCTTGTCAGCATCATGACTTTGTTGAGGCTCCCCAGAGGATGCACGATATTCACATCTCTCTCCTGTGTGAACAAAGTCAGACAGATGGTTAAAGGCCCACAACAGCAGAAATCCTATATTTATTTGAGGTAAAAGGTGATGCCCAGAGCATAGTCATGAAGACGTACAACAATTGACATCTGTTAAATTATTAATTTGTCTTGTTTTCACATTAGTACATCGATGATTGTAGGCTAGAAATAAGTTATTCAAGTTGTTTAAATCCTAAGCACTGTGCCAGACGACTTTTGGTCTCCAATACAGGCCCCTTTCTGTGTTTGTTAAAATTGAGGCAGGAGGGCACACAATTTGACTGCAGAAACTCCTCCCTGCTAATGAGGAAACCACTAGTTATGGATGTAGTATATCTGCCTGGAGCAAAAATGGTGAGCAAAGATTTTAGTTTTTCACAATGTATTCTGAATATTACAGCTCACTATCAACGTAAGATCAGGAGCGCTACTCAAGGAAACTCACATTAAGCTCGGTGTCTATTTACTAATTCACCACCGTGGGAGAAAACTCAGGGGAGTTCTCATAGGATGACAGCAAAAATAGCCTCAATTTCCAGGCTGCATATGAGTGCATTTCACACTACTTTGGATTATAATTGTAAGGCTTGTTTGAATGTCCTGCTTAATAAGGAGCAGCAAGGTGCGTTGGGGCGCTAGCGCCCCACTCCCGACACTACCAGGTGAAATGCAAGGCGCCAAATTCTAAATCCAAAAGTTTAATTATTAAACATGCACCAATATACAAGTGTTTCATACTCATCAAAAGCTCTGTTTCTTGGCAATATCACAGCGTTGTCAGATTTCAAAAAGGCTTTACGGCGAAAGCACCACATTTGATTGTTTGAGGGTATCACCTTCACTATTTTTCCCATTACCATGAATTCATTAGCCTTCACGGTTCACACAAAACACATTTCACAGCGAAAACAAATCAATTACCTGTTGAAGAACTTCTGCTGATGGCTTCCCAAGTGTCCAACGAAGACAATCCATGGTTCTTTTGTTAGAAAATGTATTATATCTATAAATCTCTGTTTGGTTCGCGCGTTTATATTCAGAAACTACAGCCTCCACTCCTCCATTGAAACGTGAAGAGAACTCGTTCAACTTATACCTATAAACTTGTCCAAGAACAATAAAACATCCTTTTTAATGTATCCTTAGGAACACTTTTATATTTACTATAATAATTCAACCGGAATATAAACTGGGCGATAAGAACGGAAGGGGTTCCAAATGAGGCACTCTGTCAAAACCACTTTTTCCAGGACAGAAATTCCTCGGGGGGTTCGCCTGCCATATCCGTTCTGTTTTACTCACAGACAAATGGTTAACACTTTTAGAAAATTAAGAGTGTTTCCTATCCAATGGTACTAAATATGTGCATATCCTATTTTCTGGGCCTGAATGGGAGGCATTTTACTTTGGGCACGCCAGGCTCTCCAAAACGGTCACCTCGTGCGCTGCTCCCTAAGAAGTTAATATAATGTTTGTGTTATTGTCAAAAATGACTTCAACCAGTAAAATGCACCTTTGGCTAGCTTTTCCATCAGCCGGACAATGAGGGTTTGTCCACTAAGTCTTTAACAAATTTGCCCATAACGTCACCTAACAACAGACCTACTGTAGGACCCATAACTTCACCTACAGTGAGGGAAAAAAGTATTTGATCCCCTGCTGATTTTGTACGTTTTCCCACTGACAAAGAAATGATCAGTCTATAATTTTAATGGTAGGTTTATTTGAACAGTGAGAGACAGAATAACAACAAAAAAATCCAGAAAAAACGCATGTGAAAAATTTTATAAATTGATTTGCATTTTAATGAGGGAAATAAGTATTTGACCCCCTCTCAATCAGAAAGATTTCTGTCTCCCAGGTGTCTTTTATACAGGTAACGAGCTGAGATTAAGAGCACACTCTTAAAGGGAGTGCTCCTAATTTCAGCTTGTTACCTGTATAAAAGACACCTGTCCACAGAAGCAATCAATCAATCAGATTCCAAACTCTCCACCATGGCCAAGACAAAAGAGCTCTCCAAGGATGTCAGGGACAAGATTGTAGATCTACACAAGGCTGGAATGGGCTACAAGACCATCGCCAAGCACCTTGGTGAGAAGGTGACAACAGTTGGTGCGATTATTCGCAAATGGAAGAAACACAAAAGAACTGTCAATCTCCCTCAACCTGGGGCTATTTTTTTGTTGTTATTCTGTCTCTCATTGTTCAAATAAACCTACCATTAAAATTATAGACTGATCATTTCTTTGTCAGTGGGCAAACGTACAAAATCAGCAGGGGATCAAATACTTTTTTCACCTCACTGTAACATAGACCTACTGTAGGACCCATAACTTCACCTAACAACAACATAGACCTAGGACTATAAATCATTTCATATTTCAGGTGAAACATGGAAACTAAAATGTCTTTGTCGTGACATTTCATAACCTGATCACCAGATAATGTTGTGAATAATCCCACTAGACTACTCTGTATAAAGGAAAATAGCTCTGTGTGTTGTGCAATAGCCTATCCATCAAGGAACAGTTCTCTACACATTGTGAATAATGTGTAAATATTTTTAGAACAACGTTAATGACAGTATCCATTTGGGTGCTGTGAATCAACTTAAGGTGACTCAGTACAACCATTGGATTTAGCAAACTCTGAAATGATTTAGGATTTCTGTGCCCATAAACTGTTTACCCAGGGTAGCATAAGGAGACACTAAATGTTACGTAGTTAAGAGTGTATTTCAGAGATCTGAAAACAAAAAAAAACTGCCCCACAGCAAGTTCCTCATATGACTATAACTACTGTTCCCTGAAGGAGGGAAACTAGGTACAACATACTATTAAATCCACACTTTATGACTATAACTACTGTTCCCTGAAGGAGGGAAACTAGGTACAACATACTATTAAATCCACACGTTATGACTATAACTACTGTTCCCTGAAGGAGAGAAACGAGGTACAACATACTACGGGGAAATACAATCATTCCCCAAACGGATACTAATTGAAATGGCCCATGGCAGACCACCCAGACCTGACCTCGCAAGATGCGTCAGTTTTCTCAATGTATTCATTGTCTTTCGTTTGAAACACTCCTGTCAATGTTGAGTAAGGACACACACCTGATTACGCATATAGAAGTAGGACTAGTCTACCTGGCCGGGAAAAGTTTTCGTAATAATCGTAACTGGCACGCAGATTGGTAGAAATGGTAAGATAACTTGGCACTCCAATTGGACTGCCACAATTGGCTCAGCGTCATCCGGTTTGGCCGGTGTAGGCCGTCATTGTAAATAGAAATTAGTTTGCTTCACGGTTGGAATGGTGTTCTTCTTCTTGCAAGCCTCCCCCTTTTTCCTCCAAACATAACGATGGTCATTATGGCCAAAATATTTTTGTTTTATCGGACCAGATAACGATCTTTGTCCCCATGTGCAGTTGCAAAACGTAGTCTGGCTTTTTTATGGCGGTTTTGGAGCAGTGGCTAATTCCTTGCTGAGCGGCCTTTCAGAGATGTCGATATAGGACTCGTTTTACTGTAGATATAGATACTTTTGTACCTGTTTCCTCCAGCATCTTCACAAGGTCCTTTGCTGTTGTTCTGGGATTGATTTGCACATTTCGCACCAATGTACGTTCATCTCTAGGAGACAGATTGCGTCTCCTTCCTGAGCGGTATGACAGCTGCGTGGTCCCATGGTGTTTATACTTGCATACTATTGTTTGTACAGATGAACGTGGTACCTTCAGGCGTTTGGAAATTGCTCCCAAGGATGAACCAGACTTGTGGAGGTCTCCAATTGTTTTCTGAGGTCTTGGCTGATTTCTTTTGATTTTCCCATGATGTCAAGCAAAGAGGCACTGAGTGTGAAGGTATGCCTTGAAATACATCCACAGGTGCACCTCCAATTGACTCAAATGATGTCAATTAGCCTATCAGAAGCTTCTAATGCCATGACATCATTTTCTGGAATTCTCCAAGCGTTTTAAAGGCACAGTCGACTTAGTGTATGTAAACTTCTGACTCACTGGAATTGTGATACAGTGAATTATAAGTGAAATAATCTGTCTGTAAACAATTGCTGGAATAATTACTTGTCTTGCACAAAGTAGATGTCCTAAACAACTTGCCAAAACTATAGTTTGTTAACAATAAATTTGTGGAGTGGTTGAAAAACTAGTTTTAATGACTCCAACATAAGTGTATGTAAACTTCTGACTTCAACTGTATCAACAGCTGTAACAATTTGACCCCCACAGGAAATCTCCACTGGCAATTCTAGAACATACTATATAGACTAGAAACCTGGTTAAACTATCATTATGACCTCATGGATGGCCAGTCCTTGTATTCATAGTGTAGTGAATTCAGGGGGTAGCCCTGAGCTGAACTCAAACCTGGGTCCACTGACTGTCAAGCCAACACCTTACAACTGTTAAGCCAAAAGGTTGCTAGGTTTTGGGTTAAGGTTGCTGCAATAGCTTTCTCTAAGAATTTGAGAGTGGTTACATTTCTCCAGCCCCCATCACTCAGGTGTTTATCAAACCAAGTCCCAGGATGACATTTTGTGTCTGTTTAAATCATTGGTTGTCCCTTTAAACAAGCCACACAACAATCAACCAATCTGCAGTTGAAACAATAACAAAGCTGTAATTCCACCACTGTTTTGGTAATAAGATGATGGATGGGGTTGGAGAAATGTAACTACTCTCAAACGCATAGACAGACCTAGGGATGCAAGGACTGACCATCCATGATATCAACATTATAGTTTTAACCATGTTGAGGCTATACAGTGATGGTTTACATTGTTTCTAAACATTGGAGTAAAAAAAGCTTATTTGGGGTTATGATGGGGTACAACAGTTGAACTAAGCTCATGAGGCATGTGTTATATTCTTCAAGAATCAATGGCTATAAATACATAATTTAAGTCAAAATATGGATGTAGAAATTACATATTTCCACTTTAACACCACACATCAGTTCAACAACTGCAGAGTTTGTGCCTCTGTTTTTAAGACAGTACTTACTAGTGTTAATCAGGGCCCTGTTTCTCAAAACCATCTTATGGCTAAGTTCATCGTTAGAACCATTGGATGCCTTAAGTTGCGTTTGGGAAACCGGGCCCAGATATCCAGTTTCCTCCTCTTCATCGTCCTCTTCTTCCTGCAATGTGACAGTCATCTCTCCCTCCTCTTCTTTCACTCCAAAAACTGCATCCTCCTCTTCTTTTACTGTAACATCCTCCTCCTCTTTCACTCTGAACGAGTCTTCCTCTTCTTTCACTGAAACGTCTTTCTCTTCTTCTTTCACGGTAACAGCCTCACCCTCTAGTTGTTTTTGTATTGTAACATCCTCCTCTTCCTCCTCCTCTTTGACCAGATCTTCTTTCTCCGTCCAGCAGACCTCCTCTTCTTTAGCAGGAGGAGAGTAGCTTAGTGACCTCATGGTCGGGGATGGTAGCTAGCTAGGCTAATGTGATGGTAGGCTATTTTAGCTATTCAGCTGATTAGTATATAAATATTAAATAAATATTTCTTTAAATGGTGACTAATATACACCGAAACAGTGACTAATATACACCGAAAGCATCTCAAGAGCTATAATGTTTCTGCTAATGTCGTCTATCAAGCTACCGAAGTGGCTGACGAAGCATCCTGTCCACTAGATTACACGTCACACCAGCAGCATCGACTGAAAGATGCACATCGCCATCTGCTGACTGGAGTGGGTAAACGCAGTTTGTTTATTTTACTTTCAGACAAAACCTTTTTACTTCTTCATTTATTTAATTAAATAATCATATTGTATTGAGACATACAAAAATAAACATATATTGATAGGTTCAGACTTTTAATGAGAATTGAAAACATACTAAGTGGCGAATGGCGCAGCGGTGTAAGGCACTGCATCAGTGCTAGAGGCGTCACTACAGACACCCTGGTTCGAATCCAGGCTGTATCACAACCGGCCGTGATTGGGAGTCCCATAGGGCGGCGCACAATTGGCGTCGTCTGGGTTTGGTTGGTGTAGGCCGTCTTTGTAAATAAGAATTTGTCCTTAACTGACTTGCCTAGTTAAATAAAGAATTAACTGCACAGCTACATTTAAGGCACATCTTATTCAGTCAATACTGATTCTATATAATGTAAGAATACATTGATGTAGCTGTATACAGGCCACTAGTGAGTGATGTTCCAAATTTGAATTCTATTCAGACAAAAATATGTTACATTAACTACATCCTTTTAAAATCAGCACTCTGACAAAAAATACTGATGGGAACATTCATGAGGTAGTGAATGTTTTTTAATGTCAAGAATGTATCAATTAATCACATTTTCATACACCTTCAGCTTGACACAAATTAACTCAATGACTAAATTAGAGGTTTCAAGGTTAGAATCCAGAAATGCACATTCTATTCATCTACTTTATTATTTTCATTAAAACAATATACAAATCATAATGAACAGCTAAAGATTCAATATATCAAAGTTCATGATCAAAACAAAATACACATTTTAACATGTCTCAAGTAGATCTATTTTTCTGTCAACTTTCATACATGTCATTTTATTTAATGTTCATAAAAACACGTTTAATCAAAAACATAAGTCAGAACACAGCCTCTCTATTCTCTCGTGTGATTTAAGGTCCTCTGACTGTGAAAATGTCTTTACACAATGAGAGCAATGGTGTGTTCTCCTCCTGTGTATTAGTATGTTGGAAAGACTTTTCTTCTATGTGTGTCCTCATGCTTTTTCAGGTCCCATGATCGGGTTAAACTCTTTTCCCACTGGGAAGATTGGTAAGGCTTTTCTCCTGTATGTATTCTCTCCTGCATTTTCAGGCTACCTCGATGGGTAAAACTGTTTCCACACTGGGAACATTGGAAAGGCTTCTCTCCTGTGTGTGTCCTCTCATGCTCCTTCGGGCTCCCATACCACCTAAACCGCTTTCCACAGTGGGTGCAGTGGTGTCCTGCTGTAGGTTTGGGCATCTCTCGGTCTGGTTCCCCTGAAGGACTTTTCCTGCAGTCAGAGTGAGGGTCTGGTCTCTCCCCTACCAAAAGACAAACATATAATTAAACAGAGAACTGAAGGAAACCTCCACGTGATAAAAACTGTCTTCCTATGAGGTTTAATTCAAACCAGATCCCAGAATAGGCAGAGATCAGTCTTCACAACATTTCATAATACAAAATAAACTTGGTGAGATTTAATGATGTAGAGATGCACATCTAATCCTGCTCTCATGGAATGTCATGTTTATAGGCTGAGCAGAGCTCTATAATAATAGATAATGTCATGTTTACAGGCTGATCAGAGCTCTATAATAATAGATAATGTCATGTTTACAGGCTGAGCAGAGCTCTATAATAATAGATAATGTCATGGTTACAGGCTGAGCAGAGCTCTATAATAATAGATAATGTCATGGTTACAGGCTGAGCAGAGCTCTATAATAATAGATAATGTCATGTTACCAGGCTGAGCAGAGCTCTATAATAATAGATAATGTCATGGTACCAGGCTGAGCAGAGCTCTATAATAATAGATAATGTCATGTTACCAGGCTGAGCAGAGCTCTATAATAATGAATAATGAATCACGTCTCTCTCCTGCGTGAACAACAAAGTCAGACAGATGGTTAAAGGCCCACAAAATGAGCAAGAATAGTCATATTTTGTCTTGTTTTCACATTAGTAGTAACATCGATGATTGAAGGCTAGAAATAAGTAAAAGTTGTTGAAACCCTAAGCACTGTGCCAGACGACTTTTGGTCTCCAATATAAGACCCTTTCTGTGTTTGCTAAATTGAGGCACGAGGTCAATGCAGACACAATCTGGTTGCAGAAACTCCTCCCTGCTAATGAGGAAACCACTAGTTATGGATGTAGTATATCTGGTTGTAGAAACTCCTCCCTGCTAATGAGGAAACCGCTAGTTATGGATGTAGTATATCTGGTTGTAGAAACTCCTCCCTGCTAACGAGGAAACCACTAGTTATGGATGTAGTGTATCTGGTTGTAGAAACTCCGCCCTGCTAATGAGGAAACCGCTAGTTATGGATGTAGTGTATCTGGTTGTAGAAACTCCGCCCTGCTAATGAGGAAACCGCTAGTCATGGATGTAGTATATCTGATTGTAGAAACTCCTCCCTGCTAATGAGGAAACCGCTAGTTCTGGATGTAGTATATCAGGTTGTAGAAACTCCTCCCTGCTAATGAGGAAACCGCTAGTTATGGATGTAGTATATCTGGTTGTAGAAACTCCTCCCTGCTAATGAGGAAACCGCTAGTTATGGATGTAGTATATCTGGTTGTAGAAACTCCTCCCTGCTAATGAGGAAACCGATAGTTATGGATGGAGTATATCTGCCTGGAGCAAAAATGGTGAGCAAAGATTTTAGTTTTTCACAATGTATTCTGAATGTGAATGGGGGAAAACTCAGGGGAGTAACCTCCATTTACAGGTTGCTTATGAATGCATTTCACAGTACTTTGGATTATAATTGTAAGGCTCGTTTGAATGTGCTGCTTAATATAATGTTTGTGTCATCATCTCAAATCAACCGCTTTGTACTTAAACACTTCAACCAGTAAAATGCTCTTTGGCTTTTCCATCAGCCTGACAATGAGGGTTTGTACACTAAGTGTTTGCCAAATTGGCACAAAACTTCACCTAACAACAACATAGACCTACACAACATAGACCTACTGTAGGACCCCTAACTTCACCTAACAACAACATAGACCTACACAACATAGACCTACTGTAGGATCCATAACTTCACCTAACAACAACATAGACCTACACAACATAGACCTACTGTAGGACCCCTAACTTCACCTAACAACAACATAGACCTACACAACATAGACCTACTGTAGGACCCATAACTTCACCTAACAACAACATAGACCTACACAACATAGACCTACTGTAGGACCCCTAACTTCACCTAACAACAACATAGACCTACTGTAGGACCCATAACTTCACCTAACAACAACATAGACCTACTGTAGGACGCATAACTTCACCTAACAACAACATAGACCTACTGTAGGACCCCATAACTTCACCTAACAACAACAGACTTACTGTACTATTAAATCCATACGTTATGACTATAACTACTGTTCCCTGAAGGAGAGAAACGAGGTACAACATACTATTAAATCCACACGTTATGACTATAACTACTGTTCCCTGAAGGAGGGAAACTAGGTACAACATACTATTAAATCCACACGTTATGACTATAACTACTGTTCCCTGAAGGAGGGAAACTAGGTACAACATACTATTAAATCCACACGTTATGACTATAACTACTGTTCCCTGAAGGAGGGAAACTAGGTACAACATACTATTAAATCCACACGTTATGACTATAACTACTGTTCCCTGAAGGAGGGAAACTAGGTACAACATACAGTGTGGGAAAAAGGTATTTCATCCCCTGCTGATTTTGTATGTTTGCCCACTGACAAAGAAATGATCAGTCTATAATTTGAATGGTTTATTAGAACAGTGAGAGAAAAACATGTGAAAAATGTTATAAATTGAATTGCATTTGCATCATATCATGTCTGATAGAATTTGATTGTTTTAATGCATCACAACTAATGAGTTGTGGAGCTTCGCAAAGCACATTTTTCTTCACGTCAAACATTAAGTAAAGGGGAGAATGTAACAATATACACTGATTCTGGATATGCATTTGGTTCATGATTTCGGTACATTGTGGTCACAACGGGCTGTTAACAGCGACAGGAACACCAATAAAAATGGACTGGAGGTAGAGG
Source organism: Brachymystax lenok tsinlingensis (assembly GCA_030435695.1). Lineage (NCBI taxonomy): Eukaryota > Metazoa > Chordata > Actinopteri > Salmoniformes > Salmonidae > Brachymystax > Brachymystax lenok. The sequence goes on from CM059812.1 coordinate 41,151,170, forward strand.
CCTTATTATAAGCCTGTCCAGTAAATTAGCAGTAGTGAAACGTGCTGATTCTAGTCGTACAGATCAAATGGCCATAGGGAATCGCAGAGCAGACGAAATGGCGGCAGCCGTAGTGAGAGAAGATGTTAAGGAACCATATGTAAATATTGTGAATAACGGGGTTGGGATTCTAAGTTTAAAAGATTTACAGCAGCAAACTAACAAGAAATCAATGTGGGAGTGGTTAGAACCAGTAGACACTGAAGGGTTGTGGTATAATGCTACCACTGGAAGACCTGTAGTACCAAGCTGGATACATAGTAGACACTGAAGGGTTGTGGTATAATGTTACCAGAACTCAAGACATTTCAGGAGGTTGATAGCGTGGACACAATGGATAAGAAGTTTCATTCACCAGTATTGTCCTTTAGTACAGCAACTAGAGGAGTGGTCAGGGAGAGTTATATTCACAAGTAATGTCCTTTAGTACAGCAACTAGAGGAGTGGTCAGGGAGAGTTATATTCACAAGTAATGTCCTTTAGTACAGCAACTAGAGGAGTGGTCAGGAGAGTTATATTCACAAGTAATGTCCTTTAGTACAGCAACTAGAGGAGTGGTCAGGGAGAGTTATATTCACAAGTAATGTCCTTTAGTACAGCAACTAGAGGAGTGGTCAGGGAGAGTTATATTCACCAGTAATGTCCTTTAGTACAGCAACTAGAGGAGTGGTCAGGGAGAGTTATATTCACAAGTAATGTCCTTTAGTACAGCAACTAGAGGAGTGGTCAGGGAGAGTTATATTCACCAGTAATGTCCTTTAGTACAGCAACTAGGGGAGTGGTCAGGGAGAGTTATATTCAACAGTAATGTCCTTTAAAATCTGGTTAATCTATCATTATGACCTCATGGATGAATTCTAGAATATACTATATAGCCTAGAAACCTGGTTAAACTATCATTATGACCTCATGGTTGAATTCTAGAATATACTATATAGCCTAGAAACCTGGTTAAACTATCATTATGACCTCATTGATGGCCAGTCTTTGTATTCATAGTGTAGTGAATTCAGGGGGTAGCCCTGAGCTGAACTCAAACCTGGGTCCAGCGACTGTCAAGCCAACACCTTATAACTGTTACGCCAAGATGTCTGAACTTCTTGACGAGGTCATTAGGTTTTGGGTTAAGGTTGATACAATAGCTTTATCTATGAATTTGAGAGTGGTTACATTTCTCCAGCCCCATCCCTCAGCTGTTTACCAAACCAAGTCTAGTTTTAACCATGTTGAGGCTATACAGTGTTGGTTTACATTGTTTCTATACATTGGAGTAAAAAAAGCTTATTTGGGTTCTGATGGGGTACAACAGTTGAACTAAGCTCATGAGACATGTGTTATATTCTTCAAGAATCAATGGCTAGAAATAAATAATTTAAAAGTCAAAATATGGATGTAGCAATTGCAGATTTCCCCTTTAACACCACACATCAGTTCAACAACAGCAGAGTTTGTGCCTCTGTTTTTAAGACAGTACTTACTAGTGTGATGGAGTGAAGGAGACGCGGCGTTCGATCGGCGGGTGAACGTCTGTTCCATCTGAAGCAGGGGACGAGGAGCGCGCAGGATTTCGCTTTGGACTTTCGGACCCTGCCCGCCAGTGCGGGCAGATCGATCACTACCGTTGCAGTCTGCACGAGGACGTCCGTCGGGAGTTGGCCTGCCGAGACACCACCCTCACGTTGGACCAGTTGGTGGACCTGTCCACCCGGCTGGACAACCTGCTGGCTACCCGCGGACGTCCGGATCGGGGCCTGTCAGTTCCAGCCCCCAGCACCTCCGCTCCGACGCCCATGGAGCTGGGAGGTGCTGCACTTAGGGTGACCGGAGGAGGGGCCATTCCCTGCACCATCTGTAGCCGCAGAGGGCACACTGCTGGTCGGTGCTGGGGGTCCTCAGGGAGTCGAGGCAGCGATAAATCTCCTGGTAGACGCAGCACTTCACAGGAGTCACGTGTATCCTCTGTCCCAGGAGGAGACGGCGGCTATGGAAACATATGTCTCCGAATCCCTGGGGCATCGATACATTCGGCCCTCCACTTCACCTGCCCCCTCAAGTTTATTTTTTGTGAAGAAGAATGATGGAGGTCGGCGCCCGTGTATTGACTACGGGGTATCAATCAGATCACTGTGAGGTACAGCTACCCGCTGCCTCTCATAGCCAGTGCGATCGAGTCAATGCACGGGGCGCGCTTCTTCACAAAATTGGATCTCAGGAGCGCTTACAACATGGTGCGTATCCGGGAAGGGGACGAGTGGAAGACGGCCTTTAGTACCACCTCAGGGCACTATGAGTATCTCGTCATGCCGTACGGGTTGATGAATGCTCCATCAGTCTTCCAGGCCTTTGTTGACATTATCTATTATTATAGAGCTCTGCTCAGCCTGTAAACAAGACATTCCATGAGAGCAGGATTAGATGTGCATCTCTACATCATTACATCTCACCAAGTTTATTTTGTATTATGAAATGTTGTGAAGACTGATCTCTGGCTATTCTGGGATCTGGTCTGAATTAAACCTCATAGGAAGACCGTTTTTATCATATGGAGGTTTCCTTCAGTTCTGTTTAATTATATGTTTGTCTTTGGTAGGGGAGAGACCAGGCCCTCACTCTGACAGCAGGAAAAGTCCTTCAGGAGAACCAGACCGAGAGATGCCCAAACCAACAGCAGGACACCACTGTTCCCACTGTGGAAAGAATTTTACTCATTTAGGGAGTCTGAAAATGCGCAAGAGAATACATACAGGAGAAAATCCTTACCACTGCTCCCACTGTGGAAAGAGGTTTACTCAGTTAGGGGCTCTGGTAGGGCATAAGACAACACACACAGGAGAGAAGCCTTATCACTGTTCCCACTGTGGAAAGAGTTTTAGGTGGTATGGGAGCCCGAAGGAGCATGAGAGGACACACATAGGAGAGAAGCCTTTCCAATGTTCCCAGTGGGAAAAGAGTTTTACCCAATCATGGGAACTGAAAAAGCATGAGGACACACACAGGAGAAAAGTCTTTCCAACATACTAATACAAAGGAGTAAAAGACATACCATTGCTCTCATTGTGAAGACATTTTCACAGTCAGAGGACCTTAAATCACACGAGAGAATAGAGAGGCTGTGTTCTGACTTGTGTTTTTGATTAAACATGTGTTTTTATGAACATTAAATGAAATGGCATGTATGAAAGTTTACAAAAAATAGATCTACTTGAGACATGTTAAATGTTTAAATGTGTATTTTGTTTTGATCATGAACTTTGATATATTGAATCCTTAGATGTTCATTATATGATTTGGATATTTTTTTAATGAAAATAATAAAGTAGATGAATAGAATGTGCATTTCTTGATTCTAACCTTGAAACCTCTAATTTAGTCATTGAGTTAATTTGTGTCAAGCTGAAGGTGTATGAAAATGTGATTAATTGATACATTCTTGACATTAAAAAACATTCACTACCTCATGAATGTTCCCATCAGTATTTTTTGTCAGAGTGCTGATTTTAAAAGGATGTAGTTAATGTAACATATTTTTGTCTGAATAGAATTAAAATTTGGAACGTCACTCACTAGTGGCCTGTATACAGCTACATCAATGTATTCTTACATTATATAGAATCAGTATTGACTGAATAAGATTTGCCTTAAATGTAGCTGTGCAGTTAATTCTTTATTTAATTAGGGAAGTCAGTTAAGGACAAATTCTTATTTACAAAGACGGCCTACACCAACCGAACCCAGACGACGCCAAATGGACTCCCAATCACGGTCGGTTGTGATACAGCCTGGATTCGAACCAGGGTGTCTGTAGTGACGCCTCAAGCACTGATGCAGTGCCTTACACCGCTGCGCCACTCGCCACTTTGTATGTTTTCAATTCTCATTAAAAGTCTGAACCTATCAACATATGTTTATTGTTGTATGTCTCAATACAATATGATTATTTAATTAAATAAATGAAGAAATAAAAAGGTTTTGTCTGAAAGTAAAATAAACATAAACTGCGTTTACCCACTCCAGTCAGCAGATGGCGATGTGCATCTTTCAGTCGATGCTGCTGGTGTGACGTGTCATCTAGTGGACAGGATGCTTCGTCAGCCACTTCGGTAGCTTGATAGACGACATTAGCAGAAACATTATAGCTCTAGAGATGCTTTCGGTGTATATTAGTCACTGTTTCGGTGTATATTAGTCACCATTAGCCTAGCTAGCTACCATCTCCAACCATGAGCTACTCTCCTCCTGCTAAAGAAGAGGAGGTCTGCTGGACGGAGAAAGAAGATCTGGTCAAAGAGGAGGAGGAAGAGGAGGATGTTACAATACAAAAACAACTAGAGGGTGAGGCTGTTACCGTGAAAGAAGAAGAGAAAGACGTTTCAGTGAAAGAAGAGGAAGACTCGTTCAGAGTGAAAGAGGAGGAGGGTGTTACAGTAAAAGAAGAGGAGGAAGAGAAAGAGGAGGATGCAGTTTTTGGAGTGAAAGAGGAGGAGGGGGAGATGACTGTCACATTGGAGGAAGAAGAGGAGGTTGGAGATCTGTTTAACACCAGTAAGTACCGTCTCTGTAGTCGTTGAACCAATATGCAGTAAAGGGGTTCTCCACTTTAATGTTGTTCTGTAGGAATGGCTGAAGCTCCACTGTAACGTGTAGAACATCAAGAGTGGACCATCAACAAAACGTTAACAATTGATCAAATGCATCCAATGACAATCCCTGAAATACTGTAGTCCTCAATATCTCCTATTAGATCAGCCCAATATGTAGTCTTAAAGGGGCAATCAGCAGTTGTTACATCCATTTTGGGACTTATACATTAATGATATGTACCCATCTGTTTCTTGAAGAAATAATTTATAAATGCCTCATGAGCTTAGTTCAACTGTAGAACCCCATCAGAACCCAGAATATAAGCTTTTTTTACTCCAATGTTTGTCAGTAAATATAAACAAACACAGTATAAAAGGAGCAAGCAGGTATGCTTTTCTCTTTTGTTTTGAGCCCTCGGCAAGAAGGCACCAGAGCCTACCGTGCTAACGGGTTCCCTCTAGATAACACAACCACACAGTGCATGAAAAGCATGAGGTGTGGCTAACTTTAGCAAGCTATCCAGCTAGCATACAAACTCGGTAGCACAGAGTAGATCCTCCATATGACGTTGAGAAATAGTGCATTGTGGATAGTTTAGAAGACCCCTCTCTGTTTATTATCTACGAGTCACTTTAACTCCACCTACATGTACATATTACCTCAATTACCTTGACTATCCGGTGCCCCTGCACATTGACTCTGTACCGGTCCCCCCTGTATATAGTCTCTACATTGACTCTGTACTGGTACCCCCTGTGTATAGTCTCCACATTGACTCTGTACTGGTACCCCCTGTGTATAGTCTCCACATTGACTCTGTACCGGTACCCCCTGTATATAGTCTCCACATTGACTCTGTACCGGTACCCCCTGTATATAGTCTCCACATTGACTCTGTGCAGTACCCCCTGTATATAGCCTCCACATTGACTCTGTACCGGTACCCCTGTATATAGCCTCCACATTGACTCTGTACAGTACCCCCTGTATATAGCCTCCACATTGACTCTGTACCGGTACCCCCTGTATATAGACTCCACATTGACTCTGTACCGGTACCCCCTGTATATAGCCTCCACATTGACTCTGTGCAGTACCCCCTGTATATAGCCTCCACATTGACTCTGTACCGGTACCCCCTGTATATAGCCTCCACATTGACTCTGTACCGGTACCCCCTGTATATAGCCTCCACATTGACTCTGTACCGGTACCCCCTGTATATAGCCTCCACATTGACTCTGTGCAGTACCCCCTGTATATAGCCTCCACATTGACTCTGTACTTGTACCCCCTGTATATAGCCTCCACATTGACTCTGTGCCGGTACCCTGTATATAGCCTCCACATTGACTCTGTACTGGTACCCCCTGTATATAGTCTCCACATTGACTCTGTACTGGTACCCCCTGTATATAGCCTCCACATTGACTCTGTACTGGTACCCCCTGTATATAGTCTCCACATTGACTCTGTACTGGTACCCCCTGTATATAGTCTCCACATTGACTCTGTACTGGTACTCCCTGTATATAGTCTCCACATTGACTCTGTACCGGTACCCCCTGTATATAGTCTCTGTTACGGATACAGGTATTCTGTGTGTGTATTTGTTTTCTCTCCTTCTGCCCTAGTCACAGGTGTCACTCATCAGCCGTCATCAGTCCCAATCAGAAGACACACCTGCTCCTTTTCCCTTACCCAATCACATCCCCTTTCCCTTGGTTTAAAACCCCAGTCAGTTATCTCTCTCTCTCTATAGCTTGTTCTTGTTTTGTAGCACTCTGGTTGTATTGCTCGCTCGCTTGATTAGTAGCTGACTTATATTGGTAGCTCTCCCTTGTTTTGGTAGCTGGCTTGTTTTGTAGCTCTAGCTTGTATTGCTCTTGCTTGTTTTTGTAGCTGACTGGTATTGGAAGCTCTCTCTCTTTGTTTTGTAGCTACAGAGCTCTAGCTCTGTTTAGTATTTGTTAAAGCCCAGTTGCTGTTGTCCTGTGAGTATGTACTGTGGTGTTGTATTGCTGTTTGTTTGTTGGTGGAAAAGGGGATAACCAGACAAGTCGCCCATGGGCATACATTACCCGTAGGAAACCCTGTGTTAAATACATTAGTTAGAACTGGGCGGACCACCCACTGTATTTACTTGGTTAGTCAGCTAGCTGTTCGTGACGCAGGTAGATTAGTTTAGGGGTTTTTGAATGTCTATTATTTCTTTCCTTGGGTCCAGCTCAGCCCCTTTTCCCCACACCACTTTACCGTGTGTTTAAAATAAACCATTTGTGTTTGACGGTAGATTTAAGTTGTGTGTTTTCTGTTCTCACTGTTCCTTTTCACCATAGTAATTTGCATAAGATATGTTGCGGGTCTCTATTCCATTCCCCCTAGACTGCGGGGTAAAAGGGATTCGTAACAGTCTCCACACTGACTCTGTACCGGTACCCCCTGTATATAGCCTCCACATTGACTCTGTACTGGTACCCCCTGTATATAGTCTCCACATTGACTCTGTACTGGTACCCCCTGTATATAGCCTCCACATTGACTCTGTACTGGTACCCCCTGTATATAGCCTCCACATTGACTCTGTACCGGTACCCCCTGTATAAAGCCTCCACATTGACTCTGTACCGGTACCCCTGTATATAGCCTCCACATTGACTCTGTACCGGTACCCCCTGTATATAGTCTCCACACTGACTCTGTACCGGTACCCCCTGTATATAGCCTCCACATTGACTCTGTACTTGTACCCCCTGTATATAGTCTCCACATTGACTCTGTGCAGTACCCCCTGTATATAGCCTCCACACTGACTCTGTACCGTACCCCCTGTATATAGCCTCCACATTGACTCTGTGCAGTACCCCCTGTATATAGTCTCCACATTGACTCTGTACCGGTACCCCCTGTATATAGCCTCCACATTGACTCTGTACCGGTACCCCCTGTATATAGCCTCCACATTGACTCTGTACCGGTACCCCCTGTATATAGCCTTGCTATTGTTATTTTACTGCTGCTGTTTAATTATTTGTTACTTTTATTTTTTATTTAACACTTATTTTTCTTAACTTCTTAGAGCGTTGTTGGTAAAGGGTTTGTCAGTAAGCAGTTCACTGTAAGGTCTACACCTGTTGTATTTGGCTTGATATCTGAAAAATAAGTTAAGAAATATGTAATAACCCAAAAACATGACTGTTTGTACTGATAGGAAACCAGATCGTGAATTCAACTAAGTTTTCAACCACACTATATTGTTACACTGGTGAGTAAAAACTCATGCTTCCTACCCTTTAACTTGTTGTCTGAACATTATAATATACATTTTCCTCAACTGTGTTACCCACTCCAGTCAGCAGATGGCGATGTGGGACTTTAAGGCGATGCTGCTAGTGTGACGTATCATCTAGTGGACGGGACGCTTCTTTCAACAGCAGCAACAGTTAGTCAGACACCTCGGTAGCTTGATAGACAAAATAGACCAACCAATAAAGATCTTTATACGTTTTAGTGTATATTAGACACTGTGTTTTCAACCCACTTCTGTCGTCTAGTTAGTTATCCTTTATAAGCGCGGATATCGACTCTGCTGCACGAGCATGCTTTCCTTAGCTCCACTATGAGGTCACTAAGCTATCACCTCCTGCTAAAGAAGAGGAGGTCTGCTGGACGGAGAAAGAAGATCTGGTCAAAGAGGAAGAGGAGGATGTTACAATACAAAAACAACTAGAGGGTGAGGCTGTTACCGTGAAAGAAGAAGAGAAAGACGTTTCAGTGAAAGAAGAGGAAGACTCGTTCAGAGTGAAAGAGGAGGAGGATGTTACAGTAAAAGAAGAGGAGGAAGAGAAAGAGGAGGATGCAGTTTTTGGAGTGAAAGAGGAGGAGGGGGAGGTGACTGTCACATCGAAAAAGGAGGAGGAAACTGGATATCTGGGCCCGGTTTCCCAAACGCATCTTAAGGCATCCAATGGTTCTAATGATGAACTAGGCTTAAGAATGTGAGTTGCACTCCTGGTCTTGCTCTGATATTGTGCTGTAATATTCAGAATACATTGTGAAAAACTAAAATCTAAACTCACAATTTTTTGCTCCAGGCAGATATGCTACATCCATAACTAGCGGTTCTTCATTAGCATGGATTAGTTTCTGCAAACAGATTGCGTGTGGATCCGCGTGTGCCTCAATTTTAGCAAACACAGAAAGGGGCCTGTATTGGAGACCAAACGTTGTCTGGCACATTGCTTAGGGTTTCAGAAACTTTAACTTTCTTCTAGCCTACAATCATCTATCTTACTACTGATGTGAAAACAAGACAACATTTGACTATTCTTTCTCATTGTAAGACATTTGTCAAATAATTTTAACATTCATTACAGCCTTCAATTGTTGTACAACGTCATGGCTACGCTGTTGACATTCCTTTTAGTGGATTTCTGCTGTTGTGGGCCTTTAACCATCTGTCTGTTCACACAGGAGAGAGACGGGACTATTGTGGATCCTCTGGGGAGCCTCAACAACATCATGATGCTGACAAGGCAGAGAAGAGTCTCTCCAGATCAGAACACCTCAAGAAACACCTGCAGAGATCCAAAGGGAAAAGAACTCACTGCTGCTCTGATTGTGGGAAGAGATTCACCTCCTCATCAGGCATTAAAATTCATCAGAGAATCCACACAGGAGAGAAACCTTATAGCTGTGCTCAATGTGGGAAGTGTTTTACTCAGTCAACCAGCCTTATATCACACCAGAGAATACACACAGGAGAGAAACCTTATAGCTGTGCTCAATGTGGGAAGTGTTTTACTCAGTCAACCAGCCTGATATCACACCAGAGAATACACACAGGATTGAAACCTTATAGCTGTGCTCAATGTGGGAAGAGATTCACCTCCTCAAAAGTTGTTAAAGTACATCAGAGAATCCACACAGGAGAGAAACCTTTTAGCTGCTCTGACTGTGGAAAGAGTTTTCTTTTATCAGGACAATTAAAGTCACACCAGAGAACACACACAGGAAAGAAACCCTTTAGCTGTGATGAATGTGGGAAGAGTTATACTACATTTAACAATCTGACGGTACACCAGAGAACACACACAGGAGAGAAACCTTATTGCTGTGGTCAATGTGGGAAGAGTTTTACTCAGCCACACACCCTGATATCACACCAGAGAACACACTCAGGAGAGAAATCTTATAGTTGTAATCAATGTGGGAAGCGTTTTACTTTTCCACACACCCTGATATCACACCAGAGAACACACACAGGAGAGAAACCTTTTAGCTGTGATCAATGTGGGAAGCGTTTTACTCAGTCAAGCCACTTGCTATCACACCAGAGAACACACACAGGAGAGAAACCTCATAGCTGTGTTCAATGTGGGAAGAGTTTTACTACATCTAGCCAGCTAACTACGCACCAGAGAACACACACAGGAAATAATCCTTATAGCTGTACTCAATGTGGGAAGAGTTTTACTCAGTCAAGCCACCTGATATCACACCAGAGAACACACACAGGAGAGAAACCTTTTAGCTGTGCTCAATGTGACAAGAGATACTCTGATAAAAGATATCTGATTAAACATCAGAAAATACATGCATGAAGGAGTTTTTTCATTATATCAAACATTGTAGAAGGAGTATTTGGTTGCTGATCGTCTCAAGGGTGGGCAGTCAAAAAGGTTTTAGCCCGTGCGTTGCCATGGATCCCAATTTATTTTGACTGCGTTTTTTTCTGTTTTTTTTTCAGATGAGTTTTGTTTGGGCTCGTTCCAAGGGGACCAGAGTTCTAGAAGCTAGTGAGTTTTAGGAAGACTGGAGTTCTAGAAGCAAGTGAGTTTTTAATATTCTATAGAAAGAAAAAGGAGGGAAAATTAATACGATTGTATTTTATTATTTAGAAATGTGTTTTTCCTTGTTTTTAATTGTTGACAGCCAGTAAACCCCATGTTTATATTGTAGAAGGTGAAGCATTGTAGTTGATTATAATGTGAAATGGAAGTTGTTTTCTGTTGGTGGTGAGCAAACTTGCCCAACAGAAATATAGGATATCTATGTTGTCTTAAGGGGGAAGGTGTTACAGGCTTTGGTTTTTCCATTTATGTTTTGAGGTTGGACTTTAGCACGTATAGCTCGTTAGCACATAGGGCGCACATTAGTCAGTATGTGTTACACCTGTGTTGGCTTGTCCATCTCGTTAGAGTTGAATATTGCATCCAATTATTAGTATTTTAATCAATGGATTTTCCTTAGAATGCTCATTTGTCTTTCAGTTGTTAATCTTCTGTTTTTTATCTTGTGTTTTTTGTGTAGTAAATATTTCTGTTTTTCATCGTTTTTTAAACGTTTTTTCCTGTGAAGCCTTTGTGTTGCATCCATGTCTGAAATATGCTGTATAAATAAAGCTTGATTTGATTTGAACATATTGTAAACCAATGAACCCAGTGACTGTCCAATCAACAGACTCTTGGTAAACCAATGAACCCAGTGACTGTCCAATCAACAGACTCTTGGTAAACCAATGAACCCAGTGACTGTCCAATCAACAGACTCTTGGTAAACCAATTAACCCAGTGACTGTCCAATCCACAGACTCTTGGTAATTATGTGCAGAAGCAACACATCTTGGTCCATCTTATGAAAAACTGTATAAATTCAGTATGTCTTCCACTCTGTTAAAATAGGGCCTGGTTTTTGAGTTTAGTATCACTTTTCAACCAACCCAGTGCATTTGAAAATTAAACATTTTGAAATCAACAATACGTAAAAGGATTCAACTATTGAAAATTGGAACAAACAAATGGATCAAACAGATCAATTCCACTGGACATTGGGTTTGATTCAGACCCTGCCAGCATGGCCAGAGATGTAACTTATAACCACTGAACCACCCCAGACCTTTCATGCTGATGACTAAAAACACCAAAGTATCATATTTACTGCCACGGTCTAGTATGTCACCGCCTCAGACACCATTCACGATGTTGGCTGAGGTACAAGTAAAACATGACATATTATTTCCTAACCATTCACAATGCTGACTGGAGTACGAGTAAAACATGACATATTATTTCATAATCATTCACAATGCTGGCTGAGGTACGAGTAAAACATGACATATTATTTCCTAACCATTCACAATGCTGGCTGAGGTACGAGTAAAACATGACATATTATTTCCTAACCATTCACAATGCTGGCTGAGGTACCAGTAAAACATGACATATTATTTCCTAACCATTCACAATGCTGGCTGAGGTACCAGTAAAACATGACATATTATTTCCTAACCATTCACAATGCTGTCTGAGGTACGAGTAAAACATGACATATTATTTCCTAATTGTAAAAAATCCCCACTCCATAATCAACTAGTCTCTCAGTGTTTAACCAGAATACCATGAGTTGTGTCCTTCAACCTGCTAGACTGTTAGTCCATAATCATATGCAGCTACTTACAGTGGCAAGTAAAAGTATGTGAACCCTTGGATTTAATAACTGGTTGACCCTCCTTTGGCAGCAATAACCTCAACCAAACTTTTTCTGTAGTTGCGGATCAGACCTGCACAACAGTCAGGATAAATTTTGGACCATTCCTCTTTACAAAACTGTTTCAGTTCAGCAATATTCTTGGGATGTCTAGTGTGAACTGCTCTCGAGGTCATGCCACAGCATCTCAATCGTGTTGAGGTCAGGACTCTGACTGGGCCACTCCAGAAGGCGTATTTTCTTCTGTTGAAGCCATTCTGTTGTTGATTTACTTCTGTGTTTTGGGTCGTTGTCCTGTTGCATCATCCAACTTGAGCTTCAATTGGCCGACAGATAGCCTAACATTCTCCTGCAAAATGTCTTGATAAACTTGGGAATTCATTTTTCCGTAGATGATAGCAAGCCGTCCAGGCCCTGAGGCAGCAAAGCAGCCCCAAACCACGATGCTCCCTCCACCATACTTTACAGTTGGCATGAGGTTTTGATGTTGGTGCCTTCTGTTGGTGAAGAACAGCATATTCAGCTACTTAGATGTTATGTTAGATTGTTAGTCCATTAGCCATTACATTACATTAGCCATTACATTAGCCATTACATTACATTAGCCATTACATTACATTACATGAGGTTTTGATGTTGGTCAAGCGCTAATTGTCTTTATTCCACTACTGAAGAAACATGACTTAAATCACCTCATATTTCAAACATCCAGCCTGACAGATACATTTCTCATAATTAATTAATTGAATTATTGCTAATACATATTAACAAACGGGTGTACATTTGGTTTTGATATTTCATATTTACATTTCATGTAACATGTAAATAAAGCTTGATTTGTTTTGAACATATTGTAAATCAAACTAACCCAATGACTGACCAACAGACTCTTGCAAAACCAATGAACAAATCTGTGCAAAAGCAACACGTATCTTAGTATTAAAAACAGTATAAATTCAGTATATCTTCCACTATGTCAAAACTGTGCATGGTATGTCAGTTTATCACTTTTCAACCAATCCAGTTCATTTTTCTTGAAAGTCTTTTTTGGGGAAATCAACAATACGTCAAAGGATTAAACTACTGAAAACTGAAACAAACAAATGGATCAAACAGATCAATCCCACTTTTCCAGCCTGTTGAAGGCGTTGTGGAGTGGTAAACACCCCCCCCTGGCTCTACCAGGGGCTTGAGGGGGTCTCCCACAGCTCTGCTTATGTCATGCGGTAGAGAGATTTGGTCGAAAACAGCAGGTCCCGGACAAGGTAGCTTGTCTGGTGAACAGGTCAGGGTTCCATAGCCGCAGGCAGAACAGCAGAAACTGGATCATCAGCACGACAAGGTGGACTGGGGACAGCCAGGAGTCATCAGGCCAGGTAGTTGTCACAAGAATTTTGTTCTCAATGTTCTAACTGAACTTTTTAATAAACTACTCAGTCTGTAACCCAAAGGTTGTAAAGCTTTGAGGAAAAATGAAACAGACTGAGGCCCAGCTACAATGGTCAGAATATTTATTCATGGGAATTCTGATCTCAAAAATGGGAACAGTCTTTTTATATTGTACATACAAATGAGCTCCACAACTCTTTAGGCGGCTGCTTCCAGATACATTGCTTATCATTTCTAAACAGCGTCCAACGGTTTCCTCCCCACCCTTCCCTGGGCGGGGAAACCTGTTTCCTGTTACTGGTTTCACATTCATCACGAGTCGTCTGTCGACAGTTCCCCTTTTCCTTTGTCCTAGTCTTTAAAAAGTTTCAAGACAGACATATTACAGCATTTATCATCTTATAAGCCTAACCCCATTGCATACTTTTTCAGGGTGGAATATTCTTAGTCATTACTTAAACATACAAATTGCCCTGTCAGTCCTGAGGCATGGTCCTAGGGCTGAGTGAGAGAGAGCGAGAGATGGGAGAATTAGAGGGAGCATACTTAAGTTCACACAGGACACCAGATAAGACAGGAGAATTGTGTGACCTCTAAACCATGTGACATCTCACCTCTCTGGCTGTAGAAGTGTTCTTCCTAACCAGTCCCTCAACAGCTCTCTGACTGAGCTTCACCCTCACTGGGTCCTCGGAGGAGAGGAAGGCTGAGGAGGGATGAAATGATGAATGGATCAATCAGTCAACAAGTCAGTAATATAAAGAGAGTGTTGATCAGATTAAATGTCCATCTCCCACCCATGGAGAGACCTTTATACTGTATCCAGGGTTGGGTAGGTTACTTTCTAACTGTAATCCGTTAGTTACTAGTTACCTGTCCACCCATGGAGAGACCTTTATACTGTATCCAGGGTTGGGTAGGTTGCTTTCTAACTGTAACCTGTTAGTTACTAGTTACCTGTCCACCCATGGAGAGACCTTTATACTGTATCCAGGGTTGGGTAGGTTACTTTCTAACTGTAATCCATTAGTTACTAGTTACCTGTCCAAATGTGTCATCAGTAACGTAACTGCTGGATTCACTAAACGCAGTAATGAAATCTGATTACTTTCAGTTATTTTTTTGATTACTTTCCCTTTAAGAGGCATCAGGTTAGTACCACAGTCATAAAACCTGATTTGAAACGTTCCCTTTAGTTGCTAATACAAAGATGTCTCTGCTAGGCGGAGTTCAGCTTATTGTGTTATTGGCAGTTAGTCTCCCAATCCTTCTTCCCCTTATTGCTATCATGTGCTAGGCAGAAGTAAGACTTGAACACAGCATCAACAGGAACTGAAAGTATAGTTTCAACACACATCTGACTTTGTACAGCTGACCTCTTCATGCACTTACAAGGTCTCTACCACGGATTCTTCATCTCAAAGCTAAAGCAAAACATCAATCATTGTACTTTTGTAATTCCATATTCCGTGTTCCTATAATGTACAGATATTATAACATTCCTTTCAGGATGGAAGGTAGAATGGATCAATCAGTCAACAAGTCAGTAATATAAAGAGAGTGTTGATCAGATTAAATGTCCATCTCCCACCCATGGAGAGACCTTTATACTGTATCCAGGGTTGGGTAGGTTGCTTTCTAACTGTAACCTGTTAGTTACTAGTTACCTGTCCACCCATGGAGAGACCTTTATACTGTATCCAGGGTTGGGTAGGTTACTTTCTAACTGTAATCCATTAGTTACTAGTTACCTGTCCAAATGTGTCATCAGTAACGTAACTGCTGGATTCACTAAACGCAGTAATGAAATCTGATTACTTTCAGTTATTTTTGATTACTTTCCTTTAAGAGGCATCAGGTTAGTACCACAGTCATAAAACCTGATTTGAAACGTTCCCTTTAGTTGCTAATACAAAGATGTCTCTGCTAGGCGGAGTTCAGCTTATTGTGTTATTGGCAGTTAGTCTCCCAATCCTTCTTCCCCTTATTGCTATCATGTGCTAGGCAGAAGTAAGACTTGAACACAGCATCAACAGGAACTGAAAGTATAGTTTCAACACACATCTGACTTTGTACAGCTGACCTCTTCATGCACTTACAAGGTCTCTACCACGGATTCTTAATCTCAAAGCTAAAGCAAAACATCAATCATTGTACTTTTGTAATTCCATATTCCGTGTTCCTATAATGTACAGATATTATAACATTCCTTTCAGGATGGAAGGTAGAATGGATCAATCAGTCAACAAGTCAGTAATATAAAGAGAGTGTTGATCAGACTAAATGTCCATCTCCGACCCATGGAGAGACCTACAGTGCATTGGGAAAGTATTCAGACCCCTTGACTTTTTCCACATGTTGTTACGTTACAGTCTTATTCTAAAATGGATTCAATAAAAACTTTCCCTCATCTACACACAATACCCCATAATGACATCACAATACCTCATAATGACATCACAATACCCCATAATGACATCACAATACCCCATAATGACAAAGTGAAAACATGTCCTTAGAAATGTTTGCAAATGTATTAAAAACAGAAAAACCTTATTTACATAAGTATTCAGACCCTTTGCTAAGAGACTCGAAATTGAGCTCAGGTGCATCTTGTTTCCATTGATCATCTTTGAGATGTTTCTACAACTTAACTGGAGTCCACCTGTGGTAAAGTCAATTGATTGGACATGATTTGGAAAGGTAAACACCTGTCTATATAAGGTCCCACAGCTGATAGGTCATGTCAGAGCAAAAACCAAGCCATGAGGTCACAGGAATTGTCTGTAGAGCTCCGAGACAGGATTGTGTCGAGGCACAGATCTGGGGTAGGGTACCTAAATATTTCTGCAGCATTGATGGTCCTTAAGAACACAGTGGCCTCCATCATTCTTAAATAGAAGAATTTGGAACCACCAAGACTCTTCCTAGACCTGGCCTCCTGGCCAAACTGAGCAAACAGGGGAGAAGCGCCTTGGACAGGGAGGTGACCAAGAACCCGATGGTCACTCTGACAGAGTTCTAGAGTTCCTCTGTGGAGATGGGAGAACCTTCCAGAAGGACAACCATCTCTGCTGCACTCCACAATCAGGCCTTTATAGTAGAGAGGCCAGACGGAAGCCACTCCTCAGTAAAAGGCACATGACAGCCCGCTTGGAGTTTGCCAAAAGGCACCTAAAGACTCTCTGACCATGAGAAACAACAGTCTCTGGTCTGATGAAACCTTGACTGAACTTTTTGGCCTGAATACCAAGCATCACGTCTGGAGGAAACCTGGCACCTTCCCCACAGTTCCCTACGGTGAAGCATGGTGTTGGCAGCATCATGCTGTGGTGATGTTTTTCAGCGGCAGGGACTGGGAGACTAGTCACAATCGAGGGGAAGATCAATGGAGCAAAGTACAGAGAGATCCTTGATGACCCACACAGCCAAGACAACACATGTCCTTGAGTGGCCCAGCCAGAGCCCGGACGTGAACCCGATGGAACATCTCTGGAGAGACCTGAAAATAGCTGTGTAGCAACGCTCCACATCCAACCTGACAGAGCTTGAGAGGATCTGCAGAGAAGAATGGGAGAAACACCTCAAATACAGGTATTCCAAGCTTGTAGTGTCATACCCAAGAAAATAGTGCATTTACACCATGTAGAAACCTAATGTAACCCAAAATGTACTTTGTAATTTCAATGACAGGTATTTACAGGATGATGAAAAATAACAAAACCAGGAAGACTTGGGACTGTAATCGCTGTCAAAGGTGCTTCAACAAAGCACTGAGTTAAGGGTCTGAATACTTATGTTAATATGATAATATTCATATTGTATTAATATATGTTAATATTTCCTTTTTTATATAAATATACATTTGCAAACATTTCTAAAAAACAGTTTTTCCTTTGTCATTGTGTGGTATTGTGTGTAGATAGATGAGGGAGGGAAAAAACGATTTAACAAATTTTACAATATAACGTAAACAAAATGTGGAAAACGTCAAGGGGTCTGAATACTGTATATTTGCGACTGTTTGACCAAAAAATATTGGTCGACCAACAGCCTATTGACCAAACAATCGACCAGTCGACTACTTGGGGTCAGCCATAATAGCCATTGATTCTTGAAGAATAGAACTTATAAATGACTTAAATGTTTCACCTGTATTTCCCCTCAGAAACCAAAACATAAGTTTGTATAACGCCACTGTATAGCCTCAATCTGGTTAAAACTATCATTATGACCTCATGGATGAATTCTAGAATATACTGTATAGCCTAGAAACCTGGTTAAACTATCATTATTACACCATGGATGAATTCTAGAATATACTATATAGCCTAGAAACCTGGTTAAACTATCATTATGACATCATGGATGAATTCTAGAATATACTATATAGCCTAGAAACCTGGTTAAACTATCATTATGACATCATGGATGAATTCTAGAATATACTGTATAGCCTAGAAACCTGGTTAAACTATCATTATGACCTCATGGATGAATTCTAGAATATACTATATAGCCTAGAAACCTGGTTAAACTATCATTATTACACCATGGATGAATTCTAGAATATACTATATAGCCTAGAAACCTGGTTAAACTATCATTTTGATCTCATGAAAGAAAAAAACATTCTGCTAAGGCACTTGTCTCTCTCTACATCGGTCAGCTACATTGGTGAGCATAGTTAGTAGAATAATGAATGGTTTGGTAAGATTTTGGCACGTCAACTTTTAGAAGGTTAGTAGGAAGGTTAATTATGTAAACCACCTAAATATACTCACATCCACTGAACATTTAGTATTTGACTCAGAAGAAGAATCATGAAGTAGGATGGATTACTAGAAACAAACTCTGTTTACAGTTTTATCTGTGGATTCATTGTCAGATTAGAGGACATTGTGAATTTCAAACTGCATGACCTGATAAGGTCTGGACAAAATGAACATGTAAAAAACGCGTCCGATCTAGTCAGCATATACAACGTTGGCCAGTTTGAGCTAGCTGTGACTGCTTCTACGTTACTAAGTCTTTAACCACACTGTGTTACATTGGTGAAAACTCGTGCTTCATACCGTTATTTTTTTATCTGAAAATATTTTCGTCAACTGCAT
Organism: Brachymystax lenok tsinlingensis; assembly: GCA_030435695.1. Taxonomy (NCBI): domain Eukaryota; kingdom Metazoa; phylum Chordata; class Actinopteri; order Salmoniformes; family Salmonidae; genus Brachymystax; species Brachymystax lenok. The sequence goes on from CM059812.1 coordinate 41,169,781, forward strand.
CGGATGTGACGCTTTAAGGCGATGCTGCTAGTGTGACGTAACATCTAGTGGACGGGACGCTTCTTTCAACAGCAGCAACAGTTAGTCAGACACCTCGGTAGCTTGATAGACAAAATAGACCAACCAATAAAGATCTTTATACGCTTTAGTGTATATTAGCCACTGTGTTTTAAAACCCACTTCTGTCGTCTGGTTAGTTATCCGATTGAATTTAATATTTACGGTGTTGTTGTTATTAGTCAACTAGCGGGCTGGTTAAGTTAGAACTAGTCTAGTCGCTAATGCTAACTAGCTACCATCTCCGACCATGAGCTCACTAAGCTACTCTCCTCCTGCTAAAGAAGAGGAGGTCTGCTGGACGGAGAAAGAAGATCTGGTCAAAGAGGAGGAGGAAGAGGAGGATGTTACAATACAAAAACAACTAGAGGGTGAGGCTGTTACCGTGAAAGAAGAAGAGAAAGGCGTTTCAGTGAAAGAAGAGGAAGACTCGTTCAGAGTGAAAGAGGAGGAGGATGTTACAGTAAAAGAAGAGGAGGAAGAGAAAGAGGAGGATGCAGTTTTTGGAGTGAAAGAAGAGGAGGGGGAGATGACTGTCACATTGGAAGATGAAGAGGAGGTTGGAGATCTGTTTAACACCAGTAAGTACCGTCTGTGAAAACATATGTAATAACGCAAAAAACATAACTGTTTGTACTTCTAGGTAACCAGATCTTGAATACAACTAGGTTACTAAGTCTTTAACCACACTGTGTTGTTACACTGGTGAGTAAAAACTCATGCTTCCCACCCTTTAACCTTTTGCCATGTGGGACATGAAGGTTATGCTGCTAGTGTGACGTATCATCTAGTGGACGGGACGTTTCTTTCAACAGCAGCAACAGTTAGTCAGACACCTCCGTATCTTGATAGACCAACCAATAAAGATCTTTAGACGCTTTAGTGTATATTAGCCACTGTGTTTTAAACCCACTTCTGTCGTCTAGTTAGTTATCCGATTTAATTTCATATTTACGGTGGTGTTATTAGTCAGCGAGCGGGCTGGTTAAGTTAGCATTAGCCTAGCTAGCTAACATCTCCGACCAAGAGGTCACTAAGCTACTCTCCTCCTGCTAAAGAAGCTAACATCTCACTAAGTTTGCTTCAGAGTTCAAGTAACAGACATCTCAACATCAACAGTTCAGAGGACCATCAGGCCTTCATGGTCGATATTGCTGCAAAGAAACCACAACTAAAGGACACCACTAAGAAGAAGAGACTTACTTGGGCCAAGAAACACGAGCAATGGACATTAGACTGGTGGAAATCTGCTCTTTGGTCTGATGAGCTCAAATTTTAGATTTTCAGATGACCTGGCCTCCACAATCACCCGACCTCAACCCAAATGAGATGGTTTGGGATGAGTTGGACCGCAGAGTGAAGGAAAAGCAGACAACAAGTGCTCAGCATATGTGGTAACTCCTTCAAGACTGTTGAAAAAGCATTCCAGGTGAAGCTGGTTGAGAGAATAAAGAGTGTGCAAAGCTGTCATCAAGACAAAGGGTGGCTACTTTGAAGAATCTCAAATACAAAATATATGTTTTTGTTTTGGTTACTACATGACTCTGTTATTTCAGAGTTTTCTACAATGTAGAAAATAGTAAAAATAAAGAAAACCCCTTGAATGAGTGGGTGTCCTAACTTTTGACTGGTACTGTATATTACCTCCATTATTTTCTCATTCAATTACAGTAGGTTGTATCCAAGTGGTTTTATCTCTCTAGGCCATGTCAGTAGGTTGTAACTCTCTAGGTCATGCCAGTAGGCTACAGTAGGTTGTATCCAAGTGGTTGTATCTCTCTAGGTCATGCCAGTAGGTTGTATCCAAGTGGTTGTATCTCTCTAGGTCATGCCAGTAGGTTGTATCCAAGTGGTTGTATCTCTCTAGGTCATGCCAGTAGGTTGTATCCAAGTGGTTTTGCTCAAGCTTGCAAACGTTAGCCACACCTCATGCTTTTCATGCACTGTGTGGTTGTTATCTAGAGGAAACCCGTTAGCACGGTAGGCTCTGGTGCCTTCTTGCCGTGGCCTCCTTTATTAAAAAAATAACTTTTCGGTATGGATGTTACATTTGATACCGGAGCTACGAGGCATGCGTCAAAATCGCTAAGCAGTAAACTTCAAAGCAGTGTGTTGATGCCTGTATCGCTTTATCAGCAGCACGTGATCAATGACGTCTGAAGCTTAATTTCATCGAACAACCGCCTGCAGACTGCTGACTGACTGATCTACAAATTACCTTGCATCATAAATAACTACTCATTATTATTTATAAATCAGTCAGCCAGTCACCATTTACCCACAATGCAGCATGGACTTGATGCTCTCGAACACGGCCTGTGGTTCAGTAGAAGACAAAGGCTATGCTGCTACGCGCTACTGTGTGGCAAGTCATCTATAATAATTGTATAATAATAATAATAATATTTTTCATTTGATATTTTATAAACAATACAAAATATACACATTCAAATAACATCATACAAATATTAACTACATCACACCTGCCCAGACCCACTAGAACACACCTCCATCTCCAGCGCCCGCATCACTCTCCACCACATGGCCTCAAACTGCACCATTTTATTTCTCTGTCTCCCAGCACTTTACATGTTTAGATAATAAAGCATTTGACCTTTCTATTGAATTAACAACGGAGGACTGGTTGGTTTCCAGTTTAAGTATCGTCCAACCATCGGGTATCTCACTGCACCCTCATATGCCATGTCTTGGAATATACAGACAGACGGATTAAAAGTACATTTACATTGTAATACTTCTGACAGCCAACTTTCTAACTCCGCCCATAACTTTATGACATCATAACATTCCCAGAAGGCATGGATTATTGAGTCATTGTTAGTTTTACACTTAAGACATGACTCTGCCGTTGTGCTGTAGAATTTGTGAATTTTGTCTCTTGTATAATAGGGGACTATCATTTGTCCCAACATCACAGGCCACAGACTTTGATAAAAACTTCCAAAAGTTTTTCTGCAGTTTCGGATCGACTGAGTTTAAAAAAAAGAAAGGGGGTTTCTCCTTGTCCACCTGCCAATGTAAATCCATTGAACGAGACAAGTTACCAGACAGGACATATTGCTAATGCTCTTCCCATTGATAACCTGAATGACAATTAACCTGTGGTCGTGATGACGGCCTATTTAATGACGTCGTCCATCAGGATTCCCCAAGAAGGAAGATGGCTCTGGATTGATCACTGGAGTCAGATGTGAAGGAGGAGGTTGATCGCCACATCAGTGAAAATAAAAAACGGAAATATCACATTTACATTTGGAGTGAAAGAGGAGGAGGGGGAGATGACTGTCACGTTGAAGAAGAGGAAGAAGAGGAAACTGGATATCTGGGCCCTATGGGTTAATGTCAGTAGATTTATCATAAAAAAAAAATGTAATTCATTTTAGAATAAGGCTGTAACATAACAAAATGTGTAAAAAGGGAAGGGGTCTGAATGCACTGTATGTTCTAGGGGTCCCAGACAACAACAAAAAGTTATTTCTACCAATTGACTGGTTGAAATGTTATGACGTGTATTTCTCCATATAGACACACCCCATGTGTTTAATAAAATCACCTGTATGTACGGATCTTGAACTGAACTGATGCTTCAAGCTTTTGATTAAATAATGAAGACACACAAATCACTTGAGGAAGCCAGAGGTCAATATAACCTAACCAGAAGGAATAAATCTGAGCCTCACGCTCATCATCAAATCAAATGTATTTATAAAGCCCTTTCTTACATCAGCTGATGTCACAAAGTGCTATACAGAAACCCAGCCTAAAACCCCAAACAGCAAGCAATGCAGATGTAGAAGCACGGTGGCTAGAAAAAACTCCCTAGAAAGGCAGGAACCTAGGAATAAACCTATAGAGGACCCAGTCTGAGGCTGTGCCGGGTGGCGATTATAACAGTACATGGCCAAGATGTTAAAACGTTCATAGATGACCAGCAGGGTCAAATAATAATAATCACAGTGGTTGTCGAGGGTCATCACCTGTGGAAGGCGGGGCTTCCAGCAATGTGTGGATTTAATAGTATGTTGTACCTAGTTTCCCTCCTTCAGGGAATAGTAGTTATAGTCATAACATCTGGATTTAATAGTATGTTGTACCTAGTTTCTCTCCTCCAGGGAACAGTAGTTATAGTCATAACGTGTGGATTTAATAGTATGTTGTATCTAGTTTCTCTCCTTCAGGGAACAGTAGTTATAGTCATAACGTGTGGATTTAACAGTATGTTGTACCTAGTTTCTCTCCTTCAGGGAACAGTAGTTATAGTCATAACGTGTGGATTTAATAGTATGTTGTACCTAGTTTCCCTCCTTCAGGGAACAGTAGTTATAGTCATAACGTTAAGCTTGTCATATGATGAACTTAAATACTGGATCTTGCTGTCAGACAGTTTTTTTGTATTCAGATCTTTGAAATGCTCTCTAACTACGTAACATTTAGTGTCTCCTTATGGTGCGCTGGGAAAACAGTTTTCATGGGCACAGAAATCCTAAATACTTTCAGAGTTTGCTAAATCCAATGGTTCTAACCGAGAGTCACCTTAACTTTATTGACAACACCCAAATGAATACTGTCATTAACGCGGTTCTTCAATAATTACACATCATACTTAACACTGTAGCTGTTTAGTTACAGTCACATGTTCAACTATCATTAGCTGATCCAGGAAATCATTTTCTGAATGCCAGTCAAATGACAAACATCAGGACATGGGTATATTTGTTGTTATGTGAAGTTATGGGTCTTGTTCCTTGCTATGGATCCAGCATCCCTAACAAATTGGTGTTTATAATGTGTTATTGTCTGCTTGATTTACAGTAGGGTCTCGTTAGTCTGTTTGGATACAGAGATAATTAGCACATATTATGAGAACTCCCCTGAGTTTTCCCCCACGGTGGTGAATTAGTGAATAGACACAGAGCTCAATGTGAGTTTCCTCGAGTAGCACTCCTGATCTTGCGCTGATAGTGAGCTGAAATATTCAGAATACATTGTGAAAAACTAAAATCTTTTCTCACCATTTTTGCTCCATGCAGATATACTATATCCATAACTAGCGGTTTCTGCATTAGCATGGAGGAGTTTCTGCAACCAAATTGTGTGTTCATTGCCCTCGCGCCACAATTTTAGCAAACACAGATGTTTGGATATTTATTAGTTCTTTCCTTGGGTCCAGCTCAGCCCCTTTTCCCCACACCCTATTACCGTGTGTTTAAAAATAAACCAGGAAGTGTTTGACAGTAGGTTTAAGTTGTCTGTGAATTTCTTTTAGTTCTCTGTTTCTTTTCACTGTTATAATTTGCATGAGTTATGTTGCGGGTCTCGATTCCATTCCCCCTAGACTGCGGGGCAAAAGGGAATCGGTACAATCGATGTTACTACTGTGAAAACAAGACAATTGTCATATAATTGAACAGACGTCAATTGTTGTACGTCTTCATGACTATGCTCTGGGCATCACCTTTTACCTCAAATAAATATAGGATTTCTGCTGTTGTGGGCCTTTAAACATCTGTCTGACTTTGTTCACACAGGAGAGAGATGTGAATATCGTGCATCCTCTGGGGAGCCTCAACAACCTCATGATGCTGACGAGGCAGAGAAGAGTCTGTCCAGATCAGAACACCTCAAGAAACAGCAGCAGAGACCCACGGGGAAGAAATCTCATTGCTGCTCTGACTGTGGGAAACATTGCAAATCTTCATCAGAACTTGAAATACACCAGAGAATACACACAGGAGAGAAACCTTATAGCTGTAATCAATGTGGGAAAAGTTTTATTACATCTAGCTGTCTGACTAGACACCAGAGAACACACACAGGAGAGAAACCTTATAGCTGTGATCAATGTGGGAAGAGTTTTACTCAGCTAAACAGCCTGATAAAACACCAGCGGGCACACACAGGAGAGAAACCTTATAGCTGTGATCAATGTGGGAAGAGTTTTTCAACATCTAGCTATCTAACTATACACCAGAGAACACACACAGGAGAGAAACCTTATAGCTGTGATCAATGTGGGAAGAGCTTTACTCAGTCAAGCTCCCTGAAATACCACCGTAAACTACACACAGGAGAGAAATCTTATAGCTGTGATCAATGTGGGAAAAGGTTTATTACATCTAGCAATCTGACTAGACACCAGCAAGTACACACAGGAGAGAAATATTTTAGCTGTGATCAATGTGGGAAGAGTTTTACTCAGCTAAACATCCTGATAGTACACCAGCGGACACACACAGGAGAGAAACCTTATAGCTGTAATAAATGTGGGAAGAGTTTTTCAACATCTAGCTATCTAACTATACACCAGAGAACACACACAGGAGAGAAATCTTATAGCTGTGGTCAATGTGGGAAAAGTTTTACTCACTCAAGCTCCCTAAAATACCACCGTAAACTACACACAGGAGAGAAAACATATAGCTGTAATCTGTGTGTGAAGAGTTTTTATACTTCTAGCCAGCTGAATTCACACCATAGAATCCACACAGGAGAGAAACCTTATAGTTGTGATCAATGTGGGAAGAGATTTACTACATCTGGCTCTCTGACTTTACACAAGAGAACACACACAGGAGAGAAACCCTTTAGCTGTGATCAATGTGGGAGGAGATGTACTACATCTGGCTCTCTGATAGTGCACCAGAGAACACACACAGGAGAGAAACCCTATTGCTGTGATCAATGTGGGAAGAGTTTTGGTCAATCTAGTGATCTGACAGTGCACCAGAGAATACACACAGGAGAGAAACCCTTTAGCTGTGATCAATGTGGGAAGAGATGTACTACATCTGGCTCTCTGATAGTTCACCAGAGAATACACACAGGAGAGAAACCCTATAGCTGTGGTCAATGTGGGAAGAGTTTTTCAACATCTAGCTATCTAACTATACACCAGAGAACTCACACAGGATAGAAGTCTTATAGCTGTGGTCAATGTGACAAGAGATTCTCTGATCAAACATCAGAAAATACATACATGAAGGAGTTGTTTCATGATATCAATGAAATAATGTCACAATGTAGAATGTTTTAAAATAGTAGTAGTTTAACATTGTAGTAGGAGTATTTTAAATGATGTCACAATGTAGAACCCTAAATGTTTGCCCCTGTTCTATTGATTTCAGCATGATATGGATATTAGCCTCAGGGGGAAAATCCAGGCTCTGAATTGAAAGAGTTACTATTTATGTGATTTAACAAACAGTGACTAACAAAAAAAGAGTTGTTACACTTACCACGTTGGTGACCCACTGGAATCACAATGTAACACTTCAAAATGTAGCTAGATGTTTTCTACAAGTTGTCCTCTAACCAGGGATGTACACATTATTCCCAGATTCCGTGTGGTTTCTGAGCTGTTAGTTTCAACAGGACGTGCAACCTCATCTCCCCCCTCTCGGCACAATTGATTTCAACGTGATATCGATGAGTGATTACAAATAAGTGTTGCGTTCCTTTGTTTAGCGACCCCTACATTTAAATGCATCACTCCAAAATGTAGCTGACTGTCTTCTGCAGGTTGTCCTCTAATCAGTGAGGTAAAAGATATCTCCCATTTCCATGTTTTTTAAGTTGTGTTAGTTTCAACAGCATGTAGAACTTTTTTCTAATTATCTAATCGATATCAGTGATTTATTGCTACTTGTCAAAACAACAGCGTTTCTGGTGCTTGTGCAGTTTATAAGGAGCTTGTTTAAAAAAATCCAATTAATATGATTATTGTGGCAGATGTTTGTGTATATAGATCATTTTATGTTTAGAAATTTCAATATATCCCAAACTATTTCTGCATATTGGTTATTGATTTGGACACGTTAAAACTGTGTTTTGACATTGGGCTATCATACCTAGCAAAATGTAATTGAAGAGCTGTTGAAAATAAGACTGCAACCAAATATTTCATATTTACATTTCATTTAGTAATCATAATTATTCATGCAACCAACAGACAATGTTTTGGTACAATTATATTGACATTGTTGCCCTGCTTTTCAGGGTTCATTCTCAGATGTGCAAAACCAAATGTATTAGAGCATGACATTGGGGACTGGGCCCAGATCCAACAACATGCCTATCTAGTGAACCCTAAAAAGAGAGAGAAGCTCCGCAGTGAGGTTGAAAGTTACTGTCACGGGAGTTTTGTTCTCAATTGTTGACATAAACTATCAATCAGGCTTTGAATAATTCCCAGAGGTTGTAAAGCTCTAGTTAATGAAAAATTAGACAAAGTTCCAGATCTGCAATTGGTCAGGTATTGTTTATTCATGAGAATTCTGAACTCCAAATGTGAACACAGTCTTTTTATATTGTACAAGCTTTAAGCTGAACACAAATGCTCCACCCTCTCTAGGAAATAGTACTTTCCCACAGTACACATTCATTGGCTTCTAGCCGTCCCTCCCGTCCTGAGGACGATAAGGCCTCTCTTCTGTAGTCTGGTTTCACAAAGAATTCTTTGTTCTCCCAGATACTCCTTCTTACATTGCAAGATTGAAAATCCTTGTTCCAGTCTCTTTACAATATACATTTCTAGACACACACACATCAATTGGATTATCATTGTCTTATAACCCTATCCCTATTGCATACATTTTCAGAATGGAATATTCTTAGTCATTATTTAAACATACAAACATCCCTATCAGTTACATACGGATATTGCAGGAGTTTCCTGTTGAAATCAGACATGTCCGTGGTAAGGAAAACTTGGTTGCTGATTGTCTCAAGGGTGGGCAGTCAAAAAGATCTGTGTTTTGCGTTTAACCAGTGAGTTGCCATGGATCCCAATTTATTTTGACTGCACGTTTTTCCGTATTGGAGATTAGTTTTGTTTGGGCTCGTTCCAAGGGGACCAGAGTTCTAGAAGCTAGTGAGTTTTAGGAAGACGAGTTCTAGAAGCTAGTGAGTTTTTCAAAAAATAAGATTGTAGAAAAATATATATACTTAGAAATTCATGTTTTTTTCTTGTTTTTAATTGTTGACAGCCAGTAGACACCATGTTTATATTGTAGAAGGTGAAGCATTGTAGTTTATTATAATGTGAAATGGAAGTTGTTTTCTGTTGGTGGTGAGCAAACATGTCCAACAAAAATTATACGATATATTTGTTGTCTTAAGGGGGAAGGTGTTACAGGCTTTGGTTTTTCCATTTATGTTTTGAGGTTGGACTTTAGCACGTAGGAAAGGGGGATACCTAGTCAGTTGTACTACTGAATGCATTCAACTGAAATGTGTCTTCGGTGCACTGATTGGTGTCACCTTGTCAGTCAGTATATGTTACACCTGTGTTGGCTTGTCCATCTCATTAGTGGGAAGGTGTTTCACCTGAGCTGCTCCAGGTTCTATTTAAGAGTGTCTGGCGCAGTGCTCCAGGTTCTATTTAAGAGTGTCTGGCGCAGTGCTCCAGGTTCTATTTAAGAGTGTCTGGCCCAGTGCTCCAGGTTCTATTTAAGAGTGTCTGGCCCAGTGCTCCAGGTTCTATTTAAGAGTGTCTGGCCCAGTACTCCAGGTTCTATTTAAGAGTGTCTGGCCCAGTGCTCCAGGTTCTATTTAAGAGTGTCTGGTCCAGTGCTCCAGTTGTCTTGATAGATGTGGAGAGTCAACACCTTTAGTTGCTCCACTTTTTTGGTTTGCTTCCTGTCTTTAAGTTTGGTGTGGGTTTTTCTTTTGTTTTCCTCTTCTTGGCAGATTTAGTGGGTCTCATGGTGGGTGTCTTTTAGGTCCCAGTTGTTGTTACTAGTCAACTTTCAGTGGACACTGTGAGAGAAAAACTGCAAGATTATGTTATAATACTTGTATTGCATCAAATGGTTGTTTTATACAACAGAATAGAGGGTTCTTAGAACTATTGTGTCTGTTTGTTCTACTGAGGAATGGCCTCTGGGAGAGAACACTGACAGGAGATTTACCATGTCTTTTGGGTGATAAAACCTAATGAGACCGCATTCCAGTGCATGAGTTCATGTTTTTGTTCTATATGGTACCAGGGAGAGATGACCCCAGGGCCAGACCCTGGTCTCTACAGAGTACTGTTACAGCAGATACTGTCTGCTGAGAATTATAAGTATCTTTCATACAAATCTTAACCTTGTGACCCGTTCTATACATCTGTTGTTTGTCATGTAGGTTGAAAGGGGTTTATCTTGGCTATAAAAGACCTTTGTACTTTTGTCTCTGGGCTCTCCACGAATCATCTGGGGTGATTCGTCGACCAGCCATCATTATCGTAGATGAACTCAATTGATTCCCTTTATATGTGTGTTGTCTTGACCTGCTCCCTTATTAATCAGTCAATAAAGATTTAGTTGAAGAATAACTCTGACTTGTGTGATCAGTTTGTCTCCTCATTTGATATTAAAGAAATGAACCACCACATTTGTCGATGTGGATGTAAATCTTCACTTGGTGACCGGTCCTGACGACCTGGGTAAATGGTGCACAAGGGATCCCTCAAACTTGGGATCTCAGGGAGACAACACTTCGGGAACAGAGCAGATGGAACCACCTTTGATCTGAGTGGCAGAGAGCCGGGTAGATACCAGATCTCGAATGTAGTTTTAAAAATAGAGAACGAAACACGCATAGATGAGTTTTTAGAAAAGCCTCGTAAGCTCTGAGTGTGTATTCCTGTGTGAGGGGGGCACCTTGGAGGTGTAACAGGGCCGAGGCAGTAGGCTCTGAGTGTGTATTCCTGTGTGAGGGGGCCACCTTGGAGGTGTAACAGGGCCGAGGCAGTAGGCTCTGAGTGTGTATTCCTGTGTGAGGGGGCCACCTTGGAGGTGTAACAGGGCCGAGGCAGTGGAGGATGATCTGAGAGTTAGTCGACTCAAAGACACCTATCATTGGTAGGTTGCAGTCGACCTCGAGCTCTCCTGACACTGAATTGATCACAGTGGGGATTAGGGAGGGGAGGGGCCAGGGTGACTGTGGGTTCTGTGTGATGCACGGTACGTGGTGAAACTTGGAAGAAGGACCTCATTCTGAAAAGTGTCTGTGTGACCATCTAAGTGATCCTCAGAAGTTATTATTTTAAATGTGTTGGCCAGGTATGCCCTGGGTTTGGTCATTTAGAGTTAAATATCTAGAATCTGTGTGAACTAGTTGAGACCATTTATGATATAGTATAAGCTACTAAGGTGCACCTGTACTTGTTTTAACCTGTTCCCCATTTTAGAAGTATTGAAAGATGTAAATGTATGAGTTGCATTATCCTAGGAACTAACCAGGAGATAGAAATTAGAAAATATTCCTGCAGGTTAAAATATTGTCCAAAAACAACTAATTGGTTAGGAATGTTAGCGTTGTGTGACTGTGATATGAGAGTTGTATGACTGCGATATGAGAGTTAAGGACTGAGTCTTAATCTGACGTTTGGATAGTAACGTATAGAAATATGCTTAATCAGATGATTGACATGTGGATAATAAGCGTTGATATAACGTTATCTTGGGGTTCTTGAAAAAGAGTCCTTGAAAAAGCAAATGGAATGGTTGTCGTGAGTACCTGATAATTTCTTATTGGATTCTGTGAATATATTAAATATGATGAATTGTATGTTTGTGTATAATCGATTACTAGAGATTTGATAAAGTAATACTGGGAATATAATTAGATACAATTTAAACAACCCATATGTAGACGAACGTAGGTTTTGAGTTGGTATCTTTAATGGATCATTTGATAAAAATGAGGTTTAAGCATTATTAAACTGTCTACAAAGTCTGGACAATTGTCTCAGAAACTGGAGTGTGTCCACTTTAGGTTAAGTTACCCTAACGATGTAACTATGAAACGCTTATTGGATTTTCTCCGTCCGGGTACTACATTTGAAATAAAAATGCCCTTCAGGCCTGATAATTCGAAGGGGTGTTCTTCCCAGTATGAGAGGAGTTTTATTGAATAAACCTTTTTCCATAAAGTTAGAGTGAACCACACCTTCTGCTCTAGATTGGAAACGTACGTTAATGAGTGTGAAGCCATGTTGCCTTTATGGAAACGATATACAACATATGGGAAAGAATATAGTTCAGGAAATAATACAAACCTAGTTCTGCCTAGTTAGGACAGCAACAATGTCGGTTCCTAGATGAACCCGCCTTCTGAGAAGTTCTCTGAAGAACCTTTTGGGGCTGTTTTTCACTGTCCACCTTCTCCACTAATGTCCCGTCGATGTGGATAGGGGGGTGCTCCATCCGCTGTTTCCTGAAGTCCACGACCATCTCCTTGGTTTTGTTTACGTTGAGTGAGTGGTTATTTTCCTGACACCACACTCCGAGGGCCCTCACCTCCTCCCTGCAGGCCGTCTCCTCGTTGTTGGTAATCAAGCCTACCACTGCTGAAATGGTCCACCCAAACAGACAGCGTGGTGAAGAAGGCACAACAGCTAGAATGGATAGTTAAGGCTGACAATCACATTCTTCTCAAACAACCCCACATACAGCTTGGTATAGTTAGATGCTATTTTTTTAACTACAATGACCACAAGGCACTGCGTGCCTACTTGTCTGGTCTGTGTTTCTTTTACACCTGCTATGTAAACGAGACAGAAGAATGCACAATGGTCAATGCTATCCGGGATCCTTGGGACATCCCTACCCTAAACCCTACTTTAACCATTTTAAAATGTCAACTTCAACGGGCTAGGGACGTCCCAAGGATGTATCTATACCTGAAAATACATGATCTAAGTGATTGATAGTTGGCATTCAGCAGTCATAAAGCCTTATTTCCTTTACTGAACTACTAAAATAGTGATTTTGTCGGACAGCATAGACAGCAGCTCTACACTTTATTGACTGACTGATCCATTCATCCTTCCATCCCTCCTCAGCCTTCCTCTCCTCTGAAGACCCAGTGAGGGTGGAGCTCAGTCAGAGAGCTGTTGAGGGACTGGTTAGGAAGAACACTTCTACAGCCAGAGAGGTGAGAGGTCACACATGGTTTAGATGGTAAATATTTATGTCCCCTTAGCGGTTCATCACGTCAGCAAAAGGGAATATGTTCCATCATGCATGTTTATTTACATTAGTGAAAGTTGTCCACTGATATTGGTGTAATTTCTCACCCCTTTTGGCTATATGAAAGTTAATTTCCCCTCAGGCACACACATTTGTTCGTTGATATTATGAAGGAAATTTGTGTCAAATGTACTTTTCCCCACTCATTCACCCCATCTCTTTACATTGCTTATGCATATTTGCTGGCCTGACTGCTCCCAGACTATGTCAAAGGCCCATCCTGGTAGATCTGAACCTAATGCAGCTTGGAGTGATCAGATGACAGAAGTCACATTTAGGTGCAAGGTGTAACTGAGGCCATAGATGCTTCATATCCATTACTTTGAGTGTTTTATATTATATGACTAAATGTGTTTCTGTGTTGCAGGGGCAGTCAAGAAATGGAACGACAAGGCCACAGAACATGACATAAGCAGAGCTGTGGGAGACCACCTCAAGTCCCTGCTAGGGGTGGTGTTTACCACTCCACCACGCCTTCAGCAGGCTGGAAAAGTGGGATTGATCTGTTTGATCCATGTTTGTTTCAGTTTTCAGTAGTTGAATCCTTTTGACGTATTGTTGATTTCAGCATTTTCCATCTTCAACAAATGAACAGGGGTTTGGAGATTTGGAACCACTGCCTATTTGATGATCTGTTGTAGTTAGTGTTTTATTTTGACCACATACTTGTGAAAATTTGCATCAGGTTGAGTGATAATGGCTCTTTGTGGCCACTGTGAATAGTACTTCTGATCCAGCAGGTGGCGGTGTAATGCCTCCCTGTGTGGCTTGATTGATGAGCAGACATATTCCTTATAGGTCATAATGAATTGAAGAAAAGTGTTGGCAACATGACTTCTGATCCAGCAGGTGGCGGTGTAATGCCTCCCTGTGTGGCTTGAATGATGAGCAGACGTATACCTTATAGGTCGTAATGAATTGAAGAAAGGTGTTGGCAACATGACTTCTGATCCAGCAGGTGGCAATGAAATCCCTCCCTGCATAACTTGCCTGACCACTTTGTTGTCTGGCTCCTTATAGCTCGTAAAGATTTTAAGCAGTGTTGGCCACATGACTTTTGGTCCAGCAGGTGGCGGTGAAATGCCTCCCTATATGACTTGACCTATTCAGTTGAGCTCCTAAATGAAGCATAGGGTGTCAACAGTGCATCTCGGCTGAACCCTGTTCTAGGACGTTTTGTTCACTTCATTCCAGATGATTCCGGTCTTCTTCATCTCCTCTTCATGAGTCCTTCTGCATGTCTTCCTTCCTGTCTTGCCATGTGGGTTCCACTGAGGTGTGTGTTTGTGTTAGAAATCACTGGCCACTTGAATAATGGAACACCAGTCACTTTAATAATGTGGCGCTGGTTTGACTGGCTCATGTCATATGTATATCCTGTATTCTATTGTAAGGTATCTCAGTCTATGCCGGTCTGACATTGATGTATTCTAATTCCATTCCTTTTGTTAGATTTGTGTGTATTGTGTGGAATGTTGGGACACGGTTAGATCTTACTTGTTAAGACATTACTGCGCTGTTGGAGCTAGTGACACAAGCATTTCCCTACACCCGCAATAACATCTGCTAAACACGTGTATGTGGCAAATAGATTTGGATTGGATGGGTGATTTGATTAGATTGGATGTTGGTAGGAGTTTTCCTCAGTGTGTCCCCCCCTTCCATTTCCACTTCATGTCCCCATTGGGAAGCTGTCAAATATACTGCAGGCTAATTACTACCAATTTCACTGTAGTCCAAGTCAAACTCCTAGCCTATAGGGTGTGGTAACAGGCCTTCTGTTATTTGTTGTTGTACTCTACAGGTGAAGAAGTATCTGCACTCTAGCCTATAGAAGAACAAAGGTGTTGAGAATAGGGGAATGCAAGCAGTTGAAGGGAACAAGTGAAAGAGTCTAACCTGCTGTTGAACACGAGGCCCCAACCACCTACACGAACAGAGTATTATTAACTCTCAGTCCTATGATGTTGCTCTGTGAAGGAGGTTTGCTTTTCAGCATCCAATTCCTGGCAGCCTTGTCCCTAGTTGATTTGTGAATGTGAGTGATTAGAGAACGTTTGGCTTCGGTATCCAAGGTGTTTGAGAATGTTGGGGACCAGTGTTCCGAGAGGCTGACTGTGACATCATAAAGTGGAATGTAGTTAGTGTGCTGTTTGAGGGATTCCAATTCAGTCCGGGGCGCTCTTCCAGACAGTGGAGTTGTGCTTCAAGTCTGATCTCTGTGTGATGACTTGTAAGTCGGTTGTGCCTAGATGGAGTACAGCTACGACCGGAAGTGACATTTAGGGTAACCCTAAGCCTTTTCCTAACCTTAAATTGCCTTCTCCTAACCTTAACCTATTTCTCCTAACCTGCTATGACAAAGTGACTTCATGACACTAGCTGTTTCCCACCTAGTTCCAAGCTTGTCAGTCCTTCTCCTAAAAGGCAACCTCTGTTCCTTGATGTACTAAACCGAGGGCTGGCAGCCAGTAAGTACAGGTAAGAGACAATGACGGAAACAATAAGTTGTAAGATGAAAGCTAGTCACATCTGAGATGTTAAACTGCACTGATTGATAAATGGCCAGTATGTGCCCTTGGGCCTAATTTGTCCCTTTGGAAATGAACTGTTGAGATGGGCCCTCCTGTGGAGGTCATTTTATGTAACATCTGAGGCCATCTGGCGGGCATAGTGCTATCTGGGCTAGAACTAATCAACATCATCCACTAATCCCATAATAAGACGCTTTGCTATTGGTGTGTTAGTTGTTATTATGCACCATTTTGACATAGTGGGAGAAATACTGAATTTATACTGTTTTTCATACTAAGATATTTGTTGCTTTTGCACAGATTTGTTAATTGGTTTTGCAAGAGTCTGTTGATTGGTGGTTCATTTGTTTTGCAATATGTTCAAATCAAATCAAGCTTTATTTATACAGCACAATTTAGACATGGGTGCAACACAAAGGCTTCACAGAAAAAAACCTAATAAACAATTAAATGAATATTTAGTACACAACAAACATAAGAGGATAAAAAACAGATGAACACTGAAAGACTAATGAGCATTCTAAGGAAATGCCATTGATTAAAATATTAAAAATTGGATGCAATATCCAACCCAAATTATAAGCTTGTTTTATTACATTCCCCTTAAAGAAAACCAGAAATGTCACTTAAATAGAAGAGGGAACTAACAAAGAGTCACTGACAACAACCACAACTAAACAGGTGGGGTTTTATGGACACTATGGGGGTGTCCACTGAAAGTTGACTAGTAACAACAACTGGGACCTTAAAGACACCCACCATGAGACCCACTAAATCTTCTCAAGAAGAGGAAAACAAAATAAAAACCCACACCAAACTTAAAGACAGGAAGCAAACCAAAAAGGTGGAGCAACTAAAGGTGTTGACTCTCCACATCTATCAAGACAACTGGAGCACTGGGCCAGACACTCTTAAATAGAACCTGGAGCACTGGGCCAGACACTCTTAAATAGAACCTGGACCAGCTCAGGTGAAACACATACGGACTAACGAGATGGACAAGCCAGCACAGGTGTAACACATACTGACTAACGAGATGACACCAATCTGTGCACCGTACGTGCTAACGAGCTATACGTGCTAAAGTCCAACCTCAAAACATAAATGGAAAAACCAAAGCCTGTAACACCTTCCCCCTTAAGACAACAAATATATCCTATATTTTTGTTGGACAAGTTTGCTCACCACCAACAGAAAACAACTTCCATTTCACATTATAATCAACTACAATGCTTCACCTTCACCAATATAAACCTGGTGTCTACCGGCTGTCAACAATTACAAACACTTATTTCTAAATAATAATATACAATAGTATTCTTTTTTTCCAAATTTTCTTTATAGAATCCGAAAACTTACTAGCTTCTAGAACTCTCCTCTTCCTTAAACTCACTAGCTTCTAGAACTCTCCTCTTCCTTAAACTCACTAGCTTCTAGAACTCTTGTCCACTTTTTATTTAACAAGGCAAGTCAGTTAAGAACAAATTCTTATTTACAATGACGGCCTAGGAACAGTCAAAGTCACCATTATTAGTCAGTTGTACAACCGAATGCCTTCAACCGAAATGTGTCTTCCGCATTTAACCCAACCCCTCTGAATCAGAGAGGTGCGGGGGGCTGCCTTAATCGACATCCACGTCTTTGGCGCCCGGGGAACAGTGGGTTAACTGCCCTGTTCAGGGGCAGAACGACAGATTAGGAACGACAGCCCAACGCTCTAACCACTAGGCTACCTACCTGCAGGTAAATTGAAATTAAGTTATTTTCAAGTCATTAAAAAACGACACAAAAATATATACAGTGGGGCAAAAAAGTATTTAGTCAGCCACCAATTGTGCAAGTTCTCTCACTTAAAAAGATGAGAGGCCTGTAATTTTCATCATAGGTACACTTCAACTATGACAGACGAAATGAGGGAAAAAAATCCAGAAAATCACATTGTAGGATTTTTAATGAATTTATTTGCAAATTATGGTGGAAAATAAGTATTTGGTCACATACAAACAAGCAAGATTTCTGGCTCTCACAGACCTGTAACTTCTTCTTTAAGAGGCTCCTCTGTCCTCCACTCGTTACCTGTATTAATGGCACCTGTTTGAACTTGTTATCAGTATAAAAGACACCTGTCCACAACCTCAAACAGTCACACTCCAAACTCCACTATGGCCAAGACCAAAGAGCTGTCAAAGGACACCAGAAACAAAATTGTAGACCTGCACCAGGTTGGGAAGACTGAATCTGCAATAGGTAAGCAGGTTGGTTTGAAGAAATCAACTGTGGGAGCAATTATTAGGAAATGGAAGACATACAAGACCACTGGTAATCTTCCTCGATCTGGGGCTCCACGCAAGATCTCACCCGTGGGGTCAAAATGATCACAAGAACGGTGAGCAAAAATCCCAGAACCACACGGGGGACCTAGTGAATGACCTGCAGAGAGCTGGGACCAAAGTAACAAAGCCTACCATCAGTAACACACTACGCCGCCAGGGACTCAAATCCTGCAGTGCCAGACGTGTCCCCCTGCTTAAACCAGTACATGTTCAGGCCCGTCTGAAGTTTGCTAGAGAGCATTTGGATGATCCAGATGAGGATTGGGAGAATGTCATATGGTCAGATGAAACCAAAATAGAACTTTTGGTAAAAACTCGTCGTGTTTGGAGGACAAAGAATGCTGAGTTGCATCCAAAGAACACCATACCTACTGTGAAGCATGGGGGTGGAAACATCATGCTTTGGGGCTGTTTTTCTGCAAAGGGACCAGGACGACTGATCCGTGTAAAGGAAAGAATGAATGGGGCCATGTATCGTGAGATTTTGAGTGAAAACCTCCTTCCATCAGCAAGGGCATTGAAGATGAAACGTGGCTGGGTCTTTCAGCATGACAATGATCGCAAACACACCGCCCGGGTAACGAAGGAGTGGCTTCGTAAGAAGCATTTCAAGGTCCTGGAGTGGCCTAGCCAGTCTCCAGATCTCAACCCCATAGAAAATCTTTGGAGGGAGTTGAAAGTCCGTGTTGCCCAGCGAAAGCCCCAAAACATCACTGCTCTAGAGGAGATCTGCATGGAGGAATGGGCCAAAATACCAGCAACAGTGTGTGAAAACCTTGTGAAGACTTACAGAAAACGTTTGACCTCTGTCATTGCCAACAAAGGGTATATAACAAAGTATTGAGATAAACTTTTGTTATTGACCAAATACTTATTTTCCACCATAATTTGCAAATAAATAAAAAAATCCTACAGTGATTTTCTGGATTTCTTTTTCTCATTTCGTCTGTCATAGTTGAAGTGTACCTATGATGAAAATTACAGGCCTCTCTCATCTTTTTAAGTTGGAGAACTTGCACAATTGGTGGCTGACTAAATACTTTTTTGCCCCACTGTATTTTCAACTTTCAACTACAACCGAACGCATATTTTATTGTAAGTTGGGCATAGTCTTATTTTTAATGTCTTTTCAATGACATTTTGCTAGGTGGGATATCCCCAATGTCAAAACACAGCTTTAACGTGTCCAAATCAATAACCAATATGCAGAAACAGTTTGTGATATATTGAAATCCTAAACATAAAATGTGCTATATACACAAACATCTGCCACAATAATCATATTACTTGTATTTTTTAAACAAGCTCCTTATAAACTGCACAAGCACCAGAAACACTGTTGTTTTGACAAGTAGCAATAAATCACTGATATTGATTAGGGGGGAAATCAGGTTGTACGTGATGTTGAAACTAACAACTAAACACACATGGAAATGGGAGAAATCTTTTACCTCACTGGTTAGAGGACAACCTGCAGAAGACAGTCAGCTACATTTGGGAGTGATGCATTTAAATGTAGGGGTCGCTAAACAAAGGAACACAACACTTATTTGTCATCACTCATCGATATCATGTTGAAATCAATTGTGTGACAGGAGGGAGATGAGGTTGCACGTCCTGTTAAAACTAACAGCTCAAAAACCACACGGAATCTGGGAATAATGTGTACATCCCTGGTTAGAGGACAAATTGTAGAACAGCTAGCTACATTTTGAAGTGTTACATTGTGATTCCAGTGGGTCATCAACGTGGTAAACAGCTAGCTACATTTTGAAGTGTTACATTGTGATTCCAGTGGGTCACCAACGTGGTAAACAGCTAGCTACATTTTGAAGTGTTGCATTTTGAATCCAGTGGGTCACCAACGTGGTCAGTGTAACACAACGCTTTTTTTGTTAGTCACTTTTTGTTAAATCACATAAATAGTAACTCTTCCATTTCAGAGCCTGGATTTTCCCCTGAGGCTAATATCCATATCATGCTGAAATCAATAGAACAGGGGCAAACGTTTAGTGATCTACATTGTGACATCATTAAAATACTCCTACTACAATGTTTAAACATTCTACATTGTGACATTAATTCATTGATTTCATGAAACAATTCCTTCACGTAGGTATTTTCTGATATTTATCAGAGGTATTTTATCAGATTATCTCTGGTCACACTGATCACAGAGATTTCTGTCCTGTGTGTGTTCTCTGGTGTTTAGTCCGATGGCTAGATGTAGTAAAACTCTTCCCACATTGATCACAGCTAAAAGGTTTCTCTCCTGTGTGTGTTCGCTGGTGCACTGTCAGATCACTAGATTGAGCAAAACTCTTCCCACATTTATCACAGCTATAGGGTTTTTCTCCTGTGTGTATTCTCTGGTGCACTGTCAGAGAGGCAGAAGTAGTAAATCTCTTCCAACATTGAGCACAGCGAAATGATTTCTCTCCTGTGTGTGTTCTCTGGTGTAGAGTCAGATTTCTAGATGTAGTAGAACTCTTCCCACATTGATCACAGCTATAGGGTTTTTCTCCTGTGTGTGTTCTCTGGTGTTGAGTCAGATTGCTAGATGAAGTAAAACTCTTCCCACATTGATCACAGCTATAGGGTTTTTCTCCTGTGTGTGTTCTCTGGTGCTTTGTCAGATAGCCAGAAGAAGTAAATCTCTTCCCACACTGACCACAGCTATAAGGTTTCTCTCCTGTGTGTATTCTCTGGTGCATTGTCAGATGGCCAGAAAAAGTAAATCTCTTCCCACACTGACCACAGCTATAAGGTTTCGCTCCTGTGTGTGTTCTCTGGTGTCGAGTCAGACTGCTAGATGTAGTAAAACTCTTCCCACATTGATCACAGCTATAGGGTTTTTCTCCTGTGTGTGTTCTCTGGTGCTTTGTCAGATAGCCAGAAGAAATAAATCTCTTCCCACACTGACCACAGCTATAAGATTTCTCTCCTGTGTGTGTTCTCTGGTGTCGAGTCAGACTGCTAGATGTAGTAAAACTCTTCCCACATTGATCACAGCTATAGGGTTTCTCTCCTGTGTGTGTTCTCTGGTGCACTGTCAGAGAGACAGAAGTAGTATATCTCTTCCCACAATGACCACACCTAAAATATTTTTTGAGGTGTTCTGATCTGGAGAGACTCTTCTCTGCCTCGTCAGCATCATAATGTTGTTGAGGCTCCCCAGAGGATCCACAATAGTCCCGTCTCTCTCCTGTGAGAACAACAAAGTCAGACAGATGGTTAAAGGCCCACAACAGTGGAAATCCACAGTAAAAGGTGATGCCAACAGCCTAGCCATGATGTTGATGTTGTACAACAATGTTAAAATTATTTGACAAATGAGCAAGAATAGTAGTCAAGAAAAGTCATATTTTGTCTTGTTTTCACATTAGCAGTGAAATCGATGATTGTAGGCTAGAAATAAGTTAACGTTTCTGAATTCCTAAGCAGTGTGCCAGATGACTTTGGTCTCCAATATAGACCCCTTTCTGTGTTTAATAATATTGTGGCACGAGGGCGATGCACACACAATTTGATTGCAGAAACACCTCCCTGCTAATGAGGAAACCGCTAGTTATGGATGTAGTATGTCTGCCTGGAGCAAAAATGGTGAGCAAAGATTTTTGTTTTTCAGAATGTATTCTGAATGTGAATGGGGGAAAACTCAGGGGAGTAACCTCCATTTCCAGGTTGCTTATGAGTGCATTTCACACTACTTTGGATTATAATTGTGAGGCTCGTTCGAATGTCCTACTTAATATAATGTTTGTGTCATCATAGCAAATCAACCGTTTTGTACTTAAACACTTCAACCAGTAAAATGCTCTTTGGCTTTTCCATCAGCCTGACAATGAGGGTTTGTACACTGTTTGCCAAATTCGCCCATAACTTCACCTAACAACATAGACCTACTTTAGGACCCATACCTTCACCTAACAACATAGACCTACTGTAGGACCCATAACGTCACCTAACAACAAACATGTGACTAACCAAACAGCTACAGTATTAAGAATTATGTGTAATTATTGAAGAACCGCATTAATGACAGTATCCATTTGGGTGTTGTCAATAAAGTTAAGGTGACTCTCGGTTAGAACCATTGGATTTAGCAAACTCTGAAATGATTTAGGATTTCTGTGCCCATGAAAACTGTTTTCCCAGAGTAACATAAGGAGACATTAAATGTTACGTAGATCGAGAGCATTTCAGAGATCTGAATACAAAAAACTGTCCCACAGCAAGATCCAGTATTTAAGTTGAAGTTCATCACATGACAAGCTTAACATTATGACTATAACTACTGTTCCCTGAAGGAGGGAAACTAGGTACAACATACTATTAAATCCACACGTTATGACTATAAATACTGTTCCCTGAAGGAGGGAAACTAGGTACAACATACTATTAAATCCACACATTGCTGGAAGCCCCACCTTCCACAGGTGATGACCCTCAACAACCACTGTCATTGTTATTATTATTTGACCCTGCTGGTCATCTATGAACGTTTTAACATCTTGGCCATGTACTGTTATAATCGCCACCCGGCACAGCCTCAGACTGGGTCCTCTATAGGTTTATTCCTAGGTTCCTGCCTTTCTAGGGAGTTTTTTCTAGCCACCGTGCTTCTACATCTGCATTGCTTGCTGTTTGGGGTTTTAGGCTGGGTTTCTGTATAGCATTTTGTGACATCAGCTGATGTAAAAAGGGCTTTATAAATACATTTGATTTGATGATGAGCGTGAGGCTCGGATTTATTCCTTCTGGTTAGGTTATATTGACCTCTGGCTTCCTCAAGTCATTTGTGTGTCTTCATTATTTAATCAAACGCTTGAAGCATCAGTTCAGTTCAAGTTCCGTACATACAGGTGATTTTATTAAACACATGGGGTGTGTCTATATGGAGAAATACACGTCATAACATTTCAACCAGTCAATTGGTAGAAAGAAAATATTTTGTTGTTGTCTGGGACCCCTAGAACATACAGTGCATTCAGACCCCTTCCCTTTTTACACATTCTGTTATGTTACAGCCTTATTCTAAATTGAATGCATTTTTTTTACAATAAATCTACAGACAATACCCCAAAGGGCCCAGATATATCCAGTTTCCTCATATTCTTCCTCCATTAAGATGTGTTGGGGAAACCGAGCCCAGATATCCAGTTTCTTCAAACTTCAAATTAAACCAATCGTTTGCACTCATGACTTGAGTGATTAAAGTAAACCAACGTTTTGGAAATACATAACGGCATCTAACCAAACATCAAAGATTGTTAGCTATATGCAGTTATCTTAGCCAGCCAGCTATTTACCCAACTAACTATGGTCAGCGAGCTGGAGCCCAACTACCAGAGACCAGTTAGAACCCAACTAACAAAACCTAACTAAAACATGACTGCAGATCAAAAGAGCAGAAACATACAGAACGATGGCAGGGAAAATCCCCAACATCCAAAATAGATAGATTCCAGATGTCAGTCAGCTAGTGCACTAGCAGTAAGCCAAGGTGGAAAAAGTTACAAAACTCCAGTATTCTACTTCACAGAGAACATGCTGAAAAGTAGTGATGGGGAACAACTTCCTGAAGCATTGACGCTTTCCAACCAATAGTGTCATTAATAATTTTATTATTCAAAGCTTTGAGAAACACAGAATTTAGAACAAATTATTATACAATTATTATAGATGACGTCCAACACGCCTAGCACGTAGCAGCATAGCTTTTATGTCTTCTACTAAACCACTGGCAGTGTTCAAGAGCATCAAGTCCATGCTGCATTGTGGGTAAATGGTGACTGGCTGACTGATTTATAAATAATAAATGAGTAGTTATTTATGATGCAAGGTGATTTGTAGATCAGTCAGTCAGCAGTCGCCTGCACTGTCGGCGTCACAGCTTCAAACGTCATTGATCACGTGTTGCTGATGAAGTGATACAGGCATCGGCACACTGCTTTGATGTATACCGCTTAGCGATTTCGACGCCTCGTAGCTGTCGGTATCAAATGTAACATCCCTACCAAAAAGGTATGATTTTCTCTTTTGTTTTGAGCCCACGGCAAGATGGCACCAGAGCCTACCGTGCTAATGGGTTCCCTCTAGATAACAACCACACAGTGCATGAAAAGCATGAGGTGTGGCTAACGTTTGCAAGCTTGAGCTAGCATACAAACTCGATAGCACAGAGTAGATCCTCCATATGACGTTGAGAAATACTGCATTGGGGTAGTTTAAAATATATCCCAAAATAAATGAAAACATATGTAAAAAAACATAACTGTTTGTACATATAGGCAACCAGATCGCACTACAACTAAGTTACTACGTCTTTAACAACACTGTAGTTACACTGGTGAGTAAAAACGCATGCTTCCTACACTTTAACTTGTTGTCTGAACATTAAAATCTAAATTTTCCTCAACTGCGTTACCCACTCCAGTCAGCAGATGGCAATGTGGGGCTTGAAGGTTATGTTGCTAGTATGACGTATAATCTAGTGGATGGAACACTTCTTTCAAAAGCAGCGACAGTTAGTCAGACACCGCGGTAGCTTGATAGACAAAAAACTCGAAACAAAAAAGCTCTTTAGATGCTTTCGTGTATATTAGCCGCTGTGTTTTAAACCCACTTCTGTCGTCTAGTTAGTTATCCGATTTAATTTCATATTTACGGTGTTGTTGTTATTAGTCAGCTAGCGGGCTGGTTAAGTTAGCATTAGCCTAGCTAGCTAACATCTCCAACCGTGAGCTCACTAAGTTTGCTTCAGAGTTCAAGTAACAGACACATCTCAACATCAACAGTTCAGAGGACCATCAGGCCTTCATGGTCGATATTGCTGCAAAGAAACCACTACTAAAGGACACCAATAATAAGAAGAGAATTGCTTGGGCCAAGAAACACGAGCAATGGACATTAGACCGGTGGAAATCTGTCCTTTGGTCTGATGAGATCAAATTTGAGATTTTCAGATGACCTGGCCTCCACAATCACCCGACCTCAACCCAATTGAGATGGATTGGGATGAGTTGGACCGCAGAGTGAAGGAAAAGCAGACAACAAGTGCTCCGCATGTGGGAACCCCTTCAAGACTGTTGGAAAAGCATTCCAGGTGAAGCTGGTTGAGAGAATGCAAAGGGTGTGCAAAGCTGTCATCAAGGCAAAGAGTGGCTACTTTGAAGAATCTCAAATATAAAATATATTTTGATTTGTTTAATACTTTTTTGGTTACCACATGATTCAATGTGTTATTTCAGAGTTTTGATGTCTTTGCTGTTATTCTACAATGTAGAAAATAGTAACAATAAAGAAAACCCCTTGAATGAGTGGGTGTCCTGACTTTGACTGGTACTGTATATTACCTCCATTATTTTCTCATTCAATTACAGTAGGTTGTATCCAAGTGGTTTTATCTCTCTAGGTCATGCCAGTAGGCTACAGTAGGTTGTAAATCTCTAGGTCATGCCAGTAGACTACAGTAGGTTGTATCCAAGTGGTTTTATCTCTCTAGGTCATGCCAGTAGGCTACAGTAGGTTGTATCCAAGTGGTTTTATCTCTCTAGGTCATGCCAGTAGGCTACAGTAGGTTGTGTCCAAGTGGTTTAATCTCTCTAGGTCATGCCAGTAGGCTACAGTAGGTTGTATCCAAGTGGTTTTATCTCTCTAGGTCATGCCAGTAGGCTACAGTAGGTTGTATCTCTCTAGGTCATGCCAGTAGGCTACAGTAGGTTGTATCCAAGTGGTTTTATCTCTCTAGGTCATGCCAGTAGGCTACAGTAGGTTGTGTCCAAGTGGTTTAATCTCTCTAGGTCATGCCAGTAGGCTACAGTAGGTTGTATCCAAGTGGTTTTATCTCTCTAGGTCATGCCAGTAGGCTACAGTAGGTTGTATCTCTCTAGGTCATGCCAGTAGGCTACAGTAGGTTGTATCCAAGTGGTTTTATCTCTCTAGGTCATGCCAGTAGGCTACAGTAGGTTGTATCTCTCTAGGTCATGCCAGTAGGCTACAGTAGGTTGTATCTCTCTAGGTCATGCCAGTAGGCTACAGTAGGTTGTATCTCTCTAGGTCATGCCAGTAGGCTACAGTAGGTTGTAAATCTCTAGGTCATGCCAGTAGGCTGCAGTAGGTTGTAAATCTCTAGGTCAAGCCGGTAGGCTACAGTAGGTTGTATCCAAGTGGTTATAGCTCTTTAGGTCATGCCAGTAGGTTACAGTAGGTTGTATCCAAGTGGTTTTATCTCTCTAGGTCATGCCAGTAGGCTGCAGTAGGTTGTAAATCTCTAGGTCATGCCAGTAGGCTGCAGTAGTTTGTAAATCTCTAGGTCATGCCAGTAGACTACAGTAGGTTGTATCTCTCTAGGTCATGCCAGTAGGCTACAGTAGGTTGTATCTCTCTAGGTCATGCCAGTAGGCTACAGTAGGTTGTAAATCTCTAGGTCATGCAGTAGGCTACAGTAAGTTGTATCTCTCTAGGTCATGCCAGTAGGCTACAGTAGGTTGTATCTCTCTAGGTCATGCCAGTAGGCTACAGTAGGTTTTATCCAAGTGGAAACAATTATCAACACAATGTGGAAGTGTCGAATTTGGTCAACAACTAAATGAACGGCTTATTTACCACGTGAGGTCTACTTGATCTAACATAAGTTTCGTAATGATTAAGTTGTTATGTGGACACGTGACATACCGACAACTTTGATAAAAACACTATAGGAGTTGTCTCCAGATCGCTATGCATATTCATGCTAGTAGCTTAGCATCTCTCTCCATTGAATCCAGGCGGTTGACGACAACAACCCTCATAGAATATAAACAATAGATTACAATAATAAGATGTATCCACCAATCCAAATAAAGGATAGGCGGGAGATAGACAACCCGCAGTGCCGCTTTGTGGACAACGACTCCCCTTGTTAGGGTGGAGAGACATCTTGTCAGTATATCCATAATGTTTGGTGTCGCCAACCCAACTCTCGCATGGCACTATTGGGGGGCACGGTGTGTAGTAAAACATCACTACACGAAAATCACAACATGCCGTGCCCCCCAGATAGACCCTTCTCTAATATATATGTTAAGTCACTTTTTGGAAACGGAACGGAGAAAACAAGGGGTAGCTTGTTCTCTAGGTCGTCTGATTCTAGACATATCAGTCATCATCCTAGGACCCTCCGTTGAAGAGGTATTGACGAGCCAACTCCGAATATCCAAAGTTAAAAACACATTTAAGGTGGTACTTACTGGTGTTACTCAGATCTCCTATCTCCTCCTCTTCTTCCTCCAATGTGACAGTCATCTCCCCCTCCTCCTCTTTCACTCCAAAAACTGCATCCTCCTCTTTCTCTTCCTCCTCTTCTTTTACTGTAACATCCTCCTCCTCTTTCACTCTGAACGAGTCTTCCTCTTCTTTCAATGAAACGTCTTTCTCTTCTTCTTTCACGGTAACAGCCTCACCCTCTAGTTGTTTTTGTATTGTAACATCCTCCTCTTCCTCCTCCTCTTTGACCAGATCTTCTTTCTCCGTCCAGCAGACCTCCTCTTCTTTAGCAGGAGGAGAGTAGCTTAGTGAGCTCATGGTCGGAGATGGTAGCTAGTTAGCATTAGCGACTAGACTAGTTCTAACTTAACCAGCCAGCTAGTTGACTTACAACGTCAATATTACATTAAATGTGGTAACTAGTTGTTTCCACATCAGTATGTTTAAATCCCAGTGTCAAATAAACCACTAAATAGTGTAAAGAGCTGTAATGTTCCGACGTTGTTGTCTAGCGAGCTACCGAGGAGGCTGCAGTGGTTGAAGAAGCTCTCCGTCCACTAGATGATACGTCACGCTGATAGCGTCGCCTGAAAGACGCACATCGCCATCTGTTGACTGGAGGGGTTAACGCAGATAAATGTTTATTTTATTTCCAGACAAAAAAGTGCATTTTTACATTTACTTTCATTAAATAATAAAATAATAGTCAGACAACTGCAGATTTGTAATTAGTATGAATTTAAAACCTACTTCTACATTCCACCAACCCAACAGATGTTTCTACTACAGGGAATATTAACCAATGAGGTGGGTCTTTCCACATTCTACCAACCCAACAGATGTTACTACTACCGGGAGTATTAACCAATGAGGTGGGTCTTTACACATTCTACCAACACAACAGATGTTTCTACTACAGGGAATATTAACCAATGAGGTGGGTCTTTACACATTCTACCAACCCAACAGATGTTACTACTATGAAGCAACGCTTTCAGGTTAATGAAAGTTTAATTCCCAAATAGCCTCTACAGGATTGGTGCATTATCAGGTATTGGAGCGTTGAAAGATGATGCACAACAACGGTTTCTTCCAGGAAACCACAACTCCAATAACCACCGCGGTTGAAATAACTGTAAAGTAAGTTGCCATTCCTAGGCCGTCATTGTAAATAAGAATTTGTTCTGAACTGACCAGTTAAATAAAGGTTACTAAAAAAGGGAATATGTTCCATCATCCATGTTTATTTACCGTGGTGCAAATTGTCCACTGATATTGGTGTAATTTCTCACCCCTTTTGGCTGTATGAAAGTTAATTTCCCCTCAGGCACACACATTTGTTCTTTGATATTATGAAGGAAATTTGTGTCAAATGTACTTTTCCCCACTCATTCACCCCATCTCTTTACATTGCTTATGCATATTCAGAGCCCTGACTGCGTCCAGACTATGTCAATGGCCCATCCTGGTAGATCTGAACCTAATGCAGCTTGGAGTGATCAGATGACAGAAGTCACATTTAGGTGCAAGGTGTAACTGAGGCCATAGATGCTCCATATCCATTACTTTGAGTGTTTTATATAATATGACTACATGTGTTTCTGTGTTGCAGGGGCAGTCAAGAAATGGAACAACAAGGCCACAGAACATGACATAAGCAGAGCTGTGGGAGAACACCTCAAGCCCCAGTCCACCACGCCTTCAGCAGGCTGGAAAAGTGGGATTGATCTGGTTGATCCATTTGTTTGTTTCAGTTTTCAGTAGTTGAATCCTTTGACGTATTGTTGATTTCAGCATTTTCCATCTTCAACAAATGAACTGGGGTTTGGAGTTTTGGAACCACTGCCTATTTGATGATCTGTTGTAGTTAGTGTTTTATTTTGACCACATACTTGTGAAAATTTGCATCAGGTTGAGTGATAATGGCTCTGTGTGGCCACTGTGAAAAATACTTCTGATCCAGCAGGTGGCGGTGTAATTCCTCCCTGTGTGGCTTGAATGATGAGCAGACATATTCCTTATAGGTCATAATGAATTGAAGAAAAGTGTTGGCAACATGACTTCTGATCCAGCAGGTGGCAATGAAATCCCTCCCTGCATAACTTGCCTGACCACTTTGTTGTCTGGCTCCTTATAGCTCGTAAGGATTTTAAACGGAGTGTTGGCCACATGACTTCTGGTCCAGCAGGTGGCGGTGAAATGCTTTCCTATATGAGTTGACCTATTCCTTTGAGCTCCTAAATGAAGCATAGGGTGTCAACAGTGCATCTCGGCTGAACCCTGTTCTGGGCCGTTTTGTTCACTTCATTCCAGATGATTCCAGTCTTCTTCATCTCCTCTTCATGAGTCCTTCTGCATGTCTTCCTTCCTGTCTTGCCATGTGGGTTCCACTGAGGTGTGTGTTTGTGTTAGAAATCACTGGCCACTTGAATAATGGAACACCAGTCACTTTAATAATGGGGCGCTGTTTTGACTGGCTCATGTCATATGTATATCCTGTATTCTATTGTAAGGTATCTCAGTCTATGCCGGTCTGACATTGATGTATTCTAATTCCATTCCTTTTGTTAGATATGTTTGTATTGTGTGGAATGTTGGGACACGGTTAGATCTTACTTGTTAAGACATTACTGCGCTGTTGGAGCTAGTAACACAAGCATTTCCCTACACCCGCAATAACATCTGCTAAACACGTGTATGTGGCAAATAGATTTGGATTGGATGGGTGATTTGATTAGATTGGATGTTGGTAGGAGTTTTCCTGTGTGTCCCCCCCTTCCATTTCCACTTCATGTCCCCATTGGGAAGCTGTCAAATATACTGCAGGCTAATTACTACCAATGTCACTGTAGTCCAAGTCAAACTCCTAGCCTATAGGGTGTGGTAACAGGCCTTCTGTTATTTTGGTGTTGTACTCTACAGGTGAAGTATCTGCACTCTAGCCTATAGAAGAACAAAGGTGTTGAGAATAGGGGAATGCAAGCAGTTGAAAGAGTCTAACCTGCTGTTGAACACGAGGCCCCAACCACCTACACGGACAGAGTATTATTAACTCTCAGTCCTATGATGTTGCTCTGTGAAGGAGGTTTGCTTTTCAGCATCCAATTCCTGGCAGCCTTGTCCCTAGTTGATTTGTGAACGTGAGTGATTAGAGAACGTTCGGCTTCGGTATCCAAGGTGTTTGAGAATGTTGGGGACCAGTGTTCCGAGAGGCTGACTGTGACATCATAAAGTGGAATGTAGTTAGTGTGCTGTTTGAGGGATTCCAATTCAGTCCGGGGCGCTCTTCCAGACAGTGCAGTTGTGCTTCAAGTCTGCTCTCTGTGTGATGACTTGTAAGTCTGTTGTGCCTAGATGGAGTACAGCTACGACCGGAAGTGACATTTAGGGTAACCCTAAGCCTTTTCCTAACCTTAACCTATTTCTCCTAACCTGCTATGACAAAGTGACTTCATGACACTAGCAGTATCCCACCTAGTTCCAAGCTTGTCAGTCCTTCTCCTAAAATGCAACCTCTGTTCCTTGATGTACTAAACCGAGGGCTGGCAGCCAGTAAGTACAGGTAAGAGACAATGATGGCAACAATAAGTAAGATGAAAGCTAGTCACATCTGAGATGTTAAACTGCACTGATTGATAAATGCCCAGTATGTGCCCTTGGGCCTCATTTGTCCCTTTGGAAATGAACTGTTGAGATGGGCCCTCCTGTGGAGGTCATTTTATGTAACATCTGAGGCCATCTGGTGGGCATAGTGCTATCTGGGCTAGAACTGATCAACATCATACCACTAATCCCATAATAAGACGCTTTGCTATTGGTGTGTTAGTTGTTATTATGCACCATTTTGACATAGTGGGAGAAATACTGAATTTATACTGTTTTTCATACTAAGATATGTTGCTTTTGCACAGATTTGTTAATTGGTTTTGCAAGAGTCTGTTGATTGGTCGGTCATTGGGTTACTTTGTTTTGCAATATGTTCAAATCAAATCAAGCTTTATTTATACAGCACATTTCAGACATGGGTGCAACACAATGGCTTCACAGGAAAAAACTAATAAACAATGAAATGAAAATATTTAGTACACAACAAACATAAGAGGATAAAAAAACAGAAGATTAACAACTGAAAGACTAATGAGCATTCTAAGGAAATGCCATTGATTAAAATATTAACAATTTGATGCAATATCCAACCCAAATTATAAGCTTGTTTTACTACATTGTTTGTTGTTACATTCCCCATCAAGAAAACCAGCAATGTCACTTAAATAGAAAAGGGAACTAACAAAGAGTCACTGACAACAACCACAACTAAACAGGTGGGGTTTTAGGAGGGGTTCTGAAAGACACTATGGGGGTGTCCACTGAAAGTTGACTAGTAACAACAACTGGGACCTAAAAGACACCCACCATGAGACCCACTAAATCTTCCCAAGAAGAGGAAAACAAAATAAAAACCCACACCAAACTTAAAGACAGGAAGCAAACCAAAAAGGTGGAGCAACTAAAGGTGTTGACTCTCCACATCTATCACGACAACTGGAGCACTGGGCCAGACACTCTTAAATAGAACCTGGACCAGCTCAGGTGAAACACCTTCCCACTAACGAGATGGACAAGCCAGCACAGGTGTAACACATACTGACTAACGAGGTGACACCAATCAGTGCACCGAAGACACATTTCAGTTGAATGCATTCAGTTGTACAACTGACTAGGTATCCCCTTTTCCTACGTGCTAAAGTCCAACCTCAAAACATAAATGGAAAAAACAAAGCCTGTAACACCTTCCCCTTTAAGACAACAAATATATCCTATAATTTTTGTTGGACATGCTCACCACCAACAGAAAACAACTTCCATTTCACATTATAATCAACTACAATGCTTCCCCTTCTACAATATAAACATGGTGTCTACTGGCTGTCAACAATTACAAACAAGAAAACATTTGCATTTCTAAATAATAATATACAATCGTATCATTTTTTTAATCCTTTTTCTTTCTATAGAATCCTAAAACTAGTTTCAGTAGCTTTTAGAACTCTGGTCCCTCTGGTCTGCTTGGAACGAGCCCAAACAAAACTCAGCTCCAGTACGGAAAGACATGCAGTCTAAATAAATTATGATCCATAGTAACACACTGGCTAAACGCAAAACTAATCTTTTTGACTGTCCAACCTTGAGACAATCAGCAACCAAGTTGTCCTCACCACGGACATGTCTGATTTGAAGAGGAAACTCTTGCAAAATCCGTAGTAACTTTCCACCTCACTGCGGAGCTTCTCTCTCTTTTCAGGGTTAACTAGATAAGCATGTTGTTGGATCGGGGCCCAGTACCCAATGTCATGCTCTAGTACATTTGGGTTGGCACATCTGAGAATGAACCCTCATATTCTAAAAGCAGGGCAACAATGTCAATATAATTGTACCAAAAATTGTCAGATGGTTACATAAACCATTGATTACTAAATGTAACATGAAATGTAAATATGAAATATTTGGTTGCATAGACTTACTTTCAAAGTAATTTAGATTACATTTTGCTAGGTGGGATAGCCCAATGTCAAAACACAGTTTTAACTTGTCCAAATCAATAACCAATATGCAGAAACAGTTTGTGATATATTGAAATCCTTACCATAAAATGAGCTATATACACAAACATCTGCCACAATAATAATCATATTACTTGTATTTCTTTAAACAAGCTCCTTATAAACTGCACAAGCAGAAGAACTACTGTTGTTTTGACAAGTAGCAATAAATCACTGATATCGATTAGGGGGGAAATCAGGTTGTACGTGCTGTTGAAACTAACACAACTAAAAAAACACATGGAAATGGGAGATATCTGTTACCTCACTGGTTAGAGGACAACCTGCAGAAGACAGTCAGCTACATTTGGGAGTGATGCATTTAAATGTAGGGGTCGCTAAATAAAGGAACACAACACGTATGTCATCACTCATCGATATCATGTTGAAATCAATTGTGTGAGAGGAGGTAGATGAGGTTGCACATCCTGTTAAAACTAACAGCTCAAAAACCACACGGAATCTGGGAATAATGTGTACATCCCTGGTTAGAGGACAACTTGTAGAAAACAGCTCGCTACATTTTGAAGTGTTGCATTTTGAATCCAGTGGGTCACCAACGTGGTCAGTGTAACACATCTCTTTTTTTGTTAGTCACTGTTTGTTAGATCACATAAATAGTAACTCTTCCATTTCAGAGCCTGGATTTTCCCCCTGAGGCTAATATCCATATCATGTTGAAATCAATTGATAAGGGGACACACGTTTAGGCTTCTACATTGTGACATCATTGAAATACTCCTACTACAATGTTAACATTCTACGTTCTATTTTCTGATATTTGATCTGAGATCTTTTATCAGATTATCTCTGGGTCACAGCTATGAGATTTCTCTCCTGTGTGTGTTCTCTGGTGTATTGTCAGAGAGCTATATGTAGTATAACTCTTCCCACATTGATCACAGCTATAGGGTTTCTCTTCTGTGTGTGTTCTCTGGTGTATTGTCAGAATGCTAGATGTAGAAAAACTCTTCCCACATTGATCACAGCTATAAGGTTTCTCTCCTGTGTGTGTTCTCTGGTGTATTGTCAGTGAGCTATATGTAGTGAAACGCTTCCCACATTGATCACAGCTATAGGGTTTCTCTCCTGTGTGTGTTCTCTGGTGTAGTGTCAGAATGCTAGATGTAGTAAAACTCCTCCCACATTGATCACAGCTATACGGTTTCTCTCCTGTATGTGTTCTCTGGTGTAGAGTCAGATTGCTAGATGTAGTAAAACTCCTCCCACATTGATCACAGCTATAAGGTTTCTCTCCTGTGTGTGTTCTCTTGTGTATTGTCAGAATGCTAGATCTAGTGAAACTCTTCCCACATTGATCACAGCTATAAGGTTTCTCTCTAGTATGTGTTCTCTGGTGTAGAGTCAGATTGCTAGATGCAGTAAAACTCCTCCCACATTGATCACAGCTATAAGGTTTCTCTCCTGTGTGTGTTCTCTTGTGTATTGTCAGAGAGCTATATGTAGTAAAACTCTTCCCACATTGATCACAACTATAGGGTTTCTCTCCTGTATGTGTTCTCTGATGCACTGTCAGATAGCTAGATTGTCCAAAACTCTTCCCACATTGATCACAGCCATAAGGTTTTTCTCCTGTGTGAACTCTCTGATGTATTTTAATGGCTGATAAGGAGGTGAATCTCTTCCCACAGTCAGAGCAGCAGTGAGATTTCTTCCCTGTGGGTCTCTGCAGGTGTTTATTGAGGTGTTCTGATCTTGAGAGACTCTTCTCTGCCTCGTCAGGCTCCCCATAGGATCCACGATAGTCCCATGTCTCTCCTGTGTGAACAACAAAGTCAGACAGATGGTTAAAGGCCCACAACAGTGGAAATCCACTGTAAAAGGTGATGACAACAGCCTAGCCATGATGTTGTACAACTATTGAAGTCTGTAATGAATGTAAAAAGTATTTGACAAATGTCTTAAAATGAGAAATAATAGTAAAATGTTGTCTTGTTTTCACATCAGTAGATGATTGTAGGCTACAAGAAAGTTAACGTTTCTGAAACTCTAAGCAGTGTGCCAGACAACTTTTGGTCTCCAATATAGACCTATAAATATAAATATAAGCATTTCACACAACTTTGGATTATAATCGTGAGGCTCGTTTGAATGTCCTGATTAATTTAATGTTTGCAACAGTATTAAGAATTATGTGAAATTATTGAATAACCGCGTTAATGACAGTATCCATTTGGGTGTTTTTTATTTCCCCTTTATTTAACCAGGTAGTTCTATCTGATGTCATAATGCTGTTTATTTCCCCTTTATTTACCCATGTGGTTCTATCTGATGTCATAATACTGTTTATTTCAACTTTATTTAACCAGGTAGTTCTATCTGATGTCATAATGCAGTTTATTTCCCCTTTATTTAACCAGGTAGTTCTATCTGATGTCATAATGCTGTTTATTTCCCCTTTATTTAACCAGGTGGTTCTATCTGATGTCATAATACTGTTTATTTCCCCTTTATTTAACCAGGTGGTTCTATCTGATGTCATAATACTGTTTATTTCCCCTTTATTTAACCAGGTAGTTCTATCTGATGTCATAATACAGGTAGGCCAGTTGAGAACAAGTTCTCTGCGACCTGGCCAAGAGTAAGCAAAGCAGTGCGACAACAACAACAGAGTTACACATGGGACAAACAAAAGTACAGTCAATAACACAATAGAAAAATATATATACAGTGTGTGCAAATGGAGTAAGGAGGTAAGGCAATAAATAGGCCATAGTAGCGAAGTAATTACAATTGAGTAAATTAACACTGGAGTGATAGATGTGCAGATGATGATGTGCAAGTAGAAATACTGGTGTGCAAAAGAGCAGAAAAGTAAATAAAAACATGGGGATGAGGTAGGTAGTTGGATGGGCTATTTACAGATGGGCTGTGTACAGCTGCAGCGATCGGTAAGCTGCTCGGATAGCTGATGCTTAAAGTTAGTGAGGGAGATATAAGTCTCCAACTTCAGCAATTTTTGCAATTCGTTCCAGTCATTGGCAGCAGAGAACTGGAAGGAAAGGCAGCCAAAGGAGGTGTTGGCTTTGGGGATGACCAGTGAGATATACCTGTTACTATGGTGACCAGTGAGCTGAGTTAAGGCGGAGCTTTACCTAGCAAAGTCTTATAGATGACCTGGAGCCAGTGGGTTTGGTAACGAATATGTAGCGAGTACCTGCCGACGAGAGCATACAGGTCGCAGTGGTGGGTGGTATATGGAGCTTTGGTGACAAAACAGATGGCACTGTGATAGACTGCATCCAGTTTGCTGAGTAGAGTGTTGGAGGCTTTTTTGTAAATGACATCGCCAAAGTCAAGGATTGGTAGGATAGTCAGTTTTACGAGGGTATGTTTGGCAGCATGATTGAAGGTGGCTTTGTTGTGAAATAGGAAGCTGATTCTAGATTTAATTTTGGATTGGAGATGCTTAATATGAGTCTAGGAGAGTTTACAGTCTAACCAGACACCTAGGTATTTCTAGTTGTCCACATATTCTAAGTCAGAACCGTCCAGAGTAGTGATGCTAGTCGGGTGAGCGGGTGCGGGCAGCAATCGGTTGAAGAGCATGCATTTAGTTTTACTAGCGTTTAAGAGCAGTTGGATGCCACAGAAGGAGTGTTGTATGGCATTGAAGCTTGTTTGGAAGTTTGTTAACACAGTGTCCAAGGAAGGGCCAGAATTATACAGAATGGTGTCATCTGCGTAGAGGTGGATCAGAGAATCACCAGCAGCAAGAGCGACATCATTGATATATACAGAGAAAAGAGTCGGCCCGAGAATTGAATCCTGTGGTACCCCCTTAGAGACTGCCAGAGGTCCGGACAACAGGTCCTCCGATTTGACACAATGAACTCTGTCTGAGAAGTAGTTGGTCAACCAGGCGAGGCAGTCATTTGAGAAACCAAGGCTGTTGAGTCTGCCGATAAGAATACGGTGATTGACAGAGTCGAAAGCCTTGGACAGGTCGATGAAGACGGCTGCACCGTACTGTCTCTTATCGTTGGCGGTTATGATATCGTTTAGTACCTTGAGCGTGGCTGAGGTGCACCTGTGACCAGCTCGGAAACCGGATTGCATAGCAGGTACGGTGGGATTCGAAATGGTCAGTGATCTGTTTGTTAAATTGGCCTTTTAAGACTTTAGAAAGGCAGGGCAGGATGGATATGTCTGTAACAGTTTGGGTCTAGTATCACCCCCTTTGAAGAGGGGGATGACCGTGGAAGCTTTCCAATCTTCAGGAATCTATGACGATACGAAAGAGGTTGAACAGTAATAGGGGTTGCAACAATGGCGGCAGATAATTTTAGAAAGAGAGTGCTAGAAGATCACCTAGGGGTCATGATAAGGCTGTACTAAATATTTGATGAATTATAATAATTGATTATACTTATGTTATATTCATAGAAGGGGAGGGGTTATAAGACCCCTAGTTCTCTCTCTCTGCTTCTTATAGAGAGGCCCTCTGAGAAATGTGTGAACTATTGCATGGGGTCTGTGAGCAGAGATAAACAGAGCCCTGGGAGTTGAAGAGAAGAGATAAGAAACTAGTCAGACATTCCACAATAAATCAACTGTGGGGAGAGAACATTTAGTGCCTAGCTTTTACATAAAACACTGGAACTCTATGTTTGTATAGCTGTGGATGCATGGGCTTGGTCTGATAAGTAGATAATAATAACGAATGCAGTGACATCACAGGGGGTTGGCTACAAGCATGATAAAAGCAACTTAGACTTTCCCTATAGTGCAGAACTTACTCTGAAACATGCGTGCTATGTTCCCGATTGTCAACTTCTGTCTGCAATTGCATTAACTACTTACGGGGGAGGTTAATTCAACTTCTGGATTTTGAATTTGAACCCGGTGAAATGTGAGGCGCCAAATTCAAAATCCAAAAGTTTAATTATTAAACATTCATCAATATACAAGTGTTGCATAGCCATCAAGAGCTCTGATTCTTGGCAATATCACAGCGTTGTCAGATTTCAAAAAGGCTTAATGGCGAAAGCACAACATTTGATTGTTTGAGGGTAGCACCTCTAATATTTATTCATTAGCATAAATCCATAACCCAACACGGGTCTCACAAAACGTATTAAATCGCTAATATAAAATCGCTTACCTTTGATGAACTTCTGCTGAGGGCTTCCCAAGTGTCCAACGAAGACAATCCATGCTTCTTTTGTTAGAAAAAGTAATTTATTATATCCATAAATCTCCGTTTGGTATGATCATAAAATCCACCGTTGAGTCACCCATTGAACCGTGAAGAGAACACGTTCAAATTATAACTATACACTTTCTACAAACAAATCAAACATCATTTTTAATGTATCCTTAGGTATCCTTTTGGGTATATTTGCTGTAATATTTCAACCGGACGATACCGTGAACGATAGGAAAGAAAAATAAAGTGGTGCGCATTCACAATCTCACGCGCGTCAAACATTGTTTACAAAAGTGGTCGC
The DNA here is from genome assembly GCA_030435695.1 of Brachymystax lenok tsinlingensis. Lineage (NCBI taxonomy): Eukaryota > Metazoa > Chordata > Actinopteri > Salmoniformes > Salmonidae > Brachymystax > Brachymystax lenok. The sequence goes on from CM059812.1 coordinate 41,208,062, forward strand.
CTGACAATTTCCTGTTCCTATCTGTTCTGGTCACTCCTAGAATTCCCAGTCTTTGACTGTTGACATCTAGTGGAAGCCATAGGTACTGCAGTCTCAGTCCTACATAAAGTTGTATGCAATAGGCACAATGGAGAAGATGCTCATTTACAACAACAAAAACTGCAAATCCGGATGGATTTTCTTCTATATCACTTCTGTTATACTCACATACATTATTTTAACACTCTTAGAAACTTCAGAGTGTTTCCTATCCAATAGTACTAATTATGTGCCTGTCCTATTTTCTGGGCCTGAGTGGCAGGCATTTTACTTTGGGCATGCCAGACTCTCCAAAACCGTCACCTATGCAGCTGCTCCCTAAGAAGTTAATAAATGAATTAATGATTTAATTAAAGATATTGTCATAATGCTAATTTCCCCAATTAATTCACCAACTAATTTGAGCCAATGATGATTGACAAGGAACAGAGGAAACGAACCCCAACAAGAGGGTCCAGATTGTCTAGCCCAGCTGATTTGTATGGGTCCAGGTTTTGCAGCTCTTTCAGAACATCAGCTATCTGGATTTGGGTGAAGGAGAAGCTGCGGAGGCTTGGGCAAGTAGCTGAGGGGGTGCGGAGCTGTTGGCCGGGGTAGGGGTAGCCAAGAGGAAAGCATGGCCAGCCATAGAGAAATGCTTCTTGAAATTCTCGATTATCGTGGATTTATCGGTGGTGACAGTGTTTCCTAGCCTCAGTGCAGTGGGCAGCTGGGAAGAGATGCTCTTATTCTCCATGGACTTTACAGTGTCCCAAAACATTTTGGAGTTAGAGCTACAGGGTGCAAATTTCTGTTTGAAAAAGCTAGCCTTTGCTTTCTGAACAGACTGTGTGTATTGGTTCCTGACTTCCCTGAAAAGTTACATATCGCGGGGACTATTCGATGCTAGTGCAGTACGCCACAGGATGTTTAATTGCTGGTCGAGCAAGGGCAGTGAGGTCTGGAGTGAACCAAGGGCTACATCTGTTCTTAGTTCAACATTATTTGAAAAGGGCATGCTTATTTAAGATGGTGAGAAAATTACTTGCAAAAGAACAACCAGGCATCCTCTACTGACTCTGAACTCTGAAATGATGTAGTATTTCTGTGCCCACGAAAACTGTTGTCCCAGCGTAACATAAGGAGCCACTAAATGATACGTAATTCCAGGTCATTTTCAGAATACAAAAAAAACTGTCCGACAGCAAGATCCAGTATTTAAGTTGAAGTTCATCACATGACAAGCGTAACGTTATGACTATAACTACTGTTCCCTGAAGGAGGGAAACTAGGTACAACATACTATTAAATCCACACGTTATGACTACAACTACAGTTCCCTGAAGGAGGGAAACTAGGTATAACTTACTATTAAATCTGCGCCTCGTTTTAAGCCCGGCCTTCCACAGGTGATGAGCGTGAGGCTCAAATTTATTCCTTAACTTCTTAGGGAGCGGCAGCTGAGGTGTCGGTTTTAGAGAGTCTGACGTGCCCAAAGTAAAAGGCCTGCCACTCAGGCCCAGAAACTAGGGATATGCACATAGTTAGTACTATTGGATAGGAAACACTCTTCTGACGTTTCTAAGAGTGTTAAAATATTGTAAAATACCCCTCCCTATTGAAAACAGCCATATATGGGAGTAAGATTGCAGTACCTATTGCTTCCACTGGATGTCAACAGTCTCTAGACAGTGTTTGGTGATGTTAGGTTGCTCTGGATGGTAATAGAAGAAGAATTTCGAACTAGTCACAGGATGTAAACAGAAGAGGATGCGCGTTCACGGGCTCGCACGCGCGGTGGTTTTTTCCTTTCCTATCGTCCAGTTTATAATCCAGTTGAAATATTATAGTAAATATACATAAAAGTGTTCCTAAGGATGCATTATCAATGATGTTTGATTGGTCTTGGACAAGTGTATAGGTATAGGTTGAACGTGTTCTCTTCACGGTTCAATGGGCGAGTGGACGCTGTATTTTATGAAAATAACGCGCCAACCAAACGGAGATTTATCGATATAATAAAATACTTTTTCTAACAAAAGAACCATTTTATGTCTTCGTTGGACACTTGAGAAGCCCTCAGCAGAAGTTCTTCGAAAGGTAAGGGATTTTATATTAGCGATTTTATGCGTTTTATGAGACCCGCTTTGGTTATGGATTTATGCTAATGCATAAAATATGAGAGGGGCTATCCTCAAACAATCATATGTTGTGCTTTCGCCGTAAAGCCTTTTTGAAATCTGACAATGCTGTGATATTGCCAAGAATCAGAGCTTTTGATGGCTATGCAACACTTGTATATTGATGAATGTTTAATAATTCAACTTCTGGTTTTTGAATTTGGCGCCTTACATTTCACCGGGTAGTGTCGGTAGATAACATCGCCGAAGTCGAGGATCGGTAGGATAGTCAGTTTTACTAGGATATGTTTGGTGGCGTGAGTAAAGGAGGCTTTGTTGCGAAATAGGAAACCGATTCTAGATTTAATTTTGGATTGGAGATGTTTAATATGAGTCTGGAAGGAGAGTTTACAGTCTAGCCAGACACCTAGGTATTTGTAGTTGCCCACATATTCTAATTCGGAACCGTCCTAATCATGCATCAAGCCGAGACGTACAAGACAACAAATGTGAGTATCTCTTTATTCCCTTGGGCACCTGGTTGCTAACCTGAATCAGGCTTAACCTTCATCGTATAGGTCACATTTTTAGCCATTTTACTCATTGCTATAGCAACAGGACAAGCAATCCGAAGAATAACTCATCGTTTCCTAATCACAAACTATGAGAACCACACAAAGTCCAGGGGGTGAGCACACTCTACCACTAACATGCTGACCACAGTGCTCGCGTCACATGCTCGAGCATTGCAAAATAAATGTACACCTACATGTTAATAAATCATTGCAACCCACACTGCAACGAGCTTCTGCGTAGCCAGGCGCTAAAATAGAACTTGCTTCTATTTGTGACTCTCGACGCGCTGCAAGTCCGGCCTCTCCCATCTCCTCATTGGTGTTTAGGAGCATATACCCACGTGAGTGATTGAAATATGAACTGATGTCCACACTCCAGTCCAGTTGGTGGTGGTAATGCACCTTAAAGTTGGTTGCCAACCCGCCATATAAAGTCCAAAGAAGAAAAAGAAGCCTGAAGGAGGAGAGATGATGAGAAACTAATTTGGTTCGACCGCAAGGCACTACTGCCATTTAGGACCGTTTGGGGCGTTGCTACTGGTTACCTATTTGGATGTGATATGCAAGTATTATGTAAAATTATTTGAAATTATTTTGATGTGATATGAAAGTATTATGTGAAACTATGTTGATGTGATATGAAAGTACAGCGATTTATGTTTCTAGAAACATATCGCAATTGAGAATCGATTCACATTTAGATATAATATGTGGCTATTTTAGCTGCCAGAGCCAATCTACCTCTGAAAATAACATACAGTCCTTGGACCTTGAGGAGTAACGGTAAACACTCTTAAGGATCCGCCCCTTTTTTCCCCTCAAATTTTCGCCCAAATGACATTCCCAAATCTAACTGCCTGTAGCTCAGGCCCTGAAGCAAAGACATGCATATTCTTAATAACATTTCAAGGAAACACTTTGAAGTTTGTGGAAATGTGAAAGGAATGTAGGAGAATATAACAATAGATCTGGTAAAAGATAATACAAAGAAAAAAAACAACCGTTCATTTGTATTTGTTTTGTACCGTCATCTTTGAAATGCAAGAGGCCATAATGTATTATTCCAGCCCAGGTGCAATTTAGATTATGTCCACTAGATGGAAGCAGTGTATGTGCAACGTTTTAGACTGATCCAATGAGCCATTGCATTTCTGTTCAAAAATGTCTATCAAGACTGCCCAAATGTGCCTAATTTAACTTTTCATTTTCAAAACTGTGCACTGTCCTCAAACAATAGCATGGTATTCTTTCACTGTAATATCTACTGCAAGTTGGACAGTGCAGTTAGATTAACACAAATTTAAGCTTTCTGCCAATATCAGATATGTCCATGTCCTGGGAAATGTTATTGTTTACTTACAACCTCATGCTAATTGTATTAGCATACGTTAGCTCAACCTTCCTGTGGACGGGACACCGATCCTGAAGAAGTTGTTAAAAGCATCAATCAGCAGTAGAAACAATAACAAAGCGTACTCCCGGCCTGTTTCGGTAAAAAGCTGAGGGATGGGGCTAGAGAAATGCAACCATCCATGATATCAACATTATAGTTTTAACCATGTTTTGAGGATATACAGTGTTTGTTTATAATTACTGACAAACATTGGAGTAAAAAAAGCTTATATTCTGGGTTCTGATGGGGTTCTACAGTTGAACTAAGCTCATGAGGCATTTATAAATTATTTATTCAAGAAACAGATGGGTACATATCATGAATGTATAAGTCCCAAAATGGATATAACAACTTCTGATTGCCCCTTTAAGACTACATATTGGGCTAATCTAATAGGAGATATTGAGGACTACAGTATTTCAGGGATTGTCATTGGATGCATTTGATCAATTGTTAACGTTTTGTTGATGGTCCACTCTCGATGTTCTACACGTTACAGTGGAGCTTCAGCCATTCCTACAGAACAACATTAAAGTGGAGAACCCCTTTACTGCATATTGGTTCAACGACTGCAGAGACGGTACTTACTGGTGTTAAACACATCTCCAACCTCCTCTTCTTCCTCCAATGTGACAGTCATCTCCCCCTCCTCCTCTTTCACTCCAAAAACTGCATCCTCCTCTTTCTCTTCCTCCTCTTCTTTTACTGTAACATCCTCCTCCTCTTTCACTCTGAACGAGTCTTCCTCTTCTTTCACTGAAACGTCGTTCTCTTCTTCTTTCACGGTAACAGCCTCACCCTCTAGTTGTTTTTGTATTGTAACATCCTCCTCTTCCTCCTCCTCTTTGACCAGATCTTCTTTCTCCGTCCAGCAGACCTCCTCTTCTTTAGCAGGAGGAGAGTAGCTTAGTGACCTCATGGTCGGGGATGTTAACCAGCTAACCTAGTTAGTTAGCGACTAGTCTAGTGATAGTCTAATTTATCAAGCCAGCTACCGTTACCTGACTAAACGGAAATATGACATTAAATGGGGAAACTAGTTATAAGACAGAATGATGTTTAAAATACAGAGACCAATATAGACCGAAGCAGTCTGAACAGCTTGAATGTTTCGGCTAGGAAGCTACCGAGGTGGCTGACTAGATCTTGTGGAAGAAGCGTCCCGTCCACTAGATTACACGTCACGCTGATAGCGTCGCCTGAAAGACGCACATCGCCATCTGTTGACTGGAGGGGTTAACGCAGATAAATGTTTATTTTATTTCCAGACCAAAAAGGGCATTTTTACATTTCTTTCATTAAATAATAATATAATAGTCAGACAACTGCAGATTTGTTATTAGTATGAATTTAAAACCTACTTCTACATTCCACCAACCCAACAGATGTTTCTACTACAGGGAATATTAACCAATGATGTGGGTCTTTCCACATTCTACCAACCCAACAGATGTTTCTACTATTAACAACGCTTTCAGGTTGATGAAAGTTTAATTCCCAAATAGCCTCTACAGGTTTGGTGCATTATCAGGTATTGGAGCGTTGAAAGATGATGCACAACAACGGTTTCTTCCAGGAAACCACGACTCCAATAACCACCGCGGTCGAAATAACTGTAAAGTAAGTTGCCATTCCTAGGCCGTCATTGTAAATCAGAATTTGTTCTGAACTGACCAGTTAAATAAAGGTTACTAAAAAAGGGAATATGTTCCATCATCCATGTTTATTTAACTTAGTGCAAATTGTCCACTGATATTGGTGTAATTTCTCACCCCTTTTGGCTGTATGAAAGTTAATTTCCCCTCAGGCACACACATTTGTTCTTTGATATTATGAAGGTAATTTGTGTCAAATGTACTTTTCTCCACTCATTCACCCCATCTCTTTACATTGCTTATGCATATTCAGAGCCCTGACTGCGTCCAGACTATGTCAATGGCCCATCCTGGTAGACCTGAACCTAATGTAGCTTGGAGTGATCAGATGACACATTTAGGTGCCAGGTGTAACTGAGGCCGTAGATGCTCCATATCCATTACTTTGAGTGTTATATATAATATGGCTAAATGTGTTTATTTCTGTGTTGCAGGGGCAGTCAAGAAATGGAACGGCAAGGCCACAAAACATGACATAAGCAGAGCTGTGGGAGACCACCTCAAGCCCCTGGTAGAGCCGGGGGTGGTGTTTACCACTCCACCATGGCTTCAGCAGGCTTGAAAAGTGGGATTGATCTGGTTGATCCATGTGTTTGTTTCAGTTTTCAGTAGTTTAATTGTTTGATGTATTGTTGATTTCAGCATTTTCCATCTTCAACAAATGAATTGGGGTTTGGAGTTTTGGAACCACTGCCTATTTGATGATCTGTTGTAGTTAGTGTTTTATTTTGACCACATACTTGTGAAAATTTGCATCAGGTTGAGTGATAATGGCTCTTTGTGGCCACTGTGAATAGTACTTCTGATCCAGCAGGTGGCGGTGTAATGCCTCCCTGTGTGGCTTGAATGATGAGCAGACGTATACCTTATAGGTCGTAATGAATTGAAGAAAAGTGTTGGCAACATGACTTCTGATCCAGCAGGTGGCAATGAAATCCCTCCCTGCATAACTTGCCTGACCACTTTGTTGTCTGGCTCCTTATAGCTCGTAAGGATTTTAAGCAGAGTGTTGGCCACATGACTTCTGGTCCAGCAGGTGGCGGTGAAATGCTTTCCTATATGAGTTGACCTATTCCTTTGAGCTCCTAAATGAAGCATAGGGTGTCAACAGTGCAATATCGGCTGAACCCTGTTCTGGGCCGTTTTGTTCACTTCATTCCAGATGATTCCAGTCTTCTTCATCTCCTCTTCATGAGTCCTTCTGCATGTCTTCCTTCCTGTCTTGCCATGTGGGTTCCACTGAGGTGTGTGTTTGTGTTAGAAATCATTGGCCATTTGAATAATGGAACACCAGTCACTTTAATAATGTGGCGCTAGTTTGACTGGCTCATGTCATATGTATATCCTGTATTCTATTGTAAGGTATCTCAGTCTATGCCGGTCTGAAATTGATGTATTCTAATTCCATTCCTTTTGTTAGATTTGTGTGTATTGGGTGGAATGTTGGGACACGGTTAGATCTTACTTGTTAAGACATTACTGCGCTGTTGGAGCTAGTAACACAAGCATTTCCTTACACCCGCAATAACATCTGCTAAACACGTGTATGTGGCAAATAGATTTGGATTGGATGGATGATTTGATTAGATTGGATGTTGTGTTAGGAGTTTTCCTCAGTGTGTCCCCCCCTTCCATTTCCACTGTATGTCCCCTTTGGGAAGCTGTCAAATATACTGCATGCTAATTACTACCAATGTCACTGTAGTCCAAGTAAAACGCCTAGCCTATAGGGTGTGGTAACAGGACTTCTGTTTTTTGTTGTTGTACTCTACAGGTGAAGTATCTGCACTCTAGCCTATAGAAGAACAAAGGTGTTGAGAATAGGGGAATGCAAGCAGTTGAAGGGAACAAGTGAAAGAGTCTAACCTGTTGTTGAACACGAGGCCCCCAACCACCTACACGGACAGAGTATTATTAACTCCCAGTCCTATGATGTTGCTCTGTGAAGGAGGTTTGCTTTTCAGCATCCAATTACTGGCAGCCTTGTCCCTAGTTGATTTGTGAATGTGAGTGATTAGAGAACGTTCAGCTTCGGTATCCAAGGTGTTTGAGAATGTTGGGGACCAGTGTTCCGAGAGGCTGACTGTGACATCATAAAGTGGAATGTAGTTAGTGTGCTGTTTGAGGGATTTCAATTCAGTCCGGGGCGCTCTTCCAGACAGTGCAGTTGTGCTTCAAGTCTGCTCTCTGTGTGATGACTTGTAAGTCGGTTGTGCCTAGATGGAGTACAGCTACGACCGGAAGTGACATTTAGGGTAACCCTAAGCCTTTTCCTAACCTTAACCTATTTCTCCTAACCTGCTATGACAAAGGGACTTCATGACACTAGCTGTATCCCACCTAGTTCCAAGCCTATCAGTCCTTCTCCTAAAAGGCAACCTCTGTTCTTTGATGTACTAAACCGAGGGCTGGCAGCCAGTAAGTACAGGTAAGAGACAATGATGGCAACAATAAGTTTTAAGATGAAAGCTAGTCACATCTGAGATGTTAAACTGCACTGATTGATAAATGGCCAGTATGTGCCCTTGGGCCTCATTTGTCCCTTTGGAAATGAACTGTTGAGATGGGCCCTCCTGTGGAGGTCATTTGATGTAACATCTGAGGCCATCTGGCAGGCATAGTGCTATCTGGGCTAGAACTGATCAACATCATACCACCAATCCCATAATAAGACGCTTTGCTATTGGTGTGTTAGTTGTTATTATGCACCATTTTGACATAGTGGGAGAAATACTGAATTTATACTGTTTTTCATACTAAGATATTTGTTGCTTTTGCACAGATTTGTTAAATGGTTTTGCAAGAGTCTGTTGATTGGACAGTCACTGGGTTCATTTGTTTTGCAATATGTTCAAATCAAGCTTTATTTATACAGCACAATTCAGACATGGGTGCAACACAAAGGCTTCACAGAAAAAAACCTAATAAACAATGAAATGAAAATGGTAATATTTACTACACAACAAACATAAGAGGATAAAAAAACATAAGATTAACAACTGAAAGACTGATGAGCATTCTAAGGAAATGCCATTGATTAAAATTTTAACAATTGGATGCAATATCCAACCCAAATTATAAGCTTGTTTTACTACATTGTTTGTTGTTACGTTCCCCATCAAGAAAACCAGAAACATCACTTAAATAGAAAAGGGAACTAACAAAGAGTCACTGACAACAACCACAACTAAACAGGTGGGGTTTTAGGAGGGGCTCTGATAGACACTATGGGGGTGTCCACTGAAAGTTGACTAGTAACAACAACTGGGACCTAAAAGACACCCACCATGAGACCCACTAAATCTGCCCAAGAAGAGGAAAACAAAAGACAAACCCACACCAAACTTAAAGACAGGACGCAAACCAAAAAGGTGGAGCAACTAAAGGTGTTGACTCTCCACATCTATCAAGACAACTGGAGCACTGGCCCAGACACTCTTAAATAGAACCTGGAACACTGGGCCAGACACTCTTAAATAGAACCTGGAGCAGCTCAGGTGAAACACCTTCCCACTAACGAGATGGACAAGCCAGCACAGGTGTAACACATACTGACTAACGAGGTGACGCCAATCAGTGCACCGAAGACACATTTCAGTTTGAATGCATTCAGTTGTACAACTGACTAGGTATCCCCCTTTCCTACGAGTTAAACTCCAACCTCAAAACATAAATGGAAAAACCAAAGCCTGTAACACCTTCCCCTTTAAGACAACAAATATATCCTATATTTTTGTTGGACAAGTTTGCTCACCACCAACAGAAAACAACTTCCATTTCTCATTATAATCAACTACAATGCTTCACCTTGACCAATATAAACATGGTGTCTACTGGCTGTCAACAATTAAAACAAGAAAAAAACATGAATTTCTAAGGATATATATTTTTCTACAATCTCATTTTTTGAAAAACTCACTAGCTTCTAGAACGCTCGTCTACCTAAAACTCACTGGCTTCTAGAACTCTCGTGTTCCTAAAACTCACTAGCTTCTAGAACTCTCGTCTTCCTAAAACTCACTAGCTTCTAGAATTCTCGTCTACCTAAAACTCAATAGCTTCTAGAACTCTCGTCTACCTAAAACTCACTAGCTTCTAGAACTCTCGTCCCCTTGGAACGAGCCCAAACAAAACTCATCTCCAATACAGAAAAACATGCAGTCAATATAAATTGTGATCCATGGCAACTCACTGGCTAAACGCAAAACACAAATATTTTTGACTGCCCGCCCTTGAGATAATCAGAAACCAAGTTGCCCTTACCACAGACATGTCTGATTTCAAGAGGAAACTCCTGCAATATCCGTAGTAACTTTCCACCTCACTGCGGAGCTTCTCTCTCTTTTCAGGGTTCACTAGATAGGCATGTTGTTGGATCGGGGCCCAGTACCCAATGTCATGCTCTAGTACATTTGGGTTGGCACATCTGAGAATGAACCCTGATATTCTAAAAGCAGGGCAACAATGTCAATATAATTGTACCAAATCATTGTCAGATGGTTACATAAATAATTATGATTACTAAATGTTACATGAATTGTAAATATGAAATATTTGATTGCACAGTCTTATTTTCGTGTTTTCAATTACATTTTGCTAGGTGGGATATCCCCAATGTCCAAACACAGTTTTAACGTGTCCAAATCAATAACCAATATGCAGAAACAGTTTGTGATATATTGAAAACCTAAACATAAAATGTGCTATGTACACAAACATCTGCCACAATAATCATATTACTTGTATTTTTTTAAACAAGCTCTTTATAAACTGCACAAGCAGTTTAATCGATATCATGTTGAAATCAATTGTGTGAGAGGAGGGAGATGAGGTTGCACGTCCAGTTAAAACTAACAGCTCAAAAACCACACGGAATCTGGGAACTATGTAAACATCACTGGTTCGAGGACAATTTGTAGAAAACAGCTAGCTACATTTTGAAGTGTTGCATTGTGATTCCAGTGGGTCACCAACGTGGTAAACAGCTCGCTACATTTTGAAGTGTTACATTGTGATTCCAGTGGGTCACCAACGTGGTAAACAGCTAGCTACATTTTGAAGTGTTGCATTGTGATTCCAGTGGGTCACCAACGTGGTAAACAGCTCGCTACATTTTGAAGTGTTACATTGTGATTCCAGTGGGTCACCAACGTGGTAAACAGCTCGCTACATTTTGAAGTGTTACATTGTGATTCCAGTGGGTCACCAACATGGTAAACAGCTCGCTACATTTTGAAGTGTTACATTGTGATTCCAGTGGGTCACCAACGTGGTAAACAGCTAGCTACATTTTGAAGTGTTACATTGTGATTCCAGTGGGTCACCAACGTGGTAAACAGCTAGCTACATTTTGAAGTGTTGCATTGTGATTCCAGTGGGTCACCAACGTGGTAAACAGCTCGCTACATTTTGAAGTGTTACATTGTGATTCCAGTGGGTCACCAACGTGGTAAACAGCTCGCTACATTTTGAAGTGTTACATTGTGATTCCAGTGGGTCACCAACATGGTAAACAGCTCGCTACATTTTGAAGTGTTACATTGTGATTCCAGTGGGTCACCAACGTGGTAAACAGCTAGCTACATTTTGAAGTGTTACATTGTGATTCCAGTGGGAATCACACAACACAACTCATTTTTTTTTTTTTTTGTTAGTAACTTTTTCAATTCAGAGCCTGGATTTTCCCCGTGAGGCTAATATCCATATCATGTTGAAATCAATTGATAAAGGGGCAAATGTTTTGAGTTCGTGTTATGAATAAATTCATATGATTTATATGTTTAATGATGACTAAATGATTTATATGTTTAAAGTTATGATAGGACAATAACTAACAGTTTTTTACCCCGTCTCTGTATAATGGCTTAGAATGTTTGTGCATAGGAAAGTAGGAACTGGTGACAGACAACTTGTGACCACTGTGAAACTGACAACAGGAAGGAGGTCTAAACCGTTAGGCTTGCAATAGATTACGGAACATGTTGCAGAATATGAGAAGTAATGTAGGTGTTGGAATGAACTTGTAAAACAGCATTGCCGTTGTCAGAGAGGGGGAGGGACATTTATGACGCTATGTGTGATATATTAACTAATGTGCATGGTATTATGAGCAGAGCTCCCCTGAATAAACATTCTGACATTTGACAATTGTAGACTGGGCTTCTGTCTGTTTCATTTCAACCAGTATCTTACATATTCTGGGTTACAGACGGAGTTGTTTAATTGAAGATCAGTTTATGAACATTGAGAACAAAATTATCCTAACAGTTCGACATTGTGACATCATGAAAATACTCCTACTACTATGTTAAAACATTCTACATTGTGACATTAATTCATTTATATCATGAAACAACTCCTTCCTGTATACATTTTCTGATATTTGATCAGAGATCTTTAATCAGATTATCTCTGGTCACAGCGGTTTCTCTCCTGTGTGTGTTCTCTGGTGCACTGTCAGATCTCCAGATTGGCCAAAACTCTTCCCACATTGACCACAGCTAAAAGGTTTCTCTCCTGTGTGTGTTCTCTGGTGTGAAGTCAGCTGGCCAGATTGAACAAAACTCTTCCCACATTGATCACAACTATAGGGTTTCTCTCCTGTGTGTATTCGCTGGTGCACTGTCAGAGAGCCAGATGTAGTAAATCTCTTCCCACATTGATCACAGCTATAAGATTTCTCTCCTGTGTGTGTTCTCTGGTGTACAGTCAGATCTCTAAATCCAGTAAAACTCTTCCCACATTGAACACAGCAATATGGTTTCTCTCCTGTGTGTCTTCTCTGGTGTAATGTCAGCTGGCCAGATTGAACAAAACTCTTCCCACATTGATCACAGCTATAGGGTTTCTCTCCTGTGTGTATTCTCTGGTGCACTGTCAGACCACTAGATTGAACAAAACTCTTCCCACATTGATCACAGCTATAGGGTTTCTCTCCTGTGTGTATTCTCTGGTGTAAAGTCAGAGAGCCAGAAGTAGTAAATCTCTTCCCACATTGATCACAGCTATAGGATTTCTCTCCTGTGTGTGTTCTCTGGTGTGAAGTCAGCTGGCCAGAATGAACAAAACTCTTCCCACATTGTTCACAGATATAGGGCTTCTCTCCTGTGTGTATTCTCTGGTGTAAAGTCAGAGAGCCAGAAGTAGTAAATCTCTTCCCACATTGACCACAGCTATAAGATTTCTCTCCTGTGTGTGTTCTCTGGTGTTGAGTCAGAATGCTAGATCTAGTAAAACTCTTCCCACATTGATCACAGCTATAAGATTTCTCTCCTATGTGTCTTCTCTGGTGTAATGTCAGCTGGCAAGATTGAACAAATCTCTTCCCACATTGATCACAGCTATAGGGTTTCTCTCCTGTGTGTCTTCTCTGGTGTAAAGTCAGAGAGCCAGATGTAGTAAATCTCTTCCCACATTGATCACAGCTATAGGGTTTCTCTCCTGTGTGTGTTCTCTGGTGTGAAGTCAGCTGGCCAGAATGAACAAAACTCTTCCCACATTGTTCACATATATAGGGTTTCTCTCCTGTGTGTCTTCTCTGGTGTATAGTCAGAGAGCCAGATGTAGTAAATCTCTTCCCACATTGACCACAGCTAAAAGGTTTCTCTCCTGTGTGTGTTCTCTGGTGTAAAGTCAGATTTCTAGATGTAGTCAATCTCTTCCCACATTGATCACAGCTATAGGGTTTTTCTCCTGTGTGTCTTCTCTGGTGTAATGTCAGATGGCCAGATTGAACAAAACTCTTCCCACATTGATCACAGCTATAGGGTTTCTCTCCTGTGTGTATTCTCTGGTGCACTGTCAGATCACTAGAATTTCTAAAACTCTTCCCACATTGATCACAGCTATAAGGTTTCTCTCCTGTGTGTGTTCTCTGGTGTAAAGTCAGCTGGCCAGATGTAGTAAATCTCTTCCCACATTGATCACAGCTATAAGATTTCTCTCCTGTGTGTGTTCTCTGGTGTACTGTAAGGCTGGTTGACTGAGTAAAACTCTTCCCACATTGAGTACAGCTAAAAGGTTTCTCTCCTGTGTGGATTTTCTGATGTATTCTAATGCCTGATGAGGAGGTGAATCTCTTCCCACAGTCAGAGCAGCAGTGAGTTCTCTTCCCTGTGGATCTCTGCAGGTGTTTTTTGAGGTGTTCTGATCTGGAGAGACTCTTCTCTGCCTCGTCAGCATCATGATGTTGTTGAGGCTCCCCAGAGGATCCATGATAGTCACGTCTCTCTCCTGTGTGAACAACAAAGTCAGACAGATGGTTAAAGGCCCACAACAGTGGAAATCCACTGTAAAAGGTGATGCCAACAGCGTAGCCATGATGTTGATGTTGTACAACAATGTTAAAATTATTTGACAAATGAGCAAGAATTAGTAGTCAAGAATAGTCATGTTTTGTCTTGTTTTCACATTAGTAGTGAAATCGATGATTGTAGGCTAGAAATAAGTTATTAAAGTTGCTGAATTCCTAAGCAGTGTGTCAGACGACTTTTGGTCTCCAATATAGACCCCTTTCTGTGTTTAATTGTGTCACGAGGGCGTTGCGCACACCTCCCTGCTAATAAGGAAACCGATAGTTACGGATGTAGTATATCTGCCTGGAGCAAAAATGGTGAGCAACGATAGTTTTTCACAATGTATTCTGAATGTGAATGGGGGAAAACTCAGGCGAGTATCCTCCATTTACAGGTTGCTTATGAGTGCATTTCACACTACTTTGGAATATAATTGTAAGGCTCGTTTGAATGTCCTGCATAATATAATGTGTGTCATCAAAAATCAACCGCTTTATACTGAAAAAACACTTCAACCAGTAAAATACTCTTTGGCTTTTCCATCAGTCTGACAATGAAGGTTTGTACACGGTTTGTTAAATTGGCCCATAACTTCACCTAACAATATCATAGACCTACTGTAGGACCCATAACTTCACCTAACAATATCATAGACCTACTGTAGGACCCATAACTTCACCTAACAATATCATAGACATACTGTAGGACCCATAACTTCACCTAACAACATAGACCTACTGTAGGACCCATAACTTCACCTAACAACAACATAGACCTACTGTAGGACCCATAACTTCACCTAACAACAAATATACCAATGTCGTGATGTTTGTCATTTGACTCAGAAAATGATTTCCTGGATTAGCTGATGATAGTTGAACATGTGACTGTAACAAAACAGCTACGGTATTTAGAATTATGTGTCATTATTGAAGAACCGCGTTAATGACAGTATCCATTTGGGTTTTGTCAATAAAGTTCAGATTTGTAATTATTTATTTTTATTTAATTATTTTATTTCCCCTTTATTTAACCAGGTAGTTCTATCTGATGTCATAATACTGTTTATTTCCCCTTTATTTAACCAGGTAGTTCTATCTGATGTCATAATACTGTTTATTTCCCCTTTATTTAACCAGGTAGTTCTATCTGATGTCATAATACTGTTTATTTCCCCTTTATTTAACCAGGTAGTTCTATCTGATGTCATAATACAGGTAGACCTGGCAAAGATAAAGCAAAGCAGTTCGACACATACAACAGAGTTACACATGGGACAAACAAAAGTACAGTACACAAAAAAGTACACAATAGAAAAATCTATATACAGTGTGTGCAAATGGAGTAAGGAGGTAAGGCAATAAATAGGCCATAGTAGCGAAGTAATTACAATTTAGCAAATTAACGCTGGAGTGATTGTGCAGATGATAATGGGCAAGTAGAAATACTGGTGTGCAAAAGAGCAGAAAAGTAAATAAAAACATGGGGCTGAGGTAGGTAGTTGGATGGGCTATTTACAGATGGGCTGTGTACAGCTGCTCAGATAGCTGATTCTTAAAGTTAATGAGGGAGATATAAGTCTCCAACTTCAGCGATTTTTGCAATTAGTTCCAGTCATTGGCAGCAGAGAACTGGAAGGAAAGGCAGCCAAAGGAGGTGTTGGCTTTGGGGATGACCAGTGAGCTATATTTGCTGGAGCGCGTGCTACGGGTGGGTGTTGCTATGCTGACCAGTGAGCTGAGTTAATACGGAGCTTTACCTAGCAAAGACTTATAGATGACCTGGAGCCAGTGGGTTTGGTGACGAATATGTAGCGAGTGCCTGCCGATGAGAGCATACAGGTCGCAGTGGTGGGTGGTATATGGAGCTTTGGTGACAAAACAGATGGCACTGTGATAGACTGCATCCAGTTTGTTGAGTAGAGTGTTGGAGGCTTTTTTGTAAATGACATCGCCAAAGTCAAGGATCGGTAGGATAGTCAGTTTTACGAGGGTATGTTTGGCAGCATGATTGAAGGATGCTTTGTTGTGAAATAGGAAGCCGATTCTAGATTTAATTTTGGATTGGAGATGCTTAATATGAGTCTGGAAGGAGAGTCTAACCAGACACCTAGGTATTTGTAGTTGTCTACATATTCTAAGTCAGAACCGTCCAGAGTAGTGATGCTAGTCGGGTGGGCGGGTGCGGGCGGCGATCGGTTGAAGAGCATGCATTTAGTTTTACTAGCGTTTAAGAGCAGTTGGAGGCCACAGAAGGAGTGTGGTATGGCATTGAAGCTTGTTTGGAGGTTTGTTAACACAGTGTCCAAAGAAGGGCCAGATGTATAAAGAATGGTGTCATCTGCGTAGAGGTGGATCAAGGAATCACCCGCAGCAAGAGCGACATCGTTGATATATACAGAGAAAAGAGTCGGCCCGAGAATTTAACCCTGTCGTACCCCGATAGAGACTGCCAGAGGTCCCGACAACAGGCCCTCCGATTTGACACACTGAACTCTGTCTGAGAAGTAGTTGGTGAACCAGGCGAGGCAGTCATTTGAGAAACCAAGGCTGTTGAGTCTGCCGATAAGAATACAGTGATTGACAGAGTCGAAAGCCTTGGCCAGGTCGATGAAGACGGCTGCACAGTACTGTCTCTTATCGTTGGCGGTTATGATATCGTTTAGTACCTTGAGCGTGGATGAGGTGCACCCGTGACCAGCTCGGAAACCGGATTGCACAGCGGAGAAGATACGGTGGGATTCAAATTATTCAGTGATCTGTTTGTTAACTTGGCTTTCGAAAACTTTAGAAAGGCAGGGCAGGATGGATATTTCTGTAACAGTTTGGGTCTAGAGTGTCACCCCCTTTGAAGAGGGGGATGACCGCGGAAGCTTTCCAATCTTCAGGAATCTCAGACGATATGAAAGAGAGGTTGAACAGACTAGTAATAGGGGTTGCAACAATGGCGGCGGATCATTTTAGAAAGAGAGTGCTAGAAGATCACCTAGGGGTCATGATAAGGCTGTACTAAATGTTTGATGAATTATAATAATTGATTATGCTTATGTTATATTAATAGAAGGGGAGGGGTTATAAGACCCCTCCCTCCTTACATTTATAGGGTCCTAGACTACAGATTAACAATATATATTCATTGTAGAGGTTTTAGTATTGTTCCACAATTGTTTTAGTTCTCTCTCTCTCTGCTTCTTATAAAGAGGCCCTCTGAGAAATGTGTGAATTATTGCATGGGGTCTGTGAGCAGAGATAAACAGAGCCCTGGGAGTTGAAGAGAAGAGATAAGAAACTAGTCAGACATTCTACAATAAATCAACTTTGGGGAGAGAACATTTAGTGCCTAGCTTTTACATAAACACTGGAACTTTATGTTTGTATAGCTGTGGATGCATGGGCTTGGTCTGATAAGTAGATAATAATAACGAATGCAGTGACATCACAGGGGGTTGGCTACAAGCATGATAAAAGCAACTTAGACTTTCCCTATAGTGCAGAACTTACTCTGAAACATGCGTGCTATGTTCCTGATTGTCAACTTCTGTCTGCAATTGCATTAACTACTTACGGAGTGGTGGGGCGCCCCACTCCCGACACTAACCAAATGGAGATTTATGGATATAATAAATTACTTTTTCTAACAAAAGAAGCATGGATTGTCTTCGTTGAACACTTGGGAAGCCCTCAGCAGAAGTTCATCAAAGGTAAGCGATTTTATATTAGCGATTTTTATGCGTTTTGTGAGACCGGTGTTGGGTTATGGATTTATGCTAATGGATAAATATTAGAGGTGCTACCCTCAAACAATCAAATGTTGTGCTTTCCCTGTAAAGCCTTTTTGAAATCTGACAACGCTGTGATATTGCCATGAATCAGAGCTTTTGATGGCTATGCAACACATGTATATTGATGAATGTTTAATAATTCAACTTTTTGATTTTGAATTAGGCGCCTTACATTTCACCGGGTAGTGTCGGTAGATAACATCGCCGAAGTCGAGGATCGGTAGGATAGTCAGTTTTACTAGGATATGTTTGGTGGCGTGAGTAAAGGAGGCTTTGTTGCGAAATAGGAAACCGATTCTAGATTTAATTTTGGATTGTAGATGTTTAATATGAGTCTGGAAGGAGAGTTTACAGTCTAGCCAGACACCTAGGTAATTGTAGTTGTCCACATATTCTAATTCGGAACCGTCCTAATCATGCATCAAGCCGAGACACACAAGACAACAAATGTGAGTATCTCTTTATTCCCTTGGGCACCTGGTTGCTAACCTGAATCAGGCTTAACCTTCATCGTATAGGTCACATTTTTAGCCATCTTACTCATTGCTATAGCAACAGGACAAGCAATCCGAAGAATAACTCATCGTTTCCTAATCACAAACTATGAGAACCACACAAAGTCCAGGGGGTGTGCACGCTCTACCACTAACATGCTGACCACAGTGCTCGCGTCACGTGCGCGAGCATTGCAAAATAAATGTACACATACATGTTAATCAATCATTGCACCCACAGTTTTAGACTGAACCAATGAGCCATTGCATTTCTGTTCAAAAATGTCTATCAAGACTGCCCAAATGTGCCTAATTTGACTTTTCATTTTCAAAACTGTGCACTGTCCTCAAACAATAGCATGGTATTCTTTCACTGTAATATCTACTGCAAGTTGGACAGTGCAGTTAGATTAACAAGAATTTAAGCTTTCTGCCAATATCAGATATGTCTATTTCCTGGGAAATGTTCTTGTACTTACAACCTCATGCTAATCGCATTAGCATACGTTAGCTCAACCTTCCTGTGGACGGGACACCGATCCTGAAGAAGTTGTTAAAAGCAGCAATCAGCAGTAGAAAGAATAACAAAGCGTACTCCCCGCCCGTTTCGGTAAAAAGCTGAGGGATGGGGCTGGAGAAATGCAACCATCCATGATATCAACATTCTAGTTTTAACCATGTTCTGAGGATATACAGTGTTTGTTTATATTTACTGACAAACATTGGAGTAAATAAATATTATATTCTGGGTTCTGATGGGGTACAACAGTTGAACTAAGCTCATGAGGCATTTATAAGGGTTTCCTTCAAGAAACAATGGGTACATATCATTAATGTATAAGTCCCAAAATGGATGTAACAACTGCTGATTGCCCCTTTAAGACTACATATTGGGCTAATCTAATAGGAGATATTGAGGACTACAGTATTTCAGGGATTGTCATTGGATGCATTTGATCAATTGTTAACGTTTTGTTGATGGTCCACTCTCGATGTTCTACACGTTACAGTGTAGCTTCAGCCATTCCTACAGAACAACATTAAAGTGGAGAACCCCTTTACTGCATATTGGTTCAACGACTGCAGAGACGGTACTTACTGGTGTTAAACAGATCTCCAACCTCCTCTTCTTCCTCCAATGTGACAGTCATCTCCCCCTCCTCCTCTTTCACTCCAAAAACTGCATCCTCCTCTTTCTCTTCCTCCTCTACTTTTACTGTAACATCCTCCTCCTCTTTCACTCTGAACGAGTCTTCCTCTTCTTTCACTGAAACGTCTTTCTCTTCTTCTTTCACGGTAACAGCCTCACCCTCTAGTTGTTTTTGTATTGTAACATCCTCCTCTTCCTCCTCCTCTTTGACCAGATCTTCTTTCTCCGTCCAGCAGACCTCCTCTTCTTTAGCAGGAGGAGAGTAGCTTAGTGACCTCATGGCCGGAGATGGTAGCTAGCTAGGCTAAGGCTATTTTAGCTATTCAGCTGATTAGTATCTAAATATTAAATAAATATTTGTTTAAACACAGTGACTAATATACACGGAAAGCATCTGAAGAGCTATAATGTTTCTGCTAATGTCGTCTATCAAGCTACCGAAGTGGCTGACGAAGCATCCTGTCCACTAGATGATACGTCACACCAGCAGCATCGACGGAAAGATGCACATCGCCATCTGCTGACTGGAGTGGGTAAACGCAGTTTGTTTATTTTTCTTTCAGACCAAACCTTTTTACTTCTTCATTCATTTAATTAAATAATCATATTATATTGAGACATACAACAATAAACATATGTTGATAGGTTCAGACTTTTAATGAGAATTGAAAACATACTAAGTGGCGAGTGGCGCAGCAGTGTGATTGGGAGTCCCATAGGGTGGCGGACATTTGGAGTCGTCTGGGTTCTGTTGGTGTAGGCCATCATTGTAAATACGAATTTGTCCTTAACTGACTTGCCTAGTTAAATAAAGAATTAACTGCAATTAACTACATTTAAGGCAAATCTTATTCAGTCAATACTGATTCTATATAATGTAAGAATACATTGATGTAGCTGTATACAGGCCACTAGTGAAGTTCCAAATTTGAATTCTATTCAGACAGAAATATGTTACATTAACTACATCCTTTTAAAATCAGCACTCTGACAAAAAAATACTAATGGGAACATTCATGAGGTAGTGAATGTTTTTTAACGTCAAGAATTTATCAATTATCACATTTTCATACACCTTCAGCTTGACACAAATTAACTCAATGACTAAATTAAAAAGGTTTCAAGGTTAGAATCCAGAAATGCACATTCTATTCATCTACTTTCTTATTTTCATTAAAGAAATATCCAAATCATATAATGAACATCTAAGGATTCAATATATGAAAGTTCATGATCAAAACAAAACACATTTTAACATGTTTCAAGTAGATCTATTTTTTGTCAACTTTCATACATGCCATTTTATTTAATGTTCATAAAAACACATGTTTAATCAAAAACATAAGTCAGAACACAGCCTCTATTCTCTCATGTGATTTAAGGTCCTCTGACTGTGAAAATGTATTTTCACAATGAGAGCAATGGTGTGTCTTCTCCTCCTGTGTATTAGTATGTTGGAAAGACTTTTCTCCTGTGTGTCCCCTCTCCTGCTTTTTCAGGCTACCTCGATGGGTAAAACTCCTTCCTTCCACAAGAGTGATAAGGCTTCTCTCCTGTGTGTGTTGTCCTAACTGAGTAAACCTCTTTCCACAGTGGGAGCAATGGTAAGGATTTTCTCCTGTATGTATTCTCTTGCGCATTTTCAGACTCCCTAAATGAGTAAAATTCTTTCCACAGTGGGAACAGTGATGTCCTGCTGTTGGTTTGGGCATCTCTCGGTCTGGTTCTCCTGAAGGACTTTTCCTGCTGTCAGAGTGAGGGTCTGGTCTCTCCCCTACCAAAGACAAACATATAATTAAACAGAACTGAAGGAAACCTCCACATGAGAAAAACTGTCTTCCTATGAGGTTTAATTCAGACCAGATCCCAGAATAGCCAGAGATCAGTCTTCACAACATTTCATAATACAAAATAAACTTGGTGAGATTTAATGATGTAGAGATGCACATCTAATCCTGCTCTCATGGAATGTCTTGTTTTAGGCTGACCAGAGCTCTATAATAATAGATAATGTCATGTTACCAGGCTGAGCAGAGCTCTATAATAATAGATAATGTCATGGTTACAGGCTGATCAGAGCTCTATAATAATAGATAATGTCATGGTTACAGGCTGAGCAGAGCTCTATAATAATAGATAATGTCATGTTACCAGGCTGAGCAGAGCTCTATAATAATAGATAATGTCATGTTTACAGGCTGAACAGAGCTCTATAATAGATAATGTCTTGTTTATAGGCTGAACTCCTGGGAAGTGCTGCGTCTACCAGGAGATTTATCGCACAATCCCCCCGTCGACGGGGTGGTAATTTAGTCGCCCTTTTCTTGCAGAAGGCGAGAGCCAAATCGGCATATTCTGAGGGGATGCGCACGGTGGAGACCTGGTCTGGACTTTCCACCGTAGTCGCACCAATGGAAACCCCTACACTCCTCCCTGAGCACTTTCGTGACCACTCCTTGAGAGCCCTCTGTTGCCACGAAATAGTGGGGTCATGACAAGCCAACCATGGTAGAGCCAGCACCACGGGAAACGCAGGAGAATCAATAAGGAAGAGGCTGATTCTCTCCTTGTGACCCTCCTGCGTAACCAGGAGGGCCTCCCTAATCAGCCCTGACCCTAATGGTCGACTATCTAGGGCGTGCACAGGGAAGGGCATATCCACAAGAACAATGGGGATCCCTAAACTATGGTCAAACGCACGGTCAATAAAATTTCCAGATGCCCCTGAATCTACGAACACCTTATACTGGGAATGCGGGGGAAACTCAGGAGATTTAATAAACACATACATGTGAGCAAACGGGGGCTCTGGGTGAGTCTGGTGCCGACTCACCTGGGGTGACAATAGTGCCCTGCCTGCTGCCTCGACTCCCTGAGGACCCCCAGCACCGACCAGCAGTGTGCCCTCTGCGGCTACAGAGGGTGCAGGGAATGGCCCCTCCTCCGGTCACCCTAAGTGCAGCACCTCCCAGCTCCATGGGCGTCGGAGCGGAGGTGCTGGAGCTGACAGGCTCCGATCCGGACGTCCGCGGGTAGCCAGCAGGTTGTCCAGCCGGGTGGACAGGTCCAACAACTGGTCCAACGTGAGGGTGGTGTCTCGGCAGGCCAACTCCCGACGGACGTCCTCGTGCAGACTGCACCGGTAGTGATCGACCAGGGACCTGTCGTTCCATACCGCGCTGGCGGCCAGGGTCGGAAAGTCCAAAGCGAAATCCTGCGCGCTCCTCGTCCCCTGCCTCAGATGGAACAGACGTTGAACTCTGCGTAATGGTCCAACGCCGCGTCTCCTTCACTCCATACGGCGTTGGCCCACTCCAGGGCTTTGCCTGAGAGGCAGGAGACGAGGGCGGACACGCTCTCACGTCCCAATCAGTCACAAGAAAAACATGAGGGGAACAGAGGGTTAAATAATGAACAAGTAATTGGGGGATTGAAACCAAGTGTGTAAGACAAAGACAAAACAATATGAAAATGGATTGGCGATGTCTAGAAGACCGGTGACGTCGACCGCTGCCCGAACAAGGAGAGAGACCGACTTCGGCGGAAGTCGTGACATACATAGTAGTATGATAGGTGCAGTGTAATGTGTTGTTTTACAGGGTCAGTAGTAGTAGTATGATAGGTGCAGTGTAATGTGTTGTTTTACAGGGTCAGTCATAGTAGTATGATAGGTGCAGTGTAATGTGTTGTTTTACAGGGTCAGTCGTAGTAGTATGTTAGGTACAGTGTAATGTGTTGTTTTACAGGGTCAGTAGTAGTAGTATGATAGGTGCAGTGTAATGTGTTGTTTTACAGGGTCAGTCATAGTAGTATGATAGGTGCAGTGAAATGTGTTGTTTTACAGGGTCAGTCGTAGTAGTATGATAGGTGCAGTGTAATGTGTTGTTTTACAGGGTCAGTCATAGTAGTATGATAGGTGCAGTGAAATGTGTTGTTTTACAGGGTCAGTCATAGTAGTATGATAGGTGCAGTGAAATGTGTTGTTTTACAGGGTCAGTCATAGTAGTATGATAGGTGCAGTGAAATGTGTTGTTTTACAGGGTCAGTCGTAGTAGTATGATAGGTGCAGTGTAATGTGTTGTTTTACAGGGTCAGTCGTAGTAGTATGATAGGTGCAGTGTAATGTGTTGTTTTACAGGGTCAGTCATAGTAGTATGATAGGTGCAGTGTAATGTGCTGTTTTACAGGTTCAGTCATAGTAGTATGATAGGTACAGTGTAATGTGTTGTTTTACAGGGTCAGTCAAAAGTAGTACAGCATCCCTTTGAGCAAATTAGGGTTAAGTGAACTACTTAAGGACACAACAACAAATCTTTCAGATGTTTTCCTGTTTAGCTCTAACTGTTAGGCTACTTGCCGCCCATTATTTTATTATGTGATGAAAGAAATTTTAAAAAAAATAGCTTTTTTGTCTGGAAAAAAATAAAAATGTCCTCCACTGCGTTTCCCACTCCAGTCAGCAGATGGCGATGTGCATCTGTCAGGCGATGCTGCTGATGTGACGTATCATCTAGTGGACGGGACGCGTCTTTCAACAACAACAGCTAGTCAGACACCTCACTACCTTTCTAGACAAATTAGTCGTTGTATAGTTGCATCTGTGTTTTAAAAATACGTATGTCTTATAGCTAGCTAGTTTCCCCATTTAATTTCATATATTGACGTTGTAAGTCAACTAGCTGGCTGGTTAAGTTAGAACTAGTCTAGTCGCTAATGCTAACTAGCTACCATCTCCGACCATGAGGTCACTAAGCTACTCTCCTCCTGCTAAAGAAGAGGAGGTCTGCTGGACGGAGAAAGAAGATCTGGTCAAAGAGGAGGAGGAAGAGGAGGATGTTACAATACAAAAACAACTAGAGGGTGAGGCTGTTACCGTGAAAGAAGAAGAGAAAGACGTTTCAGTGAAAGAAGAGGAAGACTCGTTCAGAGTGAAAGAGGAGGAGGAAGAGAAAGAGGAGGATGTTACAGTAAAAGAAGAGGAGCAGGAGAAAAAGGAGGGTGCAGTTTTTGGAGTGAAAGAGGAGGGGGAGATGACTGTCGCATTGAAAGATGAAGAGGAGGAGATGGGATATCTGATTAACACCAGTAAGTACTGTCTTAAAAACAGCAGCACAAACTATTGTTGAACTGAATGTCTCTGCTTGAACATGTTGTTTAATGTAGGAATTGATCAAATTACACAGTTAAATGTGTATACCACCAAAGAGCGGGTCACCAACAACACGTTAACAATGGATTTACACGCAAAACCACATCTATAATGTCTCACAGAATGGACTTGCTCTTATCATGACTCAAATTACATTGTATTACACTGGAGCGGGATTCCATGCCAACGTGGCCCGAAAAGATTTTTCCTATCTCAGAATATATTGTTTTAGCAATTCTCTCATAGAAACCTCATTGGAAGTATGTTCCATATGTTGTTTACTTTTGTACCACAAAACATGTTTGAGGAAACCCTGATAAAAGGTTCCATTCTATGACCTTTTTAGACCTCTGAACCCTACATGATACAGACATCTAGTCTATAGATTGTCCATAGATTGTCTATAAGTTGTCTATAAGTTGTCTATAGGTTGTCTATAGATTGTCTATAGATTGTCTATAGATGTTTGCCCATGGAAGAAGTGGTCAGAAAGTGACTTTTGGGACCTGAATGGCAAAACATTCAGGAGATGTTCAAAGTTGACCGTTTTGAATCCCCCACCATACCATGAGACATCCATGTTTTAATCACTGGAGTAGACAACCGGTTGAGTTGGATATCATTTAAAAGCTTACAAACAGGGTTGTCAAACTGTTTTATAATTTTCCCCCAACAAAAAAACAATAAAAAAGATGAATTATTCCATGTTTAACCTTTTGAAGGTAAATGATCTAAAAACGCTCCAACTCCGTGTTGTTGTACATGTTGTAGTTTAGACTTTACGTCATCGGAGGTCGTGGGGTTTTGGCATCGCTTGAATACAGGGTGGGTATTTCAATTATAGACATAGAATTCATAGAATGGACCTGTCCCTTCAGACCAGTGGCGGAAAAAGTACCCAGCAGTCATACTTGAGTAAAAGTAAAGATACCTTTTAATAGAAAATTACGAAAGTGAAAGTCACCCAGTAAAATACCACTTGAGTAAAAGTAAAGATACCTTTTAATAGAAAATGACAAAAGTGAAAGTCACCCAGTGTGTGTGAATTGGACCATTTTTCTGTCCGGCTAAGCATTAAAAATCTAATGAGTACTTTTGGATGTCAAGGAAAAGTACTTAGGTAGTACTTTAAAGTATTTTTACTTATGTACTTTACACCACTGCTTCAGACCACTGTAATTTAGCTGGTATTTCATTGAAATTGTAATTAAATTTACATTTTACCTTAATTACTACCACAAAGATGGCCGCCGCCGGTCCATCCAACCGTTGAATGTCAACTTAAATGGTCATCTCTATTCTGTTTATTTTTATGATTTCAACAGAGTTTCCTATGGAGGATTGACAGTATAATTTAAAACAACAGATATTTCCATTCAAGTCAACATTCTCTGATGTGTGGACCTCCAATCATCTTTGTGGTTCCATTTGGAAGTCGAAATGTCAATTTTATTAACATTTTAGCACAGTTTCCGACCAAAACATGACACCCATGAGAGCAAGATTAGATTTGGAGCTCAACAGCATTTGTTTTTAAAATCTCACCACATTTACTTTTAATGATGTAATGTTGTGAAAACTGACCTCGGGTTATTGAGGGATTTAGTCTACATTAAACCTCATAGGAAGACAGTTTTATCACGTGGAGGTTTCATTCAGGTCTCTTTTTAACGAGATACTCTGTTTGTCTTTGGCAGGAGAGAGATCAGACTCTCCCTCTGACAGCAGGAAGAGTCCTTCAGAGGAACCAGACCCAGAGATGCCCAAACCAGCCAAACGACATCACTGCTCCCACTGCGGAAAGAGTTTTACTAAGTTACGAAACCTAAAAGAGCACGAGAGGACACACACAGGAGAAAAGCCTTTCCAATGTTCCCAGTGTGGAAACCGTTTTAGTCAGTTAGGGAGCCTGAAAATACATAAGAGAATACACTCTGGAGAGAAGCCTTATCACTGCTCCCACTGTGGAATGACCTTTACCTGGTTAGGGAGCCTGAGATCACATGAGAGAATACACACAGGAGAAAAGCCCTACCACTGTTCCCACTGTGGAAAGAGTTTTAGGTGGTTAGAAGGCCTAACAAAGCATGAGAGAACACACACAGGAGAAAAGCCCTACCAGTGCTCCCACTGTGGAAAGAGTTTTACTCAGTTAGGGAACCTGAAATCACATCAGAGGATACATAAACAGGAGGAGAAGACATACCACTGCTCTCATTGTGGAAAGACATTTTCCAAGTCAGAGGACCTGAAATCACATGAGAGAATAGAAAGGCTGTGTTCTGACTTGTGTTTTTGACTGAGAATTTGTGTTTTTGTTCTTGCTAAATGAAATCATATTGTTTATATGAAATCATAAAAAAAAATATTACTTTTGTGGATGTTTTTTCATCTGGAGACATAATTATGTCTAAAATCAGATAAAATATGTAAATATTTTTTCTTATTAGCGTTGATTGATTGGATTCAAATGTCAACCCTATGTTTGTTGTTCATTATATTATTTGGATATTGCAAAATGTAAATTATTATATTAGTATGTAGCCTTGCAGGAGCCCAGAACAGCTCATAGAAACAGGAGCCATGTCTTGTATGATTGATAGGGATGTTTGTATGTTTAAGTAATGACTAAGAATATTCCTTTCTGAATATGTTTGCGATAGGGTTATAAGACAATGATAATCCAATTGATGTGTGTGTGTCTATAAATGTATATTGTATAGAGAGGGGAACAAGGTGGTAATGAATGTGTCTGAGAGAACAAAGAATTCTTTGTGAAACCAGACTACAGAAGAGAGGCCTTCACATCCTCGGGACGGGAGGGACGGCTAGGAGCTGTCAAGATTGACTTATGTTGCAGAACGTGATAAGCCAATGAATGTGTACTGTGGGAAAGTACTATTTCCTAGAGAGGGTGGAGCATTTGTATCATTTGTGTTCAGCTTAAAGCTTGTACAATATAAAAAGACTGTGTTCACATTTGGAGTTCAGAATTCTCATGAATAAACAATACCTGACCAATTGCAGATATGGGACTTTGTCTAATTTTTCATTAACTAGAGCTTTACAACCTCTAGGAATTATTCAAAGCCTGATTGATAGTTTATGTCAACAATTGAGAACAAAATTATTGTGACAATGATCCAGAATAAATCAAATCAAAGTTTGTCACGTGCGCCAAATACAGCAGGTGTAGACCATTGTTATGAATAAATTCATATGATTTATGTTTAATGACTAAATTATTATATGTTTAAAATAATATGTTTAAGTAATTACTAAGAATGTTATTTTCCTGAAAATATATGTAATAGGTGTTAGAGGAATAGGTCTAGAACTTTTTAGGAGACTAAGACATCGTGTTACTATTTTGCAACCTAAGCAGGATGGAGTTGAGATAACAGGAAAACTGTCGACAGACGATTTATAACGGGATCCTATAACAGGAAACGGTTTCTTCACCCAGGGAGGGGGAGAAACGGTCAGAAAGCTGTTAGAAGTGATAAGATGTAAGTTGTAAAAACGCAGCCCATCTAAAGTGGGGTGGAGTTAAATTGTATGTATATATAAAGGACTGTGTTCTTATTGTGATTTAGAATTCTCGGTGAATAAACATTTGACATAATGATCTCTGCAGCTGGGTCTCTGTCTGTTTCATCTTAACCAAAGCTTTACGACTTTTGGGTTACAGACAGAGTAGGTCAATTAAAGTTCAGTTTGTGAACATTGAGAACAAAATTTCTATAACACCATACAGTGAAATGCTTACTTACAGGTCCTAACCAACAGTGCAATTTTTAAGTAACGAAATAGGTATTAGGTGAACAATAGATAAGTAAAGAAATAAAAGCAACAGTAAAAAGACAGTGAAAACTGCCATTTCCATACGCCATCGCACAACAGGTTGAAGTCAAAGAGGGGTTTCTTTGCCATGATGTCATCAATGGGTTCCCCAAATAGGAACGGAGCAAAAATACAAGTTGAACTCTGTTAACAGAAAAAGGCTTCCACTCTTAATGTACAGGTGATAGGTGATGTCATGCACTAAATACACTGCTGAATGTGGGGGGGTGCTCACGACTCATAGATTCTGCAGAACAGCAATACAGGAGGGAGCTGTTGAGGGTGCATGGCTTATTGGTGAGTGTTGTCTACTCATTCAAAGTTTAAAAAAAAAGAAACGTCCTCCTACTGTCAACTGCGTTTATTTTCAGCAAACTGAAAATGTGTAAATATTTGTATTAATGTAACAAGATTCAACAACTGAGATGTAAACTGAACAAGTTCCACAGACATGTGACTAACAGAAATGGAATATTGTGTCCCTGAACAAGGGGGGGGTCAAAACCAAAAGTATCTGGTGTCAGTATCTGGTGTGGCCACCAGCTGCATTAAGTACTGCAGTGCATCTCCTCGTCATGGACTGCACCAGATTTGCCAGTTCTTGCTGTGAGATGCTACCCCACTATTCCACCAAGGCACCTGCAAGTTCCCAGACATTTCTGGGGGGAATGGCCCTAGCCCTCACCCTCCGATCCAACAGGTCCCAGACATGCTCAATGGGATTTAGATCCGGGCTCTTCGCTGGCCAAGGCAGAACACTGACATTCCTGTCTTGCAGGAAATCACGCACAGAACGAGCAGTATGGCTGGTGGCATTGTCGTGCTGGAGGGTCATGTCAGGATGAGCTTGCAGGAAGGGTACCACATGAGGGAGGAGGATGTCTTCCCTGTAACGCACAGCGTTGAGATTGCCTGCAATCACAACAAGCTCAGTCCAATGATGCTGTGACACATTGCCCCAGACCATGACGGACCCTCCACCTCCAAATCAATCCCGCTCCAGAGTACAGGCCTCGGTGTAACGCTCATTCCTTCGATGATAAACACGAATCCGACCATCACCCCTGGTGAGACAAAACCGCGACTCGTCAGTGGAGAGCACTTTTTGCCAGTCCTTTCTGGTCCAGCGACGGTGGGTTTGTGCCCATAGGCGACGTTGTTGCCGGTGATGTCTGGTGAGGACCTGCCTTATAACAGGCTTACAAGCCCTCAGTCCAGCCTCTCTCAGCCTATTGCGGACAATCTGAGCACTGATGGAGGGATTGTGTGTTCCTGCTGTAACTTGGGCAGTTGTTGTTGCCATCCTGTAACTGTCCCGCAGGTGTGATGTTCGGATGTACCGATCCTGTGCAGATGTTGTTACACGTGGTCTTCCACTTCGAGGACGATCAGCTGTCCGTTCTGTCTCCCTGTAGCGCTGTCTTAGGCGTCTCACAGCACGGACATTGCAATTTATTGCCCTGGCCACGTCTGCAGTCCTCATGCCTCCTTGCAGCATGCCTAAGGCACGTTCACGCAGATGGGCAGGGACCCTGGGCATCTTTCTTTTGGTGTTTTTCAGAGTCAGTAGAAAGGCCTCTTTAGTGTCCTAAGTTTTCATAACTGTGACCTTAATTGCTTACTCTCTGTAAGCTGTTAGTGTCTCAATGACCGTTCCACAGGTGCATGTTCATTAATTGTTTATGGTTCATTGAACAAGCTTGAGGAAACAGTGTTTCAACCCTTTACAATGAAGATCTGTGAAGTTATTTGGATTTTTACGAATTATCTTTGAAAGACAGGGTCCTGAAAAAATAGATATTTCTTTTTTTGCTGAGTTTATATTTACCTTCTTGCTGAAGCAACTTGAGTTATAATAGTCCTGTCTCTGTTCTTATTCCTACTGAGGGGCGGCAGGTAGCCTAGTGGTTAGAGCGTTGGACTTGTAACTGGAGCGTTGGACTTGTAATCTGTCGTTCTGCCCCTGAACAAGGCAGTTAACCCACTGTTCCCCGGCCGGGCGCCGAAGACGTGGATGTCGATTAAGGCAGCACCTCTCTGATTCAGAGGGGTTGGGTTAAATGCGGAAGACACATTTCGGTTGAAGGCATTCGGTTGTACAACTGACTAATAATGGTGACTTTGACTACTGGCCACATCGGAGACAAATTAAAGCTGTATCCAAGTTGTACTCAAACTTTGACTCTATTTCAGTCTCTGAAAATATTTGTTGTTGTGTTGATTGTGACATATTTCATGGTACGGCGTTGTATATTCCCTCCGTGGGCTTTAAAGGGATGATTTTGACCATATATGGTTAATTAAGGGGGAGTATCGAAATGCAAATGGGCAAGGTCGTGCACCATTACTGATTTGAGTTCAGGGTTGTTGTCCTGCTGGAAGACCCACAACCTTCAACAGACGGGCACAGACGTCAATTCAACGTTTAGCGACTGGAACGAGCTGCAAAAAAAACACTCAAACTGGACAGGTTTATCTCCATCTCTTCATTCAATCAGGGACACTCTTACTGACATCTGAGGCTGCTTCACGTGATGTATTGTTGTCTCTACCTTCTTGCCATTTGTGCTGTGTCCAGTATATATATTCATAATGTACATATATGTAGGTATAGGTCTGTATAGAACTATTCTATCAGTATATATATTCATAATGTACATGTTCATATGTAGGTATAGGTCTGCATAGACGAAAGTATTGGCTGTAAGAAGTCAGACAAAACATATTTGCTCGTCTTTAAATGAATAAACAATGTAGTGAATATTTTTCTAAACTACGTCACCCGTTCAAGTCAGCTGACGGCGATGTGCGTCTTCAGGTGGTGACGTCATATCTAGTGGACCACACGACACCGTATGCTGTTTCAACCACGTGGATACTGACTCGTTCAACCACCTCCGTAGCCTGGTAGCCAACATACAGCAGAAATTTGGACCATTTTTGTGTATATTGATCTCGGTGTTTTTAACACTGTTAGGGTTGCAAAAATCAAATCTG
This sequence comes from Brachymystax lenok tsinlingensis, assembly GCA_030435695.1. Lineage (NCBI taxonomy): Eukaryota > Metazoa > Chordata > Actinopteri > Salmoniformes > Salmonidae > Brachymystax > Brachymystax lenok. The sequence continues at coordinate 41,239,531 of CM059812.1, forward strand.
GTATCAGGACAAAAGGTGACACAGAGTCACCAAGTAAGTTCTAATTATTTTTATTCACTCAAGCAATAAATGGTAAATGCAATCTTCGTATATACGGGTTCCATGTAGTACCACGCAGGGTTAACAGAGAACTGCCCTTTCTGCTAAATGCATTGGTATAAGTATGTTCTGACAGAGTTAGTTCCCACCTCGGGATGGGCCTATCAGAACAGTGGCTGGGCGTGGTTTAGACTTGCCTAGCCAATAGTAGGCCCACAGGCTGGTCCCAGCCTCTTGGCGCTTGTTGTCCGGGGTTACTGAGGCCACAGGCTCAGTCCTGTTTGTCTCAACATCTTTCTATTCATGTATTCCTAGCTCAACATACTGTTATCTCCCAAGGTTATACTGCCCCTTAGCCAGTCAGACACCAGGTGTTTACAATTCCAATCCACTGTATTGTTCCACAACTTATCAGCCTTAGCTCAAACATATTCCTGTGTAGCAAAGAAACATATTCTCAAAACTAACAATTAGCAAAGAAACATATTCTCAAACCCAACAACACAAACCTCTTTACGTATCTACTATTTAACTTAAAGTAATTTGCTTGTTAAATTTACAAATGTGTTGATTATACTGAGTCTAGAACTAAGCTTATCGCTAATGCTAACTAGCTACCAACTCCGACCATGAGGTCACTAAGCTACTCTCCTCCTGCTAAAGAAGAGGAGATCTGCTGGACGGAGAAAGAAGATCTGGTCAAAGAGGAGGAGGAAGAGGAGGATGTTACAATACAAAAACAACTAGAGGGTGAGGCTGTTACCGTGAAAGAAGAAGAGAAAGACGTTTCAGTGAAAGAAGAGGAAGACTCGTTCAGAGTGAAAGAGGAGGAGGATGTTACAGTAAAAGAAGAGGAGGAAGAGAAGGAGGAGGATGCCGTTTTTGGAGTGAAAGAGGAGGAGGGGGAGATGACTGTCACATCGAAAAAGGAAGAGGAAGAAGAGGAGGAAACTCGATATCTGGGCCCGGTTTCCCAAACGCGTCTTAAGGCATCCAATGGTTCTAACAATGAACTTAGCCATAAGATGGTTTTGAGAAACAGGGCACTGATTAACACTAGTAAGTACTGTCTTAAATACAGAGGCACAAACTCTGCAGTTGTTGAACTGATGTGTGGTGTTAAAGGGGAGAGAAACCTCCATATATTGACTTTTAAATAATTTATTTATATCCATTGATTCATGAAGAATATAACAAATGCCTCATGAGTCTCCTTCACTCCATCACACTAGTAAGTACTGTCTTAAAAACAGAGGCACAAACTCTGCTGTTGTTGAACTGATGTGTGGTGTTAAAGGGGAAATCTGCAATTGCTACATACATATTTTGACTTTTAAATTATTTATTTCTAGCCATTGATTCTTGAAGAATATAACACATGTCTCATGAGCTTAGTTCAACTGTTGTACCCCATCAGAACCCCAAATAAGCTTTTTTTACTCCAATGTTTAGAAACAATGTAAACCAACACTGTATAGCCTCAACATGGTTAAAACTATCATGTTGATATCATGGATGGTCAGTCCTTCCATCATAGGTCTGTCTATGAATTTGAGAGTAGTTACATTTCTCCAGCCCCATCCATCATCTTATTACCAGAACAGTGGTGGAATTACAGCTTTGTTATTGTTTCAACTGCAGATTGGTTTATTGATTGTTGTGTGGCTTTTTTAAAGGGACAATCTAGTATTTAAACAGCAACAAAATGGCTGCCCAGAGACTTGGTATGGTAAACAGCTGAGAGATGGGGGCTGGAGAAATGTAACCACTCTTAAATTCATAGAGAAAGCTATTGTATCAACCTTAACCAAACACCTAGTGACCCCGTCAAGAAGTTCAGACATCTTGGCGTAACAGTTATAAGGTGTTGGCTTGACAGTCGCTGGACCCAGGTTTGAGTCCAGCCCAGGGATACCCCCTGAATTCACTACACTATGAATACAAAGACTGGCCATCCATGGTGTCATAATGATAGTTTAACCAGGTTTCTAGGATATATAGTATATTCTAGAATTCATCCATGAGGTCATAATGATAGTTTAACCAGGTTTCTAGGCTATATAGTATATTCTAGAATTCATCCATGAGGTCATAATGATAGTTTAACCAGGTTTCAACCCTTCAGTGTCTACTATGTATCCAGCTTGGTACTACAGGCCTTCCAGTGGTAGTATTATACAACAACCCTTCAGTGTCTACTATGTATCCAGCTTGGTACTACAGGTCTTCCAGTGGTAGCATTATACCACAACCCTTCAGTGTCTACTGGTTCTAACCACTCCCACATTGATTTCTTGTTAGTTTGCTGCTGTAAATCTTTTAAACTTAGAATCCCAACCCCGTTATTCACAATATTTACATATGGTTCCCGCCATTTCGTCTGCTCTGCGATTCCCTATGGCGATTTGATCTGTACGACTAGAATCAGCACGTTTCACTACTGCTAATTTACTGGACACGCTTCTAATAAGGCCTCTACCTCCAGTCCATTTTTATTGGTGTTCCTGTCGCTGTTAACAGCCCGTTGTGACCACAATGTACCGAAATCATGAACCAAATGCATATCCAGAATCAGTGTATATTGTTACATTCTTTACTTGCTGTTTGACGTGAATAAAAATGTGCTTTGCGAAGCTCCACAACTCATTAGTTGTGATGCATTAAAACAATCAGAAATTCTATCAGAAATCCCAAATTGGCACATTTATAGGCCTACATTTGCACTCAGGTCAGGTTGACTTGTCCTACTTCTATATGATTAGTCAGGTGCCCGCATTGACAGGAGTGTTTCAAACAAAAGACAATTCATAAATTGACAAAACTTGACGCATCTTGCGAGGTCAGGTCTGGGTGGTCTGCCATGGGCCGTTTCATTTAGTATCCGTTTGGGTTGGCATGGGGAATGATTGTATTTCCCCGTAGTATGTTGTACTGAAGTTGACCGACTGAAAGGGAGTGTAACTTTATGACTATAATTACTGTTCCCTGAAGGAGGGAAACGAGGTACAACACCTGTTTGGCCCTGCCCCTTCATGGGTCAGTGGAGAGCGGTATTAAATTGAAGGAATGAATCCAAGTCTCACGCTCATCACCTGTAGATGGCGGGGCTTCCAGTGAGGTGTGTATTTAATAGTATGTTGTACCTAGTTTCCCTCCTTCAGGGAACAGTAGTTATAGTCATAACGTGTGGATTTAATAGGTAGGTCTATGTTGTTAGGTGAATTTATGGGTCCTACAGTAGGTGTATGTTGTTAGGTGAAGTTTTGTGCCAATTTGGCAAACACTTAGTGTACAAACCCTATTTGTCAGGCTGATGGAAAAGCCAAAGAGCATTTTACTGGTTGAAGTGTTTAAGTACAAAGCGGTTGATTTGCGATGATGACACAAACATTATATTAAGCAGGACATTCAAACGAGCCTTACAATTATAATCCAAAGTATTGTGAAATGCATTCATACGCAACCTGGTTTTCCCCCATTCACATTCAGAATACATTGTGAAAAACTAAAATCTTTGCTCACCATTTTTGCTCCAGGCAGATATACTACATCCATAACTAGCAGTTTCCTCGTTAGCAGGGAGGAGTTTCTGCAACCAGATATACTACATCCATAACTAGCGGTTTCCTCATCGGCAGGGAGGAGTTTCTACAACCAGATATACTACATCCATAACTAGCGGTTTCCTCATTAGCAGGGAGGAGTTTCTGCATCCAGATTGTGGGAGCATCGCCCTCGTGCCGCAATTTTAGCAAACACAGAAAGGGGCCTGTATTGGAGACCAAAAGTCGTCTAGCCTACAATCATCGATTTTGTGGGCCTTTCACCATCTGTCTGACTTTGTTGTTCACACAGGGGAGAGACAGGACTACCGTGGGTCCTCTGGGGAGCCTCAAGAACCTCATGATGCTGACGAGGCAGAGAAGAGTCTCTCCAGATCAGAACACCGCAAGAAACACCAGCGGAGATCCACAGGGAAGAGAACTCAATGCTGCTCTGACTGTGGGAAGAGATTCACCTCCTCATCAGGCATTAAAAATCATCAGAGAATCCACACAGGAGAGAAACCTTTTAGCTGTGATCAATGTGGGAAGAGTTTTACTCATTCAGATAGCCTGTCTAGCTATCTAACTATACACCAGAGAGCACACACAGGAGAGAAACCTTATAGCTGTGATCAATGTGGGAAGAGTTTTACTTAGTCATCCAGCCTGATAACGCACCAGAGAATACACACAGGAGAGAGACCCTATAGCTGTATTCTATGTGGGAAGAGTTTTACTGCATCTAGCCATCTGACATTACACCAGAGAGCACACACGGGAGAGAAACCTTTTAGCTGTGATCAATGTGGGATATTGATGAGTGATGACAAATAAGTGTTGTGTTCCTTTGTTTAGCGACCCCTACATTTAAATGCATCACTCCAAAATGTAGCTGACTGTCTTCTGCAGGTTGTCCTCTAACCAGTGAGGTAAAAGATTTCTCCCATTTCCATGTGTTTTTTTAGTTGTGTTAGTTTAACCTGCTTGTGCAGTTTATAAGGTGCTTGTTTAAAAAAATACAAGTAATATGATTATTGTGGCAGATGTAGGTGTAAATAGCACATTTTATGTTTAGGTGTTCAGTATATCACAAACTGTTTCTGCATATTGGTTATTGATTTGGACACGTTAAAACTGTGTTTTGACATTGGGCTATCCATTGTTTCAACAACTTAACAACTTAATTTCAACGTACTGTAAAACTGGATGCAGTATTAAAAATTTTGACATTTGCACAAATTGTTTTACTACAAACCCTGAAATCACACCAGAGAACACACACAGGAGAGAAACCTTATAGCTGTGGTCAATGTGGGAAGAGTTTTGGTCAATCTGGACATCTGACTTTACACCAGAGAATACACACAGGAGAAAAACCCTATAGCTGTGGTCAATGTGGGAAGAGTTTTGCTGTTTCCAGCAAACTGACTCGACACCAGAAATTACACACAGGAGAGAAATCTTATAGCTGTCGTCAATGTGGGAAGAGCTAGTCTGATAAAAGATCTCTGATTAAACATCAGAAAATACATGAAGGAGGTGTTTCATGATATCAATGAAATAATGTCACAATATGTTTTAACATTGTAGTAGCATTATTTGAATGAATGTCAGAATGTTGAACCCTAAACGATCCAGGCTCTGAATTGAAAGAGTTACTATTTATGAGATTTAACAAAAAGTGACTAACAAAAAAAAAGCTGTGTTACACTTACCACGTTGGTGACCCACTGGAATCTCATGCAACACTTCAAAATGTTTAGGTTTTCAATATATCCCAAATTATTTCTGCATATTGGTTACTGATTTGGACACGTTAAAACTATGTTTTGACATTGTGATATTCCCATTTAGCAAAAATGTATTTGAAAAGACGTTGAAAATAAGACTATGCCCGATGTCCAATATATGATCGGTTTTAGTTGAAAGTGGACGTTTTTTACTTGAAAATAACTTAATTTCAGCGTACTTGCAGCCTATACACATGGACGCAGTATAATCAATACATCTATGATCAATTTTATTAACAATCCTACATCACTCCAGTATTTCTTGACAACATTCTTAATTGTCTTTATTCCACTACTGAAGAAGCATGTCTCAAATAACCTCATATTTCAAACATTCAGCCTGACAAAAGATACATGTTTTATTATTCCATGCCTCACCATTAAGTTAATTATTACCAATACGTATTAACAAAGGGGTGTACATTTGGTTTTGATATTTCCTATTTACATTTCATGTAACATTTAGTCATCATAATTATTTATGTAACCAACTGACAATTTTTGGGTACAATTATATTGACATTGTTGCCCAGCTTTTAGAATATCAGGGTTAATTCTCAGATGTGCCAACCCAAATGTACTAGAGCATGACATTGGGGACTGGGCCCAGATCCAACAACATGCGTATCTAATGAACCCTGAAAAGAGAGAGAAGCTCCGCAATGAGGTGGGAAGATACTACAGATATTGAGGGAGTTTCCTCTTTAAATCAGACATGTCTGTGGTAAGGACAACTTGGTTTCTGATTGTCTCATGGGTGGGCAGTCAAAACGTTTTGCATTTAACCAGTGCGTTACTATGGATCACAATCTATTTTGACTGCACGTTTTTCCGTATTGGAGATTAGTTTTGTTTGGGCTCGTTCCAAGGGGACCAGAGTTCTAGAAGCGAGTGAGTTTTAGGAAGACAAGAGTTCTAGAAGCTAGTGAGTTTTAGGAAGACGAGAGTTCTAGAAGCTAGTGAGTTTTAGGAAGACGAGAGTTCTAGAAGCTAGTGAGTTTTAGGAAGATGAGAGTTCTAGAAGCTAGTGAGTTTTAGGAAGACGAGAGTTCTAGAAGCTAGTGAGTTTTAGGATTCTATAAAGAACATTTTGATGATTAAATTTTTATTATTTAGAAATGTGTACAGTTTTTAGTTTCATAGTTTTTTTTATTTTTCTGTGAAACCATTGTTACATCCATGTCTGAAATGTGCTGTATAAATAAAGCTTGATTTGAACATATTGTAAACAATGAACCCAATGACTGACCAATCAGGAGACTCTTGCAAAACCAATGAGCAGATCTGTGCAAAAGCAACAAATATTTTAGTATGAAAAACAGTATAAATTCAGTATATTCACAGTGGCCACACAGAGCCATTATCACTCAACCTGATGCAAATTTTCACAAGTATGTGGTCAAAATAAAACACTAACTACAACAGATCATCAAATAGGCAGTGGTTCCAAAACTCCAAACCCCAGTTCATTTGTTGAAGATGGAAAATGCTGAAATCAACAAAACATCAAAGGATTCAACTACTGAAAACTGAAACAAACAAATGGATCAACCAGAGTCATTGGTGCGGCAGGGTAGCCCAGTGGTTAGTACGTTGGACTAGTAACCTGAAAGGTTGCAAGTTCAATTCCCCGAGGAGCATCAAGAATATGTTTTTGACTTGCATCAAATCAGGATGGGTTGGTAGAATGTAGAAGTAGGTTTTAAATTCATACTAATTACAATTCTGCAGTTGTCTTACTATTATTTTATTATTTTATGAAAGTAAATGTAAAAAGGCACTTTTTGGTCTGGAAATAAAATAAACATTTATCTGCGTTAACCCCTCCAGTCAACAGATGGCGATGTGCGTCTTTCAGGCGATGCTATTAGCGTGACGTATCATCTAGTGGCCTGAACGCTTCTTCAACCACTGCAGCCTCCTCCGTAGCTCGCTAGACAACAAAGTCGGAACATTACAGCTCTTTACACTATTTAGTGGTTTATTTGACACTGGGATTTAAAGATACTGATGTGGAAACAACTAGCTACCACATTTAATGTAATATTGACGTTGTAAGTCAACTAGCTGGCTGGTTAAGTTAGAACTAGTCTAGTCGCTAATGCTAACTAGCTACCATCTCCGACAATGAGGTCACTAAGCTACTCTCCTCCTGCTAAAGAAGAGGAGGTCTGCTGGACGGAGAAAGAAGATCTGGTCAAAGAGGAGGAGGAGGATGTTACAATACAAAAACAACTAAAGGGTGAGGCTGTTACCGTGAAAGAAGAAGAGAAAGACGTTTCAGTGAAAGAAGAGGAAGACTCGTTCAGAGTGAAAGAGGAGGAGGATGTTACAGTAAAAGAAGAGGAGGATGCAGTTTTTGGAGTGAAAGAGGAGCAGGGGGAGATTACTGTCACATTGCAGGAAGAAGAGGAGGTTGGAGATCTGTTTAACACCAGTAAGTACCGTCTCTGCAGTCGTTGAACCAATATGCAGTAAAGGGGGTTCTCCACTTTAATGTTGTTCTGTAGGAATGGCTGAAGCTCCACTGTAACGTGTAGAACATCGAGAGTGGACCATCAACAAAACGTTAACAATTGATCAAATGCATCCAATGACAATCCCTGAAATACTGTAGTCCTCAATATCTCCTATTAGATTAGCCCAATATGTAGTCTTAAAGGGGCAATCAGCAGTTGTTACATCCATTTTGGGACTTATACATTAATGATATGTACCCATTGTTTCTTGAAGAAATAATTTATAAATGCCTCATGAGCTTAGTTCAACTGTCGAACCCCATCAGAACCCAGAATATAAGATTTCTTTACTCCAATGTTTGTCAGTAAATATAGACAAACACTGTATATCCTCAAAACATGGTTAAAACTAGAATGTTGATATCATGGATGGTTGCATTTCTCCAGCCCCATCCCTCAGCTTTTTACCGAAATGGGCGGGGAGTACGCTTTGTTATTGTTTTTACTGCTGATTGCCGCTTTAAACAGGGTTTACCGTTACTCCTCAAGGTCCGAGGACTGTATGTTATTGTAAGAGGTAGACTGGCTCTGGCAACTAAAATAGTCAAATATTCCATCTAAATGTGATTCAATTCTCAATTGTGATACGTTTCTAGAAACATAAATCGCTGTACTTTCATATCACATCAAAATAATTTCACACAATACATGCATATCACATCAAAATCATTTCACACAATACTTGCATATCACATCAAAATCATTTCACATACTTACATATAACATCAAAATCATTTCTCAATACTTAAATATCACATCAAAATCATTTCTAATACTTTCACGCCCTCATTCTCATTGACCTGGCTGTAGTGGAGCAGGTTTAGAGCTTCAAGTTCCTTGGTGTCCACATCAACAACAAGCTAGAATGGTCCAAACACACTAAGACAGTCGTGAAGAGGGCACGACAAAGCCTATTCCACCTCAAGAGACTAAAAAGATTTGGCATGGGTCCTGAGATCCTAAAAAGGTTCTACAGCTGCAACATCGAGAGCATCCTGACTGGTTGCATCACTGCCTGGTACGGCAATTGCGCCGCCTCTGACCGCAAGGCACTACGGAGGGTAGTGCGTACGGCCCAGTACATCACTGGGGCTAAGCTGCCTGCCATCCAGGACCTCTACACCAGGCGGTGTCAGAGGAAGGCCCTAAAAATTGTCAAAGACCCCAGCCACTACAGTCATAGACTGTTCTCTCTACTACCGCATGGCAAGCGGTACCGGTGTGCCAAGTCTAGGACAAAAAGGCTTCTCAACAGTTTTTACCCCCAAGCCATAAGACTCCTGAACAGGTAATCAAATGGCTGTCCTACTTTCTGTTTATCAGATATGCATAGTCACTTTAACTATACATTCATGTACATACTACCTCAATTGGACCGACCAACCAGTGCTCCCGCACATTGGCTAACCGGGCTATCTATCTGCATTGTGTCCCACCACCCGCAAACCCCTTTTTTACGCTACTGCTACTCTCTGTTCATCATATATGCATAGTCACTTTAACCATACCTACGTACATACTACCTCAATCAGCCTGACTAACCGGTGTCTGTATGTAGCCTCGCTACTGTATATAGCCTGTCTTTTTACTGTTGTTTTATTTCTTTACTTACCTATTCTTCATCTAATACCTTTTTTGCACAGTTGGTTAGAGCCTGTAAGTAAGCATTTCACTGTAAGGTCTACACCTGTTGTATTCAGCATTTCACTGTAAGGTCTACACCTGTTGTATTCAGCATTTCACTGTAAGGTCTACACCTGTTGTATTCAGCATTTCACTGTAAGGGCTACACCTGTTGTATTCAGTATTTCACTGTAAGGTCTACACCTGTTGTATTCGGTACACGTGACAAATAAACTTTGATTTGATTTAGACCGTTGCGCCACTCGGGAGCCCGACATTAGACTAACGTTGGCTAGCATGCATAACTTCTGGTGATTGAAGCTTACTTGTGTTCCCCCCGGCATTAGGGTAGCCCCATTCCTATTTTAAATTCATGGAGTTGGAGGGAGAGGCGGGGATTGTGTCCTCCTTAGATGAGGAAGCAAACCCCCGAGCATCTGGCGAGGGGTATCCCAGAGCGAGGGGTCTTAGCACGGGTCTGAGCAACCTGTGAGCCGCTCCACAAAACATGACTGTGACGACTTTTCGTTTTGTTACGGCAAATGGGGTACTACATCAGCCGTTGCCAGAGCCCCCTGTGCCAAGTTTTCTCGACTTTTAAAAGGGATTTCATGAGCAATTAGGAACGTGAACGCTATTGTTCGACTGTCTCTTATACATTTTCTGGAAACTTAGATTTAATTTTTTTTTTTTTTTTTAATGTTTTTGTTTACTAGCCTGCCTATTGAATTTGGAATGCACTGTACAGGTCATGTTTGAAACTCACTTAGATAATTCCTTTGATACAGCAGTAGAAATACAGGGATATAACATCTACAGAAAAGACAGGAATGCCTATGGGGGAGGTGTTGCTGAATACAGTTTGATACAGCAGTAGCAATACAGGGAATGCTTATGGGGAGGTGTTGCTGTATACAGTTTATTCTGAAAGTATTCAGACCCCTTGACCTTTTCCACATTTTGTTACGTTAAAGCCGTATTCTACAATGGATTAAATTGTTGTTTTTCCTCAATATACACAATACCCCATAATGACATTACAATACCCCATAATGAGAAAACAAAAAACAGGATTTTAGAAAATGTAGCTAATTATTCATCATATTCATAAGTATTCAGACCTTTTACTCAGTACTTTGTCGAAGCACTTTTCGTAACGATTACCGCCTTGAGTCTTCTTGGGTATGACGTAACAAGCTTGGCACACCTTCATTTGGGGAGTTTCTCCCATTCTTCACTGCAGATCCTTTCAAGCTCTGTCAGTTTGGATGCGGAGTGTCACTGCATGGCTATTTTCAGAGATGTTTGATTGTGTTCAAGTCCGGGCTCTGGCTGGGCAACTCAAGGTTATTCAGAGACTTGTCCTGAAGCCACCCTTGCATGTCTTGGCTGTGTGCCTAGGGTTGTTGTCCTGTGAACCTTCGCCCCAGTCTGAGGTCCTGTGCACTCTGGAGCAGGCTTTCATCAAGGATCTCTCTGCACTTTGCTCCGTTCATCTTTCCCTCGATCCTGACTAGTCTCCCAGTCCCTGCTGCTGAAAAACATCCCCACAGCGTCATGCTACCACAACCATGCTTCACCGTAGGGATGGTGCCAGGTTTCCTACAGACATGACGCTTGGCATTCAGGCCAAGGAGTTCAATCTTGGTTTCATCACACCAGAGAATCTTGTTTCTCATGGTCTTAGTCCTTTGGGTGCCTTTTTGGCAAACTCCAAGCAGGCTGTCATGTGCCTTATACTGAGAAGTGGCTTCTGTCTGGCCACTCTACCATAAAGGCCTGATTGGTGGAGTGCTGCAGAGATGGTTGTCCTTCTGGAAGGTTCTCCCATCTCCACAGAGGAACTCTGGAGCTCTTAGTTGTTCTAAACTTCTTCCATTTCAGAATGATGGAGGCCACTGTGTTCTTGGGGACCTTCAATGCTGCAGACATTTTTTGGTACCCTTCCCGGGATCTGTGTCTCGACACAATCCTGTCTTGGAGCTCTACGGACAATTCCCTTAACCTCATGGCTTTTTTTTTCTACAAGATGCGCTGTCAACTGGGACCTTATATAGACAGGTGCGTGCCTTTTACAAATCATGTTCAATCAATTGAATTCATTTATTGAGTTTCAAACATTTCTAAAACATTTAACTTTTTCATTTAATGAGGATTATTTTAAAAAAAAATTAATGTAAGAAAATGTGGAAAAGGGAAGCGGTCTGAACTTTCTGAATGTACTGTATGTTCTTGGCTGTCCCCGACTAAAACAAAATCATGGTCAACCAAGAGTCGTCTTTCTACCAATCGATTGGTTGAAATTTTATAACGTGTGTTTTTTCCATATATAGACACACCCCATGTGTTTAATAAAATCAACTATATGTACTGAACTGGTCTGATGCTTTAACTACTTAGGGAGCAGTGCGCTAGCGCCCCACTCCCGACACTATCCGGTGAAATGCAAGGCGCCAAATTCAACATCCAAAAGTTTAATTATTAAACATTCATCAATATACAATTGTTGTATAGTCATCAAAAGCTCTGCTTCTTGGCAATATCACAGCGTTGTCAGATTTCTAAAAGGCTTTACAGCGAAAGCACAACATTTGATTGTTTGAGGGTAGCACCTCCAATATTTCTGCATTAGCATAAATTCATAAACCATCGCGGTTCACACAAAACACATTTCACAGCGAAAACAAATCCCTTACCTTTTGAAGAACTTCTACTGAGGGCTTCCCAAGTGTCCAACGAAGACATCCAATGGTTCTTTTGTTAGAAAAAGTTTGGTTGGTGCGTTAGGTTCCGAAAATCCAACGTCGAATCGCCCATTGAAACGTGAAGAGAACGCGTTCAAATATACCTATAAACTTTTCCTAAACAAATCAAATACCAGTTAAAATGCATCCTTAGCTATCCTTTTATGAATGTTAGCGATAATATTTCACTCAGATGGTCACCTATACCTTGTATACGTAAAATAAAGTGGGGCGCGCAGCCAGACTTGCGCCCGAGAAAACTTGTTGACATTTCAGGTCCCCATGCCATTTCCTGTACCTATTCGTTGTGTTTACTCCAATCTCTCTGAGTCTTTGTATATAGACTGCTGACATCTAGTGGAAGCCATAGGTACTGCAGTCTCAATCCTGGTAACAAATGTATTCAATGGGGGAGTGTGTCAAACAGAGCAATAGGTCACCAGAAACTGATTTCCAGATAGATTTTTCTCGGGTTTTTGCCTGCTAAATGAGTTCTGTTATACTCACAGACATTATGTTATGCATCCTTAGGTATCCTTTTATGAGTAATAACGATAATATTTTACACGGATGATAACCTAAACGTTATAAAAGGAAAATAAAGTGGAGCGCGCTCACGTTCTCGTGCCCCGGAAAATGTTTTGGACTTTTCTGCTTCCTTCAGTAATTCTTCTTCTGTATGGTTCTGTTCAGTGCTAAAGCCTCCAATCACTGTCCAGAGACTGTTGACATCTAGTGGAAGCCATAGGTACTGCAATCTAGGAGCTATAACACATGTATTTCAACAGGAAGCCTATAGAAAAGAGGACATTTCTGGACAGAAATTCCTCGGGTTTTCGCCTGCTATATCAGTTCTGTTATATTCACAGACATTATTTAACACTTTTAGAAACCTCAGAGTGTTTCCTATCCAAAAGTACTAATGATGTGCATATCCTATTTTCTGAGCCTGAGTGGCAGGCTTTTTGCTTTGGGCACGCCAGACTCTCCAAAACCGTCACCTCACCTGCCGCTCCCTAAGAAGTTTAAGCATGCTGTTTGATTAAATAATTAAGACACACAAATGACTGGAGATCGAGATAACCTAACCAGAGGGAGAAACCTTCTTCCTGACCTTCCTGCTGCTGGACTTTGTAAATTCTGCCGTTACTTTTTTTGTTCACACAGGAGAGCGACGTGACTACCGTGGATCCTCTGGGGAGTATCTACAACGTCATGAAGCTGAAGAGGCAGAGAAGAGTCTCTCCACATCAGAACACCTCAAGAAACACCATCAGAGAACCACAGGGAAGAAACCTCACCGCTGCTCTGACTGTGGGAAGAGTTACTTAAGATCAAATTCACTAAAAGTACACATGAGAATTCACACTGGAGAGAAACCTTATAGCTGTGATCAATGTGGGAAGAGTTTTACTCGCTCAAATGGCCTGATAGTACATCTGAGAGCACACACAGGAGAGAAACCTTACAGCTGTATTCAATGTGGGAAGAGTTTTACTAGCTCAAGCTGCCTGCTAGTACATCTGAGAGCACATACAGGAGAGAAACATTATAGCTGTAGTCAATGTGAGAAGAGTTTTACTCGGTCAAGCAGCCTGGTATCACACCAGAGAAAACACACTGGAGAGAAACCTTATAGCTGTAATCAATGTGGAAAAAGTTTTACTCAATCAAGCAACCTGGTATCACACAAGAGAACACACACAGGAGAGAAACCGTATAGCTGTGATCAATGTGGGAAGAGTTTTACTCAGTCAAGCAGCCTGGTATCACACCGGAGAACACACACAGGAGAGAAACCTCATAGCTGTGATCAATGTGGGAAGAGTTTTACTACGTCTAGCCATCTGACTATACACCAGAGAACACACACAAGAGAGAAACCTTATAGCTGTGATCAATGTGGGAAGAGTTTTGTTACATCTAGCCATCTGATTTTACACCAGAGAACACACACAGGAGAGAAACCTTATATCTGTAATCAATGTGGGAAGAGTTGTACTAGGTCAAGCAACCTGGTATCACACCAAAGAACACACACAGGATTGAAACCTTATAGCTGTGATCAATGTGGGAAGAGTTTTACTACATCTAGCCATATGATTGTACACCAGAGAACACACACAGGAGAGAAATCTTATAGCTGTGATCAATGTGGGAAGAGATTCTATGATAAAAGATCTCTAAATAAACATCAGAAAATACATGAAGGAGTTGTTTCATGATATCAATGAAATAATGTAATAATGTAGAATGTTTAAACATTGTAGTAGGAGTATTTTAATGATGTCACAATGTAGAATGTTTTAACAATGTAGTAGGAGTATTTTAATGATGTCACAATGTAGAATGTTTTAACAATGTAGTAGGAGTATTTTAATGATGTCACAATGTACAACCCTAAACGTTGTTATTATGGGGTATTGTTTGTAGATTGATGAGGAAAACAATATTATTTAATCCATTTTAGAATAAGGCTGTAATGTAACAAAATGTGGAAAAAGTTAAGGGGTCTGAATACTTTCTGAATGCTCTGAATATGCTGTTGGTTTACTGTTAGAATAGGTTGTATGACTACACCAATACTGTTAAAGCAACGATGCATAGACCTAGAAAATGCATGGCCAACCTTGCTGCTAGAAATCTAGCTACTGGGTTGTCAGGTTTTTGTTCCAGCCCTGCACTAACACCTGACATTGTGCTGATTATTTGGACTAGACACTATTCAACTATTGAATCATGTCTTGTTTTGGAGTCAGATTGATGTCTAAACCCACTGCCCATTTCCACAGGTGTTCTGTATGATATGAAATAAAGTGGTGATTCTTTGAATGAAGTAGTGTATTTTTGGGGTCATTGAACATTCCCCGTTTGTCCGTTTTGTTTGGTTGTTACTCTAATTTAGTCTGATATTGCACAGATGTGCAGCTGATGTCCTTGGTCATTGGTGTGGGTGGAACAGCTGATGTCATTGGTGTGGGTGGAACAGCTGATGTCATTGGTGTGGGTGGAACAGCTGATGTCCTTGGTCATTGGTGTGGGTGGAACAGCTGATGTCCTTGGTCATTGGTGTGGGTGGAACAGCTGATGTCCTTGGTCATTGGTGTGGGTGGAACAGCTGATGTCCTTGGTCATTGGTGTGGGTGGAACAGCTGATGTCCTTGATCATTGGTGTGGGTGGAACAGCTGATGTCCTTGATCATTGGTGTGGGTGTAACATTCCCTGTTTGTGTGTTTTATTTGGTTGTCACTCTAATTTAGTCTGATGATATTGCACAATCACTGTCTGTGAACTGAGTCAATCTAGTACCCACAGAATGAATGTTGTGGGTATTTAATTCTGCTACATTAAAAAAATAATTGTATTAATTTAAGCTTCATTTAACTATGCAGTACAGTTAAGAATAAATTCTTATTTACAATGACAGCCTACCGGGGAACACTGGGTTAACTGCCTTGTTCAGGGGCAGATCGACAGATTTTTACCTTGTCAGCTCGGGGATTCGATCCACCAATCTTTTGGTTTCTGGCCCAATGCTCTAACCACTAGGCTACCTGCCGGCCCGTAGGCGTGTCCAATGCAGACATGGTGGGATTAGTATTGGCTTCATAGGGGTGTCCAATGCAGACATGGTGGGATTAGTATTGGCTTCATAGGCGTGTCCAATGCAGACATGATGGGATTAGTATTGGCTTCATAGGGGTGTCCAATGCAGACATGATGGGATTAGTATTGGCTTCATAAGCGTGTCCAATGCAGACATGATGGGATTAGTATTGGCTTCATAAACGTGTCCAATGCAGACATGATGGGATTAGTATTGGCTTCAATAGGGGTGTCCAATGCAGACATGATGGGATTAGTATTGGCTTCATAGGCGTGTCCAATGCAGACATGATGGGATTAGTATTGGCTTCATAGGCGTGTCCAATGCAGACATGATGGGATTAGTATTGGCTTCATAGGCATGTCCAATGCAGACATGATGGGATTAGTATTGGCTTCATAAACGTGTCCAATGCAGACATGATGGGATTAGTTTTCTTTTTCATCAAACAATTAATGAGGCTCACCATGTTGAAGGAGACCAGATTAGACTCATAATGAGGGTAACCATGTTGAAGGAGACCTGATTAGACTCATAATGAGGTTAACCATGTTGAAGGAGACCAGATTAGACTCATAATGAGGCTAACCATGTTGAAGGAGACCAGATTAGACTCATAATGAGGGTAACCATGTTGAAGGAGACCAAATTAGACTCATAATGAGGTTAACCATGTTGAAGGAGACCAGATTAGACTCATAATGAGGCTAACCATGTTGAAGGAGACCAGATTAGACTCCTTATGAGGCTAACCATGTTGAAGGAGACCAGATTAGACTCATAATGAGGGTAACCATGTTGAAGGAGACCTGATTAGACTCATAATGAGGCTAACCATGTTGAAGGAGACCAGATTAGACTCCTTATGAGGCTAACCATGTTGAAGGAGACCAGATTAGACTCATAATGAGGGTAACCATGTTGAAGGAGACCTGATTAGACTCATAATGAGGCTAACCATGTTGAAGGAGACCAGATTAGACTCCTTATGAGGCTAACCATGTTGAAGGAGACCAGATTAGACTCATAATGAGGGTAACCATGTTGAAGGAGACCAGATTAGACTCATAATGAGGTTAACCATGTTGAAGGAGACCAGATTAGACTCCTAATGAGGCTAACCATGTTGAAGGAGACCAGATTAGACTCATAATGAGGCTGACCATGTTGAAGGAGACCAGATTAGACTCCTAATGAAGCTAACCATGTTGAAGGAGACCAGATTAGACTCCTAATGAGGCTGACCATGTTGAAGGAGACCAGATTAGACTCATAATGAGGTTAACCATGTTGAAGGAGATAGATTAGACTCCTAATGAAGCTAACCATGTTGAAGGAGACCAGATTAGACTCATAATGAGGTTAACCATGTTGAAGGAGACCAGATTAGACTCCTAATGAGGCTGACCATGTTGAAGGAGACCAGATTAGACTCCTAATGAGGCTGACCATGTTGAAGGAGACCAGATTAGACTCCTAATGAAGCTAACCATGTTGAAGGAGACCAGATTAGACTCCTAATGAGGCTGACCATGTTGAAGGAGACCAGATTAGACTCCTAATGAGGTTAACCATGTTGAAGGAGACCAGATTAGACTCCTAATGAAGCTAACCATGTTGAAGGAGACCAGATTAGACTCATAATGAGGCTGACCATGTTGAAGGAGACCAGATTAGACTCCTAATGAGGCTGACCATGTTGAAGGAGACCAGATTAGACGCCTAATGAGGCTAACCATGTTGAAGGAGACCAGATTAGACTCATAATGAGGCTGACCATGTTGAAGGAGACCAGATTAGACTCCTAATGAAGCTGACCATGTTGAAGGAGACCAGATTAGACTCAGGATCAGTGGTGGAAAAAGTACCCAATTGTCATACTTGAGTTAAAGTATATATACCTTAATACAAAGTATCAAAAGTAAAAGTATGAATAATTTCAAATTCTTTATATTGAGCAAACCAAACCATAATTTTCATTTTTATTTACGGATAGCCAGGGGCACACTCCAACACTCAGACATCATTTACAAACAAAGCATTTGTGTTTAGTGAGTCCGTCAGATCAGAGGCAGTAGGGCCGACCAGGGATGTTCTCTGTTTAGTGAGTCCGCCAGATCACAGGCAGTAGGGCCGACCAGGTATGTTCTCTGTTTAGTGAGTCCACCAGATCAGAGGCAGTAGGGATGACCAGGGATGTATCTCTTGATAAGTGCTGAATTGGACCAGTTTCCTGTCCTGCTAAGCATTCAAAATGTAACGAGTACTTTTGGGTGTCAGGGAAAATGTATGGATTAAAAACTACATTGTTTTCTATTAGGAATGTAGTAAAGTAAAAGTTGTCAAAAAATAAAGATAGTAAAACAAAGTATAGATCCCCAAAACATCTACTTCAGTAATACTTGAAAGTACATTTACTTAAGTACTTTACACCACTGGTACTGTGTTACAGCTGCTCTCTCCTCCTCAATGCCATGAACTAGGTCCAAAGCGCTCTCCTCCACAGTTTCTCCAAACTAAACTTACTGGGATGAGGTCCAAAGCCCTCTCCTCCACGGTTTCCCCAACCTAAACTCACTGAGATGAGGTCCAAAGCCCTCTCCTCCACGGTTTCCCCAACCTAAACTCACTGAGATGAGGTCCAAAGCCCTCTCCTCCACGGTTTCCCCAACCTAAACTCACTGAGATGAGGTCCAAAGCCCTCTCCTCCACGGTTTCCCCAACCTAAACTCACTGAGATGAGGTCCAAAGCCCTCTCCTCCACGGTTTCCCCAACCTAAACTCACTGAGATGAGGTCCAAAGCCCTCTCCTCCACGGTTTCCCCAACCTAAACTCACTGAGATGAGGTCCAAAGCCCTCTCCTCCACGGTTTCCCCAACCTAAACTCACTGAGATGAGGTCCAAAGCCCTCTCCTCCACGGTTTCCCCAACCTAAACTCACTGAGATGAGGTCCAAAGCCCTCTCCTCCACGGTTTCTCCAACCTAAACTCACTGAGATGAGGTCCAAAGCCCTCTCCTCCACGGTTTCCCCAACCTAAACTCACTGAGATGAGGTCCAAAGCCCTCTCCTCCACGGTTTCCCCAACCTAAACTCACTGAGATGAGGTCCAAAGCCCTCTCCTCCACGGTTTCCCCAACCTAAACTCACTGAGATGAGGTCCAAAGCCCTCTCCTCCACGGTTTCCCCAACCTAAACTCACTGAGATGAGGTCCAAAGCCCTCTCCTCCACGGTTTCTCCAACCTAAACTCACTGAGATGAGGTCCAAAGCCCTCTCCTCCACGGTTTCCCCAACCTAAACTCACTGAGATGAGGTCCAAAGCCCTCTCCTCCACGGTTTCCCCAACCTAAACTCACTGGAGATGAGGTCCAAAGCCCTCTCCTCCACGGTTTCCCCAACCTAAACTCACTGAGATGAGGTCCAAAGCCCTCTCCTCCACGGTTTCCCCAACCTAAACTCACTGAGATGAGGTCCAAAGCCCTCTCCTCCACGGTTTCCCCAACCTAAACTCACTGAGATGAGGTCCAAAGCCCTCTCCTCCACGGTTTCTCCAACCTAAACTCACTGAGATGAGGTCCAAAGCCCTCTCCTCCACGGTTTCTCCAACCGAAACTCACTGAGATGAGGTCCAAAGAGGTGACGTCTAATAGAGGTGGTTTGGTTAACTACATGAGTAACCTTGCCTGAAGACTTGTTTGGTCAAAGTCAAAGTCAAAGTCACCATTATTAGTCAGTTGTACAACCGAATGCCTTCAACCGAAATTTGTCTTCCACATTTAACCCAACCCCTCTGAATCAGCCTTAATCGACATCCACGTCTTCGGCGCCCGGGGAACAGTGGGTTAACTGCCTTGTTCAGGGGCAGAAAGACAGATTTTTTTTAAACTGACTTGCCTAGTTAAATAAAGAATTAACTGCACAGCTACATTTAAGGCAAATCTTAGTCAGTCAATACTGATCCTATATAATGTAAGAATACATTGATGTAGCTGTATACAGGCCACTAGTGACGTTCCAAATTCGAATTCTATTCAGACAAAAATATGTTACATGAACTACATCCTTTTAAAATCAGCACTCTGACAAAAAATACTGATGGGAACATTCATGAGGTAGTGAATGTTTTTTACTGTCAAGAATTTATCAATTAATCACATTTTCATACACCTTCAGCTTGACACAAATTAACTCAATAGCTAGCTAGGCTAATGTCATGGTAGGCTATTTTAGCTATTCAGCTGATTAGTATATAAATATTAAATCAATATTTGTTTAAACACAGTGACTAATATACCTAGAGGTTTCAAGGTTAGAATCAAGAAATGCACATTCTATTCATCTACTTCATTATTTTCATTTAAAAAATATCCAAATCATATAATGAACATCTACGGATTCAATATATCAAAGTTCATAATCAAAACAAAATACACATTTTAACTTTTAACATTTTTATTTAATGTTCATAAAAACACATAAGTCAGAACACAGCCTCTCTGTTCTCTCATGTGATTTAAGGTCCTCTGACTGTGAAAATGTCTTTTCACAATGAGAGCAGTGGTATGTCTTCTCCTCCTGTGTATTAGTATGTTGGAAAGACTTTCCTCGTGTGTGTCCTCATGCTTTTTCAGGTCCCATGATCGGGTAAAACTCTTTTCCCACTGGGAACATTGGTAAGGCTTTTCTCCAGTGTGTATTCTCTCATGCATTTTCAGGCTACCTCCTTCCACACTGGGAACAGTGATACGGCTTCTCTCCAGTGTGTGTTCTCTTATGCCCTACCAGAGCCCCTAACTGAGTAAACCTCATTCCACAGTGGGAGCAGTGGGAAGGCTTTTCTCCTGTATGTATTCTCGTGCATTTTCAAACTCCCGAAATGATTAAAATTCTTTCCACAGTGGGACCAGTGGTGTCCTGCTGTTGGTTTGGGCATCTCTCGGTCTGGTTCCCCTGAAGGCCTTTTCCTGCTGTCAGAGTGAGGGTCTGGTCTCTCCCCTACCAAAGACAAACATATAATTAAACAGAGAACTGAAGGAAACCTCCACATGATAAAAACTGTCTTCCTATGAGGTTTAATTCAGACCAGATCCCAGAATAGCCAGAGATCAGTCTTCACAACATTTCATAATACAAAATATTATGGAGAGGGACCGAACAAGGAGAGGGACCGACTTCGGCGGAAGTCGTGACAGCCACAGTAGTATGATAGGTGCAGTGTAATGTGTTGTTTTACAGGGTCAGTCATAGTAGTAGTATGATAGGTGCAGTGTAATGTGTTGTTTTACAGGGTCCAGTCATCAGTAGTATGATAGGTGCAGTGTAATGTGTTGTTTTATAGGGTCAGTCATAGTAGTATGATAGGTGTAGTGTAATGTGTTGTTTTACAGGGTGGGCCAGTAGTAGTATGATAGGTGCAGTAGAAATGTGTTGTTTTACAGGGTCAGTCATAGTAGTATGATAGGTGCAGTGTAATGTGTTGTTTTACAGGGTCAGTCATGGTAGTATGATAGGTGCAGTGAAGTGTGTTGTTTTACAGGGTCAGTCATGTAGTATGATAGGTGCAGTGTAATTGTTTGTTTTTACAGGGTCAGGTCATAGTAGTATTGATAGGTGCAGTGTAATGTGTTGTTTTACAGGTCAGTCATAGTAGTATGATAGGTGCAGTGTAATGTGTTTGTTTTACAGGGTCAGTCAATCTAGTACTGCATCCCTTTGAGCAAATTAGGGTTAAGTGAATTACTCAAGGACACAACAACAAATCTTTCAGATGTTTTCCTGTTTAGCTCTAACTGTTATGCTATCTGCCGCCCATTATTTTATTATGTGATGAAAGAAATGAAAAAAAAAATAGCTTTTTTTGTCTGGAAAGAAATTATAATGTCCTCCACTGCGTTTCCCACTCCAGTCAGCAGATGGCGATGTGCGTCTTTCAGGCAATGCTGCTGATGTGACGTATCATCTAAAGGAAGGGACGCCTTCTTTCAACAACAACAGCTAGTCAGACACCTCACTACCTTTCTAGACAAAATAGTCGTTGTATAGTTGCATCTGTGTTTTACAAATACGTATTGTTAGGTTTGAGAATATGTTATTGTGGGAAATTGATATATTTTGCTTGCCTTTTCACACTGTGTGCTCAAGCTATCATTACCAGCATAACATTACTATTGTGGGGTATGAGGAAATGTTTTGTTTGGTATACCACATGAATGTGTATGAGCTAAGGCTGACAAGTTGAGGAACAATACAGTGAATTGTGCAAACACCTGGTGTCTGGCTAAGGGGCAGTATGAACCTTGGGAGCTAACTTAGTATGTTGAGCTAGGAACACATGAATAGAAAGATGTTGAGACACAAACAGGACTGAGCCTGTGGCCTCAGAAACCCCGGACAACAAGCGCCAAGAGGCTGGGACCAGTCTGTGCGCCTACTATTGGATAGGCAAGTCTAAACCACGCCCAGCCACTGTTCTGATAGGCCCATCCCGAGGTGGGAACTACCTTTGTCAGAACATACTTACACCAATGCATTTAGCAGAAAGGGCAGTTCTCTGGTAGCCCTGCGTGGTGTATAATTGAACCCGCATATACGAACTTCATATTTACCATTTATGCTTGTGTGAGAATAAATACCCTGAATTAAGAATGTACTCTAGTAATCTTTCATCCTCAACACCAGACTAAATTTGACGCAACCTAACGCCACGTTGGTGACCCACTGGAATCACAATGTAACACTTCAAAATGTAGCTAGCTGTTTACCACGTTGGTGACCCACTGGAATCACAATGCAACACTTCAAAATGTAGCGAGCTGTTTTCTACAAATTGTCCTCTAACCAGGGATGTCCACATTATTCTCATATTCCGTGTGGTTTTGGAGCTGTTCGTTTTAACATGACGTGCAACCTCGTCTACCTCCTGTAACACAATTGATTTCAACATGTATTGATGAGTGATGACAAATAAGTGTTGCGTTCCTTTGTTTAGCGACCCCTACATTTAAATGCATCACTCCAAAATGTAGCTGACTGTCTTCTGCAGGTTGTCCTCTAACCAGTGAGGTAAAAGATATCTCCCATTTCCATGTGTTTTTAGTTGTTAGTTTCAACAGCACGTAAAACCTGATTTCCCCCCTAATTGATATCAGTGATTTATTGCTACTTGTCAAAACAACAGCGTTTCTGAAGCTTAATGCAGTTTATA
This sequence comes from Brachymystax lenok tsinlingensis, assembly GCA_030435695.1. NCBI lineage: Eukaryota > Metazoa > Chordata > Actinopteri > Salmoniformes > Salmonidae > Brachymystax > Brachymystax lenok. Next base: position 41,262,605 of record CM059812.1, read on the forward strand.
ATGAGCTTGTTTAAAAAAAATACAAGTAATATGATTATTGTGGCAGATGTTTGTGTATATAGCACATTTTATGTTTAGGTGTTCAATATATCACAAACTGTTTCTGCATATTGGTTTTTGATTTGGACACGTTAAAACGGTGTTTTGACATTGGGGATATCCCACCTAACAAAATGTCATTGAAAAGACGACTATGCCCGACGTCCAATATACGTTCTGTTGTAGTTGAAAGTGAAATTAGAAAATATGTATTTGCTGGTTGTTTTTAAATTTGGCTTGAAAAAACACCAGTTACTCCAACGATTCTTTCAGGTAGCCTAAGAATAGTTATAGCGTTGGGCCAGTAACCGAAAGTTTGCTCGATCAAATTTCCGAGATGCCAAGAAAATAATCTGTCGTTCTGTCCCTGAACAGGGCAGTTAACCCACTGTTCCCCGGTAGGCCGTCATTGTAAATAAGTTGTTCTTAACTGACTTGTTAAATAAAATGTGGACTAGAGTTCTAGAAGCTAGTGAGTTTTCTGATTCTATAAGCACGTATAGCTCGTAGGGCACTGATTGGTGTCACCTCGTTAGTCAATGTGTTACACTTGTGCTGGATTGTCCATCTCGTTAGTCGGAAGGCGTTCTATTTTAGGAGTGTCTGGCCCAGTGTTCCAGGTTCTATTTAAGAGTGTCTGGCCCAGTGCTCCAGGTTCTATTTAAGAGTGTCTGCCCAGTGCTCCAGGTTCTATTTTCTAAGGGTGTCTGGCCCAGTGTTCCAGGTTCTATTTAAGAGTGTCATTGGCCCAGTGCTCCAGGTTCTATTTAAGAGTGTCTGGCCCAGTGCTCTAGGTTCTGTTAAGAGTGTCTGGCCCAGGTTCTATTTAAGAGTGTCTGGCCCAGTGCTCAGGTTCTATTTAAGAGTGTCTGGCCCAGTGCTCCAGGTTCTATTTAAGAGTGTCTGGCCCCAGTGCTCCAGGTTCTATTTAAGAGTGTCTGGCGCCCAGTGGCCCCAGTGCTGTCTTGATAGATGTGGAGAGTCAACACCTTTAGTTGCTCCACCTTTCTGGTTTGCTTCCTGTCTTTAAGCTTTGGTGTGAGGTTTTTCTTTGTTTTCCCTCTTCTTGGGCAGATTTAGTGGGTCTCATGGTGGGTGTCTTTTAGGTCCCAGTTGTTGTTACTAGTCAACTTTCAGTGGACACCCCCATGAGTGTCTATCAGGAACTCCTCCTGGAGAAACCCCACCTGTTTAGTTTTGGTTGTTGTCCAGACTCTTTGTTAGTTCCCTTTTCTATTTAAGTGAACACTTCTGGTTTTCTTGATGGGGAAACGTGACAACAAACAACAATGTAGTAAAACAGAAAGGCATAATTTGGGTTGGCTATTGCATACAATTGTTAATATTTTAATCAATGGCATTTCCCTTAGAATGCTCATTAGTCTTTCAGTTGTTAATCTTCTGTTTTTTATCCTCTTATTCGTTTAGTTGTGTAGTAAATATTACCATTTTCATTTCATTGTTTATTAGTTTTTCTGTAGAAGCCTTTGTGTTGCACCCATGTCTGAATTGTGCTGTATAAATAAAGCTTGATTTGATTTGACCATATTGCAAAACAAATGAACCCAGTGACCGACCAATCAACAGACTCTGTGCAAAAGCAACATATTTTAGTATGAAAAAAAGTGGGAGAAATACTGAATTTATACTATGTCAAAATGGTGCATAATAACAACTAACACACCAATAGCAAAGCGGGATTAGTGGATGATGTTGATTAGTTCTAGCCCAGATAGCACTATGCCCGCCAGATGGCCTCAGATGTTACATAAAATGACCTCCACAGGAGGGCCCATCAACAGTTCATTTCCAAAGGGACAAATGAGGCCCAAGGGCACATATTGGCCATTTATCAATCAGTGCAGTTTAACATCTCAGATGTGACTAGCTTTCATCTTACAACTTATTGTTGCCATCATTGTCTCTTACCTGTACTTACTGGCTGCCAGCCCTCGGTTTAAAGTATCAAGGAACAGAGGTTGCCCTTTAGGAGAAGGACTGACAAGCTTGGAACTAGGTGGGATACAGCTAGTGTCATGAAGTCACTGTCATAGCAGTTTAGGAGAAACAGGTTATGGTTAGTACAGCTACTTCCAGTCGTAGCTGTACTCCATCTAGGCACGACCGACTTACAAGTCATCACACAGAGGGCAGACTTGAAGCACGACTGCACTGTCTGGAAGAGCGCCTTGACTGGAATTGGAATCCTCAAACAGCACACTAACTACACATTCCACTTTATGATGTCACAGGTCAGCCTCGGAACACTGGTCCCCACAACATTCTCAAACACCTTGGAAACCGAAGACCAACGCTCTCTAATCTCTCCCACATTCACAAATCAACTAGGGACAAGGCTGCCAGGAATTGGATGCTGAAAAAGCAAACCTCCTTCACAGAGCAACATCATAGGACTGGGAGTTGAATAAATACTCTGTCCGTGTAGGTGGTTGGGGCCTCGTGTTCAACAGCAGGTTAGACTCTTTTTCACTTGTTCCCTTCTACTGCTTGCATTCCCTATTCTCAACACCTTGTTCTTCAAGTATTCAAGTGGCCAGTGATTTTCAAACACACACCACGCATCAGTGGAACCTGTTGCTGGCAAGACAGGAAAGGAAGACATGCAGAAGGACTCATGAAGAGAGATGAAGAAGAGCCGTGAATCATCTGGAATGAAGTGAACAAAACGGCCCAGAACAGGGTCTGAGGTATGAGATGCACTAAGTTGACACCCTATGCTTCATTTAGGAGCTCAAATGAATAGGTCAACTCATATAGGAGGCATTTCACCGCCACCTGGACCAGAAGTCATGTGGCCAACACTTTTCTGTAAAATCCTTACGAGCTATAAGGAGCCAGACAACAAACTGGCTGTGCAGCAAGTTATGCAGGGGTGGGATTTCATTCGCTACCACGTGCTGGATCACAAGTCATGTGCCAAACACTTTTCTTGGAATTCATTCACGACCTATAAGGCATACGTCTGCTCATCATTCAAGCCACACAGGAAGGCATTACACCGCCACCTCCTGCTGGATCAGAAGTACTATTCAAGTGGCCACACAGAGCCATTATCACTCAGCTGAGTGCACTTTCACAAGTATGTGGTCAAAATAAAAACACTAACTTCAGTAACAGATCATCAAATAGGCAGTGGTTCCAAAACTCCAAACCCCAGTTCATTTGTTGAAGATGGAAAATGCAAATCAACAATACGATCCAAAGGATTCAACTACTGAAAACTGAAACAAACAAATGGATCAAATCCAGATAATTTGGTGCGGCAGGTAGCTTCTTCAGTGGTTAGTGCGTTGGACTAGTAACCCGAAAGGTTGCAAGTTCAATTCCCAAGGTACAAATCTGTCATTTTGCCCCTGAACAGGCAGTTAACACACACACTGTTCCTAGGCCGTCATTAAATTAATATAAATTTGTTCTTAACTGACTTTGCCTAGTTAAATAAATAAAGATCAATCTACTGAAGGCGTGGTGGAGTGGTAAACACCACCCTAGCAGGGACTTGAGGTGGTCTCCCACAGCTCTGCTTATGTCATGTTCTGTGAAGTCTTGTCGCTCCATTTCTTGACTGCCCCTGGCAACACAGAAAGGAACACATTTAGTCATATTATGTAAAAACATTAAAGTAATGGATATGGAGCAACTACGGCCCTCAGTTACACCCTGGCACAAATGTGACTTCTGTAATCCGATCACCCAAGCTGTATTAGGTTCAGATCTACCAGGATGGGCCTTTGACATAGTCTGGAGGCGCAGTCAGGCCACCGAATATGCATAAGCAATGTAAAGAGATGGGAGTGAATCAGGTGGGGAAAAGTACATTTGACACAAATTTCCTTCATAATATCAAAGAACAAATGTGTATTGTGCCTGAGGGGAAATTAACTTTCCTTACAGCCAAAAGGGGTGAGAAATTACACCAATATCAGTGGACAATTTGCACTAATGTAAATAAACATGGATGATGGAACATATTCCCTTCATTTAACCTTTATTTAACTGGTCAGTTCAGAACAAATTCTGATTTACAATGACGGCGAGGAACAGTACTTCCTAGACAATGTGCTGAAGAGTGATTATTTATGGCCCAGATGTAACTTTCTGGGAAAAAAAAACAAAAAAACAATCCAACCTAAACCTCAAAACATAAATGGAAACCAAAGCCTGTAACACCTTCCCCTTAAGACAACAAGACTTTTCTCTCCACGGACTGCAGGCGACATAGAGCTCAGGACATGGTTGATTGGCTATCAGACAAGGTTCATTACACTGCTAGCTGGTAGGACTCCTTTGCTGGATTATACTACAGCTACTGACAGATCAATGAGGTCAGATCAATACTGCCAACATAAGCTTACTGACAGATCAATGAGGTCTATGTAAACATAGCTTACTGACAGATCAATGAGGTCAGATCCCAATACCCATGTAAACATAGCTTACTGACAGATCGGTAGGGTCGGGTCGATGAGGTCAGATCGTGAAGTTGATCAATACCCATGTAAACATAGCTTACTGACAGATCAATGAGGTCAGATCCCAATACCCATGTAAAACATAGCTTACTGACAGATCAATGAGGTCAGATCCAATACCCATGCGTAACACATAGCACTGACAGATCAATGAGGTCAGAACCCAATACCCATGTAAACACATAGCTACTGACAGATCAATGAGGTCAGATCCCAATACCCATGTAAACATAGCTTACTGACAGATCAATGAGGTCAGATCCCAATACCCATGTATCGCATAGCTTACTGACAGATCAATGAGGTCAGATCCCAAGACCCATGTAAGCATAGTTTACTGACAGATCAATGAGGTCAGATCCTGCAATACCCATGTAAACAAACTTTCCCGTTATTACCAGGGTGACATTGTATGTAAGTTGTTATTTGGGACAGGCATGGTCCTCAAGATGCGTCAATATGATTTGTTAGACCTTTTGATATGGCTAAGCCATGACGTCTTATATGTTGTATTTTGCTCCCTGACATGGTAGGTGTGTGGTGCATCAGGACACCCGTTATTAGTTTTGTTTTTGACTTGTATCAAATCAGGATGGGTTCGGTAGAATGTAGAAGTGAGGTTTAAATTCATACTTGTACATAAATCTGCAGTTGTCTGACTATTATTTTATTATTACAATGAAAGTAAATGTAAAAATGCACTTTTGGTCTGGAAATAAAATAAACATTTATCTGCGTTAACCCTCCAGTCAACAGATGGCGATGTGCGTCTTTCAGGCGTACGCTATCAGCGTGACAGTATCATCTAGTGGACGGGACGCAACTTCTTCAACAAGATCCCAGTCAGCCATATAAATCTGCATCTTCCTACGGAAACATTCAAGCTGTTCAGACTGCTTCGGTCTATATTGGTCTCTGTATTTTAAACATCATTCTGCTAAAGAAGAGGAGGTCTGCTGGACGGAGAAAGAAGATCTGGTCAAAGAGGAGGAGGATGTTACAATACAAAAACAACTAGAGGGTGAGGCTGTTACCGTGAAAGAAGAAGAGAAAGACGTTTCAGTGAAAGAAGAGGAAGACTCTGCCTCAGAGTGAAAGAGGAGGAGCATGTTACAGTAAAAGAAGAGGAGGAAGAGAAAGAGGAGGATGCAGTTTCAAGATTGGAGTGAAAGAGGAGGAGGGAGATATGACTGTCACATCGAAAAAGGAGGAGGGTGAAAGGAAACTGGATATCTGGTCCCAGTATCCCAAACACAACTTAAGGCATCCAATGGTTCTAATGATGAACTTAGCCATAAGAAGGTTTTGAGAAACAGGGCCCTGATTAACACTAGTAAGTACTGTCTTAAATACAGAGGCACAAACTCTGCAGTTGTTGAACTGATGTGTGGTGTTAAAGGGGAGAGAAACCGGAGAGAAACCTCCATATTTTGACTTTTAAATAATTTATTTATAGCCATTCATTCTTGAAGAATATAAAACATGTCTCATGAGCTTAGTTCAACTGTTGTACCCCATCAGAACCCCAAATAAGCTTTTTTTTTACTCTAATGTTTAGAAACAATGTAAATCAACACTGTATAGCCTCAACATGGTTAAAACTATCAAGCTGATATTATGGATGGTCAGTCCTTCCATCATAGGTCTGTCAGTGAATTTGAGACCAGTTACATTTCTCCCAGCCCCATCATCATGTTATTACCAAAACAGTGGTGGAATTACAGCTTTGTTATTGTTTCAACTGCAGATTGGTTGGTTGATTGTTGTGTGGCTTTTTTAAAGGGACAATCTAGTATTTAAACAGCAACAAAATGGCTGCCCAGAGACTTGGTTTGGTGAACAGCTGAGGGATGGGGGCTGGAGAAATGTAACCACTCTCAAATTCATAGAGAAAGCTATTGTGTCAACCGTAACCCAAAACCTAGTGACCTTGTCAAGAAGTTAAGACATCTTCGCGTAACAGTTATAAGGTGTTGGCTTGACAGTCACTGGACCCAGTTTTGAGTCCAGCCCAGGGCTACCCCCTGAATTCACTATACTATGAATACAAAGACTGGCCATCCATGAGGTCATAATGATAGTTTAACCAGGGTTCTAGGCTATATAGTATATTCTAGAATTCATCCCCCCCTCTGTGTAATACCTTGAATTGTATGAGACGATGTCTGGAGTTAATGGAGCAGGTGTGGATATACTCCAAGCTATCTTCCAGTCTGCCACAGAAATGTCAGACCCTAGTTCTTCCTCCCATTTTGCCTTAATGGCATCTGTAGAAGGTGTGCTAACAGATTGAAAAGCGTCATATAGACGAAATATCAGTTTGTCTGAGGTGGGGCATATATTTATGCATCCGTCAAACATGGAAGGTTTAGCATTCTCAAATGTCGGAAGATGTTTTCTAACATAGTCTCTAATCTGTAGGTATCTGAAGAAGTTACTTCTGGGAAGATTATGAGTTTCCCTCAGCAACTCAAAGGAGGCAAAGGTCCCTTCTATATACAGATCCCCTATGATATTTATCCCTAGCTCTCCCCATCGCTCAAATGTGTTATCAAGGTTAGAGGGGGCAAAGGAGGGATTCCTGGCAACAGGGAGCATGAAGGATATTGGTCTAAGGTCAAAGTGAACTTTAATTTGCTTCCAGATTCGGACCGTGCTATGTATAATAGGATTGTTACTGTAAAGTGACATCTCCAGTTTGACAGGCGATAAAATCACAGCGCCAATAGAGAAGGGGTGACAATCCTCACGCTCCATACTAAGCCAGCTAGACGACAGAAGTGTGTCATCCAGCAGAAACGTAACAGCGCAGAGGTTAGCGGCCCAGTAGTAAAATATAACATTTGGGCGAGACAATCCTCCTTCCATCTTGGATTTACAGAGGTGTTTTTTACCTATCCTGTGTGTTTTATAATCCCAGATGAATGGATTGATAATTGAGTCCAGTTGTTTATGAAAGGACTTAGGTATAAATACCGGGATGTTCTGGAATAGGTAGAGCAGTTGTGGGAGGAAGACCATTTTAATGGCATTAATTCTTCCGAGCAGGGAGTTTGGGAGAGTTCTCCAGAATTGTATGTTTGCCTTGAGTTTTTGCATCAGAGGGGGGAAATTCTCCTTAAATCGTGAGGAGTATTGTTTGGTAACTACAATTCCTAGGTAGGTAAATCTTTCTAAAATGGAAGACGTTCTAACCAAGAGGTGTTTTGCAACCTTATGGGCATTAATTTTCTCTTGTTCCAATTTATTCTGTATCCCGAGAAGGTACCAAACATATTAATCACATCAAGAATAGCAGGAATACTAGTTTGGGGATCTGTTACATAGAGGAGAATGTCATCTGCGTATAGGGAAATCTTATTTAGAGTATCTTTAGTATTATAGCCGTGTATTGCTGCATGAGATCTGATCGCCTGAGCGAGAGGTTCAATGATTAAAGCAAAGAGCATAGGCGACAGCGCACAACCCTGCCTGGTCCCTCTATAAAGGTTAAATCGAGGTGACAGTGATTGGTTAGTGAGTGTTCTCGCACAGGGGTTTCTATATAAAAGCTGGATCCAATTTATGAACCCCTCTCCAATATTACATTTCTGCAGGACCTTGAATAGATAGGACCACTCAACTTGGTCAAAGGCCTTTTCAGCGCCAAGAGATATAACGGCAAGGTCCACGTTGGGTAACCTCTGAGAATACATAATGTTGAAGAGGCGCCTGAGATTGAAAAATGAGTTTCTGTTAGGGATAAAGCCGGTCTGGTCCGAATGGACTAGTTTGCCCATTAACGTGCTAAGCCTGTTAGCCAGAGTTTTTGATAAAATCTTTTGGTCTGTATTAAGGAGGGATATTGGTCTATATGACCCTACCTCTTCCGGATCTTTACCCTTCTTATGTATAACTGTAATAAACGCCTCATCCAAAGTAGGTGGGAGAGCTCCATTCTCATTGGCCTGAACCAACATTTTGTGCAGGTAGGGAGAGAGCATGTTGCTGAATGTTTTATAGAATTCCCCAGGGTATCCATCTGGGCCCGGGGTCTTGCCACTCTTTAGAGATTTAATTGTTTCTTGAATTTCTCCAAGAGATATTTCCTTATTCAGGAAGTTGGAATCTTCCTGGTTCAGGGCAGGGAGATTACAGTCCTCCAGAAAGTTTTGCATAATTAAGGGGTTAGGATCCGCTTTAGATGTATATAGAGTTTTGTAAAATTGACGGAATCTGTCATTAATGTCTTTGGGGGAAGAGAGTAATTCCCCAGATGCAGATTTAACTTTGTGAATCATTCGGTCACTCTCATTTTTCTGAAGTTGCCTGGCGAGTAATTTGTGTGGTTTGTCACCAACTCAAAATATTTTTGCTTGGCATAGAGAATTTTTTTTGCAATTTTAGCTGAAAGAATCTGATTGTATTCAAATTTTAAAGAGGTAATTTTTTTATGTTTCTCCATAGATGGATGGCTGGCATTCTCCCTATCCAGTAAGTGAATTTGTCCCTCCAATTCTACACATTTTTCTCTGTTTTGCCTACTCCTGGCAGCCTGAAAGGAGATGATACAGCCTCTTAAATAAGCCTTCAGTGTTTCCCACAATAATGCTGGGGAAGTCTCTGTGTTGTCGTTGGTCTCAAAGAAAAATATAATTTTGTCTTTAAGATGCTCACAGAATGTTTGTTCTGTGAGGAGCTGAGGATTCAACCTCCAGACCCTCTCCTTTGGTATGATGTCACCCAATCTCAGGGAGAAAGTGAGTGGACTGTGGTCAGAGATTATAATATCATGATACCTCACATTACAGGTATAGGGGAGTAACTTTGCATCAACCAAAAAGTAGTCAATTCGGGTTTAAACATTGTGAACATGAGAGTAAAAGGAGTATTCCCTGCCCGTAGGGTTGGAGATCCTCCAAATATCAAATAAGTTAGAATTTTTTTATGTAGGTATTCAAGAATTCGCTTGAATAGGAGGTAGGAGTACGCCGGGTAGAAGATCTATCCAAATATTGGTCTAGCACACAGTTAAGATCCCCCCCAATGACCAAATTAGTATGGGAGATATCTGGAATCAGGGCAAGGACTCTTTTGAAAAAAGAGGGGTTATCAATATTTGGCCTGTAGATATTTAGTAGAGTTATAGAAATAGAGTAGATCTCTCCTGTTACAATCATGTAACGACCCTCTTTATCCGCAATAGTGGTTTTATGTAGAAAGGGAATTCCTTTCCGTACCAGAATCGCTGTGCCTCTCGTTTTGGCGGAGAGGTTAGAGTGATACACTTGCCCCACCCACCTACATTTAAGTCTTCTGTGGGAATTGTTTTTTAGATGGGTTTCTTGCAAAAATATAATATCAGACGAGAGTGCTTTCAAGTGGGCTAGGACCTTGCCTCTCTTAATTGGTTCGTTTAAACCTTTTACATTCCAGGAAGTAAACGTAAGCCCCGCCCTCCTCTCGTTTGTAATTCCTGCATAACATGTAACTCAATGAAAAGGTAAGAAAGCGCACCCAACCTTCACGATCAGCATATGTAGCACCCACACCCGAGCAGTATCCAACTGACCTCTCCCACGGGCAAGCACCCTTACCCTCCACCCTGTCCTCCCTGTCCTCCAACTTTCCCCAACATTTACCCTCCCCCTCAACCCACCTGTAACAGGCATGCACACATAGGAGAGAAAAAAAATATAAAAAAAAATAAACACATTGTCTGGCCGATGCCAAAAATGCACGGCGCGACCTCAAACAAGAGGTAAAACCAAAATAAAATCAACTATACGTTCACCTCTTACTATCCCAGAACTTCTACTAACATATGAACTGAGGAGGCTCCCGCAAATAAAGTGTTCAGCATCTAGTAAAGCAAAACAGAATAAGTTGCAACTTAAACATATTGCGCACTTAAGTGTCACCCTGGGTCAATCCCTGAGATAAGCGACACATAGCATCACAATAATATATTGCTAAGCAGAGCCGGTCTAAACATAAACCATCAGCATGAAAGTGAAATGAACGTTAAATGAGAGCTCTGACCGCCCTCCATTGGTCGGCTCAGCGTCTTACATGTTCGGCAGCGACAATAACACTTCAGTCAGCAGCCCTTGGTGAGACAGTTTAATAAGGTTCCACCCGTTATGGTATAGTATGGATTCGAGTCCCGAATACACAGTGTCAAGGCGCTCTAACCCGTACGGGGGATTGGCATATATTTCCCGGATAAACTTCTCTGTATCCAAAACTGAGGAGAGACAAATCTTCTCACCGGAAGGAGGGGTAATTCTGAGTCTTGCAGGGAAGAGCAAGGCTGGGCGAAGGTGGAGTTTGGTCATGACCTCTCTGTAGCCGGCGCGATGCTTTGCAACATCGGGCGCATAATCCTCATAGACACGGAAGGGATGTCCTTTATGTAACCGGTTACAATCGAGCCTCGCGCAGGATACGATCCTTGGTCTTGAAACTGTGACAACAGATGATTACTGGGCGAGGGCGTTGGCCCGGGCCAGGCACTGGGACAAGAGCGAAGTGCACGGTCAAGCTGGGGATCCGAAGCCAAAACATCCGATCCCATTGCATATCTCAGTAGTTTGGCGAAGAAGTCGGTGGGGCGAGAGCCAGCCTCCATCCCTCCGCCAGACCAACAAGGCGAAGGTTATGACGTCTGGATCGGCCCTCTAGGTCGACCACCTTCACAGAGAGCCTCTGTACATTATCCTGCAAGGACGTGCATAGCTTCTCTAACTCGTCGGTCCTACCAGCGTTGAATTCAGAAGCCTTCTCAAGGTCCACAATACTCTGGCCCTGCGAAGCAACCGCTCGAATGGTGCTCTCGATTTTGGTAGCCTTAAGATCCTCAGCTATAGCAACACGTAGTTCTGCCAGAGCCCGGGTAAATTCAGAAAGTGTCACGTTGTTGCCTGTGCCTTCCGCCATGTCTGTCTCGTTGTTTGGTGGGGAGGAGGCCTCCGGTGAGGATTTGCTGTCCTTTGGTCGCCTATTACTCGGCATGTTCACGTAGAAAGTTACAGTAATGTATTAGAAACAGACGTTTGTTGTAAAAAAAAAAAAAAGTGCTGTAAAGTAGGTTAAATTAGACTGTTTCGCAAAAAAGTTGCAGGAGCCTCTCTCCAAACGTCCGTTCACTCCAACATGCTAGCTCCGCCCCTCAAAATGTTCTTTATAGAATCCGAAAACTCACTAGCTTCTAGAACTCGTCTTCCTTAAACTCACTAGCTTCTAGAACTCTTGTCCACTTTTTATTTAACAAGGCAAGTCAGTTAAGAACAAATTCTTATTTACAATGACGGCCTAGGAACAGTGGGTTAACTGCCCTGTTCAGGGGCAGAATGACAGATTAGGAACGACGGCCTGACGCTCAAAATCAAATCAAATGTATTTATAAAGCCCCCCTTCCATCAGCGGATGTCACAGAGTGCTGTACAGAAACCCAGGCTAAAACCCCAAACAGCAAGCAATGCAGGTGTAAAAGCACGGTGGCTAGGAAAAACTCCCTAGAAGGCCAAAACCTAGGAAGAAACCTAGAGAGGAACCAGGCTGTGAGGGGTGGCCAGTCCTCTACTGGCTGTGCCGGGTGCAGATTATAACAGAACATGTTATAATCTGCACTCTAACCACTCTAACCATCTGCACTCTAACCACTAGGCTACCTACCTGCAAGTAAATTGAAATTAAGTTATTTTCAAGTCATTAAAAAAACGACCCCAAAATACATATTTTCAACTTTCACTTTCAACTACAACCGAACGCGTCTTTTCAATGACATTTTGCTAGGTGGGATATCCCCAATGTCAAAACACAGTTTTAACGTGTCCAAATCAATAACCAATATGCAGAAACAGTTGGTGATATATTGAACACCTAAACATAAAATGAGCTATATACACAAACATCTGCCACAATAATCATATTACTTGTATTTTTTTTAAACAAGCTCCTTATAAACTGCACAAGCACCAGAAACGCTGTTGTTTTGACAAGTAGCAATAAATCACTGATATCGATTAGGGGGGAAATCAGGTTGTACGTGATGTTGAAACTAACACAACTAAACACACATGGAAATGGGAGATATCTTTTACCTCACTGGTTAGACACAACTCTTTTTTGTTAGTCACTTTTTGTTAAATCACATGAATAGTAACGTTTTCAATTCAGAGCCTGGGTTTCCCCCTGAGGCTAATATCAATATCATGTTGAAATCAATAGAACAGGGGGCAAATGTTTATGGTTCTACATTGTGACATCATTAAAATACTCCTACTACAATGTTAAAACATTCTACATTGTGACATCATTTCATTGATATCATGAAACAACATGAATTGTCTGACATTTAATCAGAAATCTTTTATCAGGTTTCTCTCAAGTGTGTATTCTCTGGTGTATAGTTAGATAGCTAGATGAAGTAAAACTCTTCCCACATTGAGTGCATCTATGATTTCTCTCCTGTGTGTGTCCGCTGGTGTGCTATCAGGTTGTTTAGCTGAGTAAAACTCTTCCCACATTGATCACAGCTATAAGGTTTCTCTCCAGTGTGTATTCTCTGGTGTATAGTTAGATAGCTAGATGCACCAAAACTCTTCCCACATTGTTCACAGCTAAACGGTTTCTCTCCTGTGTGTGTCCTCTGGTGTGATACCAGGTTGTTTAGCTGAGTAAAACTCTTCCCACATTGACTACAGCTATAAGGTTTCTCTCCAGTGTGTGTTCTCTGGTGTATAGTTAAATAGCTAGATAAACAAAAACTCTTCCCACATTGATTACAGATAAATGGTTTCTCTCCTGTGTGTGTTCTCTGGTGTGATACCAGGTTGTTTAGCCAAGTAAAACACTTCCCACATTGATTACAGCCATATGATTTCCCTCCAGTGTGAATTCGTTGATGTATTTTAAGGTCTGATGAAGAGTTGAATATCTTCCCACAGTCAGAGCAGCAGTGAGATTTCTTAGTGGGTCTCTGCTGGTGATTCTTGAGGAGTTCTGATCTGGAGAGACTCTTCTCTGCCTCGTCAGCATCATGATGTTGTTGAGGCTCTCCAGAGGATCCACAATTGTCCCGTCTCTCTCCTGTGTGTACGACAAAGTCAGACAGACGGTTAAAGGTCCACAACAATAGAAATCCACAGTTTGAGGTAAAAGGTGATGGCCATAGAGTACACATGAAGTTGTACAACAATTGACATCTGTTAAAGGATTTGACAAGGTTGTCAAGATAGCAACAATAGTTATATTAGTCTTGTTTTTACATTAGTAGTAACCAGAAATCAGTTATTAAAGTTGCTGAAATCCTAAGCAGTGTGCCAGACAACTATTGGTCTCCAATACAGGCCCCTTTCTGTGTTGCTTAAATTGCGGCAGGAGGGCGATGCAGACACAGTCTGGTTGCAGAAACACCTCCATGCTAATGAGGAAACCGCTAGTTATGAATGTAGTATATCTGGTTGCAGAAACTCCTCCATGCTAATGAGGAAACCACTAGTTATGGATGTAGTATATCTGGTTGTAGAAACTCCTTCCTGCTAATGAGGAAACCGCTAGTTATGGATGTAGTATATCTGGTTGCAGAAACTCCTCCATGCTAATGAGGAAACCACTAGTTATGGATGTAGTATATCTGGTTGTAGAAACTCCTTCCTGCTAATGAGGAAACCGCTAGTTATGGATGTAGTATATCTGGTTGTAGAAACTCCACCCTGCTAATGAGGAAACCGCTAGTTATGGATGTAGTATATCTGGTTGTAGAAACTCCACCCTGCTAATGAGGAAACCGCTAGTTATGGATGTAGTATATCTGGTTGTAGAAACTCCTCCCTGCTAAAGAGGAAACCGATAGTTATGGATGTAGTATATCTGGCAAAAATGGTGAGCAAAGACTTAATTTTTCACAATGTATTCTGAATATTACAGCGCACTATCATCGCAAGATCGGGAGTGTTACTTAAGGAAACTCACATTAAGCTCTGTGTCTATTCACTAATTCACCACCGTGGGGGAAAACTCAGGGGAGTTCTCATTGGCTGACAGCAAAAATATCTATGTTATATATGTTGCTTATGGGTGCATTTCACATTACTATTGGATTATAATTGTAAGGCTCGTTTGAATGTCAACAACATAGACTAACAACATAGACCTACTGTAGGACCCATAACTTCACCTAACAATAACATAGACCTACTGTAGGACCCATAACTTCACCTAACAACACAGACCTACTGTAGGACCCATAACTTCACCTAACAACAACATAGACCCACTGTAGGACCCATAACTTCACCTAACAACATAGACCTACTGTAGGACCCATAACTTCACCTAACAACAACATAGACCCACTGTAGGACCCATAACTTCACCTAACAACATAGACCTACTGTAGGACCCATAACTTCACCTAACAACAACATAGACCCACTGTAGGACCCATAACTTCACCTAACAACAACATAGTCCCACTGTAGGACCCATAACTTCACCTAACAACAACAACAGACCTACTGTAGGACCCATAACTTCACCGAACAACAACAACAGACCTACTGTAGGACCCATAACTTCACCTAACAACACCATACTGTAACGAGATGGCCGCGTGAACTAGGAGCTCCGCACAAGTAGTTTCCAATTCTTAATCTTACCTCCGCTTCAAGTTAAAAACTCATTTAGCTTTAGTCAAAATGTCATGGCGGCTACAAAAGGCGACATTACATGTGACATGGACTCACGGACTCAAGCAGTAGCCGTGGAAAAAGCCTCCAAGAAACAGCTAGCCTCAGGAAAAGCTAGCGCCATTAGCCAGGAGCAAGAAGCATTTTCATAACCTGCTACATTAATTATCCGAACCTGCTGCGTAAAGTCGTAGCTGTTATGAAGTGGCGTGTTTTTAGGGAGTCCCTAAAAAAAAACAGCGAATGGGATGTCTCGCTTCCTCTTTGGGCTCTGCCCTGTCGATACTCCATTGCTCTGGCCTGTGGCTGAACGGGACAATGCGGTAGTTGCTGCCCTGCTGCTGAAGATGGTAGCCAGTGAAAAGCTTTCAAGCAACATATTCATCTCAATCTGAAACATACAGCGCCGTAGAAAATGACCACTAGCTGAAACGGACTAGATTACCTGCCTTTTCCACGTGGAAGAAAACAGGGGGACAGAGACACGCTAACGACGTAGTTGTCTTTTCTACAAAGGAATCTGGTCAGTTGGCTAACTAGCTTTTGTTCAACAACCGCTTTAGCCGGATTTATGTTTTTGTACCCTTATGAATGACGAATGTTTACCAGTCTAGTTATGGCGATAATGTTACCAATTTCTAGTTGTGTGAGGATCCAAACATTGTGAGTATGACACGGAAGTTTATGCCCAACTAGTCGTCGGTAAAGGTATATATTCTAAAAACCTTTTATTTAACGTTAGCTGGTCTGATATTGCTCCGTTTTTTAAAAAGATAAATAGCTCAAATGAACCATAACGTTAGTTTTATTTACATGTCGATGTCTTTTAAAAAGACGTTATGAATCCAAAAATAATACCGCAGGAAGTTTTGTAAATTATTTGGTTGCGGCCGTGTCGATATGACGTCACTAGTCGATCTGAGTTCAGTGCTTTACATCCGGGGCGAGTGAATGGAGGCGTTTAGCTGCCGGAACTCAATTGGAATTGCAAATGAACAAATTATAAATCAATATCATGTTTGCAATTCCTTTTCCTAACTGGGTATGCATTTCTAAAAATGTGTATTTTCATAGTTGAGTATGCATATTGTCTGCCAATTTGCAAAATAAATAGCAAAGTGTGTTTATTTAATTGACATGTTCCATGGTACTATCCAGTACAACACTGATACATTTAAGAATCAAATGTAAATGCTTAAATGACAAATCATTTCTCATGTTTGCCATTTCATATCCTTGTGATAGCATGAATTGTGACAAAAATAAAATTACTTCTCAATTGACAGTGCCTTAACATTCTCTGTGGTTTAAGACTTTCAAAATTCGAATTTTGAATCAAATTTCGATAAATCAATTGCAATGCTTCATTTTGCTTCCTCATTAAGTGTTATCGTTTTTGAACTGTGCTGATTGTCAGTCAAACACTGAAGATGTGTGTCAGGAGAAGTGCAGTGTTATCATACGGAGACTTATACTTGGAATATGGAGGAGGAATGGAGGGGAAAAGAGAGGCAGGAGGTTTGAGTGGGAGGAAGAGGGTGAGCTTGAGTTGGTTAAAATGGTGAGGAAAAGGGAGATGGTTTGTTAAAGAAGAATGGTAGAAAGTGTAAGCAGAGTGAGCTGAAGACCGGAGGGGAAATGTGAGTGAATGAGGGTGAAATATCAGAGGTGGTAGGTGTGATGAAGTTCGGTCAGGATAACGATGAGTTTCTGACATTAGGAGTGAAGTTTTTGGAAGAAGTGGACTCTTGCCTTTTGGCTGATCCATTAGTGGTTTCAGGGTGGGTGAAAAGTTTCAGAGTTGAGTGCTGTGGAATTGTTGAGGGTAACCGGAAGTGGTCTTGTGATAATTGTTTGTGTTTCTGCTGGTCAGAGGGAGAAGGCCCTCCGCGTTAAATAAATAGGGGCAAGAAATGTGAATTGTTTTTGCTCTCAAGAAAAGGGCGCCATTAGGCCGCATCACTATAGATCCTGGTTCGATACCGGGCTGTGTCGCAGCCGGCTGCGACCCGGGAGACCCATGAGGCGGTGCACAATTGGCCCAGCGTCTTCCGGGTTAGGGGAGGGTTTGGCCCGGCTGTTTGCTCTACGATCATTCGAGATAGGCAACAGCAGTAAACATCAATTGATCATGTAATTTCACGATATCTCAATACAAATGACACACGTTGTTTGCTTGGCTAGGTAGCTAGCTAGCTACATGCCAAATGGATCTGGCTACCAACACATATCGGAAAGTACCTGATCCATTGATGTTTACTGATGATGAAAAACATGCAGTTGCTTTGCTGTATAACTCTGATAGAGATACATGTGGAATAATCAGTTCTGTGTAGTTCTGACTATACTTGCTGTATAACTCTGATAGAGATACATGTGGAATAATCAGTTCTGTGTAGTTCTGACTATGCGCTTAAAAGAGGGGATGATATTCAAACCAACATTTTATTTAACTCTTTGGGCATCATCAGCAGTGGTGACGGTTTTGGAGAGTCTGGCGTGCCAAAAGTAAAATGCCTGCCACTCAGGCCCAGAAACTAGGATATGCACATAATTAGTACTATTGGATAGGAAACACTGAAGTTTCTAAAACTGTTAAAATAATGTCTGTGAGTATAACAGAACTGATATAGCAGGCGAAAACCTGAGGAACTTCTGTCCCGATTTTTTTTTTTGTGTGACATTTCCTCTGTTTGATAGGCTTCCTATTGAAATCCATGTAAAATAGCTCCCAGATTGCAGTACCTATGGCTTCCACTAGATGTCAACAGTCTTTAGACAGTGTTTGGAGGCTTTATCATTGAACAGAACCTAAAGGAAGAAGAATTACTAAAGGGACCACGGATGTCAATGACTTTTCTGGGCATCAGACCGTGAGTGCGCCCAGCTTTATTTTCCTTTCATATCGTTTAGGATATCATCCGTGTAAAATATAATTAATTATAGTTAATATTCATAAAAGGATACCTAAGGATGCATGTTGATAGGTATAATTTGAACGCTTTCTCTTCACTGTACAATGGGCGACTCGACGGTGGATTTTCTGAACATAACGCGCCAACCAAACTGAGATTTATGGATATAAACAATGACTTTTTGTTACAAAAGAACCATTGGATGTCTTCCTTGGACACTTGGGATGCCCTCAGCAGAAGTGATTTATTTTTGCTCTTATATGGGTTTTGTGTGACCTGCGCTGGTTATGAATTTATGCTAATGAATAACTATGAGAGGTGCTATCCTCAAACAATCAAATGTTGTGCTTTCGCCGTAAAGCCTTTTTGAAATCTGACAACGCTGTGATATTGCCAAGAATCAGAGCTTTTGATGACTATGCAACACTTGTATATTGATGAATGTTTAATAATTCAACTTTTGGATTTTGAATTTGGCGCCTTACATTTCACCGGGTAGTGTCGGGATTGGGGCGCTAGCACCCCAGTTATCCCTAAGTGGTTTTAACAGTCCCTTGAAAAATGGCACATAGTTGTCAAAGGTTTTAGAGGAGCTGGGGGGTCCCCTTGCTATCGAATGCTCTGTACCGTATTGTGATGTTTTATTGATACCGACCTATTGAGGATAGTATCTTCTGACTGGGGGTGGTGTACGCTCGCTCTAAACATTAACGCGCGTCGCTCGCTCTAAACATGAACACGCGTCGCTCGCTCTAAACATTAACACGTGTCGCTTGCGGTGGGTATTTGGAAACGTAAGGAACGTAGTGTATCTTTCATATCAGCAAGAAATCCATTTAATTAAAAAAAAAAATTGTACACACCGTTTTGTAGGGTTATGGTTCCCACACGGCCATGTCTTCATGTCACATCGGATGTTGACTAAAGACAGACAGAAGACAACATAGGTGGCCACCTGTGCTAATTGGCTATCTAACGTGCTCTGAACACCTGTGTGTAAGTAACTGGGGAGGAAGTGTAGTTCTTCAATTGGAGGCACAAACGTATGGATCTGTGCAAAACTGTTACAGTAAGTGTAGCATTTTTTATTTGAAAGATTCTTTCTCGCTGATTAGAAGTAGTTTCATTAGGTAGTTTGATTAGGTGATGAGAAGAGAACACTGGTAAATACATGTTGTAAATAATCATATTACACTGTCGATACTGTGTTCTAATGTATCATTCTTCTACTACAGGTGTAGGAACTTCCTGCTGTCGTCTTCTACAGGTCATCTAAAGTGTAGGAACTTCCTGTTGTCTTGCCCTTGACTGCATTGTTGTTGTTCCCAACAACAGGGACAACATGAGTGGAGAGAAGGAAGCGTTGCTGGATGAAATCGAACAGAGTTTACAACCTCTAACTGAGGAAAATTTACTTTCCCTGTGTGAACGTTGTGGAATAGATGGCTCCCAAGTTAAAGGAAAGCACCATCGCTCGTTGCGACGTAAAATCATGGAGGAAATGTGGGAAAATGCAGATTCTGTGAAATCGGAGGGGCAGGGAATGTCTTGGTTACTCCGACTGAAAGATGACATCAGAAAGATACAGGAAGAATCGACTGTGGCACCCATGAGTACCAGCCAGTCTGAAGCTGATGCTACAGACTGCGATGAAGAATGGGACGTGGAAAACAAGGATTGGTTTCTTAGCAACCGGCTGGAGGCGGAGTCAGCTCCAGAGAACCACACCACAGAGCTGAGGCAGAGGGGTGTGAGTATTTCCCAGAAAGTCTCAGCAGTATTTCCTTGATTCCTCTCATTCTCTGGACTTCCTGTTTTATAAATGCATTGGAGGAGAAAGTCCAAGGAGGAACCTCAGGTAGTCTCCTCAATGCATTTTATAGCAGGAGATCCAGAGGATGAAAGGAATCAAGGAAATACTGCTGAGACTTTTGAGGATTCTAAATTCCTTGACCGGTAGGAGAGTGTTTCCTACCTGATTTATACTGTCTCCCTTTTTGTGGTTTTCAGGACACGTCTCTCCCACCCGCCTCCCCTCTTCCTGAATCCCCAGGTCCTGCCTCTCCCGCTAGCACATTACTACTGGGTTTGAGGAGGGTGTCTGTGCAGCTGGTCGACTGCAGGAAAACACTGGGGCCGAGTGGAACTACGAGAGTAGGAGGAGAAGAGGAGGGATATGGAGATTCAGATTCGATGTCATCAAGTAAGAACAATGGTGTGTATTAGTCTACAATCTGCTTCTGTAGCAGTTAATTGATTGGTCAATATTTATTAATTGATCCATATTTTCTAAACGTAACTATTCAGTGTTGTATAGCAGCTCATCTGTGTTGGATAGGGAAGATACTTCAACACTAGTTCATTGTGAAATACTTTGGTACATAATGAGGAACCTTAACTCCATGTCTTTGTTTCACAGGGGACAACCCTAACGGTCGCTCGCTCAGTGGGAGGGTCTTATCATCTGGGAAGGCTCCAGGGTTGAAAGTGATCGGGCGACCTTACAGCTGTGATGTCTGTGAGAAGAGTTTCACTCAATCAGGAAACCTAGGACGACACCAAAGAGTACACACAGGAGAGAGACCATATGTCTGTCCTATATGCGGAAAGAGTTTCCGTATGTCAGGAACACTGACTAGACACAAGAGAACACACACAGGAGAGAAACCATATGGCTGTCCTATATGTGGAAAGAGTTTCCGTACGTCAGGACAATTGACTATACACAAGCGAACACACACGGGAGAGAAACCTTATAGCTGCGATCAATGTGGGAAGAGTTTTACTCAAGCTTGTTCCCTGACTGAACACAAGCGAACACACACTGGCGTGACGTTCTACTGCGCAGGCTGTGAGAAGAGCTTCCCTACATCAGCGAAGTTGAAACGGCACCAGCAAACACACACAGGACAGAAGCCTTATTGTTGTGATCAATGTGGGAAGAGTTTTGCGAGAGCTTATTCCCTGACTGAACACAAGCTAACACACACAGGAGAGAAACCATATGTCTGTGATCAATGTGGGAAGAGATTTACTAACTCAGGAACACTGACTTTACATAAGCCAACACACACTGGAGAGAAACCTCATAGCTGTGCTATATACAGCTGTAAGCACTGTGAGTGGAGTTTCGCTCATTCAGAAGACCTAGCAAGACACCACCAGAGAAAACACATGTGGGAGGGTATTCATGTCTGTGATCAATGTGGGAAGAGTTTTGCTAGTTCTGGAGACCTGAATATACACAAGCGTATACACACGGGTGACAAACCATATGTCTGTGATCAATGTGGGAAGAGCTTTGCTAGTTCTGGAAACCTGAATATACACAAGCGTATACACACAGGCGAGAAACCATATGTCTGTGATCAGTGTGGGAAGAGCTTTGCTTCATCGGGATTCCTGACTAAACACAAGCAAATACACACCGGAGAGAAACCTTACAGTTGTGAACAGTGTGAGAAGAGATATGTTTCCAAAGGAGAGTTGAGAACGCACAAGCTTGTACACCCCAGAGAGAACTCTATTTTCCTGTGTGATCGATGTGGGAAGAGTTTCACACACATGGGATCCCTGAATGTACACATGCGTAGGCACACAGGAGAGAAACCCTACCGCTGTGATCAATGTGGGAAGAGCTTTATTCAGCCAGTAGAATTGAAAATGCACCAACGAGTGCACACTGGAGAGAAACCCTACAGCTGTGATCTATGCAGGAAGAGATTTGCTCAGTCAGGACTGCTGACTGTACACAAGAGAACACACACCGGAGAGAAACATTATAAATGTGATATATGTGGGAAGGGATTCACTCAGTCAGGAAACCTGAAGAGTCATCAGAAAACCCACACAGGCAGAGCGAGAACCCGCACAGGCAGAGCGAGAACCAACACCGGTGGAGAGAGAAGTCAAACGGACTGAATCACCTCCACACCATCCTCTCAAGCATCAGTTCTCATGATCCCTCTGTAGACTTTGGGTAAACATCACAGGATCCCTCTGTAGACTCTGGGTAAACATCACAGGATCCCTCTGTAGACTCTGGGCAAACATCACAGGATCCCTCTGTAGACTCTGGGTAAACACCACAGGATCCCTCTGTTTACTCTGGGTAAACACCACAGGATCCCTCTGTTTACTCTGGGCAAACATCACAGGATCCCTCTGTAGACTCTGGGCAAACATCACAGGATCCCTCTGTAGACTCTGGGCAAACATCACAGGATCCCTCTGTAGACTCTGGGCAAACATCACAGGATCCCTCTGTAGACTCTGGGTAAACACCACAGGATCCCTCTGTCAACTCTGGGTAAAATAGCCCACTTTGTATTCCATATACAGTGTATATTGAATGGAGGCGGCAGAGTACGAAGTGCTGCTGGATATGTACGACACAGTCCCCCTCAAGTAATATTGGTATTTTGTTACAATACGAATATCTGTAAGTGATTTTTATATGTGTTTGTGGCTGACCACATCCACCGTTAATGTTTTTTTGGTCAATAGTGGCCATGTTTTTAATTACTAGCCTAGAATATATTGCCTAACGAGACTTTTGTCCATAGAGGACACATTATCAAGTTTCCTGCAGATCAGGTCATTCGGTTGCAGAGGAGTAAATGTTTTAAGGGTTTTTCACTCAATTCAAAATGGCGGAAAATCCATCATGGTGGCCCTCATGGTGGGTTCTCTGAGGCAAATGTGTTCCTTGTGAGGGAAAGGATCTATATTCTGCATTTCATTACTTTAGGTCAAAACGGGGTGAAGGGCGTGACCTTCTCAATCTCTTGTTATAGTGCAACCGTCTGGTAAATCTGTGTGATCTCTAAAGGGCAGGATGCATCATTCACCCAGGTTTTGTCAAAATCGGACCAGTGGTGTCTGAGAGATCGCCTGTGACATACCTAAAAATGTATAAACAGATCAACATGGTGCTTTCAAGATAACTGGGAACTCTGGGGAATAACAAG
This sequence comes from Brachymystax lenok tsinlingensis, assembly GCA_030435695.1. Taxonomy (NCBI): domain Eukaryota; kingdom Metazoa; phylum Chordata; class Actinopteri; order Salmoniformes; family Salmonidae; genus Brachymystax; species Brachymystax lenok. The sequence continues at coordinate 41,285,695 of CM059812.1, forward strand.
GTCAATATATTCCAGATGAGGTCATGACATCAGCGATTTTAAAAACGGCCACAACGTGATGCAATAGAGGGGTGTGTTCCTATGCTTGGACGTTGCTGACTACTGACAGCTCTTACAATGCCTGGATCGGTATTTCACCTATCAGCTAAGCACATATTGTTATAGCCTGGTGAGGAGGAGGAGCTCTGCAGACCGTGTCCTGAAGTCATTTAGCCGTGCTCTGTAGAGTTGCTATTTTCTCAATGAACTTGTGACATTCCTGGATTACTCATTATATCAATAAAGTCTGATTCAATCAACAAATACGAGTCTGTTTTAAAAAAAGGTTAAGGGTCCAAGACTGTGTTCATATCTGGTGGCAAAATCACTGCATATCCCATCGTGCCAAGTAGGGAGAGGCTGCCCGTTGTCACAGTTCTAAGACCAGTCAGAAACGTCCAGCTAAACCTCTACGTCAATGACGCCGGTGGCTCTTTTTTAAACTGATCTTAGATCTGCGTTGAGTAGCAATAATATCCCTCGCCACCTTGGTCATAAAACACGACAGATGGCTCGAACCAGACTAATTCAACAAAACAATAAATCCTTTTCGACTTTCTTTCCAGCTAAATTCTTAGTTAACGCAATTGTATAACTGGCAAATGAATGTGCAGTTGAGGGTGAGGAGGAAAACAGGCTTGGGACAGGATATAGCTGGGCGCACACTCACTAGACTAATTCAGGACACTGATTTGTAGTTTTTATGCACTGATATCAGGAGCTGTCGGCAAAAAAGTTTGATTTTTAAGCAATTCAGATGACAAATATTTACGGAGAGCGAATCGATATAAAATCCCGAAATCAGCTGTAACTGTCAGTAGTAAAACAAAGCCCCCTCCCCCTCACGTGGGACGGTTGAGCTAATGTGATTAGCATGAGGTTGTAAGTAACAAACATTTTCCAAGAAAGCATAAATTATTTTTAATCTAACTGCATTGTCCAATTTACAGTAGCTATTACAGTGAAATAATACCATTTTATTGTTTGAGGAGAGTACACAGTTATGAACTTGAAAATGTATCAATAAAGGAATATTTGGGCAGTCTTGATACAACATTTTGAACAGAAATGCAATGGTTCATTGGATCAGTCTAAAACTTTGCACATACACTGCTGCCGTCTAGTGGCCAAAATCTAAATTGCACCTAGAGTCATAAGTCACATATTGGCCTTTCTCTTGCGTTTCAAAGATGATGGAACAAAACAAAAAAGAAAATGCATGTTTTTTTTAAAATGTATTTGTATCTTTTACCAGCTCCTGAGTGGCGCAGTGGTCTAAGGCACTGCATCTCAGTGCAAGAGGCATCACTATAGTACCTGGTTCGAATCCAGGCTGTATCACATCCGGCCGTGATTGGGAGTCCCATAGGGCGGCGCACAATTGGCCCAGCGCAGGAGGTCTTTTGCCTTTTGGTAGGCCGTCATTGTAAATAAGAATTTGTTCTTAAAACTAACTTGCCTAGTTCAATAAAGGTTGAATTATATTATGCTATTCTCCTACATTAATTTCACATTTCCACAAACTTAAAAGTGTTTCCTTTCAAATGGTATCAAGAGGTATTACTGTTGATGATATCTGGAAATGTGCATGTACACCCTGGCCCATCTACTTTTGCAAGCCCCAATTCTGACTTGTGCTCTGATATCTGCTTCACTGATTTCTGTTCTCGTAAAAGCCTGGGTTTTCTGCCCGTCACACTAGAAGTGTATTACCTAAAATGGATCAATTGAAAGTGTGGGTTCACAGCTCCAATCCAGATGTGTTGGTCATTACTGAGATGTGGTTAAGGAGTGTTTTGAATACTGGTGTTAACCTTAATGGTTATAACATTTTTCGGCAAGACAGATCTTCCAAAGGTGGGGGAGTGGCAATCTTTACCAAGGATCAACTTCAGTGCTTGGTTGTCTCCACCGAGTCTGTCCCCAAACAATTTGATTTGCTGGTTTTAAGCATTAAACTTTCAAATAGCTCTTTGTTGACTGTTGCTGGGTGCTATCGTCCTCCATCAGCACCGGCCTGTACCCTACCTGCCCTAAGGTCTCTCTTGGTCCCTTACATTAAGTCTGAATTTGTCCTGCTAGGTGACCTAAACTGCGACATGCTTAAACCACCTGACCAAATCCTAAAGCAGTGGGACTCCCTAAATCTTTCTCAGATTACCAATCCCACAAGGTATAACTACAAACACCCAGAAAAGGCTACTCTCCTCAACATTATCCTCACAAATAATCCTGATAGGTATCATTCTGGTGTTTTCTGTAATGACCTTAGTGATTACTGTTTTACAGCCTGTGTTTGTAATGGCTGCTCAGTGAAACAACCTGTCCTGATTTGTCATAGACGCTTGCTAAAAAAATTTTAATGAGCAAGCCTTCCTTCATGAACTGGCCTCTGTAAAATGGTATAGAATCAGCTTGATCCCCTCTGTCGAAGATGATTGGACCTTCTTTTTTTAAATATTTTCAGTGGTATTGTTAACAAACACGTCCCCATACAGAAAATGAGAATTAAAAACAGGTTCAGCCCCTGGTTCGACCGTGATCTTGCAGAGTTACTCCACCTCAAGAATTGCATTTGGCGAAAGGCTCGGCACACGCATACTCAGGCTGACTGGCTCTCGTTTAGGCAAATGAGAAATAAGTGCACTCAGGCTATCCGGGAAGGCCAAAGTTAATTACTTTAAGGAGCAGTTCTCTCTCTGTGAGTCTAACCCCCAAGAAGTTCTGGAAAAGAGTTTTAAAGACCTGGAGAATAAACCCTCCTCACAGCTGCCCATGTCCCTTAATGTTGATGATGTGGTTGTTACTGACAGGAAGCACATGGCTGAGCTCTTTAATCACCACTTCATTAAGTCAGGATTCCTATTTGACTCAGCCATGCCTCCTTGCCCATCCAACATTTCCTCATCTCCCACCCCTTCCAATGTGACTAGCCCCGACTCTCCTTCCTTTTCCCCCTGCCCTGCTACAAAGTTTCTCCCTGCAGGCGGTCACTGAGTCCGAGGAGCTAAAGGAGCTCCTGGAACCATCTGGGTCAGATGGTTTAGACCCGTTCTTCTTTAAGGTTGCTGCCCCTATCATCACAAAGCCTATCTCTGACCTTTTTGACCTGTTTCTCCTTTCTGGGGAGGTTCCCATTGCTTGGAAGGCGGCCACGGTTTGTCCTTTATTTAAAGGGGATATCAAGCTGATCCTAACTGTTATAGGCCGATTTCTATTTTGCCCTGTTTATCAAAAGTGTTGGAAAATCTTGTCAATAATCAACTGACTGGCTTTCTTGATGTCTATAGTATTCTCTCTGGTATGCAATCTGGTTTCTGCTCAGGTTATGGATGTGTCACTGCAACCTTAAAGGTCCTCAATGATGTCACCAATGGCCTTGATTCTAAGCAATGTTGTGCTGCTATTTTTATTGACTTGGCCAAAGCTTATGATACTGTATATCATTCCATTCTTGTGAGCCGGCTAAGGAGTATTGGTGTCTCTGAGGGGTCTTTGGCCTTGTTTGCTAACTACCTCTCTTAAAGAGTGCAGTGTATAAAGTCAGAAAATATGCTTTCTCAGCCACTGCCAGTCACCAAAGGAGTACCCCAAGGCTCAATCCTAGGCCCCAAGCTCTTCTAAATTTACATCAACAACATAGCTCAGGCAGTAGGAAGCTCTCATCCATTTATATGCAGATGATATTCTTATACTCAGCTGGCCCCTCCCTGGATTTTGTGTTAAACGCTCTACAACAAAGCTTTCTTAGTGTCCAATAAGCTTTCTCTACCCGTAACCTTGTTCTGAACACCTCCAAAACAAAGGTCATGTGGTTTGGTAAGAAGAATGCCCTTCTCCCCACCGGTGTGATTACTAACTCTGAGGGTTTAGAGCTTGACGTAGTCACCTCATACAAGTACTTGGGAGTATGGCTAGACTGTACACTGTCCTTCTCTCAGCACATATCAAAGCTGCAGGCTAAAGTTAAATCTAGACTTGGTTTCCTCTATCGTAATAGCTCCTCTTTCACCCCAGCTGCCAAACTAGCCCTGATTCAGATGACCATCCTACCCATGCTAGATTTGAGACATAATTTATAGATCGACAGGTAAGAAGGTTCTCTTAGATGTTCTTTACCATTCGGCCATCAGATTTGCCACCCATGCTTCTTATAGGACACATCACTGCACTCTATACTCCTCTGTAAACTGGTCATCTCTGTATACCTGTCGCAAGACCCACTGGTTGATGCTTATTTATAAAACTCTCTTAGGCCTCACTCCCCCCTATCTGAGATATATACTGCAGCACTCATCCTCCATACAACACCCGTTCTGCCAGTCACATTCTGTTGAAAGTCACCAAAGCACACACATCCCTGGGTCGCTCCTCTTTTCAGTTCGCTGCAGCTAGCGACTGGAACGAGCTGCAACAAACTGGACAGTTTTATCTCCATCTCTTCATTCAAAGACTCAATCATGGACACTCTTACTGACAGTTGTGGTTGCTTTGCATGATGTATTGTTGTCTCTACCTTCTTGCCCTTTGTGCTGTTGTCTGTGCCCAATAATGTTTGTACCATGCTGTGTTGTCATGTGTTGCTGCCTTGCTATGTTGTCTTAGGTGTCTCTGTTGTGTTGTCTCTCTTGTCGTGATGTGTTTTGTCCTATATTTTTATTTTATTTTTTAAATCCCAGCCCCCTACCTGCAGGAGGCCTTTTGGTAGGCGGTCATTGTAAATAAGATTGTGTTCTTAACTGACTACAGGTAGTTACATTTGGGTATGTCATTTTATGCAAAAAATTGGAAAAAAAAGGGTCCGATCCTTAAGAGGTTTTAAACCGATGCTTAAATGAACCTGAATCTAGAAAATGAATGGTGAAGTCACTTCTGGACACTGTAGACTCCACTCTACAGCAATCCTCCAGTCGATGACATGCACACAACCATTGGTTGACGCATGCAACGTAATGATGATCGTCGGGAACCGAATCGCATAGGTGAAAGATATGTTAATTTGGCTCCCTGGTTTGCATTCTGCTGCTACTGCTTTCACAGCTCAAAACAACAATTATCTGCAGATAATTTATTAAATATTTATATAAAGAGGGTGAATCCTCACTGCAGAAACAAATAAATTGCGGGGAGAGGGCGCCAAGCTGATTGTTGTAGTGCTTTATAAAGAGATCTAATAATTTGGCCAGGTAAAAAAAAATATATATTTGAAGGCGCATTTCATGATCTGACATAATGGTAGCCTACTTTTTTGCGCTTTACATTGGAGATTAGGAAAAACAAATCTTATGGTTCTAGGTCGATTTTTTTTGTAAGTATTTTGAACGAAGAGCCGTTTGCGAGCCAAATGTGCCGGCTATTTTAGGTGAACGGAGACAGTGTTTTAGCAACGTTATTAATAGTCCATGTTTTAATTCAAATTGAATACTCAAGTGTAAGATTAGTCCATGTATTTATTCAAAATAGTTTTTATATTCCATGTCGATACTCGATTGCTTTGGCCTGCGTGACTGAACGTAACAACGTCAGTCAAAGCGGAAGTGGCTGCTAAATATAGTAGCTGACAGAGTCGTGCTACGCTAGTAGCCTTCAAGCGATATATTCTCCTCTTAAATCAACAAAATACAATGTCCACTGGTCAAATTTGTTTTGACGTAAAGGATCATTAGCTGAAACTGAAGAGATATAGGTAGCTATCTACCTTTTCCACATGGGGGGAACGGTGGGCAGACGCTTGGTAGCTACCTAGCTGTTTTCTACAAGGTGCCTGGTAAGTTGGTCACTTATGTCCCACAACTGGATGTTTTTGTGCACCTTATGAACGACGATACCCAATTCCAGTTGTGCGACGCGCAAATAAACACGGCAGTGTGACTGTCACACAAACATTGCTGTTACTAACTCGTCCTCGGTGAACTTCGCTTTACACGTTAGCTAGCCAGATAATGCGCCGTTGCAGAGATGAGAGTAGGTCAAATCAAATCATACAGTTTTATTTTCATGTCGATGCCTTCAAACGACGTTGTGAAACGACGAGAGCAGTTTATTTGGTTTGCCGCAATATTGAAGTGACATGGGTGTTGCCAACTATTTTTAAGATGAACTAGAGTACCGCCGTGTGAGACCTAGCGGTCAAACAAGGAAGGTTTTTCCACCGTTCATTTTTCCCAAAGGGGATTTTAAGAAACACTTCAAATAAGGGCTTTGTTTCGTGGAGGCTTACCCTGGCGTGTCGTTTTTGATAACCGTGTAAATCTCGTTCGGACAAAATGACTTATCAATATATTCGGCTCTATTTACTCTTAGTTTCAAATAATAATTCGTATCAAAGTAGACATGCAAGACTACAAGTCCCTGCAAGCTAACTGCATGCCATAGCTAGCTGACACCTGCGCTAACAGGTATTGTGTCAATTTAAAACGTACACAAGACCGTTCACAGAATTTTCAATTTACAGAAATTACAATTTATTCATGACTACATTTAGCTTGCGTTAGTTAATTCAGTTATTCTTACTTTTGCATCAATTCGGCAGGCTGGCCCAGATCATTATGGCATTTTATAGTTCCTTATGATAGCCACATTAGCAGCTAACTAGCGTTACATTTTTAGGGGTTAAATACAGGCGACTATATTGATATGAGTCACTTTGTCCGAGAGAGATTTACACGGTTATCAAAACGTCACGCCAGGCTAAGTCTACACAAAACACAACCCTTATTTGAAGTGTTTCTAAAATCCCCTATGGGAAAAATGAGTGGAACCATTTCCCTGTTTGACAACTAGGTTTTCTGGGTATTATGACTCCTACTGTGGTACTCATAAATCCCGGAAATGGTTTAATATTTTTTTTCACCATGAATTTGTTTATCTTGGATGTTATAAGTACTTTGTGTAGTCATACCCTGGCGTGACGTTTTATAACCTCACAAATCTCTAATGAACAAAGTCACTTTTATCAATAATTAGCATTGCTAATTTTGGAGAGCAAATTGAGGCTAATATTGTGATCAAATTCACCTTGCCCTGGGATAATTACACGGCTATGAAAGCGTCATGCCAAGTTGAGCCTACACCAAACACACAATTACTTTGGCAGAAATGCCATCCAAACCATTGAAATCTTCAAAGGCAGCCTGAAATGTAGCTGAATTTTGTCGCTAGCACCGTTTACCAATAGAAGTCAACTGGAGGGTTCTGAAAACTCCCTAAATATAGCCACATAGTCGTTAAATTGGCAAGAGAGTAGGCAAAATCATTGCGACATGTAATGTAAACGGCAGATGTAGGATTTGACATGTGTAATGGAAACGGCAGATGTAGGATTTGACATGTGTAATGGAAACGGCAGATATAGGATTTGTTCGGCAGAGGTGGATTTAACGTTTGCCTAACTTTCTTTATTGTGACATTATAGGGATGCTACGGTGACCGTATTACCGCGGTGACCATTTAGTCACAGTAATTAGACTTCTCCCAGCTCTGATACTGCTGAGGGTCATTTAGTAATCTACAAATTTGCTAACTGCCTGGTACTCGGCACTCAATGTCCCTTGACATCAATGCAAATGTAATCGAAAATCTAATCAAACACTTAATGTTGCGCAGCATTTCTATAGGCTATGCAATTGCGTGAGAAAACAGTTTCTCACGCAGCGTTCTATAGGCTAGGCCTACTATATTTAAACGTTCCTAATATTAAGCACATTGCTTCTCTTTACAACAGGAATATAGCCTACCTGGCTGGCATGAAAATAAACCACCGGGAAAAGCATCCTCCATTTGCTATTTAAGTGCATAGATGACATGTATTTTCTCCAGCTGCCCGTGTTCCAAGACCGGTTCATGATCATGGTCCATTCTAAATCAAAACAAATTTCACACACATATTTTTTGGTTATATGTAAAGACAACATTAAATCAAGAATAGTCTGAAAGGTGACAATATTAGCTTGTGAATGATGTTATCATCTGTGGATGATGTATTATCACTTGTGGATGATGTATTATCACTTGTGGATGATGTATTATCACTTGTGGATGATGTATTATCCCTTGTGGATGATGTTATCCTTGTGAATTATGTATTATCCCTTGTGGATGATGTTATCCTTGTGAATTATGTATTGTCCCTTGTGGATGATGCGTTGTCCCTTGTGGATGATGCGTTGTCCCTTGTGGATGATGCGTTGTCCCTTGTGGATGATGCGTTATCCCTTGTGGATGATGCGTTATCCCTTGTGGATGTTGCGTTATCCCTTGTGGATGTTGCGTTGTCCCTTGTGGATGTTGCGTTGTCCCTTGTGGATGATGCGTTGTCCCTTGTGGATGTTGCGTTGTCCCTTGTGGATGATGCGTTGTCCCTTGTGGATGATGCGTTGTCCCTTGTGGATGATGCGTTGTCCCTTGTGGATGATGCGTTGTCCCTTGTGGATGTTGTGTTATCCCTTGTGGATGATGCGTTATCTAACATTAATAATGAAAACATTACATAAACATAGCGACTAAGGAAATACTGCTCTCTCTTATAGGGGCCTTGGACACTCTCGCTTACCTTGACATGAAGAATCTAAATGTAATTAACAAGACCTCTTCGTTGTGTAGTTGACACACTTGGCTTTTCTTCTCAATTGTCATTTTGCGACGCCACCAAAAAATTCCAACCCAACATCTGAATCTCACAAATAGTGGCAGGCTCTTGTGGCTGATCCAGGATCAGCCTACACCTAGACCTACAGTAGTTTCATTAGGTAGTTTGATTAGGTGATGAGAAGAGAACACTGGTAAATAAATGGTGTAGATAATCATATTACACTGTCAGTACTGTGTTGTAATGTATCATTCTTCTATTACAGGTGTAGGAACTTCCTGCTGTCGTCTTCTACAGGTCATCTAAAGTGTAGGAACTTCCTGTTGTCTTGCCACTGACTGCATTGTTGTTGTTCCCACCAGCAGGGACAACATGAGTGGAGAGAAGGAAACGTTGTTGGATGAAATCGAACAGAGTTTATTTACTCTAACTAAGGACAACATACTTCACCTGTGTGAACGTTGTGGAATAGATGGCTCCCAAGTTAAAGGAAAGCACCATCGCTCGCTGCGACGTAAAATCATGGAGGAAATGTGGGAAAATGCAGATTCTGTCAAATCGGAGGAGCAGGGAATGTCTTGGTTACTCCGACTGAAAGATGACATCAGAAAGATACAGGAAGAATCTACTGTGGCACCCATGAGTCCCAGTCAGTCTGATGATGATGATGCTACAACCTGCGGCGAGGAATGGGACATGCAGGACAAGGATTGGTTTCCTAGCAACGGGCTGGAGGCGGAGTCATCTCCAGAGAGGCACACCCCAGAGCAGAGGGGGAGTGATGTGAGTACATCCCAGTCAGAAAGGGTTACTGGTGTTCTCAACAGTCGGGATTCTTCTTGATTCAGACTCCTTCTATACTAAACATGCATTGGGAGGAGAAGATCTGAGGTTCCTCCTCTTGGACTTTCTCCTCCAATGATTTTTTTGAGGAGGAAGAAGAGCCCGATTTTTTTGAGGAATCAAGGAAAGACTTGAGATTTCAAAATTCCTTTACAGCAGTGGAGTCGAGATCACGTTCAGTGCTAAAATGCCAGCCGAGATCTAGCGCTCAGAATATAACATAAAAAACATGCCTATGCAACATGACCATATATATTCTCAGACCATATATATTTAAAAATTTGAACTATGATAAAATAGATCAGTTGATGTATTACTTGCGAAACACAGCTGAGCATGAATTGAAATAATGTGCTTTTTTTTATTTTACTTGACTGATAGTACCGGCATGGTGACCACTTCTTTAAATAAATAGGAGTGCAAGGCTTTATCGTTGGCATGGTGACCACTTCTTTAAATAAATAGGAGCGCAAGGCTTTATCGTTGGCATGGTGACCACTGCTTAACAGGTAGGAGTGTTTCCCTCCCTGCTTCATCTAGTCTCTATTTCTGTCTTTATTTTTGGGATTTCCAGGACAAGTCTACTTCGCCACCTTCCTCCCTCCAGTCCCCGGGTCGTGCCTCTCCCAGTAGCGCCTTACTGCGGGGTCTGAAGAGGGCGTCTGTGGGGCTGGACGACTGCAGGAAAACACCCGGGCTGAGTGGAACTGGGAGAGGAGGAGTTGAGGAGGAAGAGGGAGATTTGACTGATCAAAGTAAGTAGGAGGTTTTAGTGGTGTGTTGATGCATTAATAATGTGGTATGGAGGGTTAAGGGGTGTGTTGATGCATTAATAATGTGGTATGGAGGGTTAAGGGGTGTGTTGCATTAATAATGTGGTCTGGAGGGTTAAGGGGTGTGTTGATGTGTTAATAATGTGGTCTGGAGGGTTAAGGGGTGTGTTGATGCATTAATAATGTGGTCTGTAGGAGGAAGCAATATTGTTTTGACACAGTTGTGTGATTCAACATCTCTAGGACTGATAGTTTATGATGAAGACTTTATTCACTGTTTTATACATTGTTTTGTTTACACAGGAGAGAGATATGACTATCCTGGATCCTCTGTGGCGCCTCAACAACATCCTGATGCTGACAAGGCAGAGAAAAGTCTCTCCAGATCAGAACACCTCGAGAAACATGAATGGAGACCCACAGGGATGAAACATCACCGCTGCTCTGACTGTGGGAAGAGTTGTAAATCTTCATCAGAACTAAAAAAACACCAGAGAATCCATACAGGAGAGAAACCTTACAACTGTGATCAATGTGGGAAGAGTTTTCGTTATTCAAGCCAGTTTAAAGTACACCTGCGGAGACACACAGGCGAGAAGCCTTATAGCTGTTCAGACTGTGGGATAAGCGTTTCTACCTCAAGTCAGCTGTTATCGCACAAGCGAACCCACACAGAAGAGAAGCCTTACAGCTGCTTACTGTGTGAGAAAAGATTTTCGTCAAAATATAGTCTGAAATTACACCAGCGCATCCACACTGGAGAAACAAATTATGGCTGCGATCAGTGTGAGGAGAGTTTCACCTCGTCGGCAGACCTCAGAACTCACCAGAGAATCCACACCGGAGGGAAACCTCACCTTTGCTCCCAGTGTGGGAAGCGCTTCCGGCAACAATCGGGCTTGAAAAGCCATGAGAGGATTCACACAGGAGAGAAACCTTTCCAGTGCTCCCACTGTGGGAAGACGTTCAGCCACAGGGCCACGTTTAAAGCACACCAGCGGACTCACACTGGAGAGAAGCCTTACCAATGCTCCCAGTGCAGGAGGAGTTTCTCCCAAATGGGACACCTGAAAGTACACCAACAGACGCATGCTAAAGTGAGGTCTCACCTCTGCCCGCAGTGTGGTAAGGGCTACTACTCTCTAGACATCTACAATGCACACATGAGAACGCACAACGGGGAGAAGACTCACCACTGCTCCGACTGTCCTAAGAACTTCCTCACCCTGACTCAGCTCAAAACACACCAGCGAACACACACAGGAGAGAAACCGTATGTCTGCGACCAGTGTGGGAAGAGCTTTGCCGAATCGGGAAGCCTGACTCTACACCAGCGCTCACACACTGGGGAAAAACCTTACCAATGCTCTGAGTGCGGGAAGAGCTTCGCTCGCTCTGGGGCACTGAAGAAGCACCAGCTTACACACACTGGGGAGAAGCCTTACAGCTGTGGTCAGTGTGGCAAGAGGTTTCCCAGGTCAGATACTCTGGCTACACACATGAGAACACATACAGGAGAGAAGCCCTATAGGTGTGATCCATGTGGTGAGAGGTTCTCCTATCATAGGTGCTTGGTGAAACACATGAAAACCCATGTAGGAGATACACTAGCCCTCGAGCGACCAATCACCCTAGGCCTCGGGGTTGAATGACCTATCCGTCAACCAATCACACCAGTCCTAGGGTAAAATGGAAACGTCTTACAGATTAAATATGAACAGCATGGTAGCAATTGAAAGAAAAAAGTTGAGGACACAACAGTTCACCTGACACAAGACTGAATCCAAATATTACTGTTGATTTTATATTTTCTGGACTTTAGGCCACATTGATAACATGTTACTGAACAGCCATTTCGTTCCAATTTCAACCTGTATACGGGAATGTGTGTAAAGGGTCAATGGCATATAATATTATTATTATTATTATTATTATTCTATATTGTTATTAATATGGGTTGTTGGTTGCTGAGTGTTGTAACATGGTGCCAATTTCAAGGCTATATTTCTTGAAATGATCTCAGAATGTGTTGACCCCCCCGCACATTTACAAGCTGAATTGTTATGTTGTTGACTTGATTGTACATTTAGGATGTTTCTAAATATCTGTTTTATACCAGGTTCTAACATGCATCATTTTGTCCTGATCTTGTCCACATTCTGATTGTTACCACATTTTAAGACTGGTGTAGACAATCAAAGGACACGTTGTGATCTTCCTGCCTACCCTCGGAGGTATTCAGGCACACATTGTGCAGATGGATCTGAACAGTGGAACCATTTTTTAAAAATGGTTAATTATTCCGTCCTCTAAAATCATTGACAGGTGTCACCATTGACTTATAGTATCAATGTGTCAAGTAACTCACGTAGGCAGCATCAATGTGTTTTTAAATATTATTATGAAAGAGTACCTGTCAAATAACTTGCATTCAGGTAGGGACCAGGAAATCTGGTCACAAAGATAAGAGACACATTTTAATACCATGTATAGATGCATGTCTGAAAATGTGGGCACAATCAGAATGTGGGCTTATATTAGAACCAGGTATAAACAAAGCTGCAGTCATAGTCCCAAATGCCACCCTGTTCACTAGGACATACACAATCGTTCAAAAGTTTGGTGTCACTTAGATATTTCCTTGTTTTTTAAAGAAAAGCTATTTTTTTTGTCCATTTTAAAATAACATAAAATTGATCAGAAATACAGTGTAGACATTGTTAATGTTGTAAATGACTATTGTAGCTCGAAATGGCAATTTTTTTATGGAATGTCTACATGGGTGTACAGAGGCCCATTATCAGCAACCATCACTCCTGTGTTCCAATGTTGTGTTAGCTAATCCAAGTTTATCATTTTCGAAGGCTAATAGATCATTAGAAAACACTTCTGCAATTATGTTTGCACAGCTGAAAATGGTTGTCCTGATTAAAGAAGCAATACAACTGGCCTTCTTTAGAGCATCAGCATTTGTGGGTTCGATTACAGGCTCAAAATGGCCAGAAACAAAGAACTTACTTCTGAAACTCGTCAGTCTATTCTTGTTCTGAGAAATGAAGGCTATTCCATGCGAGAAATTGCCAAGAAACTGAGGATCTCGTACAACACTGTATACTACTCCCTTCACAGAACAGCGCAAACGGTCTCTAACCAGATTAGAAAGAGAAGTGGGGGGCCTTCTAGGCAGAGTTGCAAAGAAAAAGCCATATCTCAGACTGGCCAATAAAAATTAAGATTAAGATGGGCAAAAGAACACTGGACAGAGGACCTCTGCCTTTGAAGGCCAGCATCCCGGAGTCGCCTCTTCACTGTTGACGTCAAGACTGGTGTTTTGCGGGTACTATTTAATGAAGCTGCCAGTTTAGGACTTGTGAGGAGTCTGTTTCTCAAACTAGACACTCTAATTAATGTACTTGTCCTTTTTAATAATTTTTCCAACAATTGTTTACAGACAGATTATTTTCCCAAATGGGAAGTATATTTCCCCTATTCACTAGGACATATAAAGCTAGTCAGTCCTAGTCCCAAATGGAACCCTATTCACTAGGACATATAAAGCTACAGTCAGTCCTAGTCCCAAATGGAACCCTATTCACTAGGACATCTGACCAGAGTCCTATGGGAATAGTATCTTGTCGTTTTGGGTTTCATCGAAAGACTACATTTTCTTTATTGCTGTGCCGGTGTACAAGTAGAGTTATTCAGTTATCTATTACTCCCAAGTTGTCAATAAAAAAAGACATTGACTAACAATATGAGAAATGTATTTACCGCAATGACAAACTGACAAATCGTTTTGAGATTGGGCATCAGCAAGATTAGAACCTGTGACCTTACCCTATCCCAGCGCCAGTCAGAAGGTACATTAGAAGTTTAGTCCATCTCCCAACAGGAGGGAGGCTCCACACCTGTAAACTTACCCTATCCCAGCGCCAGTCAGAAGGTAGATTAGTAGTTTAGTCCACCTCCCAGCAGGAGGAAGGCTCCACACCTGTGACCTTACCCTATCCCAGCGCTAGTCAGAAGGTAGATTAGTAGTTTAGTCCACCTCCCAGCAGGAAGGCTCCACACCTGTGACCTTACTCTATCCCAGCGCCAGTCAGAAGGTAGATTAGAACATCAATAGATTTGACATGGGATTAGTTAAGAATGTTCGTTAAGGTTGGAAAACAAAAGTTGCAACTGGGATTCGAACTGACAAGCCTGTTGGTTTCAACCTGTGTATAGTTGGTATTTTATTAGGATCCCCATTAGCTGTTGCAAAAGCAGCAGGTACTCTTCCTGGGGTCCACACAAAACAATACAGAAAATAAATAGACAGGAACAGGACAGAACTACATATAAATATAATAGCAGCATAGTATAACATTCCTGTAAGACAAAACATCTGCATACAGTGAGGGAAAAAAGTATTTGATCCCCTGCTGATTTCGTACGTTTGCCCACTGACAAAGAAATTATCAGTCTATAATTTTAATGGTAGGTTTATTTGAACAGAGAGACAGAATAACAAAAGAATCAAGAAAAATGCATGTGAAAAATGTTATAAATTGATTTGTATTTTAATGAGGGAAATAAGTATTTGACCCCTCTGCAAAACATGACTTAGTACTTGGTGGAAAAACCCTTGTTGGCAATCACAGAGGTCAGACGTTTCTTGTAGTTGGCCACCAGGTTTGCACACATCTCAGGAGGGATTTTGTCCCACTCCTCTTTGCAGATCTTCTCCAAGTCATTAAGGTTTTGAGGCTGACGTTTGGCAACTCGAACCTTCAGCTCCCTCCACAGATTTTCTATGGGATTAAGGTCTGGAGACTGGCTAGGCCACTCCAGGACCTTAATGTGCTTCTTCTTGAGCCACTCCGTTGTTGCCTTGGCCGTGTGTTTTGGGTCATTGTCATGCTGGAATACCCATCCACGACCCATTTTCAATGCCCTGGCTGAGGGAAGGAGGTTCTCACCCAAGATTTGACGGTACATGGCCCCGTCCATAGTCCCTTTTATGCGGTGAAGTTGTCCTGTCCCCTTAGCAGAAAAACACCCCCAAAGCATAATGTGTCCACCTCCATGTTTGACGGTGTGGATGGTGTTCTTGGGGTCATAGGCAGCATTCCTCCTCTTCCAAACACGGCGAGTTGAGTTGATGCCAAAGAGCTCCATTTTGGTCTCATCTGACCACAACACTTTCACCCAGTTGTCCTCTGAATCATTCAGATGTTCATTGGCAAATTCAGACGGGCATGTATATGTGCTTTCTTGAGCAGGTGGAGGATCGCTGCAGGATTTCAGTCCTTCACGGCGTAGTGTGTTACCAATTGTTTTCTTGGTGACTATGGTCCCAGCTGCCTTGAGATCATTGACAAGATCCTCCCGTGTAGTACTGGGCTGATTCCTCACCGTTCTCATGATCATTGCAACTCCACGAGGTGAGATCTTGCATGGAGCCCCAGGCCGAGGGAGATTGACAGTTCTTTTGTGTTTCTTTCATTTGCGAATAATCGCACCAACTGTTGTCACCTTCTCACCAAGCTGCTTGGCGATGGTCTTGTAGCCCATTCCAGCCTTGTGTAGGTCTACAATCTTGTCCCTGACATCCTTGGAGAGCTCTTTGGTCTTGGCCATGGTGGAGAGTTTGGAATCTGATTGATTGATTGCTTCTGTTGGACAAGTGTCTTTTATGCAGGTAACAAACTGAGATTAGGAACACTCCCTTTGAGTGTGCTCCTAATCTCAGTTTGTTACCTGTATAAAAGACACCTGGGAGCCAGAAATCTTTCTGATTGAGAGGGGGTCAAATACTTATTTCCCTCATTAAAATGCAAATCAATTTTTCACATGCGTTTTTCTGGATTTTGTTGTTGTTATTCTGTCTCTCACTGTTCAAATAAACCTACCATTAAAATTATAGACTGATAATTTCTTTGTCAGTGGGCAAACGTACAAAATCAGCAGGGGATCAAATACTTTTTTTCCTCACTGTACATACAATGCATTGTATGTACAGTGTTGTTTTGAATGATGTACAGTGAATTCTAGAGCAGATGGTGTTACTGTACCAAAGCCTACCTGTGTATTTTGCTGTGCATCATAATGTGATCTTGCAGACATTGATTCAGCTGGGATCTAACTTCATTAAAGGAGCACCATTCAGCTGTGATCTAACTTCATTAAAGGAGAACCACCAGTGGCTTGTTCTTTACACGTAGTAGACCAGGGGTGTCCAACTCATTCCATAGAGGTTCTAGTGTCTGCTGCATAAGCCCTAGACAACCAGGTGAGGGGAGTTCCTTTCTAATCAGTGACCTAGACAACCAGGTGAGGGGAGTTCCTTGCTAATCAGTGATCTAGACAACCAGGTGAGGGGAGTGCCTTACTAATCAGTGACCTAGACAACCAGGTGAGGGGAGTGCCTTACTAATCAGTGACCTAGCCAACCAGGTGAGGGTAGTGCCTTACTAATCAGTGACCTAGACAACCAGGTGAGGGGAGTTCCTTACTAATCAGTGACCTTAATTTATTAATTAAGTACAAGGCAGGAGTGATATCACTCAGACAGTCGCCCCCCCCACAGGCTCTTATTTCAATGAGGAAAACATTACTGTAAAAAGCTCTGAGGGGTCTGTAGTTAAACTTTTTAAAAAGGGAAAACTGGTGTTCAAAGTCATTGATTTAGCAAATAATGAATCTGATTTGAATAACTCAGCACTAGAAACAAAACAAGCATACTACAGTCCACTGGTATAAAAATATATTGTACACATGAAATGTTACACAACCTGTCATGAGGAACACACATATGACCTATTTACACTGAGCTCTTTCCATGCCAGACTGATCTGGTGAAAGCTATGATCCCTTATTGATGTCACTTCAATCAGTGTAGATGAAGGGGAGGAGACAGATTAAATAAGGATTTTAAGCCTTGAGACAATTGAGACATGTATTGTGTATGTGTGCCATTTAGAGGGTGAATGGGCAAGGCAAAAAATGTAAGTGCCTTTGAACAGGGTATGGTAGTAGATACAAGGAGCACCGGTTTCTGTCAAGAACTGCAACGCTGCTGAGTTTTTCATGCTCAACAGTTTCCAGCGTGTATTTGGAATGGTCCACCACCCAAAGGACATCCAGCCAACTTGACACAACTGTGGGAAGCATTGGAGTCAACATAGGCCAGCAACCTTGTGGAACGCATTCGACACCTTGTAGAGTCCATGCCCCCGACGAATTGAGACTGTTCTGAGCGCAAAAGAAGGTGCAACGCAATGTTAGGAAGGTGTTCTTAATGTTTTGTACACTCAGTGTAGTTCCACATAATACCAAGTGATGGAGAAATACATTTAGTCATGCTAGAATTTCATTACATTCCGTCACTGTTTACTAATGAAGACGACTTAAAACATTGATTTAAACACACATTATGGAAAAGGATTAAAAATGGACATGCATAATGTAAAATACCTGTTATTTAAATCAGCTCTGTTACTGTTGGGCTGGAACAAAAGCCTGCATTTTTTTTGCAAAACCGACAATTTCCTACATATTATGTGAGAGCTTGCAAATTTGAACAATCACAGCAATATCATTGCATTAAAACTGACCCATCACCACAGTACAAGATGGCTCGCAATTTCAACCAATCACAGCACATTTACAGCATAATATGATTCAATCAAGCCACACGTCAAACAAACTTTACAACGTAAGTGCATTTTTTGCAACATTGGACAAAATCATTGCATGTTGCCATACAACATGCAATAATTGCCACAGCAAAATCTAGTTTTTATGCCTGTAAATATCACAAAATCTGAGAAATCCCGGAGGGACTGTTAAACGTTTTTGTGTAAAGCATAATGACTGTAAATGGCAGCCCTGAACTAGGTGGTCTGAGCTAGTGCCGACACATCTACCTAGCTGGAACCAGCGGTAGGGTCTCCCTTCTCTGTGAGATTCTGCAAACGCTTGTGTACTTTCAGGTGATGTGATCGCCAGAAACTCGTCACCCTTCAAGGAAGGCCTCTGATCTGTATACACTCTCTTGTGGACTAGCAAGCTACAATGTTGAGTAAAACTCTTCCCGCAGTTGGAGTAGTGGTAGGGTTTCTCCACCAGTGTGTATTCGCTGGTGACCTTTAAGCCCACTTGATTGTGAAAAACTCTTTCCAGTCTAAGCAGTGGTAAGTAAGGCTTCTCTCCAGTGTGTTCTCTCGTCTTTAATGCTGATGATTGTGAAAAGCATTTCTCACATTCAGAGCAGAAGTGAGGCTTCTCTCCTCTGTGTTTCTGAAGTTGATATCTTATGCTGGTGAACCTTAAGCTCACTTGATTATGAAAAACTCTCTCCAGTGTGTGTTGTCTGGTGAACTCTCAGGATTCTTGAATGAGCAAAACTCTTTCCACAGTCGGAGCAGTGGTATGGCTTCTCTCCAGTGTGTGTCCGCTGGTGTATTTTCAAACTTGCCAATTGAGAGAACATCGTACTACAGTGGTCACCGACTGGCCGATCACCAAACATTTATGTAAAAAAACAAAGATAAAACCTTGTGTTCCTATTATTTATTTTTTTATTTAGTTGCGCGCTGTTGGTGGTAGGTGCACCCAAATTCAACAGCCCTAGCACCAGGAAGGCAAAGTGTTCCCATTTTTAACCATTAAATGTGTTTGAACAGGCCCAGAGAGCAAATCAAGTGCACCTATAGGCCTACCGCTGGCCAATCAGATTGTGCAGACACAGTGATCTGAGCTGTTTCCTCAAGCCATAGACTGTAAAAAGAAACCTTGAACGCACAGCAAAGTGGATACTGTGAGATTTCAAAACTTTTAAAAAACATGACTAGAGAAAGACTCAACGAACACAGCAAAGAGCTGATGTTTAAGTCATTCAGAACTGTCAGTTTGTTCAACACTTTTATAAGCCATAAAATGCACGTTCTCCCCATTTCCATTCACGCTACAACCAGCATTGCAGCTGTAATGAATGACTTAGCAAAGTGTTCGGATAAGCTTGCGTTATTATTAGCAGCTTGCGTCTTTTTTTAATTAATATCGAGGAATATGTCACTTTCTCTCGTCATAGGAGTAACAACATGAATTGGTGCATGAGGCAGAAATAATGTTTTGCCATCAGCTGGAAGACCGTGCCCCCTTTTCTCAGCGGACGGGGGCACGGTGAGATGGGTGAGCGGCAGCCTCACCGATGCGCCCTCCCTCCCCTCAGACTGGTCATCAGTCCATTAAAAAATGTTATACAAGTAAAACGAAAAAGTATCTATTACCAGCGTGATCATAGACCTATTCCCACACTGAGAGCAGTGGTACGACTTTTCTCCTGTGTGTGTCCACTGATGCACTTTTGTTGAACTTGGTTCAGACAGAACAGTGGTAAAGCTTTTCACAACTGTGCTTCATCTGGTGGAATATGAAATACTGTATTGAAGAATAGCTCCTTCCACACTGAGAGCATGGGTATGACTTCTCTCCTGTGTGGATTCTCTTGTGTCTTAAATTGACGAACTAGTCGCACATTCAGAGCAGAGGTGAGGTTTCTTTCTTGGTGTTTCTTGAGGTGTTCAGATCTGGAGAGACTCTTCTCTGCCTCGTCAGTATCATGATGTTGTTGAGGCTCCACGAGTCACACCACTCTCCTGTGTGAACGAAAAACATCAGCGAATACCCAGATACACGCTTGCAATTAAAAGTATGATGTGAATAGAAGCCAACGACAGAAGATATGTAAACGTTCATCACACCATCGTTGTTCCCTTTATTACCATCTTTCACCAAAATGGTTTTCTAACACACAATCGGACTATGGAAGTCCAAAATGAAGACTCAGAAAATGTGTTTCCTGATCTTTTATAAACCTTCTTACATACCCAGCCATCACAAACTGAGAAATATTGAGACACTTCTAGACAGATACTTTTTTTTTAAGACATCTTAAGATGAAATAATGTCTCAAGACATGTCTTCAAAATGTACGTCTTAAAACATTTTTATGGTATCTCTCAAGCCACTAATATAAAAAACGGAGCGGCTACAGATCCGACTTTTCCGGACCCCTCTTCCCGATAGCTAAATGTCCTGAAGCTTCTGCGCATGTACGGGATTCTCTAGTTAACTTAACTCTACTTTGTTCTGTTGATATTCGGTTCTGTTATGTAGAATCCTGTCATTATGTGATCTTGCAGACATTGATTGAGCTTTGATTTAACCATTTTTGCCCAGAGTAGCCTGTTCTGAGTAGCTAAACGAGTAGAGCAGAGACTGAGCGTAAAGTAGAGAATCTGCAGCCTTGGCCTAGAAAATGTCTTGAAGACACTTTCCTAAATATAGTTTTCTTGTGTCTTGACGTGTCATGGTGTCTCAAGACAATGCTTTTACGATCTGTACTTCCTGTAAAACCTGTTGGTCCAGATTCCACTTCCCAATCCCGTTTAATTATATATTTAAGATCTACTACACAATGAAGTTATTCATAATGGTCAGAATATTTGTATTTTTTTCCCCCCAAATGCTAGTGCAGAATATTTATTATAAAAACATTTTATTTTAAATGTTGTGTGCCGCCAGGAGATGAGTCGTTTTTCATGCTCCTAGTAGGATAGCAGCTGCTTCTTCTGCTTCATATTATTAATGTGTAGGTTGAAGTCCAAAGTAAACACATTCTGCTCCTACATAAACCGTCCTACTTATTTTGATCAGTCAAATCTCCCTCGCCATCTTCTTCTACTCCTTCTCTCATAGTTCCACTCTGCCCCGTTGTTTTCCTGCAGTCGACCAGCCGCACAGACACCCTCTTCAGACCAAGCAGTCTTCTACTTTGATCAGTCAAATCTCCCTCTTCTTCTCCTCGTCTCGTAGTTCCACTCAACCCCGTTGTTTTCCTACAGTCGACGAGCCGCACAGACACCCTCTTCAGACCCAGCAGTAAGGCGCTACCTGGAGAGGCACGACCCGGGGATTCCGGGAGGGCGGATGGGTGCGGGATAGCATTGTCCTGGAAACCACAGGAGGGGAGGAATGTTTAACGATAATTCACATCCCACACAGCCCCCTGGACACTCCCCACAGAATTACTGGATCTCAATGCTTCGATGATGTGTTTCTGCGCATGAACTTAGGTAGCCAACGTCGCCATGATATCGTCTATAAGCATGATCAGGGATTTTTAGTGGAGAAGCAGTTTCTACATATCTTCATACTAAACCATCTTTGATGATACTGTAGCCAAACAAAAGGTTGGTTGTATTAAGAGTCATTTTCAAATGGTCATTTAGGGGTATTCTATTGACTGTAGCACTGTGGGACAAAATGGAGCTCTAAATTTGTCCTGAGTTATACAATGACGTTCAGGTTTCTACTGCGAGATTTGAGTGGAGACAAACAGATTCTGTTCAGTCAGCCGTCCCGATGAGCCCTTCCCAGCGAGCTAGTTTATAGTTGTGGGTAGCAACGTCAGCCAGAATTTGAAACCTGTCTGTTGAAGTTGGGACTTGGGAGCGTGTTCAGAATCATTCCGTTTATCTGAGTAATTGTTCGTATTTATTTATTTACTTTAATTAGACGTTAATGCCGTAGTTTTACATTTTCAGTGAAATTCACTACAATAAATGCACTTCACCCTGGGCTGATATTGGCTACACTATCTAGCTGCTTCCCTCTCCTTACTGCGGTCAGCAGGAGGACACTGCCACACGTGTTGTCGTGTTACTGGCTTGCAACGCATCCTCGCCCGACTGAGCAGTAGACTATCACGGTGATATCCAGATGGTTTACTACGAATATAACTTTACTACGAAGTTATTTCTCATGTAAGCTGCTACTAAGCACCTCCAAACAGCACCATTGCACTACTGACTCACACCGGCTTGTCGTTAGATTAGCTAATTGGCATGTCATGGTGACATCCAGATGGTAACTACCACAAGCTATTTCTCCCTCACCCATCAAATTAAACATCACTTTCTTTGACACGTTTTAACTCGCGCCATGCCGCTGTTGTTGGCAGCTAGCGAGCAGAAACTAGCTTGCTGGGAAGTGGGGAAGGGCTCTTCAGGGCCCTGACTGAACCCGAATCCAACCGTCTCCACGACTTTCAGCTGCACCACATACGCCATTCCGTATAGCCTCTCCCTTTCCCACTAGATGGCCAAGCTGCAAAGTCAAAGGGTGTTATCATAGAAATATATGAAAACAAACATCTGGGTTTTGGTCTTAAAGGTGCTACGCATTTTTTTTATTTATTTTTTTGCATTCTAATTTCTGAAAATGTCCTTCATATATCTGCAGAAATAGTGGAATGGTAGTGTTTCACAGTATTACTTACCCGCCAGTGTTGTGATTGGCTGTGATATTCGCCTATTAATTTCTCCCACCCGGCCTGCATCTGTTGTCAAAATGGGAAAGCTGTTTTGTGTTTGTGTTATATAGTGGAAATCGGGTCAAGCGGCCAATGTAGAAATCGTAATTTCCTGGTTGGTAAAATTCAACACTGTTCAATCAATTTCAGTTTGTGCGCCAATACAAGCACTGAATAACCGTAGGGAATCATCGGAATCGCTGTGAAATACCTTTTCAATAACAGATGTTTGAAGCTGGTGGACCAAAACCGAAAGTTAAAAGGCTCAAGAGCCACGTTACAGGGGAAATGGGAGGAGATGTGTTTTGAATGAAGCCTCGTGCTGTTGCAATTCACCTAGCTCCCACATAGGGTAGACATTATGTGTAGCGCCTTTAATTAAAAGGTTAGAGTTAGCAGTGTGGGTAAGGTTGGGCTTTCTTTCAGATTTTAAGAACATCTATAGTTGAACTAAGTGGCGCTTCTGTCTTTGCCACTAGGCCAGATAGTGAGTGAGCATCTGTTCCACATTCCAGGGGAATAAGCTAAAATGCCGAGATAACTAGTAAATCGGTCAGAGAAAATTGGCGATTAATGATAAGATAGCTACCCTAACTATGGGTGACTATTTTGACACTGCAACGTTTCATTGAAGTAAATCTATCGTCAAGGCAGAACCCATAAACAGAATAAACGAGTAACATTGCTAGATAGCAAGCTAGCTAACTCACCTGATCCATGGCTATGCAGCTACTAGCAAGTCTCTATCCGACGTTCCACGTATCAAATAACTACCGTGCGTCGCTAGATCCTTCACGGCGTTCAGTTAGTTGTCCTGGGTTTTGTAGTTTGAGCTGTACTTTGTAGTTTGAGAACTGAGTCCTCCCGTAGAAGCGAAGCAATAACGTCTGCTTTGACTCACTCACTGCCTGCCCCCCCCCCCCCCACACACACACACAAAAAAAAACACAGACCAGGCCAGAGCAGTCGAGTATAGATTTATATAAAAAGACCCAACATAGGTCTAATATCACTTACATTCCCCATCCTGGAATACGGCTCCTTTTTATTCGTGTGAAAGCTCAAATTTCATCATCACCGTTTTGTGGAGATTAATTTAATAATAAATAAATAATAAATAATACAGATCATACTAATAAAAAAAGTAATAAAGTTCCCAAAAAAATATGTATTGACTCGTATTCCAATGTATTGATACATTAGAAACCTGTTGTTAGAATAGGCACTCAGGCAGCATTCAACCAGGAGTACATGGAATAAGATACCACGTCTACCAACCTCTCCCTCCCTCCCACACACCCATATATTGACCTATTTAGTTCCACATGATAGAGAATTTTAGTTGATGAAAGTTCAGTCAGTAAGGCTGCTCTGAATGCTTTAACTTAATACAGTAACGGTAAAATCATTCACAGTTTCCTATTCTACGTGCATAGTGGGAAAGTGAAGTACTAGGCAGGTAGCCTAGTAGTTAGAGCGTTGTCGTTGGCCGCCCGAGCTGACAAGGTAAAAATCTGTAGTTCTGCCACTGAACAAAGCAGTTAACCCATTGTAGGCCGTCATTGTAAATAAGAATTTGTTCTTAACTGACTTGCCTAGTTAATTTAAGGTTACATTAAAAAAAATGTTACAGCTCCTCTTTTCTATTAGCGTCATTCACCTGTTTACCTTATAACCTAAGAGTACGGCACAGTTGGCTAGGCTACAGCTGCTAATGAAGACAACTTTAATAAACATGTAAAAGGATTAACAATTGACAACTGTAAAATGCTTCTTATTGTAATGATGTCTGTTACAGTTGGGCTGGAACAAAAGTCTACAAATCCAGTAAATATCTAGGACCAAAGGCGGACAATTTTGTGTTTTATATTCATTTCGATTTTAAATGTCTTTGTGTACAGTGTAAGGACAAAATTACTTTCATCAAAGCAACCAGTGAGGGAACAGTATCTCGTTTTGTCCCAAGACAATAATTTCCTGTTCAACACCAAATATTTGGCGGCCTTATCCGCACATTAGTCTAGAACTATCAGCCATTAGAAGGGCCAGGATTCAGCATTGCGCCTAAACTACTCCGGTAAGTCTAGACTTTATTGCTTTCTTTAGAGAATAAGCAATTTATTACAAGTACACTACTCTCGCCACCCTAGTGGACATCTGACCTACATTCCCCACCCTGAAGCAGACTACTCTTTGTGTACAAGTTCTGATTTTATAAATATGTATACATTTTTTTTTTCCTGGAAATTTAAAATACAGAAGTTTCATGAAATAAATGTAATGAAGTTGCAAGCAGGTGTATTCATTATTTGTAAACTTTATTCATACTTTGTAAACATGTGAATATATTATTAGAACATGATTCCGCTAGAAGTAAATTAAACTATATAAAATCATCATGTGTGTACCAACCTCCCCCCACAGAGAGCTCATATCATTACACATTTAGATCCATGTTATACATTTAGTCATGCTGAAAACTTTAAGCGCTCTCAAATTATGAAAACTCTTCCCAGTGTACAGTGGTAAGGTTTCTCTCAAGTGTGTGTTCTCTTGTGTCTTTAACGCTTGTGACTGTAAAAAGCTCCTCCCACAGTCAGAGCAGGGGGTAAGACTTCTCTCCTCTGTGTTTCTGCAGGTGTAAAGTCAGGTGTGCTGACTGAGTGAATGTTTTCCCACATTGATCACAGCTGTACGGCCTCTCTCCAGTGTGTGTTCTCTGATTAACTTTCAGGTTTCTTGAGTCCGCAAAACCCTTTCCATAGTCAGAGCAGCTGTAAGGTCTTTCTCCAGTGTGTGTTCTCTTGTGTGCAGTCAGGGCTGTTCCTACATTCAACACAGCCGTATGGTTTCTCTCCTGTATGTGTTCGCTGGTGTACTTAAGTTCTGAGGACAAGTTGCAACTCTTCCCACAGTCAGGGTAGCTGTGAGGTTTGTTCCTGGTGAGTATCCCCTGGTGTTTTCTTGAAGTGTTCCGATCTAGAGAGGTGCTGCCTCGTCAGTATCAGGATGTTGTTGAGACTCTCCAGAGGATCCACATTAGTCACGTCTCTCTCCTGTTGAAACGAGAACATCCTTGAATGCAGCTACACTGATGCAATTTCAAGCATGAAAAAATACTATTGTAAAAGATGGCATACAACATGGCATACATCTTTGCAACGTCCACTGATTTTTCCACAAAATGTTTCACTATTACGTAATGTGAAGGTTGAAGTAAACACTGCAAAACAGCAAACTGTGTTTCTGATCCTATAATAAAAACCTCCTACTTACTTTGATCAGTTAAATCTCCCGCCTTCTCCACGTCTCCTCCTCTCGTAGTTCCACTCGGCCCCGTTGTTTTCCTGCAGTCGACCAGCCGCACAGACAACCTCTTCAGACCCAGCAGTAAGGGGCTACCGGAAGAGGCACAACCTGGGGATTCCATGAGGGCGGAGAGGGGCGGGCTAGCGTTGTGCTGGAAACCACAGGAAGGGATAAATATTTAACGCTTATTCACATTGAAATCACCTAAAAACGTTCAAACTGCTCGAGTTCCTGCACTGCTCATAGAACAATAAGCGCAAATGTTCCTGCAACTAAATACAAAACAGTAAGAGCACCAGCACCTTTTTGTATTTCTATTTTTGTTCAGTGTATGTTGTTGATCCATCCTCAGTTCTCTCCCATCACAGCCTTTAAAAACTCTAGCGGTTTTAAAACCACCAATGGCCTCATGGTGACATCCCTGAGCAGTTTCCCCTCCTGTCCTGCAACTCAGTTCAGAAGGACGACTGCATCTGATGTTTCTGGGTGGTTTAATGAATCGTCCACAGCATCGTTATTAACTTGACCATCCTTAAAGAGAGATATTCATTGTCTGATTTGTTACGCATCTACCAATCACTGCCCTTCTTTATGAGGCTTTCAGAAAGCTCCCTGGTCTTTATATACACTGAACAGAAAACCACTCACATGACGCCATACACATGGTCTGCAGTTGTGAGGCCTGTTGGGCGTACTGTCAAATTCTCTAAAATAACATTGGAGGTGGCTTATGGTAAAGAAATTAACATTAAATTACCTGGCAACAGCTCAGTTGGACATTCCTGCAGTCAGCATGCCAATTGCACACTCCCTCAAAACTTGAGACATCTGTGGCCTTGTGTACTGCACATTTTAGAGTGGCCTTTTTATTGTCCCCAGCACAAGGTGCACCTGTGTAATGATCATGCTGTTTAATCAGCTTCTTGATATGCCACACTTGTCATATGGATGGATTATCTTGGCAAAGGGGAAATGCTCACTACCAGGGATTTAAACACATTTGTGTACAGAATTTGAGAGAAATAAGCTTGAGTGAGTCCATAAAACTTGTTATTTGTAAAATAGTTAAATCTATTTCAATCCCACTTTATAACAACAAAATGGGAATGGCACTGTATGCGCTCTCTGCGACTGCTTGAAGAAGACAGAGGAATTGGGGATCTGTAACCCAAGACAACTGCCTGTGATTGACTGACCCCACAGTGTGATAAGGCACCTGACAACTTGGTGTCTAGCAACTAATCGGTTTGGAAAATCCCAGCGTTTGTCTCTGAGAGGGCTGTGAGATAGTGTGTTGAGAGACACCGGCAGGTCATTCTGTAGTACCATTTGTACAGCGGGAACTTGGATGAAGGTGATGGCTTTCGTCAGTTCCATTGAGGGTTTGAATAATTTGGATTTAGTTTGATGTTTCTATGACAACCCATGAAAACTTTACATCCGGTAAGAGATTTAAATGCAATTTTATATGATTTGATTTTTTCTATCAAATAAACACTTGGGCAAATCAAAAAGGTTGTAAAAGTACAAAGAAACGTTTTTTTGTAACAATCAATAAAAACGTTTTTGCAAAACAATCAATAAAAACGTTTTTGCAGTTACAAGGTTTTTTAAGTGGAATTAACCACAACACCGAGACGTTCAAGGGCTCTTAAATCGATTACAATTATATAAATAACAATAATCTGCTCGGTCCCTAAGAAAAATGTTTGCTTGTAATAGACCCTTAGTAATAATGAGAGAGGAATGGAATTGGTTGTCAACGTTTAAATATGCTAACAGCAAAATGTCTGACATAAAACCTATTTTATCTTAGTGCTGGAAAGCCTCAATGCTACAGGAAGCTTAGTTTCCCCATCACTAGTGATTATTACTGTGACACTGCAACAAACCAGAAACCAGAATAAAACGATATAAAGTTAGCTAATCTAACTCACCTCCTCCATTGTAGTCATTTAGTTGTCTAGCTATTAGCAAGTCTCTCTCTCCGACGACGTTTCCACTAGTCAAATAACTTGCGGGTGTAAGATAGCTAGATCCTTAATTAACGGCGTTCGGTTACAGTTGTCCTGGCTTTGTAGTTTGAGAGCGAGTACTCCGGTAGAGAAATCTAGCTCACGTTTTTTTTTTTTTTTCAGCTGAGGCAAGACGGTCTGTCAGGACTCGACTTCCCCAAATGACAACAGACCAGAGACGTCGAGCATTGAGTTATATAAGAAACTCAACGTCATCGTCACTTCCCGTATTCCCAGCACACGGCTAGAAGGGATACAGCTTTCGTCAAATGAACGTCAGATTTGACGTCTCGTAGCAGGTCAGGAGAATGTAAGCAGCAGGTTAGGAGAATTAGGTTAAGGTCTGGAAAAGGGTTAGCTAAAATGCTAAATATTTCAACATTTGACATTAATTTGACAAAAGCTGGATCCCTTCTAGCCATGACCTTAATGAATCCGGCTTCTCTTTATTTGTGTGAAGTTCCGATTTTATCATCACAGTTTTGAGGAAGTTTAGTCCAATAAAATGGGTAAAAAAAAAAAAGAACAATATAAGTTTAATGAAACAGGTTTATAAAGTTGCAAGCAGACGTAAACACACACTCTTCACACAAACTATATAAACTTCTACACACTCACACTAAACACATACTCTTCACACAAACTACATCAACCTCTACACACTCACACTAAACACACACTCTTCACAAAAACTATATATCAACCTCTACACACTCACACTAAACACAAACTATACCAACATCTACACACACACACTCTTCACACAAACTATACCAACATCTACACACTCACACTAAACACACACTCTTCACACAAACTACATCAACATCTACACACTCACACTAAACACACACTCTTCACACAAACTGTGCAATGTGTCATTTTCTTTGAAACACATTTTCATTGAGTGCACCCCCCCTACACATTTCTATTACAGATGTGGTGTTCGGCTCCACTGGACCCGAGGGTAATAGAAGTGTGGAAAAGGCTCCACTGGACCCGAGGGTAATAGAACTGTGGAAAAGGCTCCACTGGACCCGAGGGTAATAGAAGTGTGGAAAAGTGTGTTTGTAGGTGAAAACAAGTAAAAATTAAACAAAAAAGGTTTGCTGTGTGCCTTCACTCTGTCTTCCTCCTTCCTGGGTCTGCTGTTTCAACGTAGCACCAAGAACCTGTCTGCCTGTCTCCCGCTTTTCTTGCACTCTTTACCCTTTGTAGTGTGTGAAACTACACAATGTATTGTGGGAACCTGCACAATGTTATTACTACACATTATTTCAATACATTGTAAAAAGAAAAATGCTGTATTTTCCCACACCCTACCCCAGCCAGGTGCAGATTGGGCTAGGAACACAACAAATAAATATTCTTCAACATCTTGGACATCTCGGCGTACAACACGTTTGTCATCTGGATGGCGTTGAACCCAGATTGGAACAGAGGGAAGCTTCAGAGGAGACGGCTCTTTCTCCAGGAGCTGGGCAAGGCATTGGTGAGACCTCAAGTCCAGAGGAGACGGCTCTTTCTCCAGGAGCTGGGCAAGGCATTGGTGAGACCTCAAGTCCAGGAGACGGCTCTTTCTCCAGGAGCTGGGCAAGGCATTGGTGAGACCTCAAGTCCAGAGGAGACAGCTCTTTCTCCAGGAGCTGGGCAAGGCATTGGTGAGACCTCAAGTCCAGAGGAGACGGCTCTTTCTCCAGGAGCTGGGCAAGGCATTGGTGAGACCTCAAGTCCAGAGGAGGCAACATGCCGAAGATGGCTTCTGCAGCCATCGTGAGGAGGATTCTGGAGGAGGATGCTGGTGCCCCATCCGCTCGACCCACAGAACCAACAACTCCAATACCGGAAGTAAGTGTGAGTGATGTTGTTGCATGTGTGTGTGTCTGACTCTCCTTCCTTGGCCTGCTGTAACTATATACATGAGTGAGATGTTAGTAAAATTCCTGAACTAAGTGTTTTCATCATTCTAGATTGCAACCGGTGGCAACAAGAAGAAGCACTGTGATTTGTGTGGACCCAAGAAGAACAGGAAGACTCAGTACACATGCATCAAGTGCAAGAAATACATTTTCAGCACACACACAGTAAAACGCTGTCCCTCATGTGGAGTGTATACTGACCTCAATTTGTGTTCAATGGGGATCATTTATCATTTCCATAAAATACTGTATGTAAAATTCATCCTTCCAGTTTCTTCAGTTCAAAGCAATAAACATGAATAGTGATGAAAACCTTGTTTCATTTATATTTGTTCAAGATAAACACGATTTACTCCACCCGTGTCTTGATTATAATAGATTTTTGTTTACAAAAATCATATTTTATAAAAAAACAAAAAACAAATAGCGCTTTTATTGATAAATGTGATCTAGCAGAGGTAAATAGCAAATATTAACCATGTATGCTGTCTATATTGCTTGTAATTGATAAAAGTCAACATCAAAGCATTTTTACATCAATTGTTATGGCTGTATTGTTTTAAAAACCCAATCATGTTGTGGGTCCATCAGACCCGTGAATATTGGGTGAATAACAACAACATGAACACCACACAAGGGTTAACTCAGTGAATGTATCTGGACACAGTCCCACTCCCAGCAATAATCAGAACCACATTGTTAACTCAGTGCATTCAGAAAGTATTCAGACTCCTTGACTTTTTCCACATTTTTCTATGTTACAGCCTTATTCTAAAATTGATTAAATCGTTTTTCCCCCCTCATCAATCCACACACAATATTCCATAATGACAAAGCAAAACAGGTTTTTAGAAATGTTTGCACATTTATTACAAAAAACACAACCAGAAAGAACCTTTACATAAGCATTTAGACCCTTTACTCAGTACTTTGTTGAAACACCTTTGGCAGCAATTACAGCCTCGAGTCTTCTTGGGTATGACGCTACAAGCTTGGCACACCTGTATTTGGGGAGTTTCTCCCATTCTTCTCTGCAGATCCTCTCAAGCTCTGTCAGGTTGGACTCCAAGCGGGCTGTCATGTGCCTTTTACTGAGAAGTGTCTTCCGCCTGGCCACTCTACCATAAAGGCCTGATTTGTGGAGTGCTGCAGAGATGGTTGTCCTTCTGGAAGGTTCTCCCATCTTCACAGTGGAACTCTGGAGCTCTGTCAGCATGACCATCTGGTTCTTGGTTACCTCCCTGACCAAAGCCCTTCTCCCCCGATTGCTCAGTTTGGCCAGGCGGCCAGCTCTAAGCAGAGTCTTGCTGATTCCAAACTTCTTCCATTTAAGAATGATGGAGGCCACTGTGATCTTGGGGACCTTCAATACTGCAGACATTTTTTGGTACACTTCCCCAGATCTGTGCCCCAACCCAATCCTGTCTCGGAGCTCTACAGACAATTATTTTGACCTCATGGCTTGGTTTTTGCTCAATTCAATATCATACTACAAATTAAAACTGATGTAATTCAAATACAGTTTCTGTTGGCAATGAAATACTGCAGGTTTTTGGTTTTTCCTTTCAATTAGTTTCAGCTTCAAGTTTTAATGTCACATGCACAAGCCCAGCCTTTCTTGCTAACTCAAAACCCAACAATACAACAATCAATAACAACTTAATACTAGAAAAAACACACTAGAAATAAGAATAAATATGAAGATCACAATAAGTAAGCATACTATTACTGAACAAAAATATAAACGCAACATGTAGTGTTGGTCCCATGTTTCATGAGCTGAAATAAAACATCTCAGATATTTTCCATATGCACAACAAGCTTCTTTCCCTGCTAGTGAGCATTTCTCCTTTGCCAAGATAATCCATCCACCTGACAGGTGTGGCATATCAAGATGCTGATTAAACAGCATGATCATTATACAGGTGGAGGTCTGGGCTGGCGTGCAGTTGGGAGGCCGGTTGGACTTACTGACAAATTCTCAAGAATTATGTTGGAGGCGGATTATGGTAGAGAAATTAACATTACATTCTCTGGCAACAGCTCTGGTGGACATTCCTGCAGTCAACATGCCAATTGCACGCTCCCTCAAAACTTAAGACAAAACTGCACATTTTAGAGTGGCCTTTTATTATCCCCAGCACAAGGTGCACCTGTGTAATAATCATATTCTTGATATGCCACACCTCTCAGGTGGATGGATTATCTTTGCGAGAGACAAATGCTCACGAACAGAGACGTAAACAAATTTGTGAACAACACTTGAAAAATATATATATTTCTGATGTCTTCGGCCTCCTTCCTTGCTTCAGGAACAATAGAGGAGAACACAAGAGGCAAGCCCCCAGCGACCATTAGAGCTGCGCCCTGTGAAACAAAGACATGACGTTAAGGTTCTGCATTTGTTCCAAAGTATTTAATAATAAACCAGTATTAAAAGACGTAAAGGACAAACACTAAAACTACAAACTTCAAGGAGTTGGTCTGATGGGTGCCCTCTGATGTCATCGGCCTCCCTGTTGCTTCAGGAACAATAGAGGAGCAATAGAGAACAGAAGAGGATAGCCCCTCCATGTCAGAAACCGATTGTAGTCTAATCCAGCGGTTCTCAAACCTCTCCTTGGACCCCCCCAGACGTTTCACCATGTTGTTGTAACCCTGAACTAGCTCACCTGATGCACCTGGTCAAGGGCTTGATGATTAGAATCAGGTGTGCTATCTCAGAAATAGTTCAAATACATGGAACAACTGGGGGGGTCCCTGAGGAGACGTTTGAAAACTCCTGGTCAAATCCACACTCACCCTTGTCCTTCTGTGTTTTCTTTTTGCAGTCGACCAGCTGCACAGACAACCTCTTCAGACCCCAGAGTACAGAGGTACTGGGAGAGGCAGGACCCCAGCACTTCAGGGGGGCAGAGGGGGGTGGGAGAGACGTGTCCTTCAAAACACAAAAAAGGGAGCGGGTATAAATCAGGTAGGAAACACTCTCCTACCTGTCAAGGAATTTAGAATTCTCAAAAGTCTCAGCAGTATTTCCGTGATTCCTCTCATTCTCTGGACCTCCTGCTATAAATGCATGGGAGGAGAATCCTTGAATCCTCTCATTCTCTGGACCTCCTGCTATCAGGGGCGGCGGGTTAGTGGTTAGAGCGTTGGGCAAGTAACCGAAAGGTTGCTGGATCGAATCCCCGAGCTGACAAGGTAAAAATATGTCATTCTGCCCGAGCAAGGGAGTGAAGCCACTTTTCCCCGGGCGCCGAAGCCGTGGATGTCGATTATGGCAGCCCCCTGCACCTCTCTGATTCAGAGGGGTTGGGTTAAATGCGGAAGACACATTTCAGTTGAAGGCATTCAGATGTACAACTGACTAGGTACCCCCCTTTCCCTTTCCTGCTATAAATGCGTTGGGAAGAGAATCCTT
Organism: Brachymystax lenok tsinlingensis; assembly: GCA_030435695.1. Taxonomy (NCBI): domain Eukaryota; kingdom Metazoa; phylum Chordata; class Actinopteri; order Salmoniformes; family Salmonidae; genus Brachymystax; species Brachymystax lenok. Next base: position 41,318,962 of record CM059812.1, read on the forward strand.
GATTCCTCTCGTTCTCTGGACCTCCTGCTATAAATGCATTGGAGGAGAAAGTCCAAGAGGAGGAACCTCAGGATCTTCTCCAAGGAGGTTGAGGAATCAGGAATGAGAGAAATCCAGGAAGGACTGTTGAGAAACACTATCTGACTGGAAAGTACTCAGACCACTCACTCTCTGCTCTGGTGTGTGCCTGTCCTCCTCCTCCTCTACCCATTCTTGGTCGCAGTCTGCAGCCTCATCATCTGATTGGCTGGGACTGATGGGCTCCGCTTCTAGTCCGTTGCTAGGTAACCAATTCCTGTCGTCTACAGCGTCATCATCGGACTGGCGGGGCGTCATATCCTGTAAACAAAAAGAACGTTGCAGTCACTTCATGTTTAGAATGCACCCATGTACTCTAGAACCCTAGTGAGAGTTCTTAACTAGAGCCCATTTGATGTGTTCTAGATTTTGGGACTGTCTATGTTACGTTCCCCAGTTTCTGTGTTGTGCTTTTGCTTTTATGTGTGTGTTTCAGGATGGCTTCCTGAAATTCTCCCCATTTACTAATTGGAGCTGACCCGCCCCTCGTCCAGGATACAGCTGTATCCCATTAGACACCTTCTCCAGCTATATAAGCCAGTGTTCTGTTGCTCAGAAGGGAGAAGACAAAGGAGAGAGAAGGAGACTGATTGAGGTTGATGGCTAAAGATTAAGTGTTTGTTTGGCTATACCCGAGTGTTGATAGTTGTTGCTCCTTTTGTAGTATATTGTAACTGGTCCTGCTGGTGTCTATCAAAAGGTCCGTATTGATTGTTTGTATTTTTCTGTGTTTGTTCCCAGGGGGGAAGGGGAAGGCACCTAGGGAGTGCTTAGGGCAAGAGGCCTGCGGGCATACATAACCCGTAGTATTTTACTGTCTATGCACACTAGGTAAGACCTGGACGGACCACCCCCTGTATTTTGGTTAGTGCACCAGGTGGTGCTAAGTTAGGTAAGTTGTGGGTAGGCAGGTAAAATAGGAGAGGGGGCTTTGACTTTTACTTTCTTTGCTTTGGTTCCGTTCAGCCCCTTTTCCCAAAATTACCGTGTGACGGAATAAATTCCTTGTTAACGGTACCGCTTACTGCTTTTGTCATCCTTACTGCACCTACAGTCCCATACCTCTTTCACTCCGCAGGGAATTTAGAGCAGCAGGGAGTTGCGTTCCCTCCTCCAAGAGGCGTGCGTAACAGTCTACATCAGGACTGCTCAACCCTGGGAGAATCTCAATGGAATTTGCTTGATTCTTTGCGTCCTCTCCTCCTGCCTCAACTTGCGGATATCAACACTCTTCCGTGGTAGGATACTAGATAGAGTATAATAGAGTATCCTCCCCTGGAAGAGGTAACCTTGGAGAGGAACAAACTCCTCTAGTCACTTATTAACCAACTGACACTCTCCTACATCTAGTGACCACTTATGGGTTTCAGGTTCACAGAGGAGAGTAAGACAAAGGAGTCGAGGAGAAGACAGACTTTTGCCTACTTGAGAAAAGGCCCTTGTTTCTGAAGAGCTACACTCCTGTAGGTTTTCACTTCCATCTCAGTTGTAACTACCCTGATTCAGCTTATCAATCAGGTAATTATTATAATCAGGTGTGCTGAATTAAAACAAATGCCTACAGGACGGTAGCTCTCCGGGAACAGGTTCGGGCAGCCCTAGTTCGCATACCAGATGTCATTGGGTCTTACCTCTGTAGGCACTTTCATTTGCTTTTTCATTTGACGAGATCTCTTAGGTTTTCCAACTGCAGCGGATCTATCTGGTTTTTCCCTTCTGGTTAATGTCCTGGGCCTCCCCAGTCTAGGTGATGTCTTGGGTCTCCCCAGTCCAGGTGATGTCTTGGGTCTCCCCAGTCCAGGTGATGTCTTGGGTCTCCCCAGTCTAGGTGATGTCTTGGGTCTCCCCAGTCTAGGTGATGTCTTGGGTCTCCCCAGTCTAGGTGATAGCTTGGGTCTCCCCAGTCTAGGTGATAGCTTGGGTCTCCCCAGTCCAGGTGATGTTTTGAGTCTCCCCAGTCCAGGTGATGTTTTGGGTCTTCCCAGTCCAGGTGATGTTTTGGGTCTTCCCAGTCTAGGTGATGTTTTGGGTCTTCCCAGTCTAGGTGATGTTTTGGGTCTTCCCGGTGTAGGCGATTTATTGATACCCTCAATTTGAAGTGATTTCTTGGGTGTCTCTAGCTTGGATTTTCCATCATGGTGGCTGGTCTCTGCTGTGGGAACAAAATAAGGATAAACACAGAGTTAGTGGAGTTAAAGGCACTACCTTTCAACAGAGCAATAGGTAAAATGGCAACCTATTCCCTATGTAGTGCACTACCTTTCACCAGAGCAATAGGGAAAATGGCACCCTATTCCCTATGTAGTGCACTACCTTTCACCAGAGCAATAGGGAAAATGGCACCCTATTCCCTATGTAGTGCACTACCTTTCACCAGAGCAATAGGGAAAATGGCACCCTATTCCCTATGTAGTGCACTACCTTTCACCAGAGCAATAGGGAAAATGGCACCCTATTCCCTATGTAGTGCACTATATAGGGAATAGGGTGCTATTTTCTCTATGGCCTCTGTTACCTGCCATGTTTCACCCTTACCTTATCCCGTGCTGCTTAGGTTCTAAGACAGGGTTCCCCAACTGTCGGCCCGCAGGCCGAATTTGGCCCCCGGGCGTTTTTATTTGGGTGTCCCCAAGTTTTCAGAGCAATTAAAACAATTATAATCATTGTTGGACATAGGAGACTGTAAAAACACCAGGAAATCAGCTCCAACTGATTTAACATTTTGGAAGTCAGTTCCCAAGTATCTCCACACATAGAGAGACACGTGCTCATATACAAATGTAAGCAAGGTTTTAAATTCATATTTTTCACTCAAACATTCTATCTGTTTGGGCTTCTTAAGGTCAATTTTCGGTCTACAAATGATGTCCCGGCCCCCCCGACCATCCGTTAATTTTTTTTCTTCCCGTGGCTGAATCTAGTTGATGATCCCTGTTCTAAGATCTCTACTACTATTCTCCCGTATTTGCGACACCAGGACCTTTATTCACAAAGTGTCAAAGAGAATGAGTGCTGATCTAGGATCAGATAATCCCTGTCCATGTAATCTGATGCATTATGATCTAAATGGCTAAACTGATCCTAGATCTACACTCCTACTCTGAGCCGCTACGGGAATACAAATACAATATAGAAAATAAAATAGCTAGCCTATACTTAAATAGTTACTGTAGCCTATACTTAAATAGCTAGCCTATACTTAAATAGCTAGCCTATATTTAAATAGCTAGCCTATACTTAAATAGCTACTGTAGCCTATACTTAAATAGCTACTGTAGCCTATACTTAAATAGCTAGCCTGTATTTATATACTATATAATAGCTAGCCTATACTTAAATAGCTAGCCTGTATTTATATACTATATAATAGCTATCCTATACTTAAATAGCTACTGTATCCTATACTTAAATAGCTAGCCTGTATTTATATACTATATAATAGCTAGCCTATACTTAAATAGCTAGCCTGTATTTATATACTATATAATAGCTATCCTATACTTAAATAGCTACTGTATCCTATACTTAAATAGCTAGCCTGTATTTATATACTATATAATAGCTATCCTATACTTAAATAGCTACTGTATCCTATACTTAAATAGCTAGCCTGTATTTATATACTATATAATAGCTATCCTATACTTAAATAGCTACTGTATCCTATACTTAAATAGCTAGCCTGTATTTATATACTATATAATAGCTATCCTATACTTAAATAGCTACTGTAGCCTATACTTAAATAGCTAGCCTGTATTTATATACTATATAATAGCTAGCCTATACTTAAATAGCTAGCCTGTATTTATATACTATATAATAGCTATCCTATACTTAAATAGCTACTGTATTCTATACTTAAATAGCTAGCCTGTATTTATATACTATATAATAGCTATCCTATACTTAAATAGCTACTGTAGCCTATACTTAAATAGCTAGCCTGTATTTATATACTATATAATAGCTAGCCTATACTTAAATAGCTAGCCTGTATTTATATACTATATAATAGCTATCCTATACTTAAATAGCTACTGTATCCTATACTTAAATAGCTAGCCTGTATTTATATACTATATAATAGCTATCCTATACTTAAATAGCTACTGTAGCCTATACTTAAATAGCTAGCCTGTATTTATATACTATATAATAGCTAGCCTATACTTAAATAGCTAGCCTGTATTTATATACTATATAATAGCTATCCTATACTTAAATAGCTACTGTATTCTATACTTAAATAGCTAGCCTGTATTTATATACTATATAATAGCTATCCTATACTTAAATAGCTACTGTAGCCTATACTTAAATAGCTAGCCTGTATTTATATACTATATAATAGCTAGCCTATACTTAAATAGCTAGCCTGTATTTATATACTATATAATAGCTATCCTATACTTAAATAGCTACTGTATTCTATACTTAAATAGCTAGCCTGTATTTATATACTATATAATAGCTATCCTATACTTAAATAGCTAGCCTGTATTTATATACTATATAATAGCTATCCTATATTTAGGGACCATTCTCACCTTTTTTCACAGCGCAGTGGGAATGCTGGTGTATCTTCATGGCTCTTTTCCGAGTGAACCTCTTCGCACATTGATCACAGCTGTAAGGCTTCTCTCCTGTGTGAGTCAGCTGGTGGGATATCAGGTTGTTCTTCTGAGCGAAGCGCTTCCCACACTCGGCACACTTGTGAGGCTTCACCCCAGAGTGGATCAGGAGGTGTCTTCCTAGAGTGTTCCTGGCAGAAAACTGTCGTCCACAAACTGAGCAGCTGTGGGTTTTGATAGGAGGCTGGTCTGACGTTACATTCTCCTCAGTGTGCCGTTTATTCTGGTGCACTTTCATATCACGTAGATAAGCAAAGTCCTTCCCACAGTCGGGGCAGAAGAACCGTTTCTCTCCAGTGTGCGTCCGCTGGTGAGCTTTCACTTGGGATTTCGTAGCAAACTTCTTCTCACACTCAGGGCAGGGGTACGGCTTCTCCCCTGTGTGTTTTCCCATGTGTATCTTCAGAATAGATAACGCTAGGCAAACTCTTCCACACTCTGAGCAAGAGTAAGTCTTCCTGGGTTTGCTGTTCTCCTGGAGTTGTTCCCGTTGTCCTGTTCCAGAGGGACGCTCCACTCAGATTCGCTGAAGGCAGTGTTTCTTCTTGTGCATTGACACAGTGGATTTATGAGTGAAGCGTTTGCCACAGTCAGAGCAGGAGTAGGGCTTCTCTCCACTGTGTACCTGCTGGTGTTGCATCATGCTCCATTTGGTGGAGAACCTCTTGCTACAGAATGGGCAGCAGTAGGGGTTCTCCCCGATGTGAGTCTTCAGGTGCCGTTCCAGCTTGGGCTTAGAGCTGAATGCTAGTCTACACACAGTACACCAGGGGTCGATCACATTCTCTGGATGATGTTTCCGTTGGTGCGCTGTCAGCTTCTCGTTGGTTTGGAAGTTCTTGCCACAATCTGCGCAGAGGAAAGGCTTCTCCCCAGTGTGCTTCCTTTGGTGAACTTTCAGCGTACCATTTTGAGCAAAACTCTTGCCGCAGTCAAGGCAGGAGTAAGGCTTCTCTCCTGTGTGGGATCTCATGTGGACTTTTAGCGCTGATAAATGTTTACAGTCTTTTCCACACACTGAGCAGCAGTGGAACATCGGAGCTGCTGTGTGCCTCTCCTGGTGTTGTTCGGGTTCTCCTGATGTCAAATGTCCGGGTTGTTCCGATGTAGAATGTTCCGATGTAGAATGTCCCGGTTGTTCCGATGTAGAATGTCCCGGTTGTGCCGATGTAGAAGGATTCCACTCACTACCAGAGGTTTTATTGGAAGTCTCTCCTGTGTGGATCAGAAAAGATCAACAGGTGAGTCCAGCTCAATATGTTGTTATTCATTATTCTAGTCCTGGGTGTGAAGGCTTTCACTCAGCCCAGCACTAGCAACTGATTCAACTAGCCTATTCATTAAAAGGAGAAACCGTGTGGGTCAGTTGGTAGAACATGGTGCTTGCAACACCAGGGTTGTGGATTCGATTCCCACGGGGGACCAGTGTGAAAATCTATGCACTCACTACTGTAAGTCTCTCTGGATAAGTGTCTGCTAAATGACTAACATGTATAATTGTTTTCCCCATTGCAACACTGGTTTGGAATGAGACCTATTATTACAGTGCCTGTCTGTACAATTCAATGCCCAGTACATGCCAGCCTCTTTGACTACAACATTCATTCCTGGTATTATTTCACCACCATAGTAGATGGCTCAAGGCAACCATCTCCTGACAATCCTGGCCACCGTGGTTACTGTCCTCCTGGTCACCGTGGTTACTGTCCTCCTGGTCACTGTGGTTACTGTCCTCCTGGTCACCGTGGTTACTGTCCTCCTGGTCACCGTGGTTACTAGCATGACCCGGGGACACCGTGGGTTGGGGTTTAGTGGAGCAGGATGGAGACGGGTCTTCAGGGTCCTATATGATGAAGGAGTTACAGCGCAGTTCACAACAGACTACAATCATAAAATGTAGGGAGTGAGAGCGCAACAACATTAGTTAGACTCAGCAATATGAAATCATCCTAACAAAAAAAAACAACAGGTCGAATTCCTGTTTACAGAAATTAACAAGTAGCTAGTTAATGTTAACTAAAGCTAAACTTGCCAACACGACAACTATTACCTAGCGGGTGCCACTATCTTCATATTACGTTAATATTAGCCTAGTCTAGTTAGTAACGTTAGTTAACCATGTTGTTTAATAAAAAAAAAACATTTGCTAGGCATTGAAGTTAGCCAGTTAGCTAACTTTGTGCATTTTCTTTCAAACTAGGATCGTGTCATCATATTATCACTGTAGTTCGATATTACCACTATTTATAAATATCCTCTAGTTATAATACATGATATATTAGGAACAACTAAAATCTAGATTTGTTGAACTGTCGGTAGCCATCTGACGCGCGTTAACTTTAGCTAACTCACCTGATTCATAGTAGAAAGAGACAAACGCCGGTCTTTCCGTCCAACGTTTCCAACCGAGTGTCAAATGTTAGGTAGCTTATCCTAGTTTATCCTTCACCGTGTTCAGTCAAATTGTCCTGTTGTAAACTAGTTTTGCGCTGTGTATCATGAGGAAGCTGCTGCGCCAGTGTGTGTTGAACACGGGGATTGATAGGAGGCTCTAGAGGCCAAAACGGCTATATTAGCAATGGGAAGCGGCATTGAGGGCTTCCACCATGCTTTCGCCATTTAAAGTAGTAAAAGTAGTTAACTAGGTGGGGATTCCTATGGGTTGTGTCCTCGATGGCGCTGCCCAAGCTGTCACATACGCTAAAATGGCACAGATATAAAGATGAGTCTTCTATCTATCTCTATGGTCGTGAGCAACAATAGTGGAATCGGTGCTTCGCCTTGAAAATAAAAGTCCACCTTGAAAGTGACGCAAAAAAAAAAAAAAAAGTGAATTCGGACTAGATAATACTAAACAAAGTCGGAATGTGGTTATATCAACTCAATAAAAGACGATCAATCAGTCTTCAGAATTGGTACGGTATCTTTCTAAATGGAGTGTATTGGATTTACGTACAGAATAATACAAATGCCCCGAGACCATGTTATTTCTATATAACCTCCACTTTCTCATTCTTAACTTCTAAAGCAAATGGGGCGGTTGTTTCTTTCGTGACAACGATCGCAGGAGTAGCTGCTCACCGATTTGAGTCTCCAACGCAGTTCCACCACCACCAACACATCCGCTATGCGGGTGTCTGCTATCGCCGGTTAAGATTAAGAGTTGATCTGATTGAATCAAAGTAATAAATTAGAAAAGCAGATGGTGCATAACCCCGCCTAAACAAGTGTTCTACTCTGCTAGCCAGCACCTGGCCTAAACAGGTGTTCTGCTGTTAGCCAGCACTCGCCTAAACAGGTGTGCGTTTCTTTCGCCTCCAGCCGTTATCGCCGCAAGACAGTTCAATGAAAATACACCAAACTTTCTAAATGTCTACAAAAATTACTGGACAAGTTAATGAAAACCTATCTACTGTCATAAAAAAATCATTTCAAAATAACCAGACATGTTTTCCCTTACATCTTACAGATAATAATGTCCTCTACCCCGAATACACATTATTCATAAATACTGTTATGAACAGGTAGTGTTCATTGTTTTTGGTACTCTATTGTTGTAAACTTGCTCTTTTTCATATCCAACGTTTTGTTTAATCTAGATGAGACCATACTATTTATTTCAAGCCACACTGTAAGAACAATCTTCAGAGTGGGGGACCGACGATGCAGATGTCAACCATGGAGCAAATACATCACACGCAAACAGAACTGGATTATATGTAGAGGAATGACACACACACACACACACACACACACACACACACACACACACACACACACACACACACACACACACACACACACACACACACACACACACACACACACACACACACACACACACACACACACACACACACACAGAGAGAGAGCCAAGAGTTCGAAAATAACAATTTAATCACAGAAAGCATACAAATGGAATCTGATGTGCTCTATATTCCAACTAAAATACATATTCCATTCTAAGCATGTCTCTGTACTACTGTACACCTGTATCCGGTGCATGTGACAAATAAACTATGATTTGAATTCATGTCTTGAGATTTGTTAAAAAAAAAATACAAATTAGCCAGCACCTTAATTTTTGGTAGGCTTTATCCAATTAGATTTCATATGGCATAAACAAAAAGCACACATTTTCTGTAACAAATATGAGACAATGAGAGCACTGTGTATGTGTTCTCTCATGAATTCTAAGTATGTGTGATGTACTATATCTGTTTCAACACTGGGAGCAGTGGTAAGGCTTCTCCCCTGTTGTCTTCTCCCCTGTGTGTTACCTCATGGTCCTTCAGGTGCCCTTACTGGGTAAATATCTTTCCACACTGGGAGCATTGATATTATTCCTCTATGGTGTGGATTTTTCATGCTCTTTCAGTTGCCTTAACAAGGTAAATCTCATTACACAGTAGTATCAGTGGAAAGGCTACTCTACAGAGTTTGTTAGCTCATGTTAATTTTATTCCACAGTGGGAGAAATTCCAAAAGGCTTCACGCATGTGTGTATTTTCTCATGCTGTTTCAGTTTGCCTAATTTCTTAAAACTCTTTCCACACTGGGAGCAGTGGTAAGGCTTCTCCCCTGTGTGTGTTCTCTCATGTATTTTCAGGCTCCCTAGCTGGTTAAAACTCTTTCCACACTGGAAGCATTGATAGGGCTTCTCTCCTGAGTGTATTCTCTCGTGTGTTTTCAAGTTACATGACATGGTGAAATTCTTTCCGCACTGTGAGCAATGGTAAGGCTTCTCTCCTGTGTGTGTTCTTTCGTGGTATTTCAGGTATGCTGACTGGGTAAAACTAGTTTGACACTGGGAGCATTGGTAAGGCTTCTCTCCAGTGTGTATTCTCTCATGTCGTTTCAGGCCGTTTAGCCGGCTAAATCTCTTCCCACAGTCTGAGCAATGGTAAGGCTTTTCTCCGGAGTGTAAACCTATGTGTCTTTTCAGGGAATCTGATGAGGTAAAACTAGTTCCACACTGGGAGCATTGGAATGGTTTTTCTCCTGTGTGTACACTCTTATGCAATTTAAGATGCGATGACCGGATGAATCTCTTTCCACACTGGGAGCATTGGAACGGCTTCTCTCCCGAGTGTATTCTCTCATGTGATTTCAGGGAACCTGATGAGGAAAATCTCTTTCCACACTGGGAGCATTGGAAAGGCTTCTCTCCTGAGTGTATTCTCTCATGTGATTTCAGGGAACCTGATGAGGAAAATCTCTTTTCACATTGGAAGCAGTGATAAGGCTTCTCTCCTGTGTGCATCCTTTTATGTTTTTTCAGGTGCCCTAACTGGATAAATCTCTTTCCGCACTGAGAGCAGTGATGTGGTCTTGCTGGTTTGGACATCACTGGGTCTGGTTCCTCTGAGGGACACGTCCCGCTTTCAGAGTAAGAGTCTGGTCTCTCTCCTGTCAACGACAAACAGAGTATTTTGTTTAACAGAGAATTTCCAGAGTGGGCTCTCTGTTACCTTTGAAGTAATGACCATTTTACACGTAGAAATTGACATTATAGGAGATTAACCAATCACAGCCCTCCTTTATGATTGCACATTCAGTAAATCACCAGCAGAGGGAGTTTTCTTTGAATCAATTTTTCCTAATCACTGTGTTGGTGGTGCTTCATACAATTGATCATAACTGAAAATACACATTTACATAATTTAGCAGACGCTCTTATCCAGAGCGACTTACAGTTCATCTTAAGATCTCTCGGTGAGACAACCACACGTCAGTGACAGTAAGTAAATGTTTTCCTCAATAAAGACGTTCTCAGCAAAGTTAGTGCTAGTAGGAAAAGACAAGGGGGGATAAGACTGACTGAGATGTCTTATTTAAAGCTGCAATATGCCACTTTTTGGACCAAATCTACATAGAAATACACTTTATAGATCTGTCATTCTCATTGTAAGCATTTACTTTACGTCCTTAGAGATTGAAAGTGTTCGGTTCAAGCTCTTGGTATGTCAAATGTAATTATTTAGTGGACTGCAAAAATGTGTACTCCTGACCTCTGACCTAACCAACTCAGTGGCCTTGTGGTTAGTGTCCTCTCTGAGATTGGAAGGTTGTGAGTTCAATCTCTGGCCGAGTCATACCAAAGACTGTAAAAATGGGACCTAATGCGTCTCCACCTGACAGTCAGCATTAAGGAGATAGATTATGGGTAAGGCCCTGCGATTGACTAGTGTCCTGTCCAGGGGGGTGTACTGGTACATCAAGCTGCCTCACTCTACAGAAACAGGAGATAGACTAGTGTCGTGTCCAGGGGGTGTACTGGTACATCAAGCTGCCTCACTCTACAGAAACAGGAGATAGACTAGTGTCCTGTCCAGGGGGGTGTACTGGTACATCAAGCTGCCTCACTCTACAGAAACAGGAGATAGACTAGTGTCCTGTCCAGGGGGTGTACTGGTACATCAAGCTGCCTCACTCTACAGAAACAGGAGATAGACTAGTGTCCTGTCCAGGGGGGTGTACTGGTACATCAAGCTGCCTCACTCTACAGAAACAGGAGATAGACTAGTGTCCTGTCCAGGGGGTGTACTGGTACATCAAGCTGCCTCACTCTACAGAAACAGGAGATAGACTAGTGTCGTGGAATATCTAATCAAGGGGAAGAGAGACTGCAGATTCTTTCAAACAACACATTATCATAAGATTTGTAAAAATGGAGAATCAACTATCCACTCAACAGTGCACAGTTGAAAAGCTCAACGAACAGTGCCGGTTCAATGCTTTTATAGAGAAAATACATACAACCCCTTTCTGTATGCATGGCAGTCAACAAATAGACAACGAATTACCTTTTACACACTGTGTAAACTTAAGATAGCCCGAGGGCTCAACCGTCTAACTGCATTCACAACAACAAACACTGTGCTGAACTCTACTGCTCTGTGCTGAACTCTACTGCTCTGTGATGAACTCTACTGCTCTGTGCTGAACTCTACTGTTGTGTTCTGTACTCTGCTGAACTCTACTGTTGTGTTGTGTTCTGTGCTGAACTCTACTGCTCTGTGCTGAACTCTACTGCTCTGTGCTGAACTCTACTGCTCTGTGCTGAACTCTACTGCTGTGTTGTGCTCTGTGCTGAACTCTACTGCTCTGTGCTGAACTCTACTGTTGTGTTGTGTGCTGAACTCTACTGTTGTGTTGTGTTCTGTGCTGAACTCTACTGCTCTGTGCTGAACTCTACTGCTCTGTGCTGAACTCTACTGCTCTGTGCTGAACTCTACGGTTCTGTACTGCGCTGAACTCTACTGTTCTGTACTGCGCTGAACTCTACTGTTCTGTACTGCGCTGAACTCTACTGTTCTGTACTGCGCTGAACTCTACTGTTCTGTACTGCGCTGAACTCTACTGTTCTGTACTGCGCTGAACTCTACTGTTCTGTACTGCGCTGAACTCTACTGTTCTGTACTGCGCTGAACTCTACTGTTCTGTACTGCGCTGAACTCTACTGTTCTGTACTGCGCTGAACTCTACTGTTCTGTTCTGCGCTGAACTCTACTGTTATGTTCTGCACTGAACTCTACTGTTGTGTTCTGCACCGAGCTGTCCTTTGATGTCCAAACTTCAGATTTGGTCTTGTTTGGGGGCAGAGCTCATTAAAATAATAGCCAGCGTATAGAATAATACCCAGATATACAAAAGAGGATAGTGCATATTTCTACCTTTGTGTACCTATTCAGGATACATCACCATGAAGAGAGAACCCACTTCACCTACTGTACTTCAATAACCAAAACAGATGTTTTTCAAAGTCAGGGTGTCACGTCACAGATGACACCCCATAGATGACATCGTTGATTCTTAATTCGGAGTGAATATTTAACAGAGTTTTTGGAATGTACACATACAAAGCTGAAGGGGGGATGTAACCAACATTCTGTAACAAAACTTTGCATCTGCACAGTTCTGCCAGTAATGTTCAAATGTTAAAAGTAGTGATTGTGCAGAGAGTGGAAAGGTTTGTTAAGCTTTGAAATCAAATGGTTTATGTTCGGCATACATTTAAAGTAAGAAATCTGAGTCTCACGATTCCATACCTTTAACAATTCCTACTACAGAACAAATTATTCATAGTGTAGAACTTTAGTAGAATGCCCATATAACGGGCAATCTGCAATTGCTACGTCCACTTTTTGGACCAATACATTAATTATATATACCCATTGGTTATAGAAAATATAAGTTATTAATGCCTCATGAGCTTAGTTCAACTGTCATACCCCATCAGAACCTACTATATACAATCAAAACAAGGTTAAAACTATCATTTTGGATGGTCAGTCTTTGCATCCATAGTTCTGTCTATGAATTTGAGAGTGATTACATTTCATCAGCCCCATCCCTCAGATTTTTACAGAAACAGGGGCGGGGATCCCGCTTTGATATTGTTTAAACTGGATCTTGTGCCCATGTTAAAGATATTACTCACTGGTGTTAATCAGGTCTCCGGTCTGCTCTTCTTCCTCCTCCAATGTGACAGTAATCTCCCCCTCTTCTTCTTTCACTGCGACAGTCATCGCCTCTTCCTCCTCTTTCACCCCGAAAACGCCATCCTGTTCTTTCTCTTCCTCGTCGTCATCCTTCACAGTAACATCCTCCTCTTTCACTCTGAAAGCTTCCTCTTCTTCTTTCAATGTAACAGCTTCATCTTTTTTAACTGTGACAGCCTCCTCTCCCTCCTCCTCTTTCACCAGAGCTTCTTTCTCTGTCCAGCAGACCTGCACTTCTTTAGCAGGGGACAAGCTCATGGTCGAATATGTTAGCTCGCCAGCTAGCTAGTTAGCATTAGCGAATAGCCCAGTAACACTACTAGGCTAAGTTAATAAGTCATCTTACCGACAACGTAAATATGACATTTAATGGAGTATGGTAAATAGGCCGATAGTGTGTTTAAAACACTGAGGTTAATATACACCAGAAATGGTCAAAGAGCTCCAATGTTTCGGTTTTCTGTTGGCTAGCTAGCTGTCGAGACGGCTGAATCAGCAGCAGTGTTGTTGAAGAAGAGGCCCGCACCGTCCACTAGATTATACGTCACGCAAGAGGCACCAGCTGAAAGACTCATATTGCCATCTGCTGACTCATGTGGGTAACGCAATTTAACAAAAATAATATTCCATCCAGCATCCGGCTCAGAGTTCCATCCAGCATCCGGCTCAGAGTTAAATCCAGCATCCCGTTCAGAGTTACATCCAGCATCCCGTTCAGAGTTACATCCAGCATCCGGCTCAGAGTTACATCCAGCATCCCGTTCAGAGTTACATCCAGCATCCCGTTCAGTTACATCCAGCATCTGGCTCAGAGTTCCATCCAGCATCCAGCTCAGAGTTCCATCCAGCATCCGGCTCAGAGTTACATCCAGCATCCCATTCAGAGTTACATCCAGCATCCGGCTCAGAGTTACAATGCCTTCAGAAAGTATTTATACCCCTTGATTTATTCCACATTGTTGTGTTACAGCCTGAATTCAAAATGGATTAAATAAATACAAATTCTCACTGGTCCAAACCCAATACCCCATAATGACATAGCGATGTGATATGTTTGCAAATGTATTGAAAATGAAATATAGAAATATCTAATTTACATAAGTATTCACACCCCTGATTCAATGTATGCTAGAATCACTTTTGGCAGAGATTACAGCTGTGAGTCTTTCTGGATAAGTCTCTAAGAGTTATCCAGAAACATTATTATTCCATAAAATTCTTCAAGCTCTGTCAAGTTGCTTGTTGGCTTTGTGTTTTAGGTTATACACTTTGGGTGGTGTATCCATACACTCAGTCACTACAAAGATACATACGTCCTTTCTAACTCAGTTGCCGGAGAGGAAGGAAACTGCTCAAGGATTTCACCATGAAGCCAATGGTGACTTTAAAACAGTTACAGAGTTTAATGGCTGTGATAGGAGAAAACTGAGGATGGATCAACAACATTGAAGTTACTCCACAAGACTAACCTAAATGACAGAGTGAAAAGAAGGAAGCTTGTACAGAATACAAATATTCAACAAAAAGTTTGCAAAAGGGCACTAAAGTAAAACTGCAAAAATGTGGCAAAGAAATTAACTTTATGTCCTGAATACAAAGTGTTATGTTTGGGTAAATTAAGACAGCACATCCCTGAGTTCCACTCTTCATATTGTCAAGCATGGCGGTGGCTGCATTATATTTTATTTGAACCTTTATTTAACTAGGCAAGTCAGTTAAGAACAAATTCTCATTTTCAATGACGGCCTAGGAACAGTGGGTTAACTGCCTTGTTCAGGAGCAGAACGACAGATTTTTACCTTGTCAGCTCGGGATTCGATTTTGCAACACTTTCGATTACTAGTCCAACGCTTTAACCACTAGGCTACCTGCCGCCCCTACACTCTAACCACTAGGCTACCTGCCGCCCCTACACTCTAACCACTAGGCTACCTGCCGCCCCATGGGAACGCTTGTCATCAGCAATGAAAAGGGAGTTTTTTGGGATAAAAAGAAACGGAAATAAAAATGTTTCTAAAAATGTGTTCACTTTGTCATTATGATGTGTTGTGTGTAGATGGGTGAAACAAAAAATCTATGTAATCCATGTTGAATTCAGTCTGTAGCAAAACAAAGTGTGGAACAAGTCAAGGGGTATGAATATTGTCTAAATGCACTGTATAACAGGATGCATTTGATCCGACATCTAGTTGTTGGTTCCCACTCTTTGTAGCTATAACAATACAGTACAGAACATCATACAGTATTCAAGTGTAGAACTTCAGTAGAATGCCCCTTTAACCTTTTGACCCTTAAACCATTTTCTAAACCGGCTGGTAAAACATGTCTTTCAAAATTTGACCTTTATTTAACTAGGAAAGTCAGTTAAGAACAAATTCTTATTTACAATGATGGCCTACTTTTGGGTTGCTGCAGTAAATCAGTCACCAAAGATATGAGATGAAAGACACCGTTCCTGTTCCTAGAGGACTTGACGTGCAGGACTATGTAAATAAATAGTTAAAATGTAAAAGAAATGTCATGCTCCATGGTGTCAAATAATAAAAGTAATCTATCAAGTAAACACTATAATCATAATAAAAAACTGCACTTTTTTTCTATTTTCTCAACATGTAGTCTCTACATGTGGGAAACATAGTGGAAGAAGCATTTGACATTTAAAGAGGCATTCCAAAAGATTGGAAACTACCTCGTTATTTTTTAAACCACCTGTTTTGGACTCAACGTGTCAATGTATGGCTCATAGACCTACATGCATAATAACCCACCTGCAGTCCTCTCCCAGCTGAGAAAGGCACAGAATTCTTACCTTTAGACCTGCCACCAGATACCCCATCGTTCATGTCATTTACTGAGTGTGCGGATTGCTTGGCAACATGCGCTTACCATTAGTCAAATGAGACACTCGTGCTTGTTTGAGTCAGACGCTTATTATTTTGAGAGTTACTTTCACCAAACAACCCAGTCTCATAACGTTGGCTGTTCATTAATGTGAAGACTGTTATATTATCAAATCAATTCTCTATGTGTAATTATTCCGTGATTAAACTAATCACGGAATAGAAATTAACTAGGAAGTTGGGGCACCACGGGAAAATGTTGTTTAAAGAGTTACAATTTCCTGAATTGAACTCTCTTCAGATATTTTAATTAGTCTTTTCGATTAGTCACTTATTAATGTATTACTACCTCGGTCATATTCAACATTTCACAAACCCTTGGATATCTGCACGAACCCTAGCATAAATTATGAATCAGCGATATCCAAATTGGCGTAATTATTTATTTACTAACTAACTAAATAATCACACAGAATTACATAAACACACAAAGAATAGGTTATACATTGGTTACTCACATGATACACTGAAAAGTCCCTAGGTGACTAAACCGATATGACGGCTTGGTAGACAAAGGAAAGGGGTGAGGACAGATAAAGAGTGGGAAAAACAAAGTGGATCCACGTACATGCAGTTGATAACCACGCTCATGGAAATGCTAACTCGAAAATAAATTGCAATTTACATATTCACGAGTGTATAGTTTTGTTGTCGCTCTCTGTGATCGCTTGATCGTCTGCTGCATAGTCAAGCGACAGAAAGTCTCTTGTTTGTCCACCAGAGAGCAAAGTATTTCGTAGTTGTAGCTTGTTATAATGGATACGTCAGGTGTACCAATGGTTGTTCGATAGTGAAATATTCTCCAGAATGGATCTTTCAGTGTACCATTCGTCGTTCGATCAGTCACGTTTACCAGACTAAAGTACTCAAAAAGCTGTAGACTGAATACGTAGTCTTCAGTTTTGTAGAGATTTTATTCTTAACCATTTGTAACGTATGGACTGCGGCCCTACGTCCTCTGGTCTGTATTTAAATTGAGAAGTGTA